>CM060682.1:139540232-140740232 GCA_030686995.1 Artemisia argyi
TTCAAAGTTTGTTAAATAAGTTTTCGAATGATAGTAAAATTTATAGCCTTTGTAAGAATTTGTGCTCCTCCGTACCATCCTTGCTCATTATGGACCTGAGATAAACACATGCTAAAAGTGTAAACACAAAGGTTGGTGAGTTCATAGAGTTTTATGGAAAACCATTTATTTTGATAGATTTCATGAATATTTGGTAATTATAAATACAAACAGTAATGAAACAAGTATTGAGTAATGTTGACTATAATCACAAATAAATCATATAAGTATTCAATCAAAATCAAGTAAGGAATCAATAATCCTAACATGAGCTGGAAACTCATGATGCTAATTTAATCAGATATACAATTCAAGTATGGTCAAATTCCTATACAGCTGTATCTAAATATATGTTGAAAACATACATTTCCTTACAGATATTGCCCCAAGCCTCATGACACGCAAGACGTTAACAAAAGGGGTGTTTTATCAAATCAATGATAAATTTCGCCATCGTGTAATAGGTGATTTACCAATTCCTATTTTTACTCAAATATAGTGTATCACGACTAATACGACTAACCATTTGCAAATGACATTCCGTCAAGTATTAGTGGGACAGGAGGTCAATCCTTAACAGGTTTCGAAGCTGTTCACTATATTCGCGCTCACATAACAGTGATTAATGGCTCATGATTAAGGGACTTTATGGCGATAAGGTAACTTAGGCAATATCAAGATAATAATGGGATCATTCATAATAGCATCATATAATCAAGTATCATACCACAGTAATCAATTTGGGAATATTATCGTCTGAGTATCAGTAATTCAGTTTAAGTATTTCGCCAGTAACATATATATATATATATATATATATATATATATATATATATATATATATATATATATATATATATATATATATATATATCACATACCACAATAATCGAATTGGAAACATTATCATCAGAGTATCAGTATTTCAATTAAGTAATTTGCCATTAACACACATATATCACATGCCACAATAATCAAATTGGAAGCATTATCATATGAGTATCAGTATTTCAATTAAGTATTTCGTCAATTATTGTATATATCACATCTTAAATCACAAACCATATTAAATAAATATAAATTAGGAAATTGATTTGAATCCTGTATTTTGTTCATATACTTATCAATTTATCAAAGTATATGTAAGCATGTATCTCCCCCAGTGAGTTAAAAATAAGTATTGGAAATGGGGCTATGACTCACCTGGATTGATACGGAAATGATGAAAATAAAGTAGGATGAGATTATGAGAATAATTATGGAAACGTCTTTGATACGGAACCTGATAAATAAATTTATCTGAGAATTTGACCAAATACTATTTGGTAAATACGAACGAATAACGAATAATATTTATTCGTTATGACGAATAGATGATGTGCAGTGTAATTATTATGCCATGCATGATATGGTAAAATACTTTATTTAAATTATCCGTCGAAGTTTTACCTTTTTAATCGTAAATAAAAATATTAACTTTTGAAATATAGTTATATATATTATTAACGTTACGTTAACTATTTTATATATATATATATATATATATATATATATATATATATATATATATATATATATATATATATATATATATATATATATATATATATATATATATATATATATATATATATATATATATATATATATATATATATATATATATATATATATATATATATATTTACATTATATATAACAGGAGGCATTTGAATAATATGTCACCTCATTGCCCGGTCAATGTCCAGTAATTCATTATCAGCCATGTCATCACATTCAGGCCATGTAAGCAATTTTTTTTTTTTAAAATCCGAAATCAAAAATGTAATTATCATGATTCGAACCTGGGTCATTTAATCCACATACAAATGCTTCGACCACTAAACCAAGCCATTTTTTGATTATATCTTGCAATATCAAATCTATAAACCCATGCAACCAAATATTGACCATCTTAAGATAAGTATCAAATCTTTTACAATAATAATCCTATACAAAACATTTTTTCCGTTATTAAAAAACCCGGTATATTTTTTCACAAAAGAAAAACCCTAATCATCAAAATTCTCTCCATGAATAAACTGCATCACGGTTTTAGCGTTTTAATGATTTATTAATGTGTTTTTCGCAGGTTATAATAAAGATAGCTGTTGTAATCTATTATATTCAATGATCAAGATTTAATTGGATGATTTGTGTGTTATTCACTTGCATATTGCATGCTTAAATATTCCAGAACTAAAAGAACATGTGAGATCTTACAATAACAACTTTATTTATTTTCCTTTTTGTATATAGAAAGATATGAAATCATGAGATGGGTCTACTTTGCTCTAACTATTATATCACATTGAAAACATCAAAGTAGTTATTTGGTTGAGCTGTAGTGGTCGTTTTTTGCAAGCTGTTAAATTGTTCTCTTAATTTAGAGTTTGATTTTTTGCTTTTAGATTATTGATTCAAATGAAACTATTGGAGCTGGGCAGTAAAAGCAATCGTTTGGATATAGTAGTGTCTTCAAACCAAAAAGGTTAGAAGCATAAGATCACGTTTTTAAAAGTATAAGACTATCTTTATCCATGAGATTGCCGACCGATTGGATCGGAAAAAAACAAGAAAAATATATATATTATATTAAAAGTGAACAAATGAAAGAAAGAGAAAGAGGCGATCCGGTCGTTTGGCAACCCAAAGTCACAACCCACAACCTGTCACGTGGCAACCTACAAATGGCTACTTTTTTCTGGTGCGTGAAACATTTATTCTTCGAGTTGAGATTAAAGAAACACGAAAGGTGTATGTTCATAGCATCTGTGTTTTGGTTTGTGCAAGGGCAATCAAATTTTACATCGAACTTGAAAGAAAAATAAATGGAGGATGAAGAAGATTTGCAGGTTTAGGGAAGAAGAAGAAAGCAGGGATATAGAGAGTAGGGAGAATAGAAAAGTATGCATAAAGATAGTCTTAAATCTCATTTCCCAATACAATGGATGCACTACAAAAAAAAAATCAATTGCTGACCCTTTTAGTTTTCTTTCATTATGTATAGTGCATTAAATAGAATGTTTTTGGATATACTTTCTAATATAATTGATCCGGTTTCTTTAAGTAATATAAACTTTAAATACAATGTTTTTGGGGCTAAATTTTGTCTAATATAAACTTTAAATAATTAAATTAAATATAAAATAAATAATTTTATATGTTAGGTTGGGTTGTTGATAAATGGTAAAAAAAATTGAGATTGGTTGTATGTATTGGTTGTATAGGTGGAGGAGTAAGAAAATAATATTTTAATGAAAGATTGGGTTGGATGAGATTATGAATAAAGATAGTCTAATATGTTGTTAAATTATTCTATTCATCATGTATATCTACTGTCATATTTTCATGCATGTCCATGTTTTATTTTTTCAGGTATGCTGATAAGCACAACAAAGCATATACAATTATACATGGTCAGTTATGTTTACTACTATATAACAAATTTAAATTTTCTAATGGTGTTTTTTCGTAGTCTCCATTCATTATATGTGTCTGTGGCGTAAGTACCATAGCTGATAGTATTTTCGTGTTCCCTTGAATTTTACAGGTGAACTGTCATGTCAACCACACATTGAGCGTAGTACGAGCTCTGCTGCTATAGGTCACTCGAAATACAGGTTTACCTTTGAATGGTTTTGGGAATGGGGTCTCTGGATATCTGTTTCAAAACTTGGTTTCTAGGATCCCTGTAATCGTGGCGGCTACTGATTTAGAGTTAGCTGTCATTCTTGCAGTTGATGTCAATACGCATACCGGGTATTCCGGTAACATCAACATGCGCATGCTTACCTTATACTAATAAACTGATAGTTGTTACTGTCTTACGCATGAGTGACGGAGCAAAGGCAGGTTGTGGCAGTTCGGGCGAAAAAAGTAGATATAAGCGCTCTGTGCCCAAAGGTTTTGTAACTAACTGTTATTTATGTGTTCTGGAAGCTTGCAGCTGCTATATTTGTTCGTTGCCCTTTATGTTTTGCTTTTTTCCTTACATATTGGCCTCTAATTTGTTGCTAATTGTACAGGACCTGTGAATACTAAATTCATTTTCTTCTTATATTTTGAAATTAATACTGAAATTTTCTTCTTATATTTTGCCCAAACTTGGATTTTATTCATATTAGCACATCAATCATCTTACATTTCTGTTCTTCGTAAAGGGAGGAAAAAGAATTGATGGGAGAACTTCAGAGGAGATACGCATTATTGACTCAGAATGTGGGTTACTTCCTAGAGCACATGGGGAGTGCTCTTTTTACACGCGGGGAAACACAAGTCTGTTCTATTTTCTATTGTTGAATTCACAAAATAGTATAATAGCAAATATGAGATATGCATTTTTGAGGTTATTATGAGTAATTTATAGCTTCACATTCCAGCAAGAGCTATATTTTGGAAATTACAATTAGATCTTTTTAACTTTATAGAGATCGAAAAACTGTTTTAGATAATTCAGAATAAAAGATATGGTGCCTATCTAATTTTCCTGCTTTTACAAGCTTTATAGTGTATCGTTATTGATTTGGCAAGTGGATCTATCAAACATTATGTCTCCTTAATTGTTTTATTTAATGTATCTTTGCGTGCATATTGTGTTACAATCGCTTGCAGTGGTTACTTTAGGGGATAAACAAATGGCACAAAGAATAGACAACCTTGTGGGTGTAGAAGATGTGAAGAGGTTTTATCTTCAGGTATGACTTTATTAGCTCTTCCGTTTAAAATCATGCACCGTTTACGTTGTTAATAGTATATGTATTGATGTTTATACAGTATTCATTCCCACCATTTTGTGTTGGGGAAGCTGGGCGACTTAAAACACCAAATAGAAGAGAAATTGGTCATGGTACACTTGCCGAAAGAGCCCTTGAACCTGTATTACCGTCTGAAGAAGATTTCCCATATACTATACGTGTTGAGAGTACCATACCAGAAAGTAATGGTTCATCAAGGTAATACATCTATTTTCTATTATTACAAAAAGTACACCTTCATAAGTTTTATTTATAATTTAATAATTTATCCGTTTAGTATATATTCAGTCTGATAGTTAAATATCATGACATTAGTTTTTTGTCTTTCTTTATGATGATGTTGATAGTATGTTATCGGTTTGTGGGGGATGCCTATCACTACAAGATGCTGGAGTACCATAAAGAGCCCTATTGCAGGTATAGCAATGGGATTAGAATTTGGGGGAGATGGAACACCACTTATTCTATCTGACATCACCGGCTCTGAGGATGCTTCTGGTGATATGGACTTTAAGGTCTTTACTTTAATGGTTTATAGCTGTTTTTCCATTGGAAGAAAAGATAAAAGGAAGGATATAGATGATAAATTTACCAACTTTAATGATGTAGGTTGCTGGGAATGATGACGGAGTAACCGCAGATATCAAGGTTATGTATGCACCCACGTCCAAGGAACACAGGTACTTGACTTAACTCATGGTGAACCTATAAGATTGCCTGGTAGTAGAGCATTTTGGGTGTCTTGGTTTGACCTTTCATATATGAGAAAAATATGTCATATTGGCTACAGGTGCAGACCTTAAAAAGAATTAGACGAACAATGGGTTATAAATTATAAGAGGCCGAGCTTGCACTTTACTTGTCACCAATATCTAATGTGGTCTGTTCGTTTAGTTATATTATGTATTGCATTTTATCAATTTCTCAAATACAATTATTATTTCAACAGTCCGTATTAGTTCTGAGACAAAGATAATTGGGCAAAACAATGCCAACAAAAGAAAGACATCATGATGGAAAAACAGGCCACCACAGTGGCGGAAGTTGGTTGTCATAGTGATGGTGGTGTTGCAACTATTTCTCAGCAGGTGGTGTCACCGAATGAGGAGTCAATGACAACAACCTTGAAGGAGTTCACATATTCTGACCTACGCACCGCCACAATGAACTTTCGGCAGGATAGGGTCATTGGAGAGGGAGGTTTGAGGTGGTTAAAATATTGACTGAATTACTGGATGAGATAAACATCAGTGAATATGAGGTAAAATTTATGCTGATTTTATTTAGCTATTTCAAGCACTTGATATCTCGAAATATTAAATAAATTCAGTTTAATATTTTATTTTTTAATATGAGGTTTGAGGTGGTTAAAATATTGACTGAATTACTGGATGAGATAAACATCGGTGAATATGAGGTAAAATTTATGCTGATTTTATTTAGATGGTATGTTGGATATATGTGGTGTGCCACAAATTTTGAACCGTTTGTTCAAGTATTGACAAAGTAGACAAACAACCTTTTGAGCAAATCAAAACAAAACTGATGATATCTATCTCTCTTTTTTATACCCGTTTCTTTTGGAAGTCAGATGTATAAAGGTTGAAGTTTATCATATATCTATTTTGTTTATACTTTTCTACAAAGATGATAGTTTACCGAGTTAATATTCGCTAAAGAATAATAAGGCGTATTACCTGTTTATTACAGCCATAACATGCCAAATTCTAAAAAGCTGATTAAGAGGGTATTTGGGAATGCTTATTTAAGTACTTGGCCTGGAGTAACTAGGAGAAATTAATTCTGATTGCATTATGCTTAGACTGAAACCTTGAATCTTCAGAGGTCATGACTCGTGAGTGTGATAAAGTGTTCCAATGTTTGTATGGTGATGGTGGCACACTTTGCGGTTCACTTACAGGAGTCGCTGCAATGGAGGCTGATGGCATGGTATGATGGACCTATCTTTTTAGTAACATGTCAAAATGGTTTGTAAACACAAGTGTATGCTATGGTTACTTTTAACATGCTCAACCCCGGTTTCTTTTTTACTTTAATTAGCAATTAAAATATGAAGATTTTTATTTTGTTATCTACAGACTTTAGCCGAAGCTTCCAATAAATATTTTCTTATGTGAATAGTAGAGTTTATCATAAATCAGAAAGATATCAATCCAGGAGACTCTGTCAATAGGTGGGAAGGACACCTGTTACCTTACCGTTAAAAGTCAAAACCAACATTAAGAATAGGTTATGGATTGTTGACATGACAAATCGTGCTCCTCATCATCGCCTTGGATTCGTGCCGGAAGTTGATACCCCGAAAACCCACCTACACTAGAACTAAATCCAGTTATTGGAAACGGGTAATGGAGATCTAGGCCTTGATGCTGATCAATCCCCACACCAACGAAAAGATGTTGGTCTACCAATTTGATGTTAGAAAAACACGTGCATACATTTTTTACCACCATTACTTCGTTATAGTAAATTATGTTGACTATAATTATAAGTCATGCCTGCCCAACGGAATAGATTATCATGAAACAAATAGAGGCCTTTTTACCTGATGGGCATATATTGTATCATAGACAAGTGTCCAAAATACTCCAGAGAGATAAAGTGGCAACACGACAGCAGGATCAAGGCTTCCTCTAACAGCAGACCATTCCAATAAGGCACCCCAATTGAAAGTTAAACCAAGAAAGGCTTGAGGATGCAGCAAGTTACAATATAACAATGATTCAAGCAGTCTTAGAAATCGAACCAATGAGACTCATGATAAAAAGTAGATGTACCCAAAATGTAATCCTTTTCATCAGGGGGTATGAAAGGACAAGTAGCAATGACGAAGCACCCAATATGCGGCTGTAAACAATCATTTTTAATCATCAACATAAATGAGCATCACTAATTAGAATTGATATACCCGCTACGCAAAACATAGAGGTGGCAGTTTCGATCCATTAAATTAATTTGGTTGTATTTTATCCAATGATCAGATAAGAAGAAACAAAAAGATACTTAGCTAAAATGGGAATGGGTCAGCCAAATGTCTATTTTCAATACATACAACCTCCTAAACTGTTCTACTCAGAAATTTAGATTACTGCTATGACAATAGTGTTTTTGTAATCAGACCTAACACATTAAATATTATTGATTTTATTAAGATATACAGAAAAGTATTCTCCATCAACCCAACCCGGCATGGGCCATTTCAGTCGATCTAAACATGGCCAGTTTTGACCCGTTACCCAACCAGCCTGACCCGTTCATTTTGCCACCTCTAGCACCTATTTTTGTAAATGAAAGAAACTTTTAGGTAAGAATAACGATATTATAGGTTAAAACAGTGAATCCAAGAATAGCCAAGTGGAATACGGACCTATAGTCATTAAGCTGGAGAAGAATACCAAGACCCGGAAGCAGTTGAGCACCAAGAAAAGAAACCCCCTGGAATGGTGTTAAGGCACGACTTGCAATTGGTCTTGACTTTGTTCATTTCACCTGTGTCACGGCATTCGAACACTATTTAGTATGCAGTGCCAAAAGACATATACATGTATAATTTTATATGCCTAAAACAGAAATCCTAAATCATATTATCTTATAAGAAAGCATTGGTATCATAGAAATAGCAGCACATATCTATCGAGTGACATAAATGACCTCAGTCCTACTCGACATGAAAACAGAGATCAGTCCTGATAGTAGAAACGACATAAACTTGAATTTCATAATCAACATACCCAAATCAATACCGTCAACTTGTGGTAATAGTTATATTGCGTAAAACAATATATTTCAGGATAATCTAAAGCAGCGAGATAAATGTTCTTTTATGATAAAAATAACGTAGTTTGAATGAATAAAAAATTCAGGAAAAAGTGACATGAGAAGCATCATAACAAAAAAAAAAGGGGAAAGCTAAGTTTAGTACTTCAATAGAAGCGTTAAATTATATATTAATCAAAGCTGATCTCATCTTCATATTCTAAATAGATACACCCTTTGTCCCAAAGTGATAAGCGGTACTTATTCTTGGGAGTTGGGACAGGGGGAGTAATCTCATAGGATTGTACGATCATAATACCTTGCAACTCCGCAAATATATCGGCACAAAGGTAGCAGGTCTGACCGACTTGCTTATGAATGGGTCGACTAAGGTTACATTGATATAGCAACCAATGTCTTAAAATGAAATCATCATTGAACACTTGGATCCAGACCACTAAACCTTGAATATACTAACCAGACTTCCTTCCTGCTATAGTAAGCAAGTGGGGTCGTATTGTTTCTTGAATAATCTGGAACTAATGAACAACTAAGAACCAAAAGCATTGCTAATTATGCATAGCTACAAAACCAAGACTATACTTTTGCATACTCCATTCTGATTCAATAGAGAATTATAAACAATTCATGAATCATAATCCAAAGGCTTGGCAACGATGTCAGCTAATCAGTCTCAAACCTGCACTGGCAACTGTTTCTAAACAACTACTGTCATAAACTGAAATGAAGTGTTTGCTTCCTTCATGTGTGACTCAGTCTGTTAATTAACAATATTGTAAACTAAATATCTGCTCCAAATGCTGTCCAAAAAAAATATCTGCTCCAAAGATAAGCACATTCATACCCAAATAAAAGAGGCATACGTATAGTTAAAGCTACTAAAAAAAATACCTACATGACATGTTGGATATTAGATTCTTATGATGCTTCGGTCATGCGTAGAAAGTTACTGAAATATATTTACCTGCTGATAAAAAAAATATCATCATCATGGACAATAGAAACCAAAGTAAAAGAACACTCACTTGATCATGAACATGAGAAACCAATATAGTTTTGGAACACCATTTCTAATATTCTTTTATAGTTTGTGTCCCATTATCTGGTTCAAAAAGACTAATTAGCTTGTAAATACTTGATGTAGCCTTCATAGGTTGTGGATATGTGGCACCGGAGGGCAACATGCGGGGAATGCAACAATCCCTACGAAAAACCATAACTTTCATATTAAACTTTCAATCTTATACCGTAGCAAAACATTAATCACAGAACTATAGTCACATAAATTGAGAAATTAGGATATATACTATTGCTTTGATCTTCGTCACAACAAAATTGCAACAACGTAGGCTTAGAATTATAACAGCGTAGGAGGAGATAAAATATAAGTTAGAATACATAACTTATACATATGAAGTTTATGGTACATACCATCTGCACAATTTATCTAAAGCGCGTGTTTGAGAATCCTGCATACAATAACTCCATAGCTAAACAACCTCAGCTACAATAACTCCATAGCTAAATAACTCCATAACTTACAATTTGCTGACGATGCAATATTTCTTGGTGAATGGTCTAAGCAAAACATTCTAAATCTCATCAGAATCTTAAGATGTTTCCAGGTTGCATCGGGATTAAAAGTTAACCTTTCAAAAAGTCGTCTAATTGGGGTGGGTCCGCGGGTGGAAGAAATCAGAATGTTTGCTAGGGTTCTAAAATGCAAAAGAGGGGTATTACCATTTAAATATCTTGGGGTGCCAGTCGGTGCAAATATGAGGAAAGCATCTAGTTGGGAACCGATCATATCTAAATTCCAGTCAAAACTTTCCTCATGGAAGGCTAAGATGTTATCATTTGGAGGAAGACTAGTTCTTATTAAGTCTGTTATGTCGAACTTACCCGTCTACTTCTTCTCGCTCTATCGGGCTCCGAGTAAAGTCATTAAATATCTTGATCGTATCCGGATGAATTTTTTTTGGGGTGGGAGCCTCGAAAATAAAAAAATATCTTGGATTTCATGGAAAGATGTTACCGCTCCCTTAAAAGAAGGTGGTGTCGGAATTGGGTCTTTAGATGCTTGTAATATTAGTCTTTTAGCCAAATGGTGGTGGAGATGGAAAACCGAAGATCTAGCGTTATGGAAACAGGTTATACATGCGATCCACGGGCCTATCGAAGGAGAAACTATAAGTAAAGGTACATGGGCTAATATAAAAAAGCTTGACCAGGAGCTTCAACAGTATAACATCCCTCTAAAATCTCTTTTCACTCGAATAGTCGGAAAAGGAGACTCGGTTAATTTTTGGAAAGATGATTGGCTTGGTGATTTCAATCTTGCTAGTATGTTTCCTCGGTTGTATACTCTAGAGATTGAAAAGGAATGTTCTTTAAATGAGAGGCTTATTCGGGTGAGTGATTTTCAATCTTGGAATTGGAATTGGAGGCGGGATCTAAGAAGTGGGCGGGAGACATCTGAGTTTGATCACCTAATTGAGGTGGTTCAAGATGTGACCTTGTCTGATCTCCCAGACTCATGGAGGTGGTCTCTTGAAAAGTCAGGTAAATTCACAGTTAAATCTTTTCGCTCTAGAATCGAGAAGCAAATATTTCAGTCTTCTAATCATTCCACTAGATGGGTAAAGTTGGTTCCAAAGAAGGTCAATATTATGGTGTGGAGAGCCAGTCGAGACAGGTTAGCCACTAGAGTTAATCTCGATTCAAGAAACATCGATTTGCACTCAATACTATGTCCTCTTTGTGACTCTGAAACTGAATCTATGGAGCATTTGATGGTGTATTGTTCCTGGTCTAATGTTATATGGAATAAGGTTTTTCAGTGGTGGGGATTTTGTTTGCCTCAAGATACGGGTGGGAACACTTTTTTGAACATAATTGATTTCGTTCGGAATCTAAGCCCAAGAATAAAAGCTTCTTTTAAGCCTCTTCAGTTAAGATGCTTTGAAGCTGTCTTATTCACATCAGCATGGGTTATGTGGAGAAGTCGAAATCGTAAGGTGTTCACGGATAAATCTCAATCTAGCATCGAGGTCTTCAAGGAAATTCAACAATTATCTTACAATTGGATAAGCTGTAGATGTAAAATCTTGTCTGTAAACTGGGATGTTTGGATTGATAATCCTCTAGAAGCATGTATAGACTCTATTAGTTAAGTCTTTTGTATCTAGCTCCTTGCTAGCTTCTTTCTCTTTTAATAATATCCGCAGTTCAAAAAAAAAAAACAACCTCAGCTGCTAATGCACTCACATCATTTTTCAAGTGTAGGATATGTTATTCCAATATTCCCCGTCCATCTATCTGCATAAAGAAGTTTCTATAAAGCTCGAAACTACAAAAAAAAATTTTGAAGAAACAACAAAAATTTCTTACAGTACAAAAAGGGCAGCCTCCTCATAAAAGAAAGCCATATCCGTAACTATATGAGAATCACAAATAATCAACTATATCAATGAGCATATTTGGAGAAAGATTAACTAAAGACAGTGATAACTTTTAACAAACATGGGCTTAAATAATCATTTCAGTATTAGCTGACGCAAGGGTAGCTAACCTGGATAGAGTTCAGTCAAACAACTCTTCACCGAACATGGCTTTAATGGTAACTGGACTGGTTTCTATCACTGTAGAAACTCCGTTGATAAATTCCGTGATGATTCCTGAAGTTACTAAGAAAGAATCAGTAGAGTATCCTTCAATTCCTCTTTATGTAAAAAAGGTGTGATTAGTGAAACAACCTAATATGCAATAGATAGTTTGCAACTATTCGATAAATATATATTATAATTATGAGCTTCCGTTATTAAATATAATATTTTCCTTATATTGATAATAATCAAACATACTTAATTATGAAAAAATTAAGCAATTCATATATCTCAACTACAGGTTTTGTTACAGCTTCATAATACGAAACTCGATGTTCCTTTCTTCATTCATTGCTTTTTTAATGATTTTCCGGCTTCCTGGGTAATACCGATCATATACTTATACTTTGAATGCACAGTTTCATATTTTTGATGATACAATTGAACAACAACCAGGTTTGTTTGAAAGGCATGTCAATAAACCTAAATAGATGGCCGCATATTCGAAATATAATCTCACCAAAAGCATAGCTTCATCAATCCACATCCATGTTTTTAAATTTTTGATTTTTTAATATATAATTAGTTACTCAAACTATTCCAGTCCCCAACCCAAAACTAGACTTCTAAAAATTTGGGTAACCCGAAACAACTTTTAATACCTAAAACCGAAAGCAAATAACTGGTAGTGGTTTCAACCACCAGAATTCAAATTTATAGCTGGTTTCAACCAACTTCCAAGAAGGATATAATACCCTCAACTAAGTTGACACACGTGTGTCCTCAAAATTAAGAAAAAAATAAATAAATACTTAACCAAAACATTCCTAAATCAAAATTGCTACAAAAACAAAAAGGCTACAAATCAAAAGTACAAGCATTAGAGGAAGGTGTATACCGCATACTAAGACACCAACATAAGAATGATAAGAAAATGCACACCCGTCATTTTTAAACTGGAATTCCCCTCAGCAGAAGGTGAAGCAATACAACATCAGCTACATGAGGCTTTAAACGTTCAAAAAGAGTCTTCTTTCCTATTACAAATCAAGAATACCATCCAAAAAAAACGAAACAAGTTCAGGGGACTCGAGAAAGAGGAAGCCGGTATTTATATCACATGTTACTGTATGTTAAGGACTGAAAAATTGTATTTTCATTTAGTTAAAAAGCTATGAATGTTTAATATTTTCATATCAACAGTTCAATAATTAATGATCCACAATAATTGCCTTATATATTATTTACCAATAACTAATACCTTCGTATACATATATCTTACTATTCGAAAAGTAATACACTCAAAGAATTATCACAAGTCATGGTAAAAGATGTGGAGAATGAAAATATTTTTGCTAAGGGGGAGCTCTTTTACCTGGTGATCATGTATGCCATTATGTTCTACCTTTCTTCTTAAGTAAAAATTTCCACTTTTCTATTACTTTAGGCATAATTTTCTTATTTTTTAAACTTTTCTTTGATAATCCAGGGCAAATGGCTAAGGATTATAGCCATACTTGGGGTTCAATGGAAATTAGCAAACATGTTTATCTTACTACTATAGTGGAGTTTTAAAGTAAAGTGTGCAAGTAAGTCACTTTACCATCATGCCCAACAGACAAAAGCAAGACAGAAGCAAGCATTCTCAATTCATTGTAGGTCGAAAAGTATGAGGATTGAACACCTCATAATAAGCGCCCACCTGTCCCTATTTAATTTTATGTTTCATGTTACGATTATAATAAAGAGAGTCAATATTACATGAAATATTTTCAAAGGAATTTATAATTTATAATGTTCAAAATTTGACAATAACGTATATACATGTAACAACAATCCCTTTAATACAGATTAGCAAAAGCAGGAATGTTACTCATCACTGCTAAAATACCGGAAAATGTTGCATATGAGTTAAATTGCCACTAAATTTCCATTTTGTCCAATGGTGATCATTATATGAAAACATTTTCTTGGAAAACTGCATTTGTTTTTTTACATCATAAATTGGTTTTGGGTTGACAAAAAAAAAAATAATAAAAATATAAAAAAAATAAAAAAATTAAACATAAGTTAGTTTGGTTGTATTGAAAATCCTTATCTCAATAGTCTTTGTTGTATTGAAAATTCATATTAGTTTTTCAATAGTCTTTGCTGTGATTTATACTCTACGTTTAGGTCAATAACTACTAATGATATACCTTTAGGTTGCAACTACTAATGATTCTTTACTTGCATTAGCATCAACCATAAGTAGCATCAACTACTAAAGATTTGCAACTACTAATGATTCTTTACTTGATCGTAGAGAATGAAGATTACCTGACAGTTTAGGTCAAATTCGAAAAGTAATAAAAAAAACGATGTCGATGAAAATAATTTACGTTAACGAACACCATCAAAACTAAAATTACAAGTCATGCCCGCCCATCGGGCGGGCTTCGATATCTAGTATATATATATGTATATATATATATATATATATATATATATATATATATATATATATATATATATATATATATATATATATATAAAACGAAAGTTTAAATGCAATACGGAATAAATTTACGAAAATATAAAATAAATAAGAATGTCAAATAGATTATGTTTAGTCCTTGTCCTTTTCCCATTTTTACACTTTTTATACTAACGGCTTTAGCGTTACACCGTTAGTCATTTTCGTATCTAATTTACAATTATAGTCCACTACTTGTCCAAAATAACATTCTAAGCTTGGAATATTAAATAATATCAAGTTTTATCCTTTAGATTCTGTTTTTACAGTTTCAGTCCCTACTTTTCAATCCTTGACAGTTTTAGTCCTCCTAAGTGTCGTCGCGTTACATTTTTAGTCCAAACGTGTAATAAAAAGTGGGAAAAATTATAGAAAATTTTCCGTAGCTTATTTAAGTTTATTAAAGCTTATTTCAACTGCTTATTTGATAAAAGAGCTTATTTATTTCAGCCAAACGAAAAGCCCATTTAGAAAATTTGGAGGCGAGGGCATGGAAATTGTTTTGGGCAACTTTTACGATTCTAAAAATATTTCATATGGGCCCAGTGGGCTTATGGATCGTTATCTGTTGTTGGGCCTTGAATAAGCCCAATCGAAAAATATTAAGTTTTTATATGAAAATATCATTTTAAAACCCGGTAACTGTCGATCAAATTGAGTTAGTTTGAGTGTCGAATCGTGAGTATTTTTACAACTTATATAAACGAAAATAATAGTTTTCTAGGTGGTCTATTGAGTCGTGTAAAAATATTGGGTGCTCATTAAGTAATATTTCAATTTATACGTGTGTTTCTTGGGCTACATGGAACGTTTATATATATATGAAATAGTTAAAAATATTTCTAAGTGTTTATGTGAATTTTCATTCAATTGTGTATGGTTCGAAAATGATTCGGTTGATGCATGTAAAGTGAAAATAAATGTGAAGTGTGTGTGTCTCATGATTCCTAGGCCTTCCACAAGGGAGGCTAATCACGTTGGTGTTCTATATGACAATATATACACGAAAACAATACGTAAAGTAATATACGATCGTACAATTATATATATGATGCATGAAGTGATTTTAACGTGTAGAATGAATGGAATTGAGCTTGAAATAACTTACAACACCTTCAAAGGTGGTAGAGAGTCGAGAAGGAGGAAGGAAATCACAAGAAATAATCAAGTTCGATTAATATCCCAAACAATAATCGTATAACTTAACCCGATACTCCTTGTTTGCTTCCAAACGTACGAAGGTATTACTCCTGGAGTTTCAGAGATTGTTTTTATGAAGAAAGGAACTTGTGAAAGTGAATGAGAGATGATGGAAACGGATGCATGCATGTAACGTGTATATATATATATATATATATATATATATATATATATATATATATATATATATATATATATATATATATATTTGATGATTCGTATGGTGTGAAATAACTCAAGGAAACAATAAGGACTATGCATTGTCAGTACAATGGACATATTGATCGACTTTTTATCATATTATATTGGGTTGTGAGTACATAAAACAAGGAATTTGGTTTGGTGATTCATATAGATGTCGACATGTATATATTCATGTATACGATTTGCATAATCTTGTACAACTTGAACATATCTGATCATCATTAACATTTAAGCATGAAAAAATGTTAGAAATATTATTTGGAACACGTAGGAACAAACGGGAATCAAAACGGTTAAGTTTTGAGTAAATTATGAATCGATTGACATGAATATTCGTCAAACACTTTGCCACTTAAAAACGTATCAAACGTCATCCAATGAACTTGGGATTTGACACACTAATAGTTGGCTAGGTGGTAAACGAGATGGTGTAAAAATATATATGTGTCGTGTGTAAAAATTTGGAATACGGGAGATGATTTGGAGCTAGTTTGGTCGATGTATATGAAATATTTAGAAATAAAAATGGGTTAAATATTTTGGGCCGGTTGGGCTTAGGAAATCAAGGGCCCGTTTGGTTTTGTAATTAATTTGTTAATTTGGATTAGGGAATTGTTAATATTTTGTTAATTGTGTCGAGAACTTGTTTTGTCGTTTGATGAATTTTGCAATATCGTAATCGTGGCCATTTTAATATAATAAGAAAATTTTAAATTTTCCCGTAAAAATGATGATTACAATAATGACAGAGATTACTATATATAATTAAACGTTTTTAATTATATGGATTTTTGCGAGGTTTTATACATATACACAAAAATGGTCAAGTATAACATTCTCTGATCTTTGCTTATGTTTTTACAGACTTTATAGATATATGTTGCTAAAGTAACTATTAGCTTCTTAGACCTCACACATGTTTCTTATTTGATTAAAAATGGACAGTCCTTCTCAAGCTTTTATTTATCATTGTTGATGCTATATTTCTATGCAGTTGCGTGTTTCACGGCAGAAATTCCTGGCCCTTTGGAGTTTCAAACTCGGAGACTCACAAATTGCGTTTTCGATCTTCAAACAGATAGTCATCCGGTCACCTCTGCTGAAACTCATCATCGTACATCAGATACATGCAAAATCAATACGTAAGTGTCTGCCATTTAAGTTTATTAGTTTCAGATGCGGTGACCTTAGTTTCCAAGGCCGAAGCTGCTTTCGTCTCTCACTATCTATTGCTGTTGTTTTGTTACAGCTTCTAACAATTGGTTATCGGAAATCTATGTACGGGCCAACATTTGCACAGCTCAGCTCAGGCAGACCACACGCGGCCAGTCACAAAACATCCACCTCTGGGGTTTCATATTATCAATGCTGAAGGTGCGGAATCTCCATGTTGTATAAAAATGGTACGTGTTTTAGATTTTAAATGAAACATTTGTTGCCTGTACTGAGACTTGCTTCACCTTATAATCAGGGTCACTCTTATGATCTTATCTTTTATTAAGTATGATTAAATGTTAGCTACTATCATGGCTTCTTACGGATTCTTCTGTTTTGCATCAGTAGGCGTGAACACCTCAAACAATGTGACTTCTGAATTGTTCGGTTGTGGAAGTCAACAGAATGCACACAACTGTGTTGCTGCATCTGCCATTCAAATCAGTACACAAGTACACAAACACCTGTTTTACCACTTGGACTGGCTTCTGCCTCTGGTATAATCGAAGGTATGCGTTTAATTCAAGCTAGCGTGCTAAGTTTATACAACCAATGAGTTAAGCTTCGTGAAAATCTTGATCATTAGCATGTATTCCATTGTTAAAGATTTACATGTTTAGATATGCTGATTGAGGCATTGGTGGGTATACACATGACCATTGTTGAACTTAAATTTCGCAAGTCACACAGTATAAGTAGGCAATCCTTTAATAATTGAATAGTTTTGTTATAATTATTAAATAATTAAGTCATTATACTGAGCAGGTAGTTACTAATTACCTTATAGTTCTAATGATTAAATGGTGAAGTTACTATGTGTTGACCAATGGCTGGCAAATACTGCTCTAACATGTTACGTGTTTAACGTGACGCTGTGAGGGTGTCTGTTGGTAGGCCTGTTTTGGATGATAATGTGGGTGATGTTGTTGGTACAGCAATACGTTAAGTTGAGGAGGAGACTAGAATTCAGTTACATTTTGAACCTTTTGTTTCTACTTTTTGTTCCACTTGCTGAACTAAATGCAACAAATACTCATATCATGTGCTCCAATAAAAATGGACAAAAGAATATATAATTGACTATATTTAAAAAAGATAGATAGAATTTGAAGATGTGAAATATGGAATAGAAAATGTATATCCCCATTTATTATCTAATACGGAGTATAGTTGATGATAATATATAACCAAAACCAAAGTTCTTTTTTAGAGCACTTGATCATGTCGATTTAGTTAATATATTATGTTTTTCTCCAAGTTTGCAGTGGTCATGGATACTGAAGGTTCAAAAGTGGAGTTTGCAACTCAAGAGATGTCAAGGATATTGAAGGTTCAAAAGTGGAGGGGAACATCGTCTAAATATAACTTACGACAAGTTAAATGGGTAATGTTTTTATATTTTCAATAGGATATTAGCAGCAAAATCAAAAAAATACTGATGTAGCATGTGTTCCATTTCAGCATGCCACTGGATAAAGCATAACAAGTGACACAATTCATTTTCTCCCTGTAGTTTTTTGCAGTCATAAACCAAAGATGTAGAACCCTGTAAAAATTTCTTGTAATTAAATCGTTAATAAATAAATAATCCTTCGTTATCGTTACTAATCCCATTTTCTCGGAAAATTTGAAATTTTTCTTATTATATTATTTTGACGATTATCACAAAATAATATAATTCACGAAATGACGGAACTAATCCTCGACACGTTACTCGAAACCTAAATTTTTCATTTAATCCTAAACATATTTCCTAATCCTAATTATATTTCCTAAATATAATTAAAATTCCTAATTACACCTAATTAGCCAAACGGACCCTTAATTGTTTCAGCCCACTTCACAGTCACTATTCATAAGCCCAACAAACAAAGCCCAATTTCCAAATTCTTGTAATTTTCATCCGATCGACAAGCTTCAAGCGCCCCCCCCCCCCCCCCCCCCAAAAAAAAATGCCTCGTTTAATCTCGTTTCTTACACACGACCCCCCAATATTTTTACACCATCTCGTTCATCACCTAGCCAAATAATAGTGTGTCAAATCCTAAGTTCATTGGACAACGTTTGATATGGTTTTAAATGGCAAAGTGATCGACTCATACACGACCAAATCGATTTACAATTTATTCAAAACTTAACCGTTTTGATTCCCGTTTGTTTCTAATTGTTCCTAATAATATTTCTAAGATGATTTTATGTTCAAATGTCGAAGATGACCAGTTATATGCATGTAGTATACGATTTGGTAAATCGTATATATAGATATATACTTGGTCGACATCTAGCATGAATCACCACAACATCTCCCATATTTTGTGTTCTCTCATCTTATTTTATAGCAATATAAAATCACCTAGGAGCCTAGTTCACTGACATGGAATAGTGTAGGAAGGTTTCTTAGGAAATTTTCTCACTTACGTGTTATATATTGAAACCATATATAGCGTACATGCATGCACTTACTCTTTACCATTCTCATACACTTTCACATATTTATTTCGTCCTATAAACTACTCGTACAAGACCAGGATCGATTGCAATATTGTTTGGAAGCAAGAAAAGGATATCGGGTTTGATTTATACGTATCTGGACTGCCAAAACATCCAAAAACACCCAAAAGCGCATCAAAATACACAAATTATCCCAAAAGTGTGTTTTATATGTTTTAGATGCAAAATGTTTGAAAACAAATGAAAAACGAACAAAGTTTGCACAATTGGCAGTTTCAGTCCCCCAAGTTTCAAAATTTGGCAAAACTAGTCCCTGAAAGTTTAAAAAGAAAGAAAAGTCAACCCAAGGCAAATAAAAATCAAAAATTATCAAAATAAGTCCTTGGGTGAAAAAGTTTGAGAAAATTACACTTTTACCCCTTAAAATCCAAAAATGACAAAAATGGTCCCTGGAGTTTTGGAAATTGACAGATTTGGTCCCGAGTGAAATATTTTTGGATGGAAAAATAAACATTGGTCCTGGAAATTCATAAAGTGCCAAGTTTAGTCCCCGGATGAAAGTTTTGGAAAAAGTTCAAGTTTAACCCCTCAAGTTTGGAATTTGGGCAAAAATAGTCCTCGGGAAATTTAAAAAGGAAAATTACAATTTTGGTCCTTTGGATATTTAAGCATGGCAGGTTTAATCCTTTTGGTGTCTTTTGAAACTTGCCAAAACAGGCCCTCCAATTTTCAGTTAATTACATTTGAGGTCCTTGTGAATTTTTAAGATACAAACCATCCGGATCACAATATATCCTTAACCAAAACCAAAATTAAACCCACCAGGCCCATTGCTAAATCCCCTAGCCCAGTTACTATCCTAGCCCACCCAACAAATAACTAAAACACCCCGTAACCAAACTATCCCTACCCAGTTTGACTTCGGTCAAACCAACACCACCCCCTCCACCTCAGCTGCTACCAGACAACCCTCCCCCTCATCATCACCCCTAGTTCACCACCTGCACACTCCATCATCATATCCTTTCCCACACCCTTGCATACCCTTCCAAATGCTAGCTTCCAAAAACCACACCTCTGGCTTCAAATAGCTCGAAGAAGCAGACAAAGCAAAGTGGGCGCCAAAATTTTGAATGGTCGAGATTGAAGTTAACTCATCCAATGGTCAAGATAGCAAGTGGGAAATGTTTCTTAGGGTTCCAAAACCCTAATTGTCCAGTATAAGAAGGGAGAGAAGCAGCAGAAGTGGGAGTTCTTAGTTTTTTTATCTTCAGCTTAATTTAATTTTTGCAATTTGTAATTTTCAGTTAAACATTAAGCTTGTAATTTGTTTCCATTTCAATAATATCAGTTCAAGTTTATTGATTCCCTTTTAGTTTTAATTTTCAGTATCATTCAGAAAATAAGAAAAATAAATAAAAATAAACAGA
Source organism: Artemisia argyi (assembly GCA_030686995.1). Classification (NCBI taxonomy): domain Eukaryota; kingdom Viridiplantae; phylum Streptophyta; class Magnoliopsida; order Asterales; family Asteraceae; genus Artemisia; species Artemisia argyi. The sequence continues at coordinate 139,561,486 of CM060682.1, forward strand.
AAATAAGAAAAATAAATAAAAATAAAGAAAATGGTGAAGAAGCAAGGAGCAGGTTAAGTATTGGATGGACCTGGTTTAGTGCTCAGGGGAGTATTAGGGTTCACAGATGGTTCATGGTTCTTAATTTTCAGCTTGGATGCAATTTGTAAGGAAAATTCTCAATTTCTATAATCCATTTGTATATTAGTTATATGCTAGTTACTAAGGTTCTTGCTTGTTTAATTAATGTCAGTAAGTGATTTAATGTCATTAGATTGTATGCTTGTTCACTAGAATCCATTTTGCTCAAGTTTTCTCTTTTAACTACCAATTCAGCTTGTTAATGATTTATGGTGTTCTGTAGTTATTGATGTTATGTAAGTGTTCATTTAAGCCTACCTTATCATACTAGATCATCTTGGATAAGCAGATTAGGTTCAATCAGTGGGAGCTTTTGAAAATCACATTTTAACTGTCATAAAGGGGTGTTTGGATCAGTTTGATTCATGGTGTTCTGGTTAGTTTCTGGTTTTGCTTTTAGTTGAGTTATGCTACATTAGATCATTAAAGGTTACTTAGAAAATAAAATCACTTGGTCTTTTGCAAAAAGTCAAAAATCAATTGTATCTTATTTTTATTCTTAACTGTTAGAATTTAGGGGTTGTGATTTCATCATTTCTATCCATAAGTCATTCCTCTAGCTTATTATGGTCTTATTATAGCTTATTACAATCATCTCAGTCAGTTAGAAGCTTTCTAATCTCATAAAAGTCAAAGTAATCTAAAACCTTGAAAGTCAAAAGTCATCTCAGTCAATTTTGAGCCATTTTTGGAGGTCTGTAACTTATTTGTTTTGAGGTTTTAAGATCTGAAAATTGGAGTGCTAAATCTTTGTCACTTTGTCTATTATTGTAAATTTTATCAGAATTTTAGAATTTCATTTGGTGGGTCCCACACCCCCTTGAAATAGGTTGCAGGGGAACCCATTACCCTGTTCTCAGCAGACCCATTCCATACCACCACCTTTTGTGGTGGTTTGTGACCACCACAGTGATCCCATAGGTCTCAATTTTGGCTCTCCCAACCCCCCTCCTACCAGGGTGTATTTTTGAACCTTTGGATTGACCCCTAGGCCTGTGGACCCCACCCTGCTTGGACCCTTTAGTTTGTCCCCAAACTGTTGCAGTTAACAATTACTTAAGTGCTAAATTCAGTTTTTTGGCTTATTGAGGCTTATTTGTTGGTTGTTCCCAGCTTATTCTTGTTTAGTGAACTCAGAGGAACCAAGCTTATCCATTGTGGACCCCACAATTCTCCATTTGAGCTTAAAACACTCCACAGTCAACAAAAGTCAACTGTGGGTGCAATAAGCACTTGAATTGCTTATTCTGAGGGTTTAAACAAAAGTGTTTTTATTAAAGTTAGTTGTTTTTAGCTTATTGTCAGTTTAGAAAAAGAAAAATTCAAAAAAAACCAATTTTAACAATAGTGATAGCTTCTATTTAATAGGATTTATCTATTTATTTTTCTTTTTAATTAATTTCTAAGTAATATGTCACTTTTATATTTTTAGAAATTATATTTTAGGTTAAAATAATTTTATAAATTTTTCCAGATTTTTATTTTGTCATTTAGTGGTATTTCTAATTAATTTTAATTTAATTTAGTTTTAATTAATATAAATCAATTAAATAGCATAATTAGTTTTTATATAGTATAACCTAGTTTTTATAATTTTTATAGCTTCTATTTTAGTTAAAATACTTTTATAAATTTTTCTAGAATTTTTTACTGTTCATTTAATAGTTTTCATAATTTAAATAGTTTAATTAGATATTAATTAATAAATAGAATAATAATTAGTTAATTAATTTAAAAATACATAAAATTAACTTTTTATAATTTTTTAGGATTCCCATGATGGTTAATTAGATTTATAAAATTTTTCTTAATTTTCTAAGTCTTTTAAGTATTTTTAATAATTCTAATTAGTTTAATTAGTATTAAATAGATAATTAGTAATTAATTAATTATAAATAATTAAATAGTGTAAAAATAATTTTAATTTTTCTTAAAATTTTCTTTTATTATTAGGATTGTAAAAATTTCAATTTTACACTTTTAACCCTTCCCGTCCTTCAGTTGTACTTTTTGTTTTGTGCGTCTGTTACGTTTTTTAATTAAAACGTACGTTTTTAGTGTTTAGCTCAAATCTTCGTTATCTAAATTCCCGTAATCAGTCACGTAGCTTTCCTAAGCTATATTCGTTAAATAATTCCAAATAATTCTGATCATAACCTTTTCCTGTGGATAATTACCCGATCACAAATACGCCAAAGTTACAATTCACACTTCAACGGGACTTAACGACCTGGTGATACCCTATATTACCCGGAGCATTGACCTAGGCTATTTGACTTTGTTGACCATTATCTGGTCAATATAAGTTAGGTGGTTCAGGCTCAATCAACTTTTGGCGCCGCTGCCGGGGAAGTGTGCGCGTTTCTTTAGCGTTATTTGAGATTAGTGTTATCTCACCTCACTCACTGTATAAATACCACCACTTGTGTATATTTTCATAATCAAAATACAAAAAAGTCATTAACACTTTTCCTAAAGTGTTAAAACACCAAAAAAATTAAAAATAACAAAACAGATCGTAACGTTTTCTGATTCGGTTTTCTTTTAAGGTGATTCTTAAAGAAAAACGATTTTGGTAAACGAAACGATACCAAAAATATTGTCCAAAAGTTTTTAAACCCATTCACAAAAACACAAAACCATCCGTCTCTTTCTTGTGTATAATAATTCTACATAAAAATAAACCGTCGCAAACCAAGACAGAACACCTACCAACTGGGGGTGTGAACATAATAAGTCCCCAATCAGAAAGATTAAAACTTGCCTTTGTATCCTTGTGAGTGGTGTACCTTTCTTAAAGAAGCCACTTGCTTGCGATTATTGGTTTAAGTTCACTGTTGTTTTGCCTCGATTTTGTTTTGAGTGAGTTTTTAGTGCATGCGCACTCGTTCTTCTAGGTCTACTAGCCCATTACGTGAGCTTGTACAAAAACCTAGAAGACCTCGTAGACGTTCAGCACCAACAGTCGGATCTGAGATCCGTACTGTTGCCACACACACTGTCACCATGGCGGAAGACCGTCCCATGTGTGAACTTCTCCAAGCACCCATCGAGGGTTACGGAGATGCCATTATTGTCCCAGCCATTGTGGCTGATAGTTTTGAGCTCAAAACCGGGTTACTCAATCTTGTAACCTCAAGCCAATTCTATGGTTTTGAGCGGGACGATCCTCATGCTCATATTCGATGGTTCAATAAAATCACATCAACCATCAAGTACAAAAATGTCCCATGTGAAGCAATCAAACTCCTTCTCTTCCCATTCTCATTGGAGGGACAAGCCCGGATTTGGCTTGAAAAACAACCTCCACGATCTATTGAGACTTGGGAAGATCTTGTCAAAAAGTTTGTGAATGAATTCTTCCCACCTTCCAAGACCACGAGTCTTAAGAACGAAATCACCAAGTTCACTCAAAAATATGATGAATCTTTTGGTGAAGCGTGGGATCGTTTCAAAGAATTACTTCGCAAGTGTCCACATCATGGTTTCTCTGAGTTAATGCAACTCGATACGTTTTACAATGGCGTGAGCCAAGCTGATCAGGATTCACTCAATGCCTCCGCGGGAGGTAACTTTTTGAGTAAAACCACAAAAGAAGCTTTGCAAATCATAGAAAACAAGTCTAAGGTCCGCTCTACACGAAGCAAACCGATTGTTTCCCAAATTAATGCGGGTCCTTCCACTTCATCTTCTGTGAGTCAATCTAGCACGGATGCTAAGATTGACAAGCTCACTGAAGCAATCCAAGCTTTGGTTCTCGCCCAAACAAAGAAAGTCTCATTTCCACAACATCCTCCACCTGCTGAGGTTAAAAAAGTGGAAGTCTGTGTAACTTGTGGTGGGCCGCATGCCTACTACAATTGCACAGCTACTGATGGTACTCCATACGAAGCTCATGCTTTAGCGGGGTCCCAAAATCAAGGAGGCAATCAATATCGCCCTCCTATGGACCCTAGCTATCGTCCTCAACATCATTATCCTGGACCTCCTGGTTTTAATCAAAACCAAAATGTCCAAAACCGTGGCCAAAATCAAAATAGAGCGAACCAAGGTTATCAAAACCAAGGTTATCAAAACCAAAGTAACTACAATCAGGGCCACGGTTTTCACAATCAAAACTAAGGATTCCAAAATCAAGGTTTCCAACAACAAAATCAAGGAAACTTTAATCGGAACCAAGGTCAGGGTAACTTCAATCAGGGATATTTTCATGGAAACAACAACCCTAATCAGGGTAATTTTCAAAATCAAGGTCCCAATCCGAACAATCGAGCTCCAAATATTCCTAATCCGAATCAAGCCATTGTTCCAACCGGGCCTTCATCTGACGAGTTGTTGAAACAATTCATGAAGTCCCAAGAAGAGTTGAACAAGTTGCTGGTCAGCCAGATTTCTGATATCAAGAAGTCTTTAAATGATCGACCCTCGGGCTCAGGTACTACTTTACCGAGCAACATGATCGCTAACCCGAGGGGCGATGCTAAGGCGATCACAACACGAAGTGGTGCTTCATATGATGAACCCGCGATTCCTACTACCTCTTCTTCCTCCCCTCCAAAGGTAGTGAATCGTGGACCTGAGGTGACAAAGGACAAAGTGCAAAATCCTAGCCCACGAAGTACAGCACACGTCCAACCTCAGGTTATTCCTGAAACCAGATGTAAGCCTGGAGTTGTCTTTGAACCACCAGAAACTCCAGTGGACAGCCCTAAATCCAAAACTTCTATTCCCTATCCATCACGTCTCAGTGAACAAAAGCTCCGCGAAAAAGCTAATCACCAAATGGATAAATTTTTCCAAATCTTCCAAGATTTGCATTTTGATATCAGCTTCGCGGATGCTATTCTCTTGATGCCTAAGTTTGCATCGACAATCAAAAATCTGTTGAGTAACAAAGAAAAATTATTTGAGATGGCAAGAACTCCTCTGAATGAGAACTGCTCTGCGGTTCTTTTGAAAAAGCTTCCTGAAAAGCTTGGAGATCCCGGGAAATTTCTCATTCCTTGTACTTTCCCGGGTATGGTTGATTGCTTCGCCCTGGCCGATCTAGGTGCTAGCATTAACCTAATGCCATATTCTGTGTGGAAGAAACTCTCTCTTCCCGAACTTACCCCCACGTGCATGACTCTAGAGCTTGCCGATCGTTCGATTTCTCGTCCCATTGGCATTGCCGAGGACGTATTCGTTAAAGTGGGGAAGTTCCATTTTCCGGCAGATTTTGTGATTGTTGACTTTGATGCCGATTCAAGGGTCCCTCTCATTCTTGGGCGGGGATTCCTTAGAACTGGGCGAGCTCTTATCGATGTATTTGAGCATGAGATCACATTACGTGTTGGATCGGAAGCCATAACCTTCAACCTAAATCAAACGTCGAGATACTCCTCCAATTATGATTGTGAGTCGGTGAATCAAATTGATGTCATCGATGTTGCTGCTGAGGAGTATGCTCAAGAGATTTTAGGTTTCATTGATGATTCTTCGAGTGAAAATCTCACTCAGTCTTCTCACCCCATTATTGCCAATTCTTATCCTTCCCTCACTCCGTTTGAGGGAAGTGACTTCATCTTAGAAGAAATGGAGGCGTTTCTCAAAAGTGATTCGATTCCCGATGGAGTCGATAACCAAGAGATCGACCTCGAGAGGGATATTCTCATGCTTGAAAAATTGTTAAACGAAGATCCCTCTCCTCTTCCTGTTCTACCACAACAACTTCATAAAGAGGAGGTCAAAAATGTTGAGAAAACTGATGACTTTCCCGAGGTTGAACTTAAGGACTTGCCGCCTCATCTTGAATATGCATTTCTGGAGGGTGATGATAAATTACCCGTCATAATTGCCAAAGACTTAAGTGATGAGGAAAAGGCTGCTCTCATAAAGGTTTTGAAGTCTCATAAACAAGCAATTGCTTGGCGTCTCTCCGACATCAAGGGCATTGACCCTGAATTCTGTACTCATAAAATTTTAATGGAGGACGACTTCAAACCTGCAGTCCAACAACAAAGAAGGGTGAATCCAAAAATTCACGAGGTTATCAAACAAGAGGTTTTAAAACTTCTTGATGCCGGATTGATTTACCCTATCTCGGACAGTCCTTGGGTCAGCCCAATTCATTGTGTTCCAAAAAAGGGTGGCATTACCGTTGTCACAAATGAGGAGAATGAGTTAATTCCAACTCGTTTGGTTACGGGTTGGCGCGTCTGCATTGATTATCGCAAATTGAATGACGCCACTCGTAAGGATCATTTTCCTCTGCCCTTTATGGATCAGATGCTCGAGAGATTAGCGGGGAATGAGTATTATTGCTTCCTCGATGGTTTCTCGGGTTACTTTCAGATTCCCATTGACCCGCAAGACCAAGAAAAGACCACTTTCACGTGCCCCTATGGAACTTTCGCATATAAACGTATGCCATTTGGCTTATGTAATGCTCCGGGCACGTTTCAAAGATGTATGATGGCCATTTTTTCCGACATGATCGGAAAAAGTATGGAGGTCTTCATGGACGATTTCTCGGTCATTGGGGATTCGTTTAAAACATGTCTCTCCCATTTAGACAATATGCTAAAACGTTGTGAAGACACAAAGCTATGTCTAAATTGGGAGAAGAGTCACTTTATGGTCAAAGAGGGCATTGTCCTCGGCCATAAAATTTCAAAAAACGGGATTGAGGTTGATCGTGCCAAAGTGGACGTCATTGCAAAATTACCTCATCCCACAACTGTTAAAGGTGTTAGGAGCTTTTTGGGTCACGCCGGCTTTTACCGTAGGTTTATTCAAGATTTTTCTAAAATCGCCCGGCCTATGACCCACCTCCTCGAAAAGGATGCTCCTTTTATCTTCTCCCCTGAGTGCATCGAAGCCTTTGAAACATTAAAGAAAAGGCTTACCGAGGCACCGATTCTTGTTGCCCCCGATTGGGACTTGCCCTTTGAGCTCATGTGTGATGCTAGTGATTATGCTATTGGGGCAGTCTTGGGGCAACGCAAAACAAAACATTTTCAGCCTATACACTATGCCAGCAAGACTATGACCGAGGCACAAAGTCATTACACCACCACCGAAAAAGAATTGTTAGCTGTGGTGTATGCTTTTGAAAAATTCCGGCCATACTTGATCCTGACAAAAAGCATAGTGTATACGGATCACTCGGCTTTGAAGTACCTTTTTGCAAAACAAGATGCAAAGCCGAGACTTCTTCGTTGGGTTCTCCTCCTTCAGGAATTTGATATCATTATTCGTGATAAAAAAGGAGCTGAGAACCTAGCTGCTGATCATCTCTCCCGTTTGGAAAACCCACATCAAGATGTCTCCGAAAAAAGGGAAATTAATGAAACCTTCCCCCTTGAGACACTCAATGCGGTTGCCTTTCGTGGAGATTCTGTTACCCCTTGGTTTGCCGATTTCGCAAATTACCTTGCGGGTAACTTCATTGTGAAAGGGATGTCGTCCCAACAGAAAAACAAATTCTTTAAGGATGTCAAACATTATTTCTGGGACGACCCCTACTTGTTCAAAATCTGTGCGGATCAAGTCATCCGGCGGTGTGTATATGGTCAAGAAGCCACTGAAATTCTTAAGGCTTGCCATGCTGGTCCCACGGGGGGCCACCACAATCCAAATTACACCGCCAAAAAGGTGTTTGACTCCGGTTTCTTTTGGCCCACAATCTACAAGGATGCCCATGAATTGGTCAAAGCCTGTGACGCTTGTCAACGTCACGGGAATATTTCACAAAAGAATGAAATGCCACAAAATGCAATTCAAGTTTGTGAAATCTTTGACGTTTGGGGCATTGACTTTATGGGGCCATTCCCGTCATCTCGTGGAAACAAGTATATACTCGTGGCAGTTGACTATTTGTCAAAATGGGTCGAAGCAAAAGCTTTACCCACAAATGATGCCCGAGTAGTTGTGAAGTTTTTGAAAGCTCTCTTTGCTCGATTTGGAACTCCACGTGCTATAATTAGTGATCGTGGTACGCATTTTTGCAATGACAAATTCGATAAAGTCATGCAAAAGTATGGTGTAACCCACCGTCTTTCTACTGCGTACCACCCTCAAACAAGTGGACAAGTAGAAGTTTCCAATCGAGGCATAAAGAGAATATTGGAGAGAACCGTTGGAGAAAATCGTGCATCTTGGTCGGACAAATTAGATGATGCACTTTGGGCTTTCCGTACGGCGTATAAAACACCCATTGGGTGTACGCCATATAAGCTTGTGTACGGGAAAGCGTGCCATCTTCCGATCGAGCTTGAGCATAAAGCCTATTGGGCTCTCAAGCATGCCAATTTCGACCTCAAAACTGCGGGTGATCACAGGAAAGTTCAACTCAATGAATTAAGTGAACTTCGTGATCAAGCTTACGAGAACTCTTTGATCTATAAAGAAAAGACAAAGAAGATTCATGACTCCAAGATCAAAAACCGCATTTTCAATGTTGGTGATCGAGTCCTTCTTTTCAACTCTAGACTTAAGATCTTCTCGGGAAAGCTCAAAACCCGATGGACTGGTCCATTCACTATCGTTAAGGTTTATCCTTATGGCACCGTCGAGTTATCACAAAATGACGGACCTAACTTCAAAGTGAATGGACATCGTCTAAAGCACTACTTTGGAGAGGACATACCACCCATGGTTGTCCCGGATCTCCAAACTTTCCCCAAGGACAATTGAATTCGGGGATCGAGTCAAGCTAGTGACTCGGTGAACAAAAATTAGCAACACATACGGGTTTTCACCCGTATTTCTGACTTCTTTCTATTTTCTACCACCCTAGTGTAGGGGAGTGGCCATCCCCCACCGTTTCAAAAGTAAATATTTTTCAAATTTCAATAAACATGTTTTGTATGTATATTATGTCATTCATCTCCCGGGCTGTCAAGGCACATTTACTACAGTTAATCATTCACAAGTGATTAGCTAGCGTGGTATACTTGACACAAGCCTGGGAAGTGTATGTATATAATTATTCATCTTCCAGGCTGTCAGGGCGGATTTATTACAGTTAATCATTCACAAGTGATTAGCTTGCGTGGTAAACCTGACACAAACCTGGAAGGTGTATGTTATAAACTTTATCATTCAACTCCCGGGCTGTTAGGGCAAATTTATTACAGTTAATCATTCACAAGTGGTTAGCTAGCGTGGTAAACCTAACACAAGCCTGGGAGGTAGTGAGCAAAAAAAAAAAAAAAAAAAAAAAAAAAAAAAAAAAAAAAAAAAAAAAAAAAATTGTATGTACAGATAAAATAAAGTGAAAAATACAAAACAAAATTCCACAGTTAGCTTCGAATATTATCCTTTTACGTTCACAGATTCGGCATAATAGCCGGGACTTTGAATATTGAGGGCAATATTCATTTCTAAGTGTGGGGGGGGGGAAATTCTAGCGAATTTTATCGCAAAATACTTTTAAGTACCCCCATTTTAGGCCAAAATTTTTCAAAATTTTTCACTTTATTCCAAAATTTTTGTGGTTATCAGTCCGCCAAAGTCTTAATGACAAAGGGATTGGCTAGTCCAGGAGCAAACGGCTCTTGGTAAATACAAATCAAATCCGTTTACGGCTGGCAATTTGCCAAAAATTGCATGGTTCCTCAACTCCCCCGCATCCTTATAAGCAAATGAGTTGGCTAGCCCGCAAGATTATGGCTTGTGGTAAAGGCCGTGGAAAAACCATAATTGGTAATCAGCTCACCAAGATGTTGACTAGGTCCATCAAGATGCTGGCTAGTCCAGGAGCAAACGGCTCCTGGTAAAGACTTATCAAATCCGTTGACAGCTGGTGGTTTGCTCAAAATCACACGGTTATCAGGTGTGCCACAGTTCTTACACCTGGCTACTCCAGAAGTGATGGCTTTTGGTAAAGAGATTAAATGCCATCAAGTTTTTCTCAAAAGATTGCTAGGGACTAGCAATAGCTTAGTGTGGGGGATTGATGAGTGCTCAAACACTCATCATTTTTACCGTATTTGGACTGCCAAAACATCCAAAAACACCCAAAAGCGCATCAAAATACACAAATTATCCCAAAAGTGTGTTTTATATGTTTTAGATGCAAAATGTTTGAAAACAAATGAAAAACGAACAAAGTTTGCACAATTGGCAGTTTCAGTCCCCCAAGTTTCAAAATTTGGCAAAACTAGTCCCTGAAAGTTTAAAAAGAAAGAAAAGTCAACCCAAGGCAAATAAAAATCAAAAATTATCAAAATAAGTCCTTGGGTGAAAAAGTTTGAGAAAATTACACTTTTACCCCTTAAAATCCAAAAATGACAAAAATGGTCCCTGGAGTTTTGGAAATTGACAGATTTGGTCCCGAGTGAAATATTTTTGGATGGAAAAATAAACATTGGTCCTGGAAATTCATAAAGTGCCAAGTTTAGTCCCCGGATGAAAGTTTTGGAAAAAGTTCAAGTTTAACCCCTCAAGTTTGGAATTTGGGCAAAAATAGTCCTCGGGAAATTTAAAAAGGAAAATTACAATTTTGGTCCTTTGGATATTTAAGCATGGCAGGTTTAATCCTTTTGGTGTCTTTTGAAACTTGCCAAAACAGGCCCTCCAATTTTCAGTTAATTACATTTGAGGTCCTTGTGAATTTTTAAGATACAAACCATCCGGATCACAATATATCCTTAACCAAAACCAAAATTAAACCCACCAGGCCCATTGCTAAATCCCCTAGCCCAGTTACTATCCTAGCCCACCCAACAAATAACTAAAACACCCCGTAACCAAACTATCCCTACCCAGTTTGACTTCGGTCAAACCAACACCACCCCCTCCACCTCAGCTGCTACCAGACAACCCTCCCCCTCATCATCACCCCTAGTTCACCACCTGCACACTCCATCATCATATCCTTTCCCACACCCTTGCATACCCTTCCAAATGCTAGCTTCCAAAAACCACACCTCTGGCTTCAAATAGCTCGAAGAAGCAGACAAAGCAAAGTGGGCGCCAAAATTTTGAATGGTCGAGATTGAAGTTAACTCATCCAATGGTCAAGATAGCAAGTGGGAAATGTTTCTTAGGGTTCCAAAACCCTAATTGTCCAGTATAAGAAGGGAGAGAAGCAGCAGAAGTGGGAGTTCTTAGTTTTTTTTATCTTCAGCTTAATTTAATTTTTGCAATTTGTAATTTTCAGTTAAACATTAAGCTTGTAATTTGTTTCCATTTCAATAATATCAGTTCAAGTTTATTGATTCCCTTTTAGTTTTAATTTTCAGTATCATTCAGAAAATAAGAAAAATAAATAAAAATAAACAGAAAATAAGAAAAATAAATAAAAATAAAGAAAATGGTGAAGAAGCAAGGAGCAGGTTAAGTATTGGATGGACCTGGTTTAGTGCTCAGGGGAGTATTAGGGTTCACAGATGGTTCATGGTTCTTAATTTTCAGCTTGGATGCAATTTGTAAGGAAAATTCTCAATTTCTATAATCCATTTGTATATTAGTTATATGCTAGTTACTAAGGTTCTTGCTTGTTTAATTAATGTCAGTAAGTGATTTAATGTCATTAGATTGTATGCTTGTTCACTAGAATCCATTTTGCTCAAGTTTTCTCTTTTAACTACCAATTCAGCTTGTTAATGATTTATGGTGTTCTGTAGTTATTGATGTTATGTAAGTGTTCATTTAAGCCTACCTTATCATACTAGATCATCTTGGATAAGCAGATTAGGTTCAATCAGTGGGAGCTTTTGAAAATCACATTTTAACTGTCATAAAGGGGTGTTTGGATCAGTTTGATTCATGGTGTTCTGGTTAGTTTCTGGTTTTGCTTTTAGTTGAGTTATGCTACATTAGATCATTAAAGGTTACTTAGAAAATAAAATCACTTGGTCTTTTGCAAAAAGTCAAAAATCAATTGTATCTTATTTTTATTCTTAACTGTTAGAATTTAGGGGTTGTGATTTCATCATTTCTATCCATAAGTCATTCCTCTAGCTTATTATGGTCTTATTATAGCTTATTACAATCATCTCAGTCAGTTAGAAGCTTTCTAATCTCATAAAAGTCAAAGTAATCTAAAACCTTGAAAGTCAAAAGTCATCTCAGTCAATTTTGAGCCATTTTTTGGAGGTCTGTAACTTATTTGTTTTGAGGTTTTAAGATCTGAAAATTGGAGTGCTAAATCTTTGTCACTTTGTCTATTATTGTAAATTTTATCAGAATTTTAGAATTTCATTTGGTGGGTCCCACACCCCCTTGAAATAGGTTGCAGGGGAACCCATTACCCTGTTCTCAGCAGACCCATTCCACACCACCACCTTTTGTGGTGGTTTGTGACCACCACAGTGATCCCATAGGTCTCAATTTTGGCTCTCCCAACCCCCCTCCTACCAGGGTGTATTTTTGAACCTTTGGATTGACCCCTAGGCCTGTGGACCCCACCCTGCTTGGACCCTTTAGTTTGTCCCCAAACTGTTGCAGTTAACAATTACTTAAGTGCTAAATTCAGCTTTTTGGCTTATTGAGGCTTATTTGTTGGTTGTTCCCAGCTTATTCTTGTTTAGTGAACTCAGAGGAACCAAGCTTATCCATTGTGGACCCCACAATTCTCCATTTGAGCTTAAAACACTCCACAGTCAACAAAAGTCAACTGTGGGTGTAATAAGCACTTGAATTGCTTATTCTGAGGGTTTAAACAAAAGTGTTTTTATTAAAGTTAGTTGTTTTTAGCTTATTGTCAGTTTAGAAAAAGAAAAATTCAAAAAAAACCAATTTTAACAATAGTGATAGCTTCTATTTAATAGGATTTATCTATTTATTTTTCTTTTTAATTAATTTCTAAGTAATATGTCACTTTTATATTTTTAGAAATTATATTTTAGGTTAAAATAATTTTATAAATTTTTCCAGATTTTTATTTTGTCATTTAGTGGTATTTCTAATTAATTTTAATTTAATTTAGTTTTAATTAATATAAATCAATTAAATAGCATAATTAGTTTTTATATAGTATAACCTAGTTTTTATAATTTTTATAGCTTCTATTTTAGTTAAAATACTTTTATAAATTTTTCTAGAATTTTTTACTGTTCATTTAATAGTTTTCATAATTTAAATAGTTTAATTAGATATTAATTAATAAATAGAATAATAATTAGTTAATTAATTTAAAAATACATAAAATTAACTTTTTATAATTTTTTAGGATTCCCATGATGGTTAATTAGATTTATAAAATTTTTCTTAATTTTCTAAGTCTTTTAAGTATTTTTAATAATTCTAATTAGTTTAATTAGTATTAAATAGATAATTAGTAATTAATTAATTATAAATAATTAAATAGTGTAAAAATAATTTTAATTTTTCTTAAAATTTTCTTTTATTATTAGGATTGTAAAAATTTCAATTTTACACTTTTAACCCTTCCCGTCCTTCAGTTGTACTTTTTGTTTTGTGCGTCTGTTACGTTTTTTAATTAAAACGTACGTTTTTAGTGTTTAGCTCAAATCTTCGTTATCTAAATTCCCGTAATCAGTCACGTAGCTTTCCTAAGCTATATTCGTTAAATAATTCCAAATAATTCTGATCATAACCTTTTCCTGTGGATAATTACCCGATCACAAATACGCCAAAGTTACAATTCACACTTCAACGGGACTTAACGACCTGGTGATACCCTATATTACCCGGAGCATTGACCTAGGCTATTTGACTTTGTTGACCATTATCTGGTCAATATAAGTTAGGTGGTTCAGGCTCAATCAGTTATATATATATATATATATATATATATATATATATATATATATATATATATATATATATATATATATATATATATATATATATATATATATATATATATATATTATTTAACGTAACGTTAATAATATATATAACGATATTTCAAAAGTTAATATTTTACTTACGATTAAAAAGGTAAAACTTCGATGAATAATTTAAATATCATATTTTGTCATATCATGCATATCACAAGAATTACACTGCACATCACTTATTCGTCATAACGAATATTTAATATTCGTTATTCCTTCGTATTTACCAAATAATATTTGGTCAAGTTCTCAGATAAATTTATTTATCAGGTTGTGTTTTGAAGCCGTTATCATAACTTCGTCCGACTTTATTTTCTTCATTTCAGTATCAATCTAAGGTGAGTCATAGCCTCACATTTACTTATTTTCAAAACTCCGTGAGGGGGATACATGTTATAAACAGATCGCAAGTAATTTTCTGTATGCTTCCTGACTTGATATATGCCTAAGTTAGCTATTGCCAAAAGACCCTTAATCATGAGCCATTAATCACTGCTATGTGAACGCGAATATAATGAATAGATCTATTTAAGGTTTGACAGCCTGTCCCATTAATACTTGACGGAATGCCATTATGCATGTGGTTAGTCGTATTAGTCGTGATAATTATATTTGAGTAAAAATAGGAATTGGCAAATAACCTATTACACGAGGGCAAAATTATCATTGATTTGATAAATACCTCCGTTTTTATGGTATTTGTTAACGTTTGCGTGTCATGAGACTTAGAGCAATATATAAACTGCAATATCAATATTTTCAAACTGATTGTATTTTTCAATACAATCTTACTTGTGTATCAAAATGATTATTAAATTCAAACTCTATGATATCACTCAACAATTTTGTTGACTTTTAAGCATGTATCTCAGGTATTTAGCAGGGGAAACAAGCATGGAACGGGCGGCAAAAACTTCAAAACTTGTCTACTTTATTTCAATAATGGTGTAAAATAAAAGATGTTTGATTTAGTTCAAAACATCAAGACTTTTATTATAATACTCTGATAAGGACCTCTTGTATTTGATTTTTATAAATGAAATTATGTTTTAAAACGTCTCTTTAGAGCCGTTTTCTATCATTATGACTTCGATCCTCACCGTAACACCCTAATTACTATTCCGCTGGCGCATTTCAAATTAGGGGGTGTTACAGATTGGCATCAGAGACATAGTTATAGAGAATCAAATGTTTTCAAACATTGAACTATGACCACACTTTCAAATAAATTAAATTTACACCATATTAATTTTTGCCCGCCGTACCTGCTTGCTACCATATTCAGTAAGTTGATCATTAAGCTATGATACTTTGATCTTGATATGTTAGAATTTTGTATTCTTTGATGACAATAAATTCTTATTCTGCACTATTTATGAATTATTACAGTATTATTTCAATATGAGTATGTCAGACTCCGACTATGATATTTCCGTTGCGTCCGTTACTTCGCCTGTTTATCGTTCTACTTTTGTACCTGACGCTGTTTCCCAAGAAACAGAACCCTTCGAGCAAGACGAAATTGTTACAACGCCTGAAAATCCCGATGCTTTTGTTTTACCAACACATACACCATTACCACGTCATGAATTCGATTCATATGCACCCGACCACCTATTCAATCTTTTTAGCCAAACTTATCCATATACTTTTCACCATAGAGAACAAATTCCTGAGGAAGATATACCCGCATCCAGCCGACTTCGTATTTCTGATTCTACTCCTCCACTTTCACCATCATTACCCTATCCTCCTGGTTTTACTCCCCCAGCTCATATCAATGAAACTGGCGAGAGTGCTAGGATGGAAATTACCTCTACTCTTTCACCTTCTGTGGTAGTGACGCGTTTGGAGCATCACGAAGAACAGATAGACTCACTTCTTCAGATGATTGATTATTCATCATTCGATCATTCGGATACTATCCACAACACCTTACATAACCTTATAGCCAATAGGATAGAGTTGCAGTAGTGGGTTAGCTCAGATACATTCGGATATCTCCGAGACACGTTCTTTCGCGATATCATTGCGAAGAGAGGGACAGAACCATACTTGGGAAGCCTAGCTTGCACACCGAAGAGCTGATACATTGGAAAACCTTGTAGGAGATATGCAGATTCAACATCATACCAAAATGCAGGAGCTCCGAACTCAGATCTTAGAGATGGGAGGACATGTGGACGTACCTAATCATTAGAGGCAGTTAGTATTTGTATTAGTAATAAGGCATCTAAGCCTACCGCATGTGGCAATTAATAAAGAATCTTGTATCATTTTGTTATGAAAACTCAACTGATCAAGTTATTAATGTTATGCTGTTGGTTGTGATATTACTATATACAAATGTTAATTTATGCTTATGGTTGTTCATGTGTATAATAAATGCATCTAACATATCGGAATAATTATGACTGTTGTATCGAAATAAAAACTACATATGGTGCTCAAGTATTGTTAAGACTCATAAATATTCATTTCCCTACTTCACAAGATCCTTTAAACAAAATTTTTGTTTAAAATTCTAAATGCTATATTTTTGTATTATCAATAGAAAAATGGAGCATGCAAGTAGCGAAAACTCCAACCCGGAAGTGATCATGACCCCCACTGAGGTTCAAAGAATGATTGCTGAGGGAATATCTGCAGCTCGTGAAGCAGATCGTTTGAATAACATCAATGGAGCAAATCGTGAAGCTAATACATCTACTCCTCGTAATTGTACTTACAAGGACTTCATGACTTGCAAGCCAACAAACTTCAAAGGAATTGAAGGAGTTACTGAAATGGCCCATTGGTTTGAGCATACTGAGACAGTCTTCAAGAGGAGTGGTTGTTCTGAGAATAGCAAAGTTACCTTTGCTACAGGAACTCTTCAAGGAGAAGCACTATCGTGGTGGAACACTACTGCGAATGCTATGTGTCCGGATGAAGCTTTCAAACTTTCTTGGAATGAGTTGAAGAATAATATGCTTAAGAAGTATTGTCCTAGGACAGAGATCAGAAAACTAGAAGACGAATTTCATCAGCTAGTAGTAAGGTACAATGACCTGAAGACATACGACATAAAGTTTATGGAGTTGTCAGTGCTGTGCCCAACAATAGTACCCGATGTTGAACAAGCATTGGAAAAATATGTGGAAGGACTGCCACCATCTATTGAAGGGGATGTTACCGCATCGAATCCACAGACAGTAGAAGAAGCTATGGGACTTGCACAGAGATTGTTAACCCGGGTGATCAAAAGAGGTTCTACCTCCGTGATCAATGAGCATAAGAGAAGTGCTGACAACCGTGGGAACAACAATAGCAACAACCGCAGCTACAACAACAGCTACAGTGGTAACAGGAGCTACAACAACAACAATCAAAGCAACAACCGCAACAGAGATCAACAGCAGAACCGTAGTAATCATCATCAGCAACAGAATCGTCGACAAGAAGCTACCAGAGCTTATACAGCAGTGCCTGCAGAAAGTAAAGGTTATGCCGGAACTCAACCCCCATGTAACAAGTGCAACATGCATCATACTGGAGCATGTAAGGCTACTTGTGGCAACTGTAGAAGAATTGGTCACATGACAAAGGACTGTCGAGCAACTGGAGCCAACACACAACCGATAGCAGTAAAGTGCCATGGTTGTGGTGAGGTTGGACATTACAGAACTCAATGTCCGAAGAATGCCAATAATGTTGCCCGAGGAAGAGCATATGTACTTGGTGATGGAAACACAACGCAGAATTCTGATGTTGTTACGGGTACGTTCCTATTAAATCAACAAGATGCTAAGATATTATTTGATTCAGGAGCAGATAAAAGTTTTGTGTCTACTTCGTTTGCCGCAATTCTAAATATTACTCCTATAGAATTAGATACTATCTATGAAATAGAATTAGCAGATGGAAATATTCTAAGTACCAATACCCTAATCGAAAACTGCACCTTAACTCTTCTAAATAAATCTTTCCCTATCAATCTTATGCCCATCCAATTGGGAAGTTTTGATGTCATCATTGGTATGGATTGGTTATCTACACACCGTGCCAGAATAATTTGTGACGAGAAAGTCATCCAAATTCCATTCGACGGTGAAACCTTAATCATCCAAGGTGATAAACCTAAAACTTCGTTCAATATTATTTCGTATGCTAAGACGATGAAATACATAAGCAAAGGGTGCCATGTATTTCAAATTCAAGTAACGGGAGGAGAAACAAAAGAAAAGAAGAGACAACTTGATGAAGTGCCAGTTGTAAAAGAATTTTCTGATGTATTTTCCGAAGACTTACCTGGAATTCCACCAACCCGTCAAGTAGAATTTCGCATCGATTTAGTGCCTGGAGCAGCACCAGTTGCAAAAGCACCATATCGATTAGCACCCTCCGAAATGAAAGAATTATCTGAACAGTTGAAAGAACTATCAGATTCGTCAAAAAGAATTATCTGAACAGTTGAAAGAACTATCAGATTCGTCAACCAAGCTTATCCCCTTGGGAAGCACCAATCCTATTCGTCAAAAAGAAAGATGGAACTTTCCGAATGTGTATCAATTACAGGGAGTTGAACAAACTCACTGTGAAGAATTGATATCCATTGCCAAGGATCGACGATCTATTTGACCAATTACAAGGATCAAGTGTTTACTCAAAAATCGATCTAAGATCAGGATATCATCAATTAAGAGTTAGGGAAGAGGACATTCCCAAGACAGCTTTTCGAACACGATACGAACATTATGAATTTCAAGTGATGCCATTTGGTCTTACCAATGCACCAGCTGTATTCATGGATTTAATGAACCGAGTATGCAAGCCATACTTGGATAAATTCGTTATTGTGTTCATTGATGATATTTTAATCTATTCGCGCAACAAAGAAGAGCATGTCGAACACTTAAGGACTATTTTGGAGTTACTTAAGAAAGAAAAGTTGTACGCCAAGTTTTCCAAATGTGATTTTTGGATTTCTACCGTTCAATTTTTAGGCCATATCATCAACAACCAAGGTATCCATGTAGATCCCGCGAAGATAGAAGCAGTTAAAGGTTGGACGTCACCCACCACTCCAACCGAAATTCGTCAATTCTTAGGTCTCGCTGGTTACTACCGGAGATTTATAGAAGGTTTCTCAAAGATTGCAAAACCTTTGACGGAACTAACCCAGAAGAACAAGAAGTATATCTGGGAAGATAAGCAAGAGTCAGCATTTCAACTGCTGAAACAGAAGCTTTGTAAAGCACCAATATTAGCATTATCGGAAGGAAATGAGGACTTTGTAGTGTATTGTGACGCATCTCATCATGGTTTAGGTCTGGTACTAATGCAAAGAGACAAAGTTATAGCCTATGCTTCACGACAGCTAAAGAAGAATGAAGAAAATTACACCACTCATGATCTAGAATTAGGAGCAGTAGTTTTTGCTCTTAAGATATGGAGACACTACCTATACGGTACAAAGTGTACGGTTTTCACCGATCACAAGAGTCTACAGCATATACTAGATCAGAAGGAGCTGAACATGAGACAATGAAGATGGTTAGAATTACTCAACGACTACGACTGTGAAATTCGTTACCACCCTGGTAAAGCGAATGTAGTAGCCGATGCGTTGAGTAGAAAAGATAGAATTAAACCTCTTAGAGTTCGATCTCTAGGAATGACAATTCATTCGCCACTTCCAGCTCAAATCATCAAAGCTCAAACAGAAGCTCTAAAAGAAGAAAACCGGCAATATGAGAAAATTGACAGAAGGTCAAACCTGGAAGATCAGGTTGACAGAATGCCAAATAATGAAAAAGAATTTGTGAGAAGAAATGATGGAATGTTATGTTTTAAGGAAAGATATTGGATTCCTCTCTTTGGAGGTATTCGAGACCTTATCATGCATGAATCTCATAAATCCAAATATTCTGTTCATCCCAATTCTAATAAGATGTACCAAGATATTAAGAAGAATTATTGGTGGCCAAATATGAAAGATGATATCGCAGAGTATGTTGGTAAATGTTTAACATGTTCTAGAGTAAAGGCAGAGACTCAGAAACCATCAGGATTACTCGTGCAACCAGAAATTCCGGTCTGGAAATGGGAACGAATCACCATGGATTTTATTACCAAATTACCAAAGACTTCGACCGGATTAGATACAATTTGGGTTATCATCGATCGATTAACCAAGTCTGCACATTTTCTACCAATCAAGGAAACTGGCAAGATGGAAACACTCGCTCAGTTGTATTTTAAGGAAATTGTGATTAGACATGGGGTTCCAATATCTATTATTTCTGATAGAGATAGCCGATTCACCTCAAGATTTTGGGAATCTTTACAGAAATCTCTTGGCACTCGGTTAGATATGAGCACCGCTTATCATCCGCAAACCGATGGACAAAGTGAAAGAACAATCCAAACCTTGGAAGATATGCTCCGAGCATGTGTGATTGATTTCGGAAAAGGTTGGGATAGACACTTTCCATTAGTTGAATTCTCATACAATAAATGCTACCATGCCAGCATAAAGGCTGCACCTTTTGAGGCACTGTATGGAAGGAAGTGCAGATCACCAGTCTGTTGGACAGAAGTTGGTGATATGCAACTCACCGGACCAGAGCTAATACATGACACTACAGAGAAGATATTCCAAATCAAGCAACGCTTGCAAGCTGCTCGTGACAGACAGAAGAGTTATGCTGATGTCAGGAGAAATCCTATGGAATTTCAAGTAGGAGACAGAGTCATGTTGAAAGTTTCTCCCTGGAAGGGAATGATTCGTTTTGGAAGACGTGGAAAGTTAAATCTGAGGTACATTGGACCTTTCAAAATTCTAGAGAGAATTGGTTCAGTTGCTTATAAGTTAGAACTTCCGGAAGAACTCAGTAGGGTACATCCTACGTTTCACATATCACAACTCAAGAAATGTTTGTCTGACGAAACTCTCGTCATTCCACTAAAAGAGATTAGATTGGATGACAAACTAGTGTTCACAGAAGAGCCTGTGGAAATAATGGATAGAGAGATAAAACAACTCAAACAGAATCGTATCCCCATTGTAAATGTTAGATGGGACTCAAAGCGAGGACCAACTTATACATGGGAAAGAGAAGATAGATTCCGCGAGAAATATCCATATTTATTTTCATAGAACGCACTTGTTAGATTTTCTTAAAATCGAATTTCGGGACGAAATTCAGAATGACAAGTGGGTACTGTAGAACCCTGTAAAAATTTCTTGTAATTAAATCGTTAATAAATAAATAATCCTTCGTTATCGTTACTAATTCCCATTTTCTTGGAAAAATTTGAAATTTTTCTTATTATATTATTTTGACGATTATCACAAAATAATATAATTCACGAAATGACGGAATTAATCCTCGACACGTTACTCGAAACCTAAACTTTTCATTTAATCCTAAACATATTTCCTAATCCTAATTATATTTCCTAAATATAATTAAAATTCCTAATTACACCGAATTAGCCAAACGGACCCTTAATTGTTTCAGCCCACTTCACAGTCACTATTCATAAGCCCAACAAACAAAGCCCAATTTCCAAATTCTTGTAATTTTCATCCGATCGAAAAGCTTCAAGCCCCCCCCCCCCCCAAAAAAAATGCCTCGTTTAATCTCGTTTCTTACACACGACCCCCCAATATTTTTACACCATCTTGTTCATCACCTAGCCAAAAAATAGTGTGTCAAATCCCAAGTTCAATTGACAACGTTTGATACGGTTTTAAATGGCAAAGTGATCGACTCATACACGACCAAATCGATTTAAAATTTATTCAAAACTTAACCTTTTTTATTCCAGTTTGTTTCTAATTGTTCCTAATAATATTTCTGAGATGATTTTATGTTCAAATGTCGAAGATGACCAGTTATATGCATGTAGTATACGATTTGGTAAATCGTATATATAGATATATACTTGGTCGACATCTAGCATGAATCACCACAACATCTCCCATATTTTGTGCTCTCTCATCTTATTTTATAGCAATATAAAATCACCTAGGAGCCTAGTTCACTGACATGGAATAGTGTAGGAAGGTTTCTTAGGAAATTTTCTCACTTACGTGTTATATATTGAAACCATATATAACGTACATGCATGCACTTACTCTTTACCATTCTCATACACTTTCACATATTTATTTCATCCTATAAACTACTCGTACAAGACCAGGATCAATTGCAATATTGTTTGGAAGCAAGAAAAGGATATCGGGTTTGATTTATACGTATAACGTTTGGGTTATACTTTGAACGTGATAATTCTTGTGTTTCATCCATACTCTCTCGACTCTCTATCACCTCTAAGGTGTTTGTAAGTCATTTATACTTGTTTCCATTCCAAATCACACGTTAAATTCATTACATGCACCATATTTATTTTGTTTCGATCGTATCTCATTTTACATATATATATCACGCATATATTAACTCTTAGTACACAAATCGTGACTAGCCTCTATCTTGGAAGTCCTAGGAGTCACGTAGCACACCAAGTTCACTTTAGTTTAAACGATACATGCATCACACGTACCTATTTTAAACCATATCCATCGTATGAAAATTTGTTATAACACTTAGTAATATTTTCAAGTTTTCAAAATATATAACCGGTTCCAAACAAGCTACAAACTACACGTATAACGTTAAAATTCACTTAACAAGAGTACTATATTATTTCACAACTCAATAGACCACCTAGAAAACTATCAATTTCATTTATACGACTTATAAAAATATTCACGTTTCGACACACCAATCAACCCCTTTTGAATCGACACAAACCAGTTTTTCAAATCCAAACTTAATATTAAAAACTTAATATTTTCGAGTGGGCTCAATTCAAGCCCAATAAGAATTAAAGATCCGTAAGCCCACTGGGCCCATATGAAATGTTTTTAGAATCATAAAAATAGCCCAAAACATTTTCCTTGCCCTCGCCTCCAAAAATCTTAACGGGCCTTGTATTGTCTCGTTAAGGGCCCATAAGCTAAAAAAATAAGCTTTTCAATAAATAAGCAGTTAAAATAAGCTTATTACTCACTTAATAAGCCTCGGAAAATTTTAGAAATTTTTTATAATTATTTTTGTAATTTTTGACTAAAAATGTAACGCGACGACACCTAGAGGGACTAAAAGTGTAAATATTGAAAAGAAAGGACTAAACCTGTAAAAACAGTAACTTAAGGGTAAAAATTGATGAAAGTTAATATTCTAAACTTAGTATTGATTATTGGACAAATTAGAGGACTATAGTGAAATTATTTATAAAAGGACTAACGGTGTAACACAAAAGTCGTTAGAGTAAAAATGGTAAAAATTGGAAAAGGAGACAAAGACTAAACATAATATATTTATCATTCTTATTTATTTTCTATTTTCGTCAAAATATTTCATATGCATCTAAACTTCATTGTTATATATATATATATATATATATATATATATATATATATATATATATATATATATATATATATATATATATATATATATATATATATATATATATATATATATAATGTAACGTTAATAATATATATAACGATATTTCAAAAGTTAATATTCTACTTACGATTAAAAAGGTAAAACTTCGATGGATAATTTAAATATCATATTTTGTCATATCATGCATATCACAAGAATTACACTGCACATCACTTATTCGTCATAACGAATATTTAATATTCGTTATTCCTTCGTATTTACCAAATAATATTTGGTCAAGTTCTCAGATAAATTTATTTATCAGGTTGTGTTTTGAAGCCGTTATCATAACTTCGTCCGACTTTATTTTCTTCATTTCAGTATCAATCTAAGGTGAGTCATAGCCTCACATTTACTTATTTTCAAAACTCCGTGAGGGGGATACATGTTATAAACAGATCGCAAGTAATTTTCTGTATGCTTCCTGACTTGATATATGCCTAAGTTAGCTATTGCCAAAAGACCCTTAATCATGAGCCATTAATCACTGCTATGTGAACGCGAATATAATGAATAGATCTATTTAAGGTTTGACAGCCTGTCCCATTAATACTTGACGGAATGCCATTATGCATGTGGTTAGTCGTATTAGTCGTGATAATTATATTTGAGTAAAAATAGGAATTGGCAAATAACCTATTACACGAGGGCAAAATTATCATTGATTTGATAAACACCTCCGTTTTTATGGTATTTGTTAACGTTTGCATGTCATGAGACTTAGAGCAATATATAAACTGCAATATCAATATTTTCAAACTGTTTGTATTTTCCAATACAATCTTACTTGTGTATCAAAATGATTATTAAATTCAAACTCTATGATATCACTCAACAATTTTGTTGACTTTTAAGCATGTATCTCATGTATTTAGCAGGGAAAGCAAGCATGGAACGGGCAGCAAAAACTTTAAAACTTGTCTAATTTATTTCAATAATGGTGTAAAATAAAAGATGTTTGATTTAGTTCAAAACACCAAGACTTTTATTATAGTACTCTGATAAGGACCTCTTGTATTTGAATTTTTATAAATGAAATTATGTTTTAAAACGTCTCTTTAGAGCCGTTTTCTATCATTATGACTTTGATCCTCACCGTAACACCCTAATTACTATTCCGCTGCCGCATTTCAAATTAGGGGGTGTTACAAAAGAAAGCTACACTATCAAAGTATTTGATAGCACATTTAAGCATCTTCTATTTGGTCCATACTATCTGTAAGTTGTTTATTAAATTAAGATTAGCATTTTCAAAAAGCTGATTATTGGAAAGTAGCAGGAGCTTAAATCAAGGCATTTACTTAAATTTTTCTATGTCTATCTAAACGAATGGATCCAAGCATCGTTGTTAGCAGGTTAGTTTTACTTAAATTTTCCTATGTTGCTGCTGCAGCTTTAGTCAAACCGCCAATCGGGCTAACGGATACTCATGAGTGGATTTACACATGTAGAGCTAGCACACACAATAAAGGGCCAACGGATACTCATGCTGATGTTGATAGGCATGTAGAGCTAGCACACTTTGCTCTCTTCTTCAATCAGGTGTGTATTTTTTTAATTCTACCTTCACCTACTCATAACGAGTCCAATGTTATAGGAGATTGCAAATGTATCCCCTTAACTTAGTGAACGATCAGGAGAATAATGCGGAAAATGTTAATATATCAGTATTTATTTAGGGAACAGCTTTATGGACTTGATTTGTTGCAGTACAAAATAGGGCTTAAATTGAGGCAAAGTGTAATTTATTGTTTGATTCTTTTGTTGTCACAAGATAAGCATAACCTTTTTTTCTTTCTTTCATATCTGCTTTGTCACTTGCATACATGCTAAAACATTAATGTCCACTCAAAAAAGGATTGCTGATTTGTTGTACCATGCTTAGTAAAATTACATCTTTAGTGTTGTTTAATTTTTATGTTAATCTACCAATTGTTTATTTTCCATACTTTAGTATATAAAGTCGGTGTCTTTCTGCTGAATTGTGTTTATTTGTGTGTGATCAGGACCAGACATTGCTTCTGGGCATACCGCTAAAAATAATGCTACTAGCAACTGATCTACCAGTTACTTGGCCTGTATTAAAATAAACCAAAAAGCTTTTATCATTGACGAAGATAGGAGCCGTTCAAGGAACTTGGAGGCGTTGAATGTCCAGAAGAACTTTTGTTTCATAATATTTGTGCTCTTAACGAATATGAACTATGTCGTTTTTCATTCACTTTGCCAGGTTTAGCAGCCAACACTGCTTTGTATATCAGATTTAAAAAGGCAATGTTTGAAACTATTGACTATCGCAACAGCTATCACATTATGGCAGGTTTACCAATGTTCTTACACACACCTACAACACACATCACAGAATACTTCTTTGGGAAAACACCCCGCGGCAACGCGCGGGTTTCCCAACTCGTTATTATTATTATTATTATTATTATTATTATTATTATTATTATTATTATTATTATTATTATTATTATTATTATTATTAAGTTACTATTATTATTATTATTATTATTATTATTATTATTATTATTATTATTATTATTATTATTTTCTTTACGAACTCCAACCCTAACACTCATTTATCTCTATTTTCAAACAATACCCAAAATCAAATACCACCTTAGCTTATCTTCATCTTCATCTTCTTCAGCCTCATTCTTCTATTTTTAAAACACCCCGCGGCAACGCGCGGGTTTCCCAACTCGTTATTATTGTTGTTATTATTATTGTTATTATTATTATTATTATTATTATTATTATTATTATTATTATTATTATTATTATTATTATTATTATTATTATTATTATTATTATTATTATTAAACTTATTATTATTATTATTATTATTATTATTATTATTATTATTATTTTCTTTACGAACTCCAACCCTAACACTCATTTATCTCTATTTTCAAACAATACCCAAAATCAAATACCACCAGGTTATCTTCATCTTCTTCAGCCTCATTCTTCTATTTTTAAAACCTTATAAATTCATTCATCTCAAAACACTCACATTGGTGTTAACAAATATCAATACACCATGTTTTTTCCAACCACAACCGCATAACAAATATCAAAAAACCAAATCTCGAACCTAAACAAACAAAGTCATACTTTGAACCATTAATTCTGACCACTACCACCTCAACCGTTGGAGGGTTGAAGTGGTAGTGACCAGAATTAATGGTTCCAAGATATGACTTTGTTTGTTTAGGTTTCCTTTTTTTTTTTTTTTTTTTTTTTTTTTTTTTTTTTTATGATTCCAAAATATATAAATATATATATTTGTTATGCGGATGTGGTAGAAAAAAACATGGTGAATTGATATTTGTTAACACTTATATGGGTGTTTTGAGATGAATGGATTAATAAGGTTGAAAAACGAAGTGTTTAATACTTGATAGAAGAATGAAGTTAAAGAAAATGAAAACGAGGTGAATATGTGTTAGGATTTTGGTCTTCTATTGTTTGATAATATATATATATATATATATATATATATATATATATATATATATATATATATATATATATATATATATATATATATATATATATATATATATATATATTTGTGTGTGTGTGTGTTTAGGTTGGATTTTGAAGAGGAGACAACGACGACAACAATAAGTTTTATTTATTTTATAGTAAACTGCAAAAATCATCCATGTGGTTTCTGTTTTAGCACTAATCATCCCTAGCCATTAACTTAAAAGGCAAAAATACCCTCACGTGATATGCATGTGACGTATTTAACAGTTAAAACTAATGACGCTAGTGGCGAGGGATGTATTCTGCTGAACGTTTCACCACTCAGGGATGATTGTGTCAATAGTATTGGCTAGGAATGATTAGTGCCAAAAACTACAAACAACAGGGATGATATTTGCAGTTTACTCTACTTAATAACTTTGCTATACTTTTCAAAATGTTATACCTAACTATGTTCGGTGAAACGTTTTATTAAAACACATTTGAAAATGTAGTTGTAACTATAAAAGTAGCATTTAAATAAAACAAAATGTTAAATGTTAAATGCTTGATAAATGAGCATTTAGAAAAGTAGTATTTAAACTAAACAGAAATGCTAAATGTTTGTTTTCAAACAAACTTTAATATTTAAATGCTAAATGTTAAATGCTCAAAAATGCTTTAAAGAGTTTGTCGCCAAAAATACCCCTAGTCATGTCGTATATGAGCTTGTTATTTTATACTTGTATATCTATTTTCATATAACATAATACAACATTCAAATTAATATTTAACAAAAAAATGTATCAATACAATCAAGTTAAATTATAAGATGAGTAATTTTAATGGTAACTTTATCATAATGATTCATTTGAAAAATAAAAACACGTCTATTACATAGCATAAACCCTTTGTTGGTATAAAAAAAACAAAATAAGTAGTTAAAGGGTAATAGGCTAAACTTATATTATAAGTTTAATAGTTTATTGTATTTAAAAAAGTTATTAAGAGCATCTCCGATAATAAATTATTGCAAAGCCTATTACTCCACAAAAAAAGGTGTAGATTGGCGGGAACACTCTGATCCTGGGTGCCTTTTGGC
Source organism: Artemisia argyi (assembly GCA_030686995.1). NCBI lineage: Eukaryota > Viridiplantae > Streptophyta > Magnoliopsida > Asterales > Asteraceae > Artemisia > Artemisia argyi. The sequence goes on from CM060682.1 coordinate 139,589,481, forward strand.
ACCAGCCACTTATTTGCTAATGTTCTTGTGATTTTATGGAGAGAAAAGAAGAAAAAAAGGGAAATAAATTATGTCAAATTCCTTCTTCCAAATCTTCTTCAAAATTGAGATGATTTAAAGTGGCCAAAAATTTAAATTTAATTTGATTTCATCTCTTCTCCATTTTTTTCCAACTTGAAACAGAAAACCAAAAATAAAAATTTTCTTCTTTTCGCTATACACTCGAGAACAGAGTCATAGGGCATGTTTACTTGAAACAAATTGCATTCAAATCAAAAGTTTTGCAATTTTCTACAAAACATAAGTTTTGTATTTCTTAAGAGCCAAGGGAGTAGTAACGCAGCAACATAAATTCGTCCTAGGTGCCCAAGTTTCAACGCTGTTAAGGCGTTATCACCATTCCCTCATCCCTCGCGTTGGAGCAGCGTTGAGCTGCACATTGTTCTACCAACGCACGTTGTAACGTTGCGTAAAAAAAAAAAAAAAAAAACGTTTGAATAAAACGGCTAGTTTTTTAAAAAAGCTGACAAAGAAAGTTTTTTTTTAAACCCTTATAAATACCCACACCTTATACTTCTATTCTCACCAACAACAAAAAAAACCACTCATATACTCATATTCAAAAAAAAAAAAAAAAAAAAAAAAAAAAAAAAAGGACGTGACGATCCAAGTTTTTTGAACTTAATGGGTTTTGGAAATGTTTTCCCAACCCAAATGCCGGATCTTGTTCAAATCCTAACCCACTTAATTTGACACCCGAACAACAACAACAACAATGATGTTCAAGTGGTAACAAAATTTCCAACAAAATCAAAACGAGCAACAAACACCGAGGTGTATGATGAAAAAAAATATATGTTTGTGGACCCGAAGCTACGTCTCCACGAAAACACAAAAATGGAGGTAAACGTATGGCAAAAAAAGTAGGGGTGACAATTTCTGACCTGACACGAAACCCGACCTGAAACCAACACAAAAATTAATAGGTTCTGGTTGAGCTAAATAGATTTGGGTTAGGTTTGTGTAAAACATCGCAAAAATCTTTATAATTAATAACGATTAATTATATATAAATCTCTGTCATTATTTTAATCACCATTTTTACGGGGAAATTTAAAATTTTCTGAGTATATTAAAATGGTCACGATTACGATATTGCAAAATTCACCAAACGACAAAACAAGTTCTCGACACGATTAACAAAATCTTAATAAATCACTAATCTTAATTAATAAAACTAATCACAAAACCAAACGGGCCTTGTTCTTTCCTAAGCCCAACCGGCCCAAAAACAAAACCCATTTTCACTTTTAATATTTCATATAAGTCGACTAATCTAGCTCCAAAACACCTCGCGTATTCCAAATTTTTACACACGACACATATATATTTTTGCACCATCTCGTTTATCACCTAACCAACTATTAGTGTGTCAAATCCCAAGTTTATTGGACGACGTTTGATACATTTTTAAAGGGCAAAGTGATTGACGAAAAATCATATCAATCGATTTATATATTATTCAAAACTTAACCGCTTTAATCCCGGTTTGTTTCTAAATGATCCTAATAATATTTCAAGCATGTTTTCATGTTTAAATATCATCTATGATCAGCTATAATCAAGTGGTACGAGATTATGCAGATCATGTATGGTAATATATAGATGTCGACATCTATATGAATCATCAAAACCAATTTCCTTATTTCATGTACTCACAATCCAATATAATATGATATATAGTCGATCAATAAGTCTATGTTACTGACAATGAATAGTCCTCAATGTTTCCTTGGATGAATTCACACCATACGTATATCAAACGAGACCATATAAACGTTACATGCATGCTTTCATTTCTCACAACTTCTCATACATCTTCAAAGCTTTCTTTCCTTCTAAAAACTACTTCTAAGAGATATAAGTCGATTGCAATATTGTTTGGAAGCAAGAAAAGGGATATCGGGTTTAATATATACGTATAACGTTTGGGTTATACATTGAACGAGATTTTCCTTGTGTTCCATACTTTCATTCTCGACTCTCTACCACCTAAAGGGTGTTGTAAGTTATTTCTTACTTGTTTCCATTCAAATCACACGTTAAAAATGTCTCATGCATAATATGTATATTTTAGAAATCGTATATAAGCTTTATATATATTTTTACGTACGCATATATTTTGTAGCAACACAAACGTGGCTAGCCTCTATCTTGGAAGGCCTAGGAGTCACGTAGCACACGTATTTCACGTTAGTTTCATGTTACATGCATCAAACAAACCCATTTTCAAACCATACATAATCGCATAAAAACACACCTAAACACTTAGAAATATTTTTAAGATTTTCAAATATATAAACGATACAAACATGTTACAAACCACTCGTATATCATTAAATTTCACTTAACGAGAGTATCATATTATTACACGACTCAATAGACCACCTAGAAAACTACTACTTTCATTTATACAACTTGTAAAAATACTCACGTTTCGACACCCAAATTAACTCATTTTGAATCGACAAACACAAAATTTTTCAAAACTTATTTAGTTAATAAAACTAATTATTTTCGTGTGGGCTTATTTAAGGCCCAACAAGAAATAAAGATCCATAAGCCCACTGGACCCATATGAAACATTTTTGGAATCACAAAAGTAGCCCAAGTTCAGGCCCAAAACATTTTTCATGCCCTCGCCTCCAAAAATCTTAACGGGCTTTTATAGTGGCTCGTTAAGGCCCATAAGCTAGAAAAATAAGCTTTTAATCAAATAAGCTGTTGAAATAAGCTTAGAATTAATAAAATAAGTTTCGGAAAATTTTATATAATTTTTCTCATCATTTTTGTAATTTTGGACTAAAAATGTAACGCGACGACATCTAGAGGGACTAAAAGTGTAAATATTGGAAAGAAAGGACTAAAACTGTAAAAACAAAAAGTTTAGGATAAAAATTGATATTATCTGATGTTCCAAGCATAGATTGTAATTTTGGACAAGTAGTGGACTATAATTATAAATTAGATACGAAAAGGACTAACGGTGTAACGCTAACACCGTTAGTATAAAAAGTGTAAAAATGGAAAAAGGACAAGGACTAAACATAATCTATTTGATATTCTTATTTATTTTATATTTTCGTAAATTTAATCCGTATTGCATTTAAACTTTCGTTTATATATATATATATATATATATATATATATATATATATATATATATATATATATATATATATATAATAGTTAACGTAACGTTAATAATATATATAACGATATTTCAAAAGTTAATATTTTTACTTACGATTAAAAAGGTAAAACTTCGATGGATATTTTAAATAAAGTATTTTATCATATCATGCATGACATAACAATTACACTGCACATCATCTATTCGTCATAACAAATAATATTTATTCGTTATTCGTTCGTATTTACCAAATAGTATTTGGTTATATTCTCAGATAAATTTATTTATCAGGTTCCGTATCAAAGACGTTTCCATAATCATTCCCATAAATCTTATCCTACTTTATTTTTCATCATTTCCGTATCAATCCAGGTGAGTCATAGCCCCATTTTCAATAATTGTTTTTAACTCATTGGGGGAAATACATATTTACATATACTTTAATAATTTGATAAGTATATGAATAAAATACATGATTCAAATCAATTTCCTAATTGATATTTATTTCATATGGTTTGTGATTTAAAATGTGATATATACAATACTTGACGAAATGCTTAATTGAAATACTGATACTCATATGATAATGCTTCCAATTTGATTATTGTGGTATGTGATATATATATATTTTACTGATGAATTACTTGACTGAAATACTGATACTCATATGATAATGTTTCCAATTCGATTATTGTGGTATGTGATATACATGTTTTACTGGCGAAATACTTAAACTGAATTACTGATACTCATATGATAATGTTTCCAATTCGATTATTGTGGTATGTGATATACATGTGTTACTGGCGAAATACTTAAACTGAATTACTGATACTCAAACGATAATATTCCCAAACTGATTACTGTGGTATGATACTTGATTACATGATGTTATTCTGAATGATCCCATTATTACCTTGATATTGCCTAAGTTACCTTATCGCCATAAAGTCCCTCAATCATGAGCCATTAATCACTGTTAAGTGGGCGCGAATATAGTGAACATATTCGAAACCTGTTAAGGACTGACCTCCTGTCCCACTAATACTTGACGGAATGCCATTTGCAAATGGTTAGTCATATTAGTCGTGATACACTATATTCGTAGACAAATAGGAATTGGCAAATCACCTATTATTAGAGGGCAAAATTTATCATTGATTTGATAAAACACCTCTTTTGGTTAAGCTTGTGTTTCATGAGGCTTGGGGCAATATCTATAAAGGAAATGTATGTTTTCAACATATATTTAGATACAGCCAGTGTTGCAAAAATCGGCTGAATCGGCCGATTAATCGGCGATCGGCCCTAGAACTTGGAGGGATTTCCAAGGTAATCGGCCGATTCAAGAAAATCAGCCGATTAATCGGTCAAAAATCGCTAATCGGCCCTCGACCGCCTCAGTACCGATTCACGATTTTTGCAACATTGGATACAGCTGTATAGGAATTTGACCATACTTGAATTGTATATCTGATTAAATTAGTATCATGAGTTTCCAGCTCATGTTAAGATTATTGATCCCTTATTTGAATTTGATTGAATACTTATATGATTTAATTGTGATTATAGACAATATTACTCAATACTTGTTTCATTACTGTTTCTATTTATCATTTCTAAATATTCCTGAAATCTATCAAAATAAATGGTTTTCCATAAAACTCTATGAACTCACCAACCTTTGTGTTGACACTTTTAAGCATGTGTATCTCAGGTAATTTAACGGAGCAGAACAAGACACGGAGTGGGCATTTATTACTCTGTTAAATTAAAATGGTGTAAAAATCAAATATGTCATTCTTTCAAGACTTTATATCTTTTAATAAGATTTTAAATCAAATGGTTCATATTTTATCAAAAATATTGTTTGAATGACAAATAACTTTCAAAACGCTTCTTTTAAGCCGTTTTATGTGATTAAAACTTCGATCCTCCCCGTAACACCTAAATTACTTTTCCGCTGCGACAAACTTAAATTTGGGGGTGTTACAGTTTGGGTCGACATATTTAACCTGTTTATTAAACAGGTCAGGTTCGGGTTGGGAATAAAATAAACGGGTCGACCTGCCAACCCGTTTAAGATTTTTTTTCTTAAACTAAAAATTATTTATATTTAATTATACGTGTTAAATGGGTTAAGCGGGTCGACCCACTAACCCGTTTAACTCGTGTAATGTGCTAACTACTAAGTTTTGTATATAAAACGTATTAAATGGGTCAACCCGAAGCCCGTTTAACATATTCAACCTATGTAACCTATTTAACATGTCAATCCAAGTATATATACAGGTTAAATGGGTCAGGTTCGGTTTACGTGTAAACAGGTTAGGATTGACATAGCTGACCCGATGCTTTAAATGGGTCAGGTTCGGGTTGGGGTTTTCTGACCCGCCAACCTGATAACCCGAACCCGCAAACCCGAACCCGACCTAGATTGCCACCCCTAAAAAAAAGCCAAAGAACCCGAGGTGTGTGATGAGAAAAATCCAGACTTGAGTGGTACGACGTTATGTTGGACACTGGAAGAGGAAGTTTTACTTGCCATGTGTTACGTGGCCGTTTCCGAGGATAAGAATGTTGGAGTTTCTTAAAAGGGCGACACGTTTTGGTATTGGGTCATGAACTAGTTCAATCGGAAAAAATTTCAAGTTCGTAACAAGGATATGATAACAAGCACGTGGCATATGATGAACGCAAATTGCTAAAAGTTTTTAGCGGTTTACAAACGTGCTAAACGTTTGCAAAAAAGTGGTGAAAGTGAAGTGGATGATATGAGGCATGCTAGACAATGTATCATGACGAGTATAAAGGTGTTTCATTTGCTCAAGAGGAAGCGTGGTTAATTTGAAGGCGTGTCCAAAATGGGACACGCCGGCACCAACTGACTTAACTGGAGGCATCCCAGTCAAAGCAACCAAGAGAAATATAATTTGCCACCACCGCCAACCAACTAGTTTAATTTATTTACTTCATATTTTATTTCGTATTTTTCATTTCGTAGTTTCTTTTGTAATTTCTTTTATGTCGTTTTTTATTTCGTATTGTAATGTTTTAATTTTATTAATAAAGTGTTAGAATGTTTAATAAATGAAATTGTTGATGCTAGAATTTGTAAATTGTAATTTTAAAAAAAGGTTGGTCTCAAAATGTGGTGTTATTTGATGTTATGATTACCTGGTGTTATTATTTGGTGTTGAAATGATATGGCACTGACTGATTTTTAGTGTTGACTAAAGTTATGGGAAAATGATTTGCATGACTAAAATTCATGCCTAAAAACATGCCTAACTCTATAATGACGACACATGGCAAGATTAGTGGTGAGGATCATGAAAGAGAAGATGTGCATTCCACATGTCACATGATTAATTGATTAGGCATAAATTTAGTCTTATGAATTAGGTCACTCTATCATTACTCAAAGTTATGTGCTTGTCAATGTGTTTTTTTTAAGTTATTGTAATTATGCAATATGAACATGAGGGTTCGAAACCAATTTAGGTTTGTTGTGAATCAACGAGTATTTATGTTATTTACCGACATCTAAATTACTAATCCTTTGATAAACTTCTGTGAACAAAGGTTTTAAAACTCGACTTTAATTCCTGTGCATTTCAAATCCCATGATTTAAATTCAACAACCGAAACGAACCGGCCATAGTTTAAACAAAGTCGAGTTAGTTCAGCTCCACAAACCTTGAACAGCCTTTGATAGATTAGTAATGATGAAGCAAAACCAATAATAATTCTATTTAACTTTCAAAGTTAGCAAGGGTTTCAGAAACTAATTTTATTGCAAGGTTTTTGGTTCCGCGATTAAACATTTGAATTAACATACTTCTAAATTTTTATCATACTTCCGATTACCGTATGATAGAGATGAACTGAAATATATATCAATGAAACTCTGGACAAGTTTCCAATGTACGAGTGCAGAAGCACCTTATGGCAAACATGAAACCATAAAAACAGCCATAGCATTATCATAGATCGTGATTGCATTGCCAAAACCAAATACAGTAATACTCAGGACAGAAAAAATAAATAACATAACGTTAAACCAGTATCTGTATCAAAACATCCTAAAAACAGAACATACTCACCAAAACTCTGATAAGTTTTTAAGCAGCAATATCAGCAGCAACGTCTTCAACATAGGTTATTGCCTTGGTTGTTGGCTTTGCTAGCATATCGGTGTACTCTTGGAATGGGGATCTTGAAAACCTTGTCTCTCTCCAGAAATCAGGGGTCAAGAAACCATAAGTCTTGAGAAGACAGTCAAAGGTAGCCTGCCAAAAAAAAAAATCTACTTAATCTCTGGATTTCTTTGCAATTTAGCAAACAATTTTTAACATAAGAGCATTAAAGATCAAAGCTGGAATACTTGTAATGGAGCAGAAGTTAAAACAATATTAGTAACAAACAAAGATAATCTATCGACTACAATGCTCTAGCAAAAAAGAACTTGAAAGGCAGATAATTCAGGTAAACTTGGATCCAAAATACAGCAGATAAAAATAATAATTTATTACAAAGAGAGGATATAAAAACCAATCGGAAGAATCACAAAAAGAAATTTTAAAAAAAATGAATGTGTTATATTTAATAACAAGGCCCAAAAACGTCACATTTAATTAGAGATAGATACACAATTCTTGAAAAATCTGATCCAAGTTAAGATGCTAAAGAGTATCAGCACTAAATTGCTTCAAAAACAGTAACCCCGTCACATTTCATACTTAAAGACTTTAATATACTTATTCTTTAACATACGACTAACCAAACCATCAATTCTTTGAAATACACATACTAGACAACAAAAAGATGAATAATGACAGATAAAACCACACAAACACACACATCAAGATGTTTCAACTTCAAAATATTTCAAACGATTCTTTAAAAAAACTAAGAAAAACATTAATTCATCAAATCAAGCATAATACATAAAAAAAAAAAAAAAAAAAAAAAAAAAAAAAAAAAAAAAAAAAAAAAAAAAAAAAAAATGACTAATGTCGTATTATAATGATGTAGCAATAAAAGCCTATTTGCAATGCATAACTAAACAAGAAAAACATGCAAGTTATCTAGTATAGCAAATATAAATCCTGCATTAACGTAATACAATCAATTTAATATAACAATGCATATTACAGTAAAAAATGTTCCCTCGTTATCTGTTTTGGCTAATTTTATAATTGAAAGTAGCCCAAACCTGACCCTAATGGAGCAAAATAACCAAGTTTAGTAACTATATTTACCACAACAATTTGTTAAACAACCAAATTAAAAACACTACATTGCTACTGATAAACATTAGCCCCAGAACATTTCTAATTTAATCTTTAACATATTACTAATTAGATCAATAATTATCAAAATACAATATATGATAGCTAATGACACATAAATCACACAAACACAAAATACATCACACATTTGGCTAATGCATTATTCGGTATAACAACAATGTAGACTGTAGTCATTTCCATCTTACTGTCATGACCATTTAGTCATTATACCTGTTACCATATTCCATCAATACAATTTTGGCAAATTTTAAATAATCTAAAAAAAAGACCAACTTTGGTACTCATGGGACACAATAACCAACTTTAATGACTAAATTGGCACAACAACTTATTGGATAACCAATGTATAACCACTACGTAGCTATTCATAAACATTAGCCTCAACATTTCTAAAACCTACAAATGCTTCACATATTATAAGTAACCATTCATTTCACAATCTCTACCCCTATTAACTACTTGCATAAAACAAAAAGAAACAAAAGTGGTTTTCTTCCATGGATAAAATGTGTAAACCACGTGGTCACATAATACAACCATTAAGGCAAGTTTTCTTCATTGTCATGACAATTAAGTCATTATACCCATTGCAATGTTCCATCAGGAGCTGTTTTGGCATATTCTACAAACAAAAAAAAAAAAAAAACAAAAAAAAAAAATCCCAAAACAAGACCAAGAATGAACACTATAACCAAGTTTAAAACTAATTTGCCCAACAATTTGTTAATAGACCAATGTATAACCACTACATTGCTATTCATAAACAATAGTCTCAAAACATTTCTTAAGGGGGTGTTTGCTTAAGCTTATATGTGGGCTTATGGGCGCTTATTTTGAATAAGCTCATAAGCGACTTATAAGCTTAAACAAACACCCCCTAAGCATGCAACTTCACATGCGACAATAGTTCTTAATCTAAACAATTACCAGCTACATACATGAAACAATAATAAACAAAAGGAATCAGCAAACAACCTTAACAAAGTTGCCAAGAGTCTTGGTACTCCCACGAGACATAGTAAACACATCATCAATACCCGCAAACTGCAACACCTTTTTCGGCACTCTAGCCGCAACAATCCCAGCCCCACGAGGTGCAGGCACCAACCTAACAGTCACTGACCCACATTTCCCAGTAACCTTAGTAGGCACAGTATGCACTTTCCCAATCTTATTACCCCAATAACCTCTCCTAACAGGAATCACAGACAGCTTAGCCAAAATAATAGCACCCCTAATAGCAGTTGCCACTTCTTTACTACATTTCACACCTAGCCCAACATGCCCATTACTGTCCCCGACAACAACAAAAGCCTTGAACCTAGTACGTTGTCCTGCACGTGTTTGTTTCTGGACAGGCATGATTTTCATTACCTCGTCTTTTAAGGAAGGCAAGATTTGGTCGATGATTTGGTGTTCCTTGATGGGGAGGGAGTGGAGATAGATTTCTTCTAGTTTTGAGATTTTGCCGTCTTTTACGAGACGGCCTAGTTTAGTGACGGGGACCCATTTCTCCTCGTCTGCGTCCCGTCTGGGGCCGCGGCGGCGACCACGTCCGCGGTCGCCCCCACGGCCTCCTCGGGAGCCTCGGTCTCCTCCGAAACCCCTGCCGAATCCTCCACGTTCTCCTGCTCCTCTTTCTGCCATTTTTGGATGGTTTTTTTGGTGGGTAGCGAATGGAGGCGAGATTGGAGATGTGAAAATGTGGTTGTGGATATTGCGAGATTTTATATGGGGTGGAAATGTGTGATAGGGTTTTAAGTTGGGCCTATAGAGTAGAAATTAAGTGATGAAGCTTGCTTTTGGTTTTTAGCCCAGATCACAAACCCAACAATCCATCGATTAAACGTTTTCATATTTGCAAGAAAATAGATCGATTAAAAGTCCTTAAGAAATACCTAGAATGGTACCCGCGCAATGTGGCGGCGGATACCTTGTGACTAAATTTTGAGGTTGGTTACATGTTTAATTGTCTTCATGCTTTACAAGTAGAGATTTTCTGCTTTTCTGCTTTTACTTTTTTTGTTTTTGTTATCAGTTTTCTGTTTTCAGTTTTTCTAGTTTTCCAGTTTTTTAGTTTTTTAGTTTTCTAGTTTTTCGTTTTCCAGTTTCTAGTTTTTCAGTTTTCTGATTTTCTGTTTTCTCGTTTTCTGTTTTCTGTTTTCTGTTTTCTGTTTTCGGCAATTAATGTTTGAAATCCTTCTTCAATCAATATTTAAAAGGCATGGTCATAAGACTAGCAATTGTGCGTTTAAGATAGATATTCAAAAGGCGTATGATACTGTTAGCTGGGCTTTTCTTGAGTTATGTTTGAGGGAATTTGAATTCCACCCTATTATGATACATTGGATTATGACTTGCCTCACGTTTGCTTCGTTTTCCGTTAATGTGAATGGTGAGTCTCATGGTTTCTTTAAGGCGAAAAGAGGTCTTAGGCAAGGTGACCCTATTTCACCCTACCTTTTTACATTAGTTATGGAGGTATTGAATTTAATGGTCAAAAGACAGATTAAGAACGATGGGAGGTTTAAGTATCACACGGAGTGTAAGAAACTTAATATTACTAGTCTTTGTTTTGCCGATGATTTGTTGATGTTGTGACAGGTGACATGATATCAGCTTCTATATTAAGAAGAGGTTTAGATGAATTTAGTTTATCATCTGGTTTGTACCCTAGTATGAGCAAGAGTGAAGCATTTTTTTGTAGCGTTCCTTCTGATGTTAAGAATGAGATTAAGTTAGTCATGCCTTTTAGGGAAGGATCTTTGCCTATAAGATATCTTGGTGTTCCTCTGGTGTCTAAGAAAATCACAGCAACTGATTGTAAGATTTTGAATGAGATGGTTATTAATAAGTTAAGTGATTGAAAGAATAAAAGTTTATCGTTTGCTGGTAGATTACAACTTGTTGCTTCTGTTCTGTCCTCGTTACAAGTTTATTGGTGTTCTATGTTTATTCTTCCTACTATTGCGTGTGATTCTATTGATAAGATATTAAAGAATTTTTTGTGGGCTAATAACAGAAGTGTTGTGGGTATGGTCAGTATTAAATGGAAGGACACTTGCTTGCCTAAGTCTCAGGGTGGGTTAGGGCTTAGATCATTACAAGAATGGAATATTGCTCTTATGACTAAGCACTTATGGAATATTGTTTCTGATAAAGACTCTATTTGGGTTAGATGGATTAAGATTCATAAGTTGAAAGGCGCGAATTTGTGGGATATTGAATGTAAAAAGAGCCATTCTTGGTGTTGGAAACAAATTCTAAACCTTAGGGATAAAATTAGAAAGTTTGTTAATGTAGAGATTGGAAATGATAGAGGATGTAACGTCTGGTTTGATAAATGGCATGACAAGGGGCCTCTAAGTAAATTGATTAACCATAGAGTTATTGAACAGGCAGGCTTTTCGTTAAATGCTAGTGTTTGTCAAATGATTCATGATGGGAATTGGGTCTGGCCTAGTCAATGGATGGTTGATTATGGTGAGGTTGTTAATGTCCCTGTTCCTAGTTTGAATAATGATTGTGAGGATAAGTCTGTTTGGCATAATAAGAAAGGCAAAGTTAAAAAGTATAGTGCTAGTGAAGCGTGGAAAGCCATCAGAAGTGAATCTCCTAAAGTAATTTGGTATAAACATATATGGTATTCCCAATGTATTCCTCGGCATGCTTTTGTTTCTTGGGTGGCAGTTAAGGGTAGACTTAAAACCAAAGACAGATTAGCAAAATGGTCTAATGTTCCTGATCTTACTTGTAACTTGTGTCATAGTGATTGTGAAAATCATAATCACTTGTTCTTTACTTGTGAGTACTCTAGGAGACTGTGGGAAAGGTTAAAAACCATGGCTAAATTGGATGGTTTGGGTGATAGTTTGGCTAGCATTATTTCTGGTCTATCAATAAACCTGCTAATAATTCAGTTTGGAGCGTTATTCAAAGATTAGTGATTGGTGTTGCTATTTATTTTATTTGGCAAGAAAGAAATGCTAGGATTTATCAACAAAAAGAGAGGAGTGTTGATTGTTTAACTAATATCATTGTGGATACTATTAGACTTAAGATCAGAGGTCTTACCATTAAGTTGTCTAATGAGGTGATTAAGGCTTATATGGTTTGGAATGTGCCTTTTGATAGAAGTGTCTTATATGGTAATTTGGAAATGAATTTTAATAATCAGAATATTAATGAGGAGACCTAGGTTGTTATATTATGTACGTTGTTTAGCAGGGGTGTTGATGCTTGATGAAGTTCTGTTCTGGATGAATTTGTGATGGGGTTTTGGTATCTTTTGGGCTATCTAGTTGATGTGGAAGGAGTTTTATTGGTTTGGATCAGGGTATTCTGATTATATGGGTTCTGATATCTGTTACGGTTGTGGTTCTTCATATAGAGGTTGATGGATCTTTTGGATATCTTGCTATTATGGAAGTTGTACTCTTTTTGTCCTTTCCAAGGTTTTTCCCTTCATGGGTTTACTTGGGAAAGGTTTTTAAGGAGGCAATTCTTATATATTTTGGTTGCAGATTGTTGGTGCTCATGTGAAGTTGATGATTCTGTTGAAGATTGATATGACTGAAGAATGCTGGAACATATGGTCTTGTTATGTTATGATTGTATTATATCTTTGTATTGTCCTAGTATGTTATTTCTAATGTATTGTAAACTTCTAGAGTATGCCTTCTATGCAGCCTTGAATATGGTGATGTTTCACATGGATGCTGATTGATTTCAGTGTTTAGGTTGATGTATTCAGAGTATTCTTTGGCTGTATAGGTAGGATGTCTTGCTTTTGTAGTTTGCATGTTATTGTTTTGGTTATACCGAGCTTGGAAATTGTCCATTGCCAGTCTAGTTTTGATTGTATTTTTGTACTGTTGCCTTTGTTGGCTTTCTTTCTTAATGAATTTTACATTTGAGAAAAAAAATTAAAATATTTCCATAATAAGAAATAAAAATCTAAATTTTAAGCATTTCTATTTATAAAATAGTACTAAATGCATTAAAATGTAGTATAGATAAGTAGTAACAAAAACTTAAAGAATCTACAAAAGAAGGGGAAAATATTATTTTTGTTTCTTTATGTATGAAGAGAAATAATCACACTTTTTTCATTTCTCCATACATTAAAATAAAAAAATAAAAAATAAAAATAAAAATAATAATTAAAAAAAACACACATATCATTCATTATTTTCTTTTACCACCTGTAAACATAGGAGGAAAAATAAAATGCACTTTTTTATTTCCTCTTCTCACTTGCATACATATCGGTTATAGATATTCAAATGTAGTTGACTTTAGTTCTGAAAGACACATGTTTTCTGGCTATCGAGTTTCGTAGGACACGATAGAGTATGCAGGGTCGTAACAAAGTTACATAAAAATAATGTCAATTTGTCACATCATCATAACAGTGACAAAACACTAAATTACTTTTTACACGTAGTTGTAACAGTGACTGGAATCGACAAATACATATGCACAACATATGTTAATAGAAAACTAAAAACACATATACGCAAAGTTTGCGTGAACAATGTTGTTTGCACAACACTGGCAATAAAGGTAGGTGTGACCGTGTGGTGATAACATTATCACACTACACACTCTAAGAGTGTATAGGAAGTCACTTGTTTATATATAGGAACTAATTATTCTATTTGTAATAACATGTAATAGACTAAGTAATGGGCTTAGGCTAGACACAATAAGGAGGGTCAATCCTCCTCATTTTCTCTGTCACGTCAGCTTTCTCTCTTCAGCGACCTACAGGCGATTCAGTGCCCAAGTAAGGGCGACCAAGTTCAATTTTATTTTTATTTTTTTAAACATTTTTAACACAAACTAAAATTTCATTCATAATTAAAACGTTACATATTAATTCAAATAAAATAAAAATATTACAACACTTATTAAAACATTACGACACTTATTAAAAACTAATCTTCTAGGTTGTATTGTTCCTTGATCGAGTCTTTGAGTTCTTGCATTTTTTGTCGTTGAAATGCGAGCAAAGATGGGTCGATTGGTTTGAAATAGAAGATGAGGTCTTTTTGATATTTCTTTTGACGCTCTAATTCAAGTTTTTGTTCTTCCACTGCCAATCTTCTATCTTCTTGCCCCGCTTTCTTTTTGCTGCAGACTCAACTCTTTATCCCTTTGCTCCAGCTCTTTTTCCTTCAATTTGTAGTATCCGTCTGCAAGCTCCTTCTTCTTACCCAATGCGTTTGACTTAATGGTTTCCCATTTGTCAGCTACCCCATCCAAAAAATTCCCCGACGATTTCTTCTTAGCAACCTTATTTTTCTTAGCTGCATCACGACCAACCGGTCGCTCATTTCGAGGCTCTTCATTATCAGGCACATCCGAGCCCGTTTTAGAAGTCCTTGATTTTTTTCGAGCCTCATTTGGGTTTAAAAAAAACCGGCATCTCATTTTTCTTCCAAATATCATGGTGCCTCAAAATCTCTCAACAATGATCCAAATGAAAGGTATGCTTCATCATTACTGCATATTCTTCACATGATCTTTGGTAAATAGTGAGATCATTCTCACCACTTCCAAAATTCGTATAACAATTGTCGTAAATGACACAAAATGCACCAACTCTAAGATGAATCCTATTTTTCCACTTGCTAGTAATTGAGTTGTACGATCTCTCTTCACCAACCTCCTTTTCAAAGTATGCAATCACTTTTGCCCAAAATCCCTTAGAATTTTGGTTGGTTGCAACTATGCTATCCTCCGACGAATCATACCAAGCCATGCACAACGCGATCTCTTCTTTTTTTGTCCAATTCGCCGAATCATTCGAGGTGTCTTTCTCAACCGCCTTCTTCTTACCCTCTGTAGCATGCTTCTTTGGTTTGACTGGTGACATCTCTTCAGAAATAGTGTTGTCGTCGTCATCACCAACAAGATCATCATTTGGAACCGAATCGTGATACGATCCGTGACCCGAACCTTGATAACCCGGTAACATTTGTTGACTCGGATAACCCGAACCGGTTCCAACAAAAAAATCCGGATTATTTTGTAATTGTTCCATAAAATCACAAGCATCAAGATTGATGTGGTTTACCGGAGAATAATTTTGATAATTAGAATAGGAGGACATTGATGAGTCCATTGTTGGACGATAACAAGATTCGGGGGAGCCATACATAGATTGTTGGCTTCGACGGGAGTGGCTTTGTTGTGGTTGTTGGTTGTTTTGATACGGTGGAATGAACGGACGATTAACATTATGATTCATAGCAAATAGATTGATTGTTTGTTGTTGTAGAGGTGGTTGAGATTCATAATCAAGAGAACGGGCTCGGAAATTGACGTTTGGTGAGACACCGGTTAACCAAAAAGTCGAATCCGGTGATACTTGCGGGATGTTTTGTGGTAAACGAGATTTTTGGCCTTTTGCTTGTTGTTGTGGTATTTTCTTAGACATTTTGAATAGATATAATTGTGAGATTGTGTGAATTGAAGTGTGTTTATGTTGTGTATTTATAGGGGATTTTTTTTAAGTCACAAACAGTCACAACATTCAAGTTTCTAGCCATTTGGATCAAACTCCAAAAGTTGGTTGGAAATAAACTCGGTCTCAACCTCGACTGATTATCTCTCTTTTCTTTCTTGAAGTCGGTCGCGACTGATTACTCACAAAAGGGTCGACCGACTGGATGTTAAACGACCGACTCGGTCGTTGCCTCTTCTGTGTCTAGCCTTATGGACCTTGTGTAGACTAGTTATGCTAATATGAATTAAGGAGAGTTAACATATCACATGTATTTCATCTAGTCCGAGTCCAATCCACAAGTCCAACCCCATTACGACTTTCTAGTATGTATATCTAGGCATCACTAGCATGTTTGCTATGTGTAGAACCTCATTTGAATAAACGCATTTTCACCTAGTTTCACCATCTTCTCTCTTCTTCTCTTTAGTCTTTCTTTCTCTCTTTACTCTCTTTCTAAAACCTTCTTAATCATTGTATGTGTGTTTTGATTCATTTATAGAGACTTGCAAGTGGTATCAAGAGCCAAATGATGATTTAAAAGTGTGTGTTTCGTGTCTAAATGTTTTAAATTTACCGAGTTCATAAAAAACAAAAGCTTGCGTCTTTTACTTATTTTTTACTTGTTCTACCACTCTAAATCATGAGACATTTAGGTGATTTGTGTTGTGTTGTACAACACTTGTTTGAAAAAAAATAACAAGAATAAATCATAAAAAATGCAACTTTTTACTCATTTTTACTGATTTTGTCCTTACCTCAAAACCATGACTCATTTTACTATGATTTTGATCTTTTTCGTAGAGTACATCATTAAAGCCGGCCCTTTATGGTGTATCTGATGTTTTAGAATGAAGTTGTGCAATAATAATAATAATAATAATAATAATAATAATAATAATAATAAATGGGGACATGGTCATTTTTAGGTCTTTTATCAATTTTTTGCGTTTTTTAGTTCTACTAAAAAAGTTTCAAAAGTTCTACTTTTTACGTGTAATTTCTTGAAAACATATGTTTTGCATAATGGTTCTGTCCCTCCCTTGGTTTTGTCGGTCGCTAGTCGGTCGCCCCATTGTGAGTTGAAGGTTGTGTTCAGTTAAGGGATGAAGAAACGCAAAACTCGATCGAAAATTCGACCAAGTGTGTATCCACAAAAGTTCAAAAAATGTGAAGAGTGTGGGGTATTTTTAATACTTATTTATTATTATTATTATTATTATTATTATTATTATTATTATTATTATTATTATTATTATTATTATTATTATTATTATTATTATTGTGAAAATGTAGAGGGGGTGAATACATTACCGTTTAAAAACTTTATACTTGTTGTATCAAATATCCATTTTATAACTTGTTCTAATATGAAAGATATTATGTGTAGTTAGTGACTAGCATAACTTAAAACATGTTATCATCCAAGTACAATCGATAAGTCACACCACAAGCAATCACATAATGCAAACATTCACGTAAAACAATAAGTAAAAGAAAGAGCAAACCGAAAATGAGGATTTATAGTGGTTCGGTCACGGATCTCCTCTCCGCCCTACTCCACTCCTCGAGTACCTAACTCGAGAGTTACTTCACTAGATCAACAAGCTCCCTTCTCGGCGGAGAAAACCTTACAATCGTTGCTTACACTTTATCCGGTACAAAGCTAAATACCGGGTTCTTTTACAAAGGTACAACCACTCCTATCGTCGCCTATAATATTTTCGACACTAAAGCTAGATGTCGAGTTCTTTCCTAAGGGTACAACCACTCCCACTATGTGTTAGGATCAAAGTTTATAATCCTAACACGTAAATGGAACGACATGTACGGGATTACACTAGTTATCTTGTAAGGCACAAACACATGGACTGAAACCGTCATTTATGTAAAGTCATGTGTTTGGTGGCCTATTTATACCCTCCTAGACTTCACTAGGAGGGGTTGCTTGCATTTGTGTCATCTTATATTTTCTCTTTCAATAAAACACATACAAGTTTACCTTTCTCTCTCTACTTTCTCTCTAACCATGGAAGGTGGTTTCTTCCACCATCCCCGACCTCCCGAATCACATAATCAACATAAATATACGATCCAACAAGTGGCATCAGAGCCAAGGCTATTATTTTGTTGATTGTTGTGATTTTATCTTGTCAAAATCGTATTTTTTTTTGTTTATATCATTTTATTGAAGCTGCTTTATACCATTTTTTAACTGGTCTTAATTCTTTATCGCAAGTGTTGGTCTTGTGGTGCCTCGTTAACAGTTTCATACAGATATTTGCATCTAAAAGTGGTCAAGAATTTAGCTTTTATATCTAAATCTTCAATAGACGATTACTTTGTGGTCTTTTGGTCCAAGTTATCTCATTTATACACCATTTTGTGACTGCTTGTACCATATCCCGTGAATCGTTGTGGTCTAAATCATGGTTTGAATATTGGTCCGAAAAATAAATTGGTCAAAAAATTCGAATCTGTGGTCCAAAAGTCATCGAAAACTGCTTAAAGGCTCATCGGAATCTGAAAAAAAAAGTCGCCGGAATCTGGTCGGAATTTCTTGTATAAGAAATTTTCGAGATGTACTTGTTTTCGAGAAAAAAACTGGTTATCGAGAACTATAACCCTAAACTGTCGAAATCTTTTTCTCGATAACTAAAGTTCTCGAAAAACTTGAACCATGTTCTCGATAAGTAAAGATTTCGAAAACTTCAACCATGTTCTCGATAAATGTCAAAGATCTCGATAAATGTCAAAGTTTTCGAAAAATGTTTCAAAATGAATGTAGATGAAGAGAAGACCACGACAGTTGACCACAACCAAAACCAAATACCAAGACTCTATTGACTTCAGTTCGCATTACATATCAGTCCACAAACATTTAAACGAGAAGTATTTAAAAGAAAAATGTTTCATAGCTAATCCTAAACCCATCACCGCTACTCAAACATACTACACAACATCAAAAATTCCAACATCAACTACCCTATAACAACTCATCAACAAACATCTCCCAACCTTCCATACATCAGCAGACACGACTCGAACATAAAACATACATCAAATTAATTAACTAAAGATCTCCTGTTTTGTTCTAACACTATCACAGATCTTTGGAGCTTGAACTAAAACCATCATCGATCAATTTTCTTTTTGAAGTCTATCTTCTGTTTATATCCGAATATAAAAGATAAGGATCATAACAATTGTGCTATGCCCTTTCTTTTATTCGTTCAAGACACAATTAAAACGTAAGAAACAATAGTGTTGAAACCTACCCGAGCCCTCCTAAGGACCGTGTCATTTTAATCTTGGTTATTATGGTCTTCCTGATCTTCAAATCTTAATACAACACGAAATGGTGCTCGGTTGGTATGGATATAAGAGATTGCGATGTGATGACGAAGTTGAGATCAGATTATGATATTGGAGACGTGCTCGATGTGACCTATATGAGTTTGGATAAGGGTAAGATAAGGTTGGTGAGAGGTGAGTTATCTGCTGGTAGGCGGATGGTTTGGTGTGTGAGATTAGGGTTGGCTAATGTGAGTGATATTAGGGTTAAGGTATGTTTATACCTGATTTAGTGAGAATCGGGTCAAGGGTATGTTTGTGGATTGGATTGTATCTTGTGGACTGGATCAGGATGCTAATGGGCTGGATCATTATTGGGATAAAACATTGGGCTGAAATGAATTTATTATAACGTAGACTTGGCATGTTTTGTGTTTTGTGATCCATAACTCATATCAAAATTTTGGGCTGAACATTTATTAGTATCAAATGTATTTTTAATACATGGTATAATTTTTGATATTATATTTGGCGGTAAAGAGTGGTATTTTGGTTATTACAAATTTTCACGGGTAGATACATTTTTGACAAGATCGGGAAACCATTATCAAAGTTCTCATTAAACCGTAAAAAAGGCTAGATTTGGGTATTGAACCGCAAGATGTGACTACGGCGTTAATTCTTTATTATTTATTTGAGGTTGAAGTGGAATATCACAGGTGCGTGTACTTAGTATCTTGAAGATATCGGGGTTGGTTGGATGAAGATTCTTCGAGATCCTTGTTTGAGCTTTTAACCTTTACAATGACAAAGACTTGAGTTGTCTAGTTATACATGATGTTTAGCGGGTTCTCAGTGTATAACTATCACTTTAAGGAGTTACGTTGTAGTGCTCAGTGTCACATAAAGATGTGGATACTCAAGAGGTGATGTACGTCTTATACTTGATGGTTGTAGAGTATAGAGTACTTAGGGATTCGATGGTGGATGAACTCTCTACGCCGCTCTTAGTCATACATTAGTGCAAGTTTAAGTCACAAGTTTGGGTTATTTTACTTCGTTCTCAAGTTCATAATATTAGGTTTTCTCCATCAGTAGTCACTACAAAAAGCCGTCAGAATGATAATGGGGTCGGTAAAGAGTTAATTGAGAGGAGTATAAAAGAGTAGAGATGTTTATCAGTAGTTGATTCTCACGGGCTATTTATGATACTTCACACATAATCGGTTAGTTAGACATATGGGGTTACGCTGCCTCCGTTTCCATCGTAAACATAGTGTGTATGCTTCCGATTCGGCGAAGACATCGTGGGGGAGAGAGTGGGTGTTGTTTTGCTTCTTTGACTTTTCTTGACTTCTTTGCGAAAACACTCATTTTCCACGAGGTTCTGCAATTAGGGGAAGAAATGTGCACATCAGGGACGCATAATAAACTCACGTGATCGAGCTTACAATTTTATTACTACCGGAGAGATGTCCGCAAAGATGATCAGTGGTTCAGTTTGTGATTTTGGTGTAATCATTTCAACTCTCGCGGGGTGCGAAGTGCGAAGTAGCCTACATATGTGAGAATATCCTGCTGATTTCTTGCATGTTACCCCCGAACGGAGCTTCCGTATTGAGCATAACCGTGATTAGTGACTAGTCAGATTTGCTTGGTGTAGTTTACTGTATCATCTACAAATTCCGCTGCGTACTCAAAACTTCAAAAGTTAGAAGACTTGTTTACTACATCAAAGTTTTGAATCCGCTGAAGACGGTTGTCAGTTTGGGGGGAAGCTGATTCAGAAACTTCGCCAAAAAGAAGTGTACGAAAAAGCCGCTAAAGACATGCAGCATGAATTGGGGGGAAGTTAATCCATTTCATGCATATTACATCATTTGCCTACAAGTAAAGATAAAGTTCTCAAGCCGAGGTACAAGATGAAGACAAAGAGCGTCAACTGTAGTCATCCTCAGTACTTGAAGAGCCGATGAAGACCTTTCTTTATTTGTATTTGTACTTGTAGGAAATGTTGTAAGTAATCCCTTATGTCGCCCCATTGGGGGAAGATTGTTAGGATCAAAGTTTATAATCCTAACACGTAAATGGAACGACATGTACGGGATTACACTAGTTATCTTGTAAGGCACAAACACATGGACTGAAACCGTCATTTATGTACAGTCATGTGTTTGGTGGCCTATTTATACCCTCCTAGACTTCACTAGGAGGGGTTGCTTGCATTTGTGTCATCTTACATTTTCTCTTTCAATAAAACACATACATGTTTACCTTTCTCTCTCTACTCTCTCTCTAACCATGGAAGGTGGTTTCTTCCACCATCCCCGACCTCCCGAATCACATAATCAACATAAATATACGATCCAACACTATGTTTTGTGGCCCAACATAGAAACCTTGTGTTTTATGGCAGAAACACATAAACCATCTAATCTATATTGTGATGATACAATGATAATCCAAGACATTCATGTCTAATGGATATAGATGCCCAATCTAAATGAACTTCTTGAATAAGAAGTCTTCAATCATTGAGGATGTCAAGTGCCCTTGAATCTTCATATGTTGGTATGCTTGAATGAATGTTGACTTCAAGATCTTCTAACCTTCTTGGTGGATCATGAAGTATGCTTACAACATAATGAGAGTTAGTAACACTATGATCATTATGGAAATGGTGATTCATTGATTTTTCTACATGGTTTTCTACTTATCTATATGTGTGTGGTTTTTCATCAAGTTATAAGAAAACCATGGGTTACCTATTTATAGGTAAACAAGCAAAGTAGTTTTCCAAAACTACTTTCCAAGACTTACAAAGACATAAACCATGGACTACTAAATCTTTCCATATCTATGCATGTCAAATCAAGATTCTACAAGTCAACACATAATAGTTTGAGTGAGAATCTTTCCATATGTGTAAGACATCTTACACATGATGCATGCCATAGTTTGAGTGAAAATCTTTCCATATGTGTAAGACATCTTACACATGATGCATGCCATGATGTAATATATATATTTTTATTTTTAGATTAAGATATATATGAAAGTAAACTTGTAGAATGTATATATATTGCCTAAGTAATATTGTTTTAGTAAGTTAATGAGTTACTAAAAATGTTTGATTCCTAATGTCATCACATTTTTATCATTTGTAAAACTTACTAATATTACTTTAACACCTAAAGTGGCACTTATTCAATTTTGCACCTAAAGTGCACTTTTACACCTAAAATACTTAAAGACTCTAAAAGTATTTTAGTCATTCTAAATGGTTGGTCAAGGGGTTTGATCATAATGTCACATAACAAACATGTACGAATCTGTTTTGTAGCATACGAGGACTCGAGTCGTTGAAAGGTGTTGAATGTTTGTTGAAACAAAATAAGATTACAAGTAACTTGTACATTTTATGTTATGTATCAAGTTATATGTTTGTCATCAATCAAAACAAATGAGACTGTATAGATTAAATATCATAATATTTGCACAAACAATCTCCCCCTTTTTGATGATGACAAAATATGTAAACAAGATAGATAGTGAAATGTAAAAAGTTACTTGTGTTCGTATAACTTGTATCCGCAACACCTTCTACATTTCCTCCTCCGTTTACACTCTTCTCCCCCTTTTGTCGAAACAAAAGGGTGTGTCCTTGGAGTTAACTTCATTTCTCCCCGAAATGGCGAGCTTGCATCATCCCTAGTGAAGTTAAGTAATCCACTCCAATTTCCTATGGTTGTTGCGTCCCTTAGGTTGTTAGCGGATCTATGGATTAAATTAGAGCTTAGACCTACATCAAGGTTAGTGTTGTGCAACATAAAAATGATGTGAAAAATGATATGAAATGCATGTTGGACTATGCTGACTTATCTCCTTCTTTTTGTCGAAACACAAAAGTGTGTCAAAGAATGAGAATAAAAATGAATGCGTGCATGCTCCACCTTGAATTATAGCTCCCCCTTGATCAATACTTCCCGTTGCTAGGGTACCAACGTATATGATGCAAGAAATAAGAAAGCTAGAAAAACAAAGGTTAGTGCATGATCGACTCCCCCTTGATCAATAGTTCCCATTGCTAGGGTACCAACGTATATGATGCAAGGATGAAAAATCATACAAAATAAAGGTTAGTGCAAGATAGTATAATATGCATTCAATAAATGCTTGACGAAAGCTCCCCTTTGCTTTAGGGCGTCAGTATGAACCTATAAACCAAATATTAGTAGACTAGAAGCTTTGTTAGTGGACACGTATGTCATATACAACAAAGTGTATATGATGGTGAACCTACAATGAAAAGATTAGTGCAATATATTTCATCTTAAAAAAATTAAGAAAAATAAGTTGTATTCTTCTAATAAGAATTACAATTAAAATAAAAATGCGAATATAATATGATAAAATCCCTCAAAGTAATGCCTAGAAGAGAAATTAAAATATTGAGAGTTAAGGTGAGTGGTGCACGTGTTGGTGTTAGAGAGAATGCGAAATTGTGAAAAATAGAGAAAATTATGCAGGTTACTGGCGGCACCAAACGAATACACGGGCGGAACCCTGGTTTTGGTTCTGCCTGGTCCGCTAGGCCAAAACTGGGAATACCCAGAAAGCACACGAGCGGAACCCAAAATTTGGTTCTGCCATTTCCGCCAGACTCAATATTCTTAATAGACCAGCATTTTGATGGTCGAAACGATTTTCTAATTCCATAATTTTTCCTAAAACAGAAGCATAATATTAAATCTGATTGGGAAATGACAAAAAGGCAAGTAAAAACACGCATATCGATAGAGTTTGAACAAGGGCTAACGATTTTCATTATACTTTAGTAAAAGTATTGAAAATTTGACTACATCACAAGATTGATAGAAGCAGGTTTTACGCTAATCCATGGTGGTGATGATTAGTGAGAGTTGATGAAAGGTGGTTATAATGTGTGAATTTAGAAACTCGTGTGTATAGCAAATGCTATAACGAATATAAAGATTGAACATATGGACTTATGCAATCTAAAATTCACAACTTAAAGGGATAAAGGAATACGACTTACGTAATTTCAAGAGAAAAGGAAAATGTGAATGGACATTGATATTCAATGACGGCTACGAGTTATGATTTGATCGATTAGGATTGACGCTAATAAAAACGAAATACGTTTAGAAATAACGACCTATATCGAAAGACAATGGATGAAAGAGTACTAACATGGTTTAGTCCTACATGACCTTTAATGACATTATCATCTACCAAAGATGATGTATCATGCCATAATGTATGCTTGAATGGATTCAAAAAGAAGTGAAGACAATAAGCACCTAGGAACAAACATTTCATAAGAAATGAATAAAGAATACTAAGAACCTATATGAGGATGAGAATGACATTATGAGATGGGAGAGTGTTGGTTAAACCGATGTGTTGAGAAAGTGTTAGGAATGACAGTTTTGATTAATATATCATTTGCACTGACAATGACATGCATGATATGTGTTGAGTACGAAAGGATGAGATCCTATGATGGTGTTTTAGAAAATGAAGTTGTGAAGTCCTAGTTTAAGAAAGATCCTAGACTCCATTAGTTATTGGTTGTGGAGATGAAGAACTTTGTCAAACACATGATGTGTTTTTCACTTGATGAGATATTGGTACAAACTAGTGATGTTGGGTTAAAAGGGCTTGAAACACTTGTGGTTTTGTGAACCGATTTTAACTAAATGGTGTGTACCTATGTGTTTTTCTCTCCGCCTTAATCGGTGGACATCCAACATATTGTGTAATGCATCGTATAAAGAATGACGATAAAGTGTTTGGGAGGTTGAAGGTTAATGAAAGCGATGAGCTTAGTAATGTTTTTGCGGATGTTGGTTAACATACAAAGAACTTCATCCATGAAGTCACGTAGCTCTTCTCTATCAATGCGAGATGATCGCATGACGAGGCATGTGGTTTTCTCAGAGGAGGTGAAAAGGATTAGAGTATTGTTATGGCTAAATAGTGATGGAAGTGATTTTTGGGAAGCGGAAGCAATAATGCGATTTGGAAAGAGGTCGATTGAAAGATACCAAAACACAAATTTCAAATCTCAGAGACTCAATCCTATTAGCATTAAAACTATATGCAAGTGAAGGGATTATAGTTATGCGAGATGAGCATATAAAAGCTAGAACGAAGTGAGATGGCAAATGATTAGCTACTAAAACAAATTTGTTAGTGAGAAAAGATGTCAACAAGATAAAAATTTAAAGATATTATCTTAAAGTTAACACATGGCTAGAAAGCATCAAAAAAAAAAAAAAAAATCATATTTAGCGAGAGCGTGACATAATACGAGATATTTTCCTTGTAAAATTGTTTTGTTGTTAAGCTTCGACTCTTAAGCATATAACAATCTATGTGATTAATTTGTATGATAAAACGACTTCTAAATGTTTATCATACCAAAAGCACATTAACAAAATATAAGTGCACATGAAGTGAACAAATAGTGTGACAAAGAAATAAGACAAAAAATTTATGCAACCCATGTTTAAATGATAAAATTTTAGATCATGTATTATATAGACCTTCCTAAGCATGGATCTAATGAATGACCAAAAAAGACACAAGCATTCAAATATATAAATATCATATAAAGACATCATGTATCAAAATGACATACCATGAGTTAAAAAGTAACACGTTAATCATGCAAAACATCATATACATAATGAATGAAAATAAAATATAAATCATGGTAATATATAGTAACATGAAACATAAAAGCATGCAAGCACCATAAAGAAATAACCAAGGTTTACATGAATCACTCAAGTAGTTATCATGGTTATGTTAAGATGTCCAATCATATCAAACAAATAACATGTAATCGTCACATATATGTGTAATGCAAGATATTTTAATCTTTGTATTTGAAATCTAAGGTTGAATGATCTAAAAGGTGACATCTTTAAGCATGTGTTACACAAGTGTTTTGGTCATCCAAGACCAAGAGATGAGTTTGTGTGTGATAATGGAATATGATAAGAACGCTCTCAAGAAAGCTCTTTGGAACAGGAATCTAAGTGAAGTTACCAACTTCAATAGATCTTGTGTATGCTCTAGAGATAGGGTTTGAACTAGGTTATGAGCAAGGTTTGGTTATGATGAACGCTTGAAAGGAAATAGACATATATAGTGTGTTTCAATAAGTAGAATTATTACGTGGAATAAAGTCATCATGCTTATGAAGACAAAAATGACAAGATGATGAGAAAGCTCTAGTTCATAGAACTTGCAGATGTTTATTTAAGATCATTTACCCGATGAGGTAAAATGAAATCTCTTGTAACACAACCGTTCATGTCGCAAGGAGAGAGTGATGCATAGGATATACATTATCCTTTTAACAAGATGAAAAACTCATGATTACTTGTGCATAATGTTTTTCCAAAACATCATGTTTTTCTAGATGAAGGTATGAAGCCAAAGTATTTGAATCGGATAGTGCTATCCTAAATATACTTGGTCTCAAGATTATACTAGATGATGACAAGAGGAATTAACTCGAGTTTCTTATGTATACTCCTCAAGAGTCATTGTTGATCGGGATACATGAGGTTGGCTTTGAGATTGCATTTTAACATATGTTGTTAAGATGTTTGTTTAAGGTTTATTGAAACTTATGCAAAAGTTAAAAGTATTACCAATACTTTGATAATTTGTGAAAATGGTACTAGTTACACCTAGTGTAACTGAATGTGAGGTTCATGCTCATTTGATGGTAAATGTTCTAATCCTATAGGTGGTAAGGTATGGTTGAGTGTTTGGACAAAGGGATTTTTGAGCAATGCACTCAATGAATTCAAACGATGGTAAGAATGGTGGATTGGTTGATCTAGGTGGTAGGTCTTCTAGTGTGTCTTAATAAAGATGTGGTGATGTAGAGGTTTGTTGTGCTATGGAAGTACTTAAGTTTTATAGATGCTAAAAGTAAAATGGATAGACACTAAGCCTTGTGGTCCATAACTAGTGAGTGAAGTTCTTGAGGTTTTGGTTATGTTTGTGAAGCTTAGGGCTGAGATATATCATAGAAGTGAATGAGATGATGGTGAACGAACAAGTGAACTTAAGTACTCAATGTTCAATGATGAAAACCTATTGTCATTTGTTTTACCCCTATTGATTGAGAGAGTGTTAGGATAAGTGTTTTAAGATATGTTGTTAAAATACTTGGGTGTAGATTCTTTCGGATGTGACTTTTAATGATTGCAATCGTAAGTCAGATTTACTTGAATATTTCGGACGGAATACTTAAGTTGTCAATCCTACTTTGTTGAGATTAGATAATACTAAAGGATAGCAAGACTTGATAATACATCTACAACTTAAGTGTAAGTTATGACTTGATGTAGATCCTTATCGTCTTGAACGATGACACATTACTTTCATGTTAACCAAGTGAGGTAACATATATAGATACAAGACAATATCTATAGTCACAAGTTAGACTTGTGATTTTGATATTATTATGTAATCTTTGTAAGTAATGAGTCTGGATTAGTTAGGAAGTTGTCAAGTCACTAAATAAGTGAAGCAAATGGATGAAGGATGAGTTAAGGATGAAAGAATGTAGTAACCGTGGGTAATGATTACAAAACATTTGTGGTTAGGGATCCAGGGATGGCAAAGAACCAAATAAAGGGTTCTGTTGATATAAATAAATGCCTAAAAACGTTATTCATATCTTTCGATATCTCTATATTTTGATAATCACAAAACGAAAACTCATCAAACCAAAGATCATGACGTAAAAAAGTATTTAGTAGTAAATACTCACTTTTACCATCTAATCACTTAAGGTATGAATAAACAAAGTGTCTAATGCATTATAAGATCAAAGGAACATTTTTATTTATCACTAGATTTTTATAAAATGTCACAAAACATTTTATATCCTTTATAAAACATTTTTGGAATTAAAAGAATATGTTTAATTCATTACAAATATATGAATTCAAATTTTCAACCAAAAATGGCAAATCTAATCCAGAAAAATTTTTCTCACAAAAGGACAAAGCTGGGCAACGTTCAGGAGGGGCGGCCCCCTTAATAATTAAGGGGACCGGCCCCTAATTAAGGGGACTGACACGCTCTTGATTCCCCCCAGCTATGCCTTTCAATACTGGTTCATTCCACTAATTTTTCTCACATTTTTGCACTCTAAACTTTCTGATTCAAACCTCCATTTCTATCCTCTAAAATCCTTTGATCATATATACATTAATCTTTGTTTCAATGTGATTCAAGCCTCAACACTCAAGTGCAAAGAGAAGAATACTTCTATCTATGAAGACTAGAAGTATTACAACTTAGTATCATCTTGCTATCTAAGTTGTTTGTTCATTTCATCTTGTAAATCATTCATACTTTGGTGTATAAGGTGTATACATTGGTTAGCTAGATTTAGATATAGGATCTAGAATTGTTGTAAGAGTGAAGTGGTACTAGAAGTGAAGAAGTTGAAGTACATAGAATTAGTGATAGGAGTATAAGAAGTGGTAGCATATTGAAGTAGTGGTTAGTAGTGAAAATAAAGAAGCCTTATAGTAGTATAGAAGCCTTGAAATAGTAAAGAAGTTGAAGCCTCAAAGTTGAGAAGACATTGAAGACTAGAAGGTGTGGAGACATAGAAGCTTTGAAGTATAGAAGACATAGAAGCTTTTAAAGTAGAAGAATCCTTGTAGTGGTATATAGATAAAGGCCCTCAAGTAGAGAGATAGAAGTATTGAAGTTGTGAAGACTTAGAAGCCTAGAAGTTGTGAAGTAGCAAAACCCTTGAAGTAGTGAATAGATAGAAGTTGTGAAGGCGTGAAGAAACAAGAGTTGTGAAGAAGTGTAGAAGGCATGAAAGGGTGTGAAGAAGTTGTGGTGTGATTGTAGTTGTGCGATTGGTTCT
The DNA here is from genome assembly GCA_030686995.1 of Artemisia argyi. Classification (NCBI taxonomy): domain Eukaryota; kingdom Viridiplantae; phylum Streptophyta; class Magnoliopsida; order Asterales; family Asteraceae; genus Artemisia; species Artemisia argyi. The sequence goes on from CM060682.1 coordinate 139,618,736, forward strand.
AGCTACGATTAGAACTCGACATTTAGCTTTGTGTCATTAAATTGGTGTAAGCTAAGGTGTGTACGGTTTTCTCCACCATAAGGGAGATTATTGAATTAGTGAAGAAAACTCTCAAGCTCGGTGCTCGGGGAGTGGAGTAGGGCAAGGAAGGTGTCCTTCTAGCCGAACCACTATAAATCCTTTGTCTCTCGATTTCATCTTTCCATCTCTCACTCTTGCTTACTTACTTATTTACGTTCCGTATATAGTTATAATAGCTTGTGTTGTGCATATATTGATTTCACATAAATATCAAACTAGGTTCTATTCACAACATTAATTTCATATAAAAAAATCATAAGGATATATATATATATATATATATATATATATATATATATATATATATATATATACATATACATATATATATATATATATATATATATATATATATATATGTATATATATATATGTGTGTGTGTATGTGTGTATATATATATATATATATATATACACACATACACACACACATATATATATATATACATATATATATATATATATATATATATATATATATATATATATGTATATGTATATATATATATATATATATATATATATATATATATATATATATATATATATATATATATATAAGTGTGATAAATAAAATTATAATTTCAATTCATCAATCTAAATAAGTAGTATTCATACAACAATTGTGAACCAACTTATATCTATATTTTTGCATCAAAGTTTTTGTAATTTGAATCTATCCTTTAGAAGCAAACTTTTATAAAACGAAAAAGACGTAAAACTATTCAACCCCCCTTCTAGTTTTCCACAGGTTCCTTCCTTTATGCAGAAGGGTTCCTTGAGTGAGTTTTGTTTAATTTGAATTTTTGGCGGGAAGTGGTTTCCTGTTGGTTCTAATGAGTAAAAATGGTCCTAATATGTTAATGAATACCGAGGAAAATATTTCTCACTAAAGTGAATGATTTGGTGTTTGAGAAAATACGAAAATAAGAAAGATGAAAAAGTTTTCTGCAGGCACTGGCGGAACCAAACGATTACACAGGCGGAACCCTGAATTTGGTTCCGCCTGGTCCGTTGGGTCAAAAACTGGATTACTCAGAAAATGCACTGGCGGAACCCAAAATTTGGTTCCGCCAGATCCGCCAGGCCAAAAAAACTGAACAGACCAGGTTTTTGACGCAGGTAACTATTTCCAAATTTTCCGAATATTCATGGAACATAAACTTAAATTTATATCTAATTAGGAAATGCCAAAAATGAATATAGAAACATCCTTACCGATAGACTTTGACCGGGGGCTAGCGAATTTCACTATACTTAGAAAAATGAATATAGAAAAAATGTGTATAGAAATAAAGTGAAAAATGGTGTTTCCACATTTAGCTTGTAATGTTGCCTTTTTACGTTCAAAGAGTCGGCATAATAGCCGGGCCTTTGAATATTGAGGACAATATTCAATTATAAGTGTGGGGGAGAATTCTAGCGAATTTGATCACATTTTACCTTCTAGTACCCCCGTTTTTGGCCAAAATTTTAATTTTTTTTTCACTTTATTTCAAATTTTTTTTATGGATATCAGTCCGCCATGTCTAACCGACAAAGGGATTGGCTAATCCAGGAGCAAACGGCTTTTGGTAAAGATATATCAAATCCGTTGATGGCTGACAATTTGCCGAAAATTGTATGGTACCCAACTCACCATATCCTAAAAAGTAAAGAGTTGACTAGCCCGCAAGGTTATGACTTGTGGTAAAGGCAGTGGAAAACCATAATTGGTATTCAGCTCACCAAGATGCTAATAATTACATCAAGAGTTGGCTAGTCCAGAAGCAAACGGATTCTGGTAAAGACAAATCAAAACCGTTGACAGCTGGTGGTTTGCTTAAAATCACATGGTTATCGGTGTACCATAGTTCTTACTTGAACTGAAACATTTGGCTACTCCAGAAGTAATGGCTTTTGGTAAAGAGATTCAAATCCATTAAGTTTTCTCAAAAGATTGCTAGGGACTAGCAATATTTTAGTGTGGGGGATTGATGAGTACTTAAACACTCATCATTTTTGATCAAATCTAAACTGCAAAACATTTAAAAACACTAAAAAATGCATCAAAATAATGAAAATATCTCAAAATTGTGTTTTATATGTTTTAGATGCAAAATGAGTAAAAACAGATGAAAAACGAACAAAGTTTGCATAATTAGCAGTTTCAGTCCCCCAACATTCAAAAATTGGCAAAAATAGTCCCTGGGCAATTATTTTAAAAGAAAAGTCACCAAAGGTCCTTTTGAAATCATAAGTTGTCATATTTAGTCCTTTGGAGAAAAATTTCAAAGTTTTGAGAATTTACAAGTTTGGTCCCTGTACTTTCACATTTGGCAGATTTGGTCCCTGGGAAATATTTTAGGATAAAAAGTCAACTTTGGTCCTTGGGAATTTAAAAAGTGACACAAATGGTCCCTTGGTGTAAAGTTTGAATGATTTGCACAATTAGTCCCTCAAGTTTCAACAATTGACAAATTTGGTCCCTGAAGGACCAAAAGTGAAAAATTACAATTTCTAACCTTGGACTATTGATACTTGGCAGAATAAACCCTTGAACCAAGTTTGGAAAATTACAACTCAGGTCCCTTTGGTTTGCAAAAATTACACAAATGGTCCTTATGGTTTTAAGCTTAAAAATACACCAACAAATACCAATTCCAAATCCAAACCAAACAATCCTAATCCACATCCCCAAGCCCACTATCCCTAAGCCCAAAAGAACCCCAACCCCGTGTTTGATATCAACCTGGTCAAACCCCAGGGTCAAACCCAACACCATAACTATTCACCCATCTCCTTCTCCCCTTGATTCCTGCAACCTGCCCCCCTCCAATCACTCACTTTTCCACCAAACACTCAACCTCCACATCTCATGTCCCCTCCACTTCTACTAATAACCAAAAACCCATTAATTTCCCTCACCAAACCACCCCAACTGCCAAAACCTGTTTTCCCGCCAAAAAGGATTTCAACGGCTAGGATTAAAACAGGCCATCCAATGGCTAAGAAAGGTAGTGGGAAAGACAGAGGAAGTCTCCAGGGCCTATAAAAGTGAAAGAGAAGCAGAAAAGACAGGAGTTAGTTAGTTTTTATTTTTTTAGTGTAACTTAGGTCAAATTGTAATTTAAATTAATGTAACCTTTATAATTTAGTCTTTTAATCCCTTCTTCAGTACTAAAGTTATATTTTTAATATAAGTAATTGATTTTCTTGTTGCAATTCATTGACAGTCAATTTTCTGATTTAAGTCTAAAAACTTAGTTGTGTTTAAATAGCTTCCACAAGCCTCCATTCCTGCTTACTAAGCTTATTCAAGCTAATTATAGCTTGTTATGAGCTTAGTTGCGCTTAAAGTACTGCTTTATTACAAAAAATTCACATGTCAACGAAAGTCAAACAGGAGTGCATTAGTGTGGTGAGGTGATTCAGAAAGGTATTAGGGATTGTATTTAGTCACTCAGCTTGGTAACAAGCTCTTTTGAGCTTCATGTTCCTGATTTGAGGTGTGTATCTTAAATTTCCATCATAAACCACTCTTATGGTTCACAGACTAGTTTCAACTAATTATTTGTGTTTGTGCTTATTTTTATGCCTGTTTTCTATTCTAGTTAGTCTGCATTTGACCCTCATGGCTTATTTCCCTAGTTAGCTTCAATAGGATCACCTTAGTTCACCAATTGCCTCCCTAATGCAAAAACAGTTAAGGCTAAAGGGGTGTTTGGATTTAGAGTGGTCACTATGAATTAGTTTGCTTCAATGGTAGTGTTGTGTTTTGACATCTCATATTAGGTAATTTGAGCATAGGTCATCAATAAAAACCAAGGTAACATTAGAAAAAAAGTCAAGAATCTATTTTCACTTACAATAATTGTTCACTGTCTTGGATTTTTGAATCCATAATCAGTCATAGGTTGTATAAGTTGATTACTTAGCTTATTTCAGTCTTATTAGAGCTTATATAATTAATATCAGTCAATAAAGTAAGATCAAACCTCACAAAAGTCAAACCATGAGTTCATTTTAGAAATTCAAAAATGGATTTTTCTCAGTTTTTTTCAAAACTTGTTGGATTTTTACTGAATTTTGTATTTAGATCTAGGGCTTGAGCTTTTCAGAAATGGTAGTCCCCCAGCTAATCTATTGAGTTCCATTGTCATTTCATTTTTATGATTTTTTCTGTCGGCCCTACATTTGATCAAAGTGGGCTGCAAGGCAAGCATATGCCTTGCACCATGAACACAGTCCAACAGGCCTTTTTCACTTGTCCATAGTTTGCATCCTAGTGGGTCCCACCACCTGTTCCATGGCTTATTGGGAAGCCAATAAGCCAGGATTCAAAGGTCTTAGCTTATTTTGAGGTTTAGAACTCATTAAGTAGGGCTGCAGTCCCATTTAGTTTTGTCCATTTCCTTGTAAGCTGAGAACTCAGCTTTTATACCAACCTTCCATGTCCTCCCCTGATCTCACCTATGGGACCCAAGGATCAGCTCTTGGCTTTTTAGAAAGTCCATAAGCTCAGCTTATTGGAACCACTCTCACTTTGGGCTTCCAAGCTCCCTAGTGGGCCCCACAGGTCTACAAAAGTGGACCATTTGGCCTGTATGGTCTGTGGAGTTTTTAGATTTTCTTATTGGCTTATTCCCAGCTTATTGCTTGTATTTTTCTAGTTCATCTTGGTTATTACAAGTTCCTGTAAGACTAATTTTGGCTTATTCACCTCTGGGTAGCTTGAGGTTGGCTTATTCAATCATCACAAGTCCTAATAAGCTACTAGCCTCAACTGTTAAGCACTTGAGCTTGTCAAGTGCTTATTTTTAAGCTTCCAGCCAAACTTCCTTTATTAAAGTTGTTCATATATAATATATAAATAGTATTAAAAAAAGAAAATCCAGAAAAGCTCAATTTTATGGAAGTGATAGCTTCTATTTAAGAAGCTTATTGCTTATTAGCTTATTTTCCTTAAGCACTTAGTATTTTTGTATTTTTCTTAGGGTCCTGTATTTATTTAATAATTTTATAAAAAGTTTCAGATTTTTCTTAGCTTATTTAGTATTTATTAGCATTTTATTTAGTTTTAAAAGTATTTAATAAATAATTAAATAGTAATTAATTAATAATAATTAGATAAATAGTGTAAAAAAATATATTTTCAGTTTTAAAATAAGTTTTATTATATTTTAGATTTTTCTAAGTTTTAATTTTATTTTTCTTGGCTTATTTTACATTTTCATATTATTTAGTGTATTTTTAAATAGTTTAAAATAGTAATTAATTAATAATAATTAATTAAAAAGTGTAAAAATTATTTTTATTTTTCTAAAAATTTTCTTTTACCTTAGGTTTGTAAAAAGGTCATTTTCACCCCCTGAGGGTTTTCAGATTTCAGTTCTCACTTTTTATTTTGTACGTTCACGTAAATTTAAATTGAACGTGCGCGTTTTAAGTTTTAAACGTTTCTGGGTTTTCCAATTTTACAATTTTGTTAATATAGCTTATTTAAGCTATTTCCTTTTATATTTCAGTAGTGTAATCATTCACCACCCCTTTCTGTCAAAATTCACCCGATCGCAAACCCGTTTGATTACCATCACACCTCGTCGGGACTTAACGACCCGGGGAAACCCCTATACTTCCACGGAGATTGACTCTAGGTATTTTGACTATATTGACCACACATGTGGTTGACTTTAGTTGACTGTTTGGAGCCAATCAAATTTTGGCGCCGCTGCCGGGGAGGTTGTGCGCGTTATTCTAAACGGTTTTGAATATCAATGATTTTGGAATTCATTCCATTGTATATTTATCCATCTTTGTTCATATCTTCTTATTTTCATATAAAAACAAAACTAATCATGAATTTTACCATTTCAGATTACTCAAGGATTACTTTGTGTGATCTACGAGGAAACGATTTGGTCTTTTAAAACGATTACCAAAAACATTTTAAATAAGTTTTCAACGAACACAAAAAACCCAAAAATATTTTTCTTTACCCTCTATCCGTTTGATTCTACCTTCTTATACCCCTCTCATGTTTAATTCTTATGGCGTCTCTCGGCTACACGTGTTTTCACTGTAAAAGCGCGATTGAGAATGGCTATCGTTGTCTCCGGTGTATTTGTGAGAAGTGCGGGAATAATTGTAGTCACAGATTTTGTACTGTATGCAATTTGTTCATAAATCCAAATTCTCCGAATGATTCACCAAATCTTTCTAACGATCCTCCTCACACATCTTCGTTGAAACAACTTCATTGCGTTAGTTGTGGAGATCCGTTAGGAGATGGTTCACTTTGTGAACGGTGCAATTGCAAGAATTGTGGATTTAGCCATGAATTTTGTGCATGTTATGTTTTGAGAACTGAACCTACATTCACCTCTCATAATCCATACGAGCAAGAACCATATCATTCAAAATTCAATTATGCTTCGTATCAAAATACACCAAGTTTTTCTTGTGAGTATTGTGGAGGTCCTCATGACAGTTCTAATTGTCAAACTGGGAACCAGCTTGTCTATGAGCAAGTTCCTTGTAACGATTACGAATTTGGTTTTAACCAATATCCACATAACTCACAGGATCAGTCACAACATTTCAACTGTTGTACATACTGTGGAGGTTTACATCTCGGCTCTGATTGCCAAAATATGTACACACCTATCTTTGAGCTCGAATCTTATGACAATTATTACATACGTAACTTTGATCAACCTCCACAACCTTACACTCTTTCTCATGATTTGATCTAAGACATAAAAGAAATACAAGTGTTATTAAACACTTGTCATGATGAGCTTCTTGGTCATGAACAACATGAGAAATCCATGGAAGAATTGTTAGCTAAAGAACATGCTGCTAGAATAAATTCCCAAGATGCCATTGAGAGATCTATTAGGGAATCAATTGAAAAATAAAAAGCAGCCAGATCTAGCTCTCGATTTCGTTTTATTCCTGATGACAGTGATGATGAAGATACACTTGATATTCCTGATGACAGTGATGATGAAGATACACTTGATATTCTTGAATTTTATAAAGAATCATCAAATTCACAGGTCAACGAAAGTCAAACAGGAGTGCATTAGTGTGGTGAGGTGATTCAGAAAGGTATTAGGGATTGTATTTAGTCACTCAGCTTGGTAACAAGCTCTTTTGAGCTTCATGTTCCTGATTTGAGGTGTGTATCTTAAATTTCCATCATAAACCACTCTTATGGTTCACAGACTAGTTTCAACTAATTATTTGTGTTTGTGCTTATTTTTATGCCTGTTTTCTATTCTAGTTAGTCTGCATTTGACCCTCATGGCTTATTGATGAAGCACTTCGTGCAACATTATTGAATGTCAATCTCCTCATTTCTAAAATCGAGGCTTTTAAAGAGAAACCTATTTCATCTCCTATCCCAATTAAGGATAGTGACATTTTCTCCGATGATCCTATACCGGAATTTGAAGCCTTTACTTTTGATCATATGGGAGAGAAGATTAGTGGCAGTACCACTTCTCATTCTCAAATTTCACTCCCCGAATATGATTCATTCACCTTAGAGGAGTATTCCCGTGAACTCACTCATATCATATCTCCACCGGAGTATGATAATTTTTACTTTGATCTAGACAAAGATGATCTTTGTGTCCCAGAGGGAAATATTCTCAACCTTGAGAATTTGCTTGATATCAAAATCCCAACCCTCCCTCCCATAATATGTCTAGATCATATGAGCTTCACTGATGAGATTCATGATATATCAATTATGAATTCTCTTTATGATGATGATGACTTTATCTTGATTGTTTTCAAGATCTTTCTTCCCTTCTTCACTTACCGGATGACTTCTCCTGTTCTTCATTCCTTCGGAAATGAAGACATTATCTTTGACCCCGGGATCACCGCTTTTAGTTTATACTATCTTAAGCCAGGGTCTGTATATCTCATCGGTGTGGAACTTTCACGTACTTCAAATGTTTGTCCAAACATCTTGAATGAAAGTCCATGGAGATTGTTTCTTCCACATCTTGCTTCCCCAAGAACAAATGAATTTGGGGTCGAGCCAAGCTAGTGACTCAGTAAACAAAAACAGTAGCATGCATATGGGGTTTTCACCCTAAGTGTGGGGGCTTTGCCCCTGCCTTTGTTACCATGTATATATATATATATATATATATATATATATATATATATATATATATATATATATATATATATATATATATATATATATATATATATAGAAATAAAGTGAAAAATGGTGTTTCCACATTTAGCTTGCAATGTTGCCTTTTTACGTTCAAAAAGTCGGCATAATAGCCGGGCATTTGAATATTGAGGACAATATTCAATTATAAGTGTGGGGGGGAATTCTAGCGAATTTGATCACATTTTACCTTCTAGTACCCCCGTTTTTGGCCAAAATTTTAAATTTTTTTTCACTTTATTTCAAATTTTTTTTGTGGTTATCAGTCCGCCATGTCTAACCGACAAAGGGATTGGCTAATCCAGGAGCAAACGGCTCTTGGTAAAGATATATCAAATCAGTTGATGGCTGACAATTTGCCAAAAATTGTATGGTACCCAACTCACCATATCCTAAAAAGTAAAGAGTTGACTAGCCCGCAAGTATTGCTTATGGTAAAGGCAGTGGAAAACCATAATTGGTATTCAGCTCACCAAGATGCTAATAATTGCATCAAGAGTTGGCTAGTCCAGAAGCAAACGGCTTCTGGTAAAGACAAATCAAAACCGTTGACAACTGGTGGTTTGCTCAAAATCACATGGTTATCGGTGTACCATAGTTCTTACTTGAACTGAAACATTTGGCTACTCCAGAAGTAATGGCTTTTGGTAGAGGGATTCAAATCCATTAAGTTTTCTCAAAAGATTGCTAGGGACTAGCAATATTTTAGTGTGGGGGATTGATGAGTGCTTAAACACTCATCATTTTTGGTCAAATCTGAACTGCAAAACATTTAAAAACACTCAAAAATGCATCAAAATAATGAAAATATCTCAAAATTGTGTTTTATATGTTTTAGATGCAAAATGAGTAAAAACAGATGAAAAACGAACAAAGTTTGCATAATTGGCAGTTTCAGTCCCCCAACTTTCAAAAATTGGCAAAAATAGTCCCTGAGCACTTATTTTAAAAGAAAAGTCACCAAAGGTCCTTTTGAAATCATAAGTTGTCATATTTAGTCCTTTGGTGAAAAATTTCAAAGTTTTGAGAATTTACAAGTTTGGTCCCTGTACTTTCACATTTGTCAGATTTGGTCCCTGGGAAATATTTTTGGATAAAAAGTCAACTTTGGTCCTTGGGAATTTAAAAAGTGACACAAATGGTCCCTTGGTGTAAAGTTTGAATGATTTGCACAATTAGTCCCTCAAGTTTCAACAATTGACAAATTTGGTCCCTGAAGGACCAAAAGTGAAAAATTGCAATTTCTAACCTTTGACTATTGATACTTGGCAGAATAAACCCTTGAACCAAGTTAAATTACAACTCAGGTCCCTTTGGTTTGTAGAAATTACACAAATGGTCATTATGGTTTTAAGCTTAAAAATACACCAACAAATACCAATTCCAAATCCAAACCAAACAATCCTGATCCACACCCCCAAGCCCACTATCCCTAAGCCCAAAAGAACCCCAACCCCGTTTTGATATCAACCTGGTCAAACCCCAGGGTCAAACCCAACACCACCACTATTCACCCATCTCCTTCTCCCCTTGATTCCTGCAACCTGCCCCCCTCAAATCACTCACTTTTCCATTAAACACTCAACCTACACATCTCATGTCCCTTCCACTTCTACTAATAACCAAAAACCCATTAATTTCCCTCACCAAACCACCCCAACTGCCAAAACCTGTTTTCCCACCAAAAAGGATTTCAATGGTTAGGATTAAAACAGGCCATCCAATGGCTAAGAAAGGTAGTGGGAAAGACAGAGGAAGTCTCCAGGGCCTATAAAAGTGAAAGAGAAGCAGAAAAGACAGGAGTTAGTTAGTTTTTATTTTTTTAGTGTAATTTAGGTCAAATTGTAATTTAAATTAATGTAACCTTTATAATTTAGTCTTTTAATCCTTTCTTCAGTACTAAAGTTATCTTTTTAATATAAGTAATTGATTTTCTTGTTGCAATTCATTGACAGTCAATTTTCTGATTTAAGTCTAAAAACTTAGTTGTGTTTAAATAGCTTCCACAAGCCTCCATTCCTGCTTACTAAGCTTATTCAAGCTAATTATAGCTTGTTGTGAGCTTAGTTGTGCTTAAAGCACTGCTTTATTACAAAAAATTCACATGTCAACGAAAGTCAAACAGGAGTGCATTAGTGTGGTGAGGTGATTCAGAAAGGTATTGGGGATTGTATTTAGTCACTCAGCTTGGTAACAAGCTCTTTTGAGCTTCGTGTTCCTGATTTGAGGTGCGTATCTTAAATTTCCATCATAAACCACTCTTATGGTTCACAGACTAGTTTCAACTAATTATTTGTGTTTGTGCTTATTTTTATGCTTGTTTTCTGTTCTAGTTAGTCTGCATTTGACCATCATGGCTTATTTCCCTAGTTAGCTTCAATAGGATCACCTTAGTTCACCAATTGCCTCCCTAATGCAAAAACAGTCAAGGCTAAAGGGGTGTTTGGATTTAGAGTGTTCACTATGAATTAGTTTGCTTCAATGGTAGTGTTGTGTTTTGACATCTCATATTAGGTAATTTGAGCATAGGTCTTCAATAAAAACCAAGGTAACATTAGAAAAAAAGTCAAGAATCTCTTTTCACTTACAATAATTGTTCACTGTCTTGGATTTTTGAATCCATAATCAGTCATAGGTTGTATAAGTTGATTACTTAGCTTATTTCAGTCTTATTAGAGCTTATATAATTAATATCAGTCAATAAAGTAAGATCAAACCTCACAAAAGTCAAACCATGAGTTCATTTTAGAAAGTCAAAAATGCATGTTTCTCAGTTTTTTCAAAACTTGTAGGATTTTTACTGAATTTTGTATTTAGATCTAGGGCTTGAGCTTTTCAGAAATGGTAGTCCCCCAGCTAATCTATTGAGTTCCATTGTCATTTCATTTTTATGATTTTTTTCTGTGGGCCACATTTGCTCAAAGTGGGCTGCAGGGCAAGCATATGCCCTGCACCATGAACACAGTCCAACAGGCCTTTTTCACTTGTCCATAGTTTGCATCCTAGTAGGTCCCACCACCTATTCCTTGGCTTATTGGGAAGCCAATAAGCCAGGCTTCAAAGGTCTTAGCTTATTTTGAGGTTTAGAACTCATTAAGTAGGGTTGCAGTCCCATTTAGTTTTGTCCATTTCCTTGTAAGCTGAACTTCCATGTCCTCCCCTGATCTCACCTGTGGGACCCAAGGATCAGCTCTTGGCTTTTTAGAAAGGCCATAAGCTCAGCTTATTGGAACCACTCTCACTTTGGGCTTCCAAGCTCCCTAGTGGGCCCCACAGGTCTGCAAAAGTGGACCATTTGGCCTGTGTGGTCTGTGGAGTTTTTGGATTTGCTTATTGGCTTATTCCCAGCTTATTGCTTGTATTTTTCTAGTTCATCTTGGTTATTACAAGTTCTTGTAAGGCTGTTTTTGGCTTATTCACCTCTGGGTAGCTTGTGGTTGGCTTATTCAATCTTCACAAGTCCTAATAAGCTACTAGCCTCAACTGTTAAGCACTTGAGCTTGTCAAGTGCTTATTTTTAAGCTTCCAGTCAAACTTCCTTTATTAAAGTTGTTCATATATAATATATAAATAGTATTGAAAAAAGAAAATCCAGAAAAGCTCAATTTTATGGAAGTGATAGCTTCTATTTAAGAAGCTTATTGCTTATTAGCTTATTTTCCTTAAGCACTTAGTGTTTTTATATTTTTCTTAGGGTCCTGTATTTATTTGATAATTTTATAAAAATTTCAAATTTTTCTTAGCTTATTTAGTATTTATTAGCATTTTATTTAGTTTTAAAAGTAATTAATAAATAATTAAATAGTAATTAATTAATAATAATTAGATAAATAGTGTAAAAAGTATATTTTCAGTTTTAAAATAAGTTTTATTATATTTTAGATTTTTCTAAGTTTTAATTTTATTTTTCTAGGCTTATTTTACATTTTCTTATTATTTAGTGTATTATTAAATAGTTTAAAATAGTAATTAATTAATAATAATTAATTAAAAAGTGTAAAAACTATTTTTCTGTTTCTAAAAATTTTCTTTCATTCTTAGGTTTGTAAAAAAGTCATTTTCACCCCCTGAGGGTTTTCAGATTTCAGTTTTCACTTTTTATTTTGTACGTTCACGTAAATTTAAATTGAACGTACGCGTTTTAGGTTTTAAACGTTTCTGGGTTTTCCAATTTTACAATTTTGTTAATATAGCTTATTTAAGCTATTTCCTTTTATATTTCAGTAGTGTAATCATTCACCACCCCTTTCTGTCAAAATTCACCCGATTACAAACCCGTTTGATTACCATCACACCTCGTCGGGACATAACGACCCGGGGAAACCCTTATACTTTCACGGAGATTGACTCTAGGTAGTTTGACTATATTGACCACACCTGTGGTTGACTTTAGTTGACTGTTTGGAGCCAATCAGTCACTTTGCATTTAAATATGACGATGTATGCCAAGCTTGATTAGTTTCCTTTATATATATAGATATGCATTTTAGTTGGATATTATACATGTCTATCATTCTCAATTACGTTTGTTTACTTGCTTGGAGTATGTTGGCTATTGTCTAAATCGTTGGTTGTAGATTTATTTATGAGATTTATGATCTGTATCATAATGGTTGGTATGCGTGATAGCATAGCTTCACGATGGTTGCCATTATGATTAGAGGTCGACCATATCCCTAGGTTAGTCAATATATGATTAAGGCAAGTAAGTTAGCGTGGGAACCCTTATAGATGACCATTCAAGAGGGTTTAGGTAGTCTCATTTATATGTGATAACCAAGATAGATTATATTGATAGTTGTAACACTTTATGCGTGCTTGATGCTTATTAACACTGTGACCATCGGGTTAAGGGCAGATATGCATATGGAAAGGTAACCGTGACCATCTAGCCTAGTCTAGCATAGATACGGAATATACTCACAAGGACAAATACATGCTCCTCGAGTCCCAATTTACATTCCCTGACTTACCAACAAAAGTAGCATAGTCATTGCACTTGTAGACGAATCAGTATGCATACTTTAGTGATGATACTAATTGTTAAGATGCTCATGATCGTTTAGTCGCCGACTATTTTAGTGTGCATCCGATATGCAATGCATATCATTTCTAAAAGAGGTTCCGAATGAGTTGAGAGCTATCACAAGCATAGTTGAAGAAGTAACTAGTAACTGTGCATACTTTCATGATGATATTGATTGTACCAGAAAAGAAGGCATTTTGGCTTTGATGAAGTGCACCCTTGCAATTCGTCAATTGGCATACGACAATGTTCTTGACGCCCTTGATGAATATTTGCAAATGGGTGCAACAATTCTCTCGTGATTCTCTTTATTATTTTGTAAATTTGTTATGGAAATTTTAGAGCTGAGTATTTGCGAAAACTACTTACACTTATGTTGAAAAGCTATACGCGTTTCACGAAGAACGGCACGTGTTTTCGGGAATGTTAAAAAGCCTTGATTGTACATATTGGGAGTGGTTTGGTTGTCTGAATGCATATAAAGGGCAATATTATAGACGTGATATGGTTCGAATCCATTCATTTTGCTAGATACTGTTGCGTCACAAGACTCATTGATATGACATGCTTTCTTTGGTGTTTCTAGGGTGAACAACGACATCAATGTTATACATCAATCGCCTCTATTCAACGATCTTAAAGACGAAAAATACCAGAGGTTCCATTTGTGACTAACGGCTTAACTTACACTTGGGGATATTATCTAGTTGATGGGATATAACCGGAATGGGTGACACTTGTTAAGTCGATTTCAGAACCAGCCGACGATAACAACAAGTAAATACAGTATAAGCGAATGCATGAAGCTGAAAGGAAAGATGTGGAACGAGCATTGATGCTCTCAAGAAAAAATGGGATATATCAACCAATCCCGCACAAGAATAAGAAATATGATGCATACATGCATCATATTACATAATATGATTCGAAAACACAAAGGGAATGTGATATCTCTCGATTGGTATCCAGAGAAAGCACATAATCCGGACGAATTCCTACGATCCCATAAAAATCACTACAAGTTATGAGACAAATCAAATCGTCACAAGTGCATTAAAACTTTCTTGCCATTTTGGGCGAACACCTTTTTTGTGAAGTTTAATTTAAGTTTTTAATATGTATGATATTTTTAATTTTTAATATAATGTTTTTAATTATGAATAAAAGTTTTATTTACTATGATAAATCATAAATACTTCATGAAAAAAGAAAAGCAAGAAACATGATGAGATTGGACACCAGAAACATGATTCATGATGTAAGAGTGAGTGTATATGAATAAAAGTTTAATTTAGTTTTTAATTAATGTGTTAAAAAATGAGTTTGGATGTGAAAGGAGCGGTAACATTGTGGCTGAAAAGTGAAGAGTGATGGTGTGCTGAATGATGATAGGAGAATGTTGTGATGAGAGGTGTCGTCACGAATGTGTCTAGCCTAATAATTGATATGGATAGTTGAGGTGACTGATGAATTGACATGGGAATCTGACGTTTAATAGTCAATTCGAGCAGCTTTTATCATTAAATCGACAAAATCCTCAACCACCCAAATTAACCTACACGGGTCTCAAAGAGACAAGTAACGTTCACATACTTCACCAATATTCAAACATGGGGAGTTTTCCAACAAAAAATTTAAAAAAAAAAAAAAAAAAGCATTAAACATGATTCATCTCAAAGTTTGTGTTTTATAAATTATATATCATACTACACTACAATTTAAATGTTGGGGTGTCGTTGTTTTGGATCATTTGAAGTAAACGTTTTGCATAAAGATTAGAAACAACTTTGGGTAACAATATGGCATATCATAATGAAAAGGACAACCCAAGTTTTTGTTGTTTGGTTCCATATAAAAAACAGATACATGTGAAACTCTTTTTCCAATGGAACTTGGAGTTGTGTGTGTTTTCGAAATCTGAAGTACTTAGGGTTCAATTGTCGGTGTTTATGTCGTTGGTGCAGAAGGGAAAAGCATGTCACCATCTTCGTAAATAAACGCGTGTTGACATGTAATCAGATATCCAGCTTTCTGATCGATCCATTTTATACATAAGTTTGAGTCATACATCAAAGTATCTCATTTGTGATTAGATGTGTATCCTAATTTATATATTAGTTATTAGTAGATGTGTGAACTACATGATGTGAAAGTTTCATGCATTAACAACCTAAAACAGTGAAATTATGAGCTTAGGTGATGCTTTAAGATCAAGAATGGAACTATGGAAGAATGTTATATAAAAATGTCAAGTTGAATTCTCATTGTAATTTTGACTAAGCATGCTGGATAAGAAAAGTGGATTTTTTTTTAGTGATCATAGACTTTGGTCAAGAGAATGGAAAAAGGACTAATGGTTGATGAAATCATGATTTTTGACTGAGTACCGCGATCACTTTTCCAATACCAATCATTGACTAGCTAATTAATCTAGCTGTAAACACAGTTGGATCACATTGATCTAATTTGATCAACTATACCAAATTAAAGTATATCTTGGTGTTCTTAATTTTTTTCTCATGATTTACTTCTACGACGTACACCATTGTTCCTATATTGTTTGGGTGTAACTTTTAACATGAATATTAAAATGGTTGTATACGGCGATTTATTGAATATAGAAAGAAATAGGAACAGAAAATTTCAAGCCTATGGTGTTAACTTTTCAAACTTTTTGTGTTCCATGAGTAGCTTTTCGCTTTTATACCGGCTATTCCTCATAAAACGGCACCATCTTGGGCAATGAGAAAAGGAACGTCAATCTAAATTTTCACTTCGGTACCATTAGTTTTAAATAACTATCAATTTTTTTATTTTTATTTTTTATTTTTATTTTATTTTTATTTTTTTTTTCAAGAAAGAAAAACTCAACTCATTCACAAAGTTTTGATTTCATCAATAAAATTTGTGATTATGTACAAGATAGCTACCTTTTAATTTTTGGGATTAAGTCGTATAATAGCAACAAACTTTTTTAATGTTTCGTTTTAGTACGTGAACTAATTAAAGGATGTGCAATAACAATGAACTTTCACAAATGTTCCAATCTGCATCTTTTGATGACGTGTCATACCTGAAAGCATGGTTATCAGGATCCCGATCATGATCTTAGGATCTTACGATTTCGCGATACTACAAAGCAAAAACGATCCGGATCTTACATAGGATCTTTGAAAGCTTAAGATCTTATACGATCCCGATCTTGACCATAGGATCTTAAGATCTAATCCGATCCGATCCTGCTTTTATCGGATAATAAACAAGAAAATTGCAAATTTCTGGATTATTTTTTGTAAAATTCAAAAAACAACATGTTAATCTTATTAAATATTTCATAATCATAATTTAGGACAACATTTTAATGAAACATTCATATAATTTTGTGTTTATGATATATAATAATTTATAAATTTGTATAATATTACAAAAACTATTAAGAAAATGACATTATAGTAGGATCTTAAGATCCCGATCCGATCTTACGATCACGATATTGCAATGACAAAAACGATCCTAGGAAGGATCCCGATCTTGAAAACCTTGCCTGAAAGTCTAACACGTATCACCATTTATAACGTGACACGTCATTAAAATGTGCAGATTGAAAGACTTATGAAAGTTCGTTGTTATTACACATTTTTAAACTAGTTTACGTACCAAAACGAGATAGTGAAGAAAGTTAAGTTAAGCCATCTTTTAGATATACTTTTAGATTGAACAACATTCACTTGTAATGTTAATTTGGATATGAGATGATCCTATATTCTTTGTACTTTAAAAACAATATAGTGGTTTTCTAATCAGGTTACTAAATAAAATGAAATTTTTACTCAAATGTGCGATTAATTGAGATATCCTGTGATCATATTAGAACCCTTCATTTAATAGAGCTTATTTGCACTCAATTATACAAACAAATAAAATAAATTATAAACAATGTATAATTATGTAATTTGTAAATTGAATTTAACAATAAAAAACACTAAATTAGTGTGCAAATCAATTCGTTTTACCTAAACAACCCATGATGCAGACATTTGTACCTTAATCTAAAACATAAGTTGTATTGTGAATTAAATGAAAGTACAAGGTTCACATTTCAACACATTCAATACTCCATCAGTCAACAACATACTTTAACAACAGTCACCACCAACGTTCCTATTATCTCACCTTGTCTCTCACTCTCTCACACACAAACCACACTCACAAAAACACACGACCACTTTTATTATTTTATCTGAACTCATGGTGATGTTAACGTTAAGGCTAATGATGAAAGTCAAAAGAGACGACCAAGAATACAATCAACTACCACCACTAGTAGTCATGCAACCACCACCAGTTCAAGTAGCAGCACAAACCCATTCAACCCACCGATCCATCGAGACACTAGTGGTGGTGCTAGCTGTGATCACCATTGTGGGTGTTATTGCAGGGTTTATAGCAAGGTTATGTGGTGGTAGACATTATGGTGGACATGGTGGTGATCATGAGTTTGAAGGGTGGATTGAAAAAAGGTGTAGAAGTTGTATTGATGCTGGAATATCAACTGCGCCGCCGCTGCCGCCGCCAGTAGTTGCGGCGGGGGCCGCAGTAGCTCCACCAAAAGAAGAAGAAAAGAAGTGAAGAAAATGAGAAGTGGTAAGAGTAGATGTAATATGGTGAGGGTTTCTTGTAAAATGTAAAATGTAAAATATAAAATCTTGAACGAGTTAAATATTGGTTTGATTGAATTGAATTTACTTGTGTAGAAGAAATTTTGGCTAACTGATATATGTCAATCATATTCTACTTAATTAGGGGGTGTTTGATTCGGCCTATATAAGCTGGCTTATAGCTTATTTGGTTTCGGCTTAGTATTAGGTTTTCAGACAATTTACTTTATTTAGAAAGAAAAAACAAGATATGTCTATTGTCTAGTTTGCAATTACGTTTTTGCTGAGGCAGTTTAAAGTGTATATACTAATCTCTACAAGAAATTTGACTTTTATTGATTGTGGTTTAGTGACATTAAATAGTGTCATTAAATCTAACTTGAAAATTTTAAGATTCAAGAACACTTTTTGTGACAATATATGTCATGAAAAGCAAAAAATAATCCTTAATTTTTTTTTTTTTAATCATTCTAATTGGATTTTTACCAACTTCATTTTTACTTACACTTCTTAAGTGTTGTGTTATGAGAATTTTATTATGGAGAGTATGTTTATTTATTTAGTTTATGTTATAAGAATGTTATAGAGTAAAAAGCTGAAATGACAGTGCGAATAATTTACGGATAACTCGTATTACACCCAGCACTCTAAGTTAGGTAAATATTGAATTATCCTTAACATGGAAAAATAAAAAATTGTTACAAACATAATATATATCGTCACATCATGTGGGTATTAAGCAAGGATTAACATCCTCTCATGTTTTTAACAAACATGATAGGTTATGTTGTTAAAATTATGAGAGGAAATATATAAGAGAATCATGTTTTTTCATTAAAATTAAATCTTTATTTATCTATTTTATTTGTGATCGGTGAACATAATATGTCATCTTCATTTGAGCTTCAAAAGATTCTTATCAGTTAAGCAGGATTAGGATCCTTGTAAGTGTCATTTATTAATACTGTAATAGTGGACAAACAAAACTACAATCCTTAGTCGGCGATCTCCAATGATTAAAGAATAAAGTTCAACAACTCGACAATTTTGCTCTTGAAACTTTATGGTTGGAAACCATGATATGGTCCAAAATGCACAAAATATCGGTATATTTACATACTTATAATTTGTATGTTAATCACACTTTATCAGCGTAATAATTTACATAAACAAAAAGTGAGGCATCATCATCCTTTTCGAATTTATTAAAGTTTATTCAAGAGCAAATTTCAGAATTAGACATTTTTCTCAAGAACAATGCTAGATTCACACAAAAATCCACTAGCTAACATGTTAGCGGGTGATTCGTACATTTTGTGACAGTTTCTCTCTCCTATCTTTTATTAAACCAATCACTCGCTGATACGTCAGCGAATGGATTGTGTGTGAATTTTATGAGTGGGTTTAACATTTCTTTTTTCTTAATATGCATTCACTTAAAAAAAAAAAAAAAAAAAAAAAAAAAAAAACTCATTTTAAAAAATGGCCTTGATACACCACTAAGCTATGCGACTCCATAAATTTTTGACACATGTTAAAAAAGTTAGTGAATTTTTTTGCTAGACTAAGTGACATTTTGCTACACCAAATGTTGTTTTGCTAGAGCAAAGCAGTTAACGCCGGTTATGAGAGGTCAACATTGTTTTCAAAATTTAAATTGGGGTTTCTCTATTTCAACTGGTTGGTCTTGCTTTTAAATGATGTGATAGAATAAACTTTGCTGCAGATGAGAAGAAGAGAAGATGAGAGACATGGGATGACGACTAGAAAAGAAATAGAAAAATGAGACTTACTTAAAAAAAAACCTTAATTTAATTTTGCGATGTAATTGTTGTAGATGTGAAATCAACTAGGCTAGCTTAGTTGGCCATCAAGGGTGACTTGGGAGGTTGTTATCACATGCGAGAGGTGTCAGGTTCGAGTCACTCCATGGGGGTTTTCCTTCAAGGTGGAATATGTCAGGTTCTGCTCCATAGATGTGTCGATTCGAGACTAGCAGGGACTACCTTCTCGGTATGTACGATGGAATCAAATCACTAATTATTATTCGAGGTTGGCAGGGACTACCTTCTGGGTAAGTACTGTAGAATCAAATAACTAACTTAGTATTGTATTAACTCGCCGTTAAAAAAATTGTTGCAGATGAGCAGAAGAGAATATGAACAATATTTTACGCTCGTTTAGTTAAATGAACATACATGAACAAAAGTCGCGTCCGTTCATTTATATTCATGAACGTCCGATTATGTATTTATTAACGTTCAAATATGTTCATTTATTTATGTTCGTGTGTCATACCCTTCATTTGTATAATTTCAAATCTGATTTTTTTTCAAGACTACACTTATAAAACAAAATATTGAGCATAATTTAAAAAAGTTTATGTTTGTTTTTCTACGTTCATTTATGTTCGATCGTTTATATTCGTTTAGTGTCTTAATGAACAAACATAAACGAACATGAACAACTAATTTTCTTAATAAACGAACATGAACAAAAAAATCGTCCGTTTAAGTGTTCATATGCGTTTTTTAGTCCTGTTAAAATTAAACGAATGAACATGAACAAGCTAAGGCTCTATTCTTTTTCGTCCGATTCGTTTAGAGCCCTAGTTATAGATGTTGACGATCATAACTTTAGATCTGAATAAAAAACCCAAAGTAAGATACTTGGAGAAAGTATCCACCCCTGCCCAGAAGGTCTCTAAAGAAGGTAACTAAGAGGAGCTCTTTTGATTCCACATAAATATATGTATTTAATTCTTCTTTTTCGTTAAGTAGTTTTGATACAAAACACTTGCTCAACAATATAGGGAGGGCCTAGTAGTAGAAATTATTTCTACATTCGGATAATTTCAATAAAGATGTACTGGGGTTGCTAAATTAATGTTGTTAATGTATCTATTTGACAGGTGATGCACTACAAGAGTTGTACTAAAAGCCATCCTTAAGCGGTGACTATCACGTGGAGATCTCCAGATGTATTAACTCAAAACATCTCAACAACAATCAATGTTTGATATTGTGATGTGACTGAGAAAAGTTTGTAATCATCCTTTGCTTCATTTTGTGTTCAAGATCTTGCATGAGCCTGATTTGTGCTCTTGTGATCGACACTATTGTGATGGTTTGGGATTAACTTAGCAAGTGTGGATACAATTATTATCTATTATCTGATTCTGACATGTATTATGATATAGGCTAGTTCGATCAATGTGTGGATCCAAAGAATGGAACATACTGATCCGAAACCTTACTTTCCAAAACACTTAGAAATCTTAATCATGAACCCCCTTCTGGTCAATTTATTCCTCTCAGTGTGAACGAATATCGTGCAAATATAATTGGTTAGTCAATAAGGTTTTTTATACAAGCTAGGTTGTCCGTGCTAGTGTTGAAGAAAGGATATCCGAAAAGATGCTTGGGAAGTTTCAATTCTATGCAAGCTGAAAGATCCTTTCATCAACACTAGCACGAACAACCTAGCCTGTAAAAAAAAAAAAAAAAAAAAGCCTTATTGACTAACCAATTCTATTTGCACGATATTCGTTCACACTGACAGGAATAAATAGACCAGAAGGGGTTTATGATTAGGGTTTCTAAGTTTTGGAAATTAAGGTTTCGGATCAGTATGTTCCATTCTTTGGATTCACACATTGATCGAACTAGCCTATATTAGGATAAATGTCGGAATCCGATCATAGATAATAATTGTATCCGCACTTGCTAAGTTAATCCCAAACCATCACAATAGTGTTGATGAAAAGAGTACAAACCAAACTCATGCAAAATCTTGAACACCAAATGAAGCAAAGGATGATTACAAACTTTTCTCAGTCACATCACAATGTCAAACATTGATTGCTGTTGAGATGTTTTGAGTTAATACATCTAAGGGATCTCCACATGATAGTCACCGCTTAAGGATGGCTTTTAGTACAACTCTTGTAGTGCATCACCTGCTAAATAGACACATGGACAACATTAGTTTAGCAACCAAAATAAATCTATATTGAAATTACCCAAAATGAAGAAATAATTTCTACTACTAGGCCCACCCTATATTATTGAGCAAGTGTTTCATTTCCAAACTACTTGTCAAACCAAAATTAAATGCATATTCTTACGTGGAATCGGAAGAGCTCTTCTTAATTACCTTCTTTAGAGACTTTCTAGGCCAGGGGCAGATACTTCTGCAAGTATCTTACTTCGGGTTTTGTATTCAGATCGAAAGTTATGATCCTCAACATCTATAATAAAAACCAACATCCTACCCATCAGGCATGTATCGCTTACAATGAGGTTAAAATGGAATAGTTTCCTCAAAATCGCGATTAAGGAGACCTAGTTGAAAGAGAATGATAACGAAGAAAAACTTAAAATATCTATGGGTGTATGGCCTTAGGAAAATGATTCACAACATCTATAATGTTCTAAATTTTGACCGTTAGCCAACGATCATATTATAAACTTGAAAAAAATACTTTTGATTATTGATAATAAGATCAAAAGGATTTTAAATGACAAAATGATATAGCCGTTATACAAATAAACGCATCTTATTCAGATATTGGGGTATTGAGTATAAATTACCAATTTTGAAATGCATACTTAATGTTTTAATTAGAACAATATCTATGATGTTTCATTTCTTGATCGTTAGCCAACGGTCGTATTTTAAACATGGAAATACTTTTGACTTATCATGATTAGACAAAGACCTTGGTGATATATGTCTTTTGCATATATTGCATATCATCTACCAATTTTGAAATGAATTTTGCGGTATTGGAGTTACATCTATAGTATAGAGGAAAATGATGTATTAAACATTGGTAATCTATCACCACACGCCATAAGCTATATGATGTAGCTAATTGAATAGTTTAAGACGAAAAATATTAACTTGTGTAGCACATAATGATTAAGAGATCATACCTTCGAAAAGGAATGTCACAGTCTGCCACAGTTTTACTCTGCGTGTGTGCAATCTCACACTTTCAAGAGTACACATGAGCGCATAACACAATGTGAGTTGCTAGTCATTTTGTTTATGAGATATGACAACTACAT
This sequence comes from Artemisia argyi, assembly GCA_030686995.1. Taxonomy (NCBI): domain Eukaryota; kingdom Viridiplantae; phylum Streptophyta; class Magnoliopsida; order Asterales; family Asteraceae; genus Artemisia; species Artemisia argyi. Next base: position 139,641,752 of record CM060682.1, read on the forward strand.
TTTGAAGAAAGAGTATGAAAGAAGTTAGGTTTATGAAGTATGAGTCGGACTGAATAAGTGTATAAGCCTAAAAATGATTGGAAATTTGGAACAAATATAGTGTATGTATGTGTATATGAGGTGGATTTTTTGATAAACTGCAATTTTTAAGAAGCCTTACAAGAAAAATAACTTATTTAAGCAGATAAATTTTTATTGACATTTCTTTTATACTTTTAGTGACACTTTTTTTGACTCTTGGTTATAGTGTATTTGAGTTTAACCTCATTGTAAGTGATACATGCCTGATGGGTCAGATGTTGTTTTTTATTATAGATAGGGCTGTAAACGAACTAAAAATTCAGTGAACATTTTATTAACCGTTCTGTAAATTTATTACAAAGCATTTGAATATTCATTCAACTATAAACAAATAAAATAAATCAACATATTAAAAACTAAAAAGCAATCAATTTCGCATCACTTATAAAATATCAACTTTGAAAAAAAAAATTACTTTCTTTCATTTTTCAAGCATTTATAAAAAATTCTAACATGATTTTTGATTATATAAAACATTCACCTAAATATGTTTGCAATTAAAATACACATTATTAAAAAATATTAAAAAATAGACTCATTTCCGAACCAAAAGTAGTGGAAATAAATATTTAATACCAACTCTCTCTAATAATTTGCATTTCTCCACCATTTTATTTTACTAAGACTAGGTGTAGTCAATGCTGTAAAAAGGGGCCTAGGCAGTGCATAGGCGTTAGGCGGCAATCGGTCGCCTTGATTTAATAAAATCACCCAAAAAAGCGGCTAACGCTGGTCATGAGTGGTCAACATCGTTTTTAAAATTTAAATTGGGGTTTCTCTATTTCAACTGGTTGGTCTTGTTTTTAAATGATGTAATAGAATAAACTTTGTGACGTAATTGCTGCAGATGAGAAGAAGAGAAGATGAGAGACATGGGATGGTGACTAGAAAAGAAACCGAAAAATGAGACTTACTTAAAACAAATCTTAATTTAATTTTGCGATGTAATTGTTGCAGATGAGAAATCAACTAGGCTAGCTCAGTTGGTGTAACACCCCCTAAATTCGATTAACGACAGCGGAAGACTTAACGGGGTATTACATAGTGGATCATTGTCATAATCATAGGAAAGGTTTTGAAAACACATTTTATCATTCATTTAAAATATTCTGAGTACAGTTGGGAAAACCAGTCATATCTTCATAGATATGTTTTATTTAGGTGAACGATAAAGAAAACGTTTATTTAAAAACCCGTGCCCGGGTTGATGCCCTTCTCTGTGCCTTGAACTTTCATGCCTTAATTACCTGAGATAACATGCTAAAAGTCAACAAAAGTTGAGTGATGTCTATAGGTTTAAGTTTAAAGGTTGAACACAAGTAAAGGTGTTAATTGTATCGATAACCAATTAATAAGTTTAAAATCAAGTTTGTTATTGCATTAAGCTCATGACACACAACGATTTAACAGGCATCAATGTGTGATGTAAACTCATATAAAGGGTGCCCTCAGGATAGGTCTTTGCCAGTAACCTATGAGTTGTTAAATACTGTGCGCCTAGTCGCTCATCCTAGCTAAACTAAACGGGTGATGAGGCGAAAAATGAACCACTTTTAGGGGGTCATTTAAGCCCGGAATTGACTTTATTTGATCAAATATTGCCCTAAATTGTTCCTTTTGTAATTTTAGGTACTTTGGGAGTGAAATCTGGAAAAGGAAGCAATTCAGACGTTTTTGGAGCATAAAAGTGAAGAAAACGCCAAAGTCTTAATTTTCCTTGCTGGGAACAGTTGGTGACGGCGTCAAGAAGGAATTTCTGACGGCGTCAAGAGTAATTTCCATGACGACCCAGTACAGATTTGACGGCGTCATGAAGTAGGGCATCAAGAGTAAAATTCATGACGGCCTGGAAATGCATAACACATGACGGCGTCAAAAGTAGATCAAGGCAGTCCGAGAAGTATTTTGGCGGCGAGGTGACGGCGTCACCTATTTGGTCTTGACGCCGTCAGACCCTATTTCCTATATATATTTTTCTAATTTTCACACATTAAAGAGAGAAGTTTAGGAGAAACCCTAAGTACGAACTTGGTGCGAATTTTACAGGTTTTTCAAGGGTTCTAAGCCCTTGATACCTTTCATGTGTAATTGAGATAAGTATTTTTTTAATTCAAACAATATGTCTATGTGTTGGTTGTCTATATCTTGTTCTTGTCTTAATTCCATCATGCTAGGCTAGATCTATCTTGTGTTTGCTTGGATCTAATGAAACCTAGATGTTAATTATGTGTTGATTACTTGTTTATAGTTGTTTTGGATGAATGAATTTTATGTTAGGCTTAAGAAAACTGGCAGATCTCCTAATGGTAACATGCTTGAACATCTTAGGAAACATGATCCGATGTGCACTAGGTCTTTATTGGTTGTATTTAATGCATGAGCCACTGTTTATAATCCCTATGGTTGTGCTGGGCATGGCATAGGAGGAGATAAGAGCTCATAGAATTGGGGAGTTAAGTGCGCCACCCCATGAATGGTATTAAGGAATACAATCCGTCATCCATGCAACTATAACAAGTAATTAACGTGTAAAAGATGTCTAGGGAGTAGTGAAATCTAAGTAAACACATTTTCTCCACTTATTGCTCACAACTTTAGTATAATTTAGTTTATTTTCATTTCTAGTATTTTATTTTGATTGCATCTTTAGTATTGGGTTAGTTGACTAGCAACTAATTCCGCCCAAATCCTTCAAACCCGAGATTTTTACTTGCTTTCTAAAAAAATATAAAAATACAAAAATAATCATCCCTCACCTTTAGAACTAGTATTTAGGTTTTCTAATCCTAGCGACACTATTCCTAGCTGAACGATCAATCCCCCGGTACTTGTCACTATACTATACTACAACGATCAGGTACACTGCCTGGTGGGGGTTGTAAGCTTCTCAAGATCCCTTGAGAGGTAAAGCCTGGTGCGATTCCCACGTATCAAGTTTTTGGCGCCGTTGCCGGGGAATAGTTATTGTCTAGGTTAGAATTTCTTTTTATTAGGTCTACTTGCTAGATTCCTTTCTAGTAAGATTTTATTTTTATTTTTAGGCTTTCTTTAGTCTATCTTATTTCTTTGTGTCCTTTGTTCGTAAACTATTTCGATGGATCACAATAACATTGATCGTTTGATTCCTGTTATTCGTGTTTTTCGTCGTAGGATTTTCCAAATGCCCGCCCCACTTCCTTTAGTGGAAAATGAGAACCCACCTAACCTCTCACCCAACCACCACTTTGACAATAATTCTGAGTTAGAAGAGTCTGATCATGATGATGACCGTAGGGCTAGTCCTTTTTACTATTCAGACTCCGATGGGGATCTTGATGATGGTGATGTGATTAATGAGAATAGGATGGAAGAAGAAATAAACCCTCTTAGGTATGTTGACCCTAGAACTAGGATTGAGTGTGATAGTTCATTTAACATGCAATTTCCTTGTAAAATCGGATTTAAGAGCTTTAATGCCTATCTTAACTCATCTCTCCCAATGAACATAATCTCGCGTAATGAATACAATAAAATCATGGTAGATGAGTTTGAATACAAAGGAGAAAACATTATTGCTAGGGCAATACCATTGCATGTGTTTGTAGGAAGCTTGGTTTATCTTGTTGAGTTTATGGTTATGGAGAATCTAGGAGAGTTTATTGATGATAAGTTGACCCAAGTTGTGTTTGGAAAACCTTTCAAACGGTTGACCAACCTCGATGAAAAACTCATAGAAGGGTTAATTACATTCTCAGATGGGGATGAAGATTTTGTCTATCAAATGCCCCACACACACCCTAGGTTCAAGGATTTTTCCATGGAAAAGTGTAGTAGGTATCCGCCCATAGAAATATTAAGTGAAAATGATAAGAGAAAAGGACTTAAATATACTCATGAAAAGAATAAAAGATACTATCGTGGATGCTTAGAGTTAGGAGATGGTTATAAGAAAGATGAGGCGACTATTAGATGGCTCACACTTGGCTATGTGAGCATAAGTGATACACGTTAGCCCATGACCTTGAGTCTAGCTACAAGACTCTTAAATAAAGAAAAGCGCTTCTTGGGAGGCAACCCATGTTTTGTGTGATTTTATTTTGTTTGTTTGTTATTTGCTTCCGTATGCATGCTTTATTTTTATTGTTGGTTGATCATGTTTCTAAACTAAATAGTGGAAATACTTTACTTTGTTGTTTTGGCCTAGTCTTAACTCCACCTAAAAGTATTTTTGCAAAAGATAAGTGTAAGGGGAAACCCCAAATATGTTTTTAAGAAACAAACTGATCATGATTCTCCACAATATTAAATGAGCATGTATATTCGTATTTGTTAGAGTCAAATGCTTGTATTGAGTCATAATGAAGTTTTGCAGGATTTTCCAGGAAGTAGGACCAAGTTTTTCCAGAAATTTTCTGAAAACTTAACATAAGAATTTCTGCAGGTCACTTCTGACGGCGTCACGAGTTAACTCTTGACGGCGTCACGTGTAAAAATCTGGAAATTTTACCGGTTTTGTTTTTCTAACGGAGTCTTATGGTTTTTTGTGAATTATTAAGTTTTATAATCTCCAGGAAATCTGCAAACTTCATTCCACAAGCATTATATCTTATCTTGTTTTCTAGGATTTAGTAACTTATATAGGATACCGCCGATTTTATGCGAGGTTGTCTTGTCTATTTTCTCAGGATTCACAGGTTATGTATGACAAGAAGATGATTTATATTCTGGATGGGAAGCTTTGATTGTTCATTTTCTTGGAGGAAGATTTAACCTAGCCACCTTATTATCCATACCGAGCGAATCAGGGGAGTATTTGATTTCATTATTTTTACTTTTTAACTTTTACATTCTTTACTTGAACATTGGGGACAATGTTCATCTTAAGTGTAAGGGGAGGGTAAAAAGATGATACCTTACATATGAACTTTCGCTTGAGTTTGTTTTGTTTGATGGTAGATGTGTAATAAAACTATGAGAAATACTTGTTAGTGCAATTTTAGCGCCAAATTTAAATTTTTTTACAACATTTAGGAGTGAAACTTTAGCCATAGCAAGCGTCTCAAGGATAGGAGATTGTATGACTAGCACATAACCGTATATTCAAAAAAATTTTCCACCCAAATATGTGAGGTTCGCCTTTAGATTTGATAGGAAAAGCATTTACTATTAGTGCTTATGAGTGTACCGGTAGCATTTAGATTCTAGAACTTGCGTTAGTGATGCATCCCGAGACCGCTAGTGAGACTACATTCGTGTAGTAGGATTTACTACATGATAAGAGGCATTAGGATCACCCTTGTGTTAAACTCGTATCATGATTACTTGACCATTTAAGTCATATTACTTGGCTAGTTAAGTCAACTAATTTTTCCCACACCTTAGCGTTGTACTCATCTTTAGTACACGAAACCCCTAGTACACCCCTTCGAGCCTATCTTTTCGTTTCTAACTTTAAGCATTTTACTTAAAGAAAGAATTTGTTACACCCCACTTAAATGTACACCCAAATCGCCTTAGCCTTCCGTGTATGCGCTCATTTTTAGTGCATTATTGTTATTTGTTAAACCCTAAGTTAACTATCTAATTGATTACATGGTTGCTAAGTCGAGTCTTATCCCTGTACATATTGTTTTGGGACGATTGGGACTCATGGGTAAAGTACTTATTTATGGAGTAATGGGGAAGAACATCATTTATTACCCCCATATGTGCGTTAATCTTAAAAGTGCTCAAAGCGTTTTAATTTTCTTAATTCGAGTCATTAGATTAGTTTATTGTAAAGTATGTAAAAATTCAAGTGTAAGGGGAACGTTCATTCCCTATGATGTATTATTTTGGATGGTAGGGTAAGAGTGTATGAATGAAAAAAAAAAAAAAAATCGAAAAAAAATCAAGAAAAGGAAAAGAAAAAAATAGAAAAAGAAAAAGAGAAAAAACATACGGACTACCATCCCTTTTTATTCTATGTTCATTTAATGTTTTTGTTATTTTTCATTTATTAGCTTAAGTCGAGTCTAGTCTTGGCTTAGCAACGCCACATTGTACATGTAATTAACCAAGATTGTTAACTCGCCACCAGTAAAACTTCCTTTATCCAATAAAACCGTGTATTTCATATCCCTACACCTAACGTTACAACCCTTTAAAAGACCTCTTTGATAGTTTATCCTAGGTGCTTACGCCATGTGGTGGAGGTTTGATCCTTTCCCAAGCCTATGGTAATCTATTTTGCTATGACAGGTAGTGAGAGATATCTTCCGTTTCCATATTGTAATTTATACTTTATTACACCCGAGAGATGTGAGTATCTAAACACTATTTGTGAGGTGCTTGTGTATGACCTCCGTGCTTGTCTATTGGTCTTTAGTGGAACGATTATTTGTTGTAATTACTTTTATATTAGTGTTAAATGACCCCTAACTTGTATTTTGATTAGAATAAAAGCGCATTTGCTTGAGGACAAGCAAATCTTAAGTGTAAGGGTATATGATGAGGCAAAAAATGAACCACTTTTAGGGGGTCATTAAGCCCGGAATTGACCTTATTTGATCAAATATTGCCCTAAATCGTTCCTTTTGTGATTTTAGGTACTTTGGGAGTGAAATCTGGAAAAGGAAGCAATTCGGACGTTTTTGGAGCATAAAAGTGAAGAAAACGCCAAAGTCTTAATTTTCCTTGCTGGGAACAGTAGGTGACGGCGTCAAGAAGGAATTTCTGACGGCGTCAAGAGTAATTTCCATGACGACCCAGTACAGATTTAACGGCGTCACGAAGTAGGGCGTCAAGAGTAAAATTCATGACGGCCTGGAAATGCATAACACATGACGGCGTCAAAAGTAGATCAAGGCAGTCCGAGAAGTATTTTGGCGACGAGGTGACGGCGTCACCTATTTGGTCTTGACGCCGTCAGACCTTATTTCCTATATATATTTTTCTAATTTTCACACATTAAAGAGAGAAGTTTAGGAGAAACCCTAAGTACGAACTTGGTGCGAATTTTACAGGTTTTTCAAGGGTACTAAGCCCTTGATACCTTTCATGTGTAATTGAGATAAGTATTCTTTTAATTCAATCAATATGTCTATGTGTTGGTTGTCTATATCTTGTTCTTGTCTTAATTCCATCATGCTAGGCTAGATCTATCTTGTGTTTGCTTGGATCTAATGAAACCTAGATGTTAATTATGTGTTGATTACTTGTTTATAGTTGTTTTGGATGAATGAATTTTATGTTAGGCTTAAGAAAACTGGCAGATCTCCTAATGGTAACATGCTTGAACGTCTTACGAAACATGATCCGATGTGCACTAGGTCTTTATTGGTTGTATTTAATGCATGAGCCACTGTTTATAATCCCTATGGTTGTGCTGGGCATGGCATAGGAGGAGATAAGAGCTCATAGAATTGGGGAGTTAAGTGCACCACCCCATGAATGGTATTAAGGAATACAATCCGTCATCCATGCAACTATAACAAGTAATTAACGTGTAAAAGATGTCTAGGGAGTAGTGAAATCTAAGTAAACACATTTTCTCCACTTATTGCTCACAACTTTAGTATAATTTAGTTTATTTTCATTTCTAGTATTTTATTTTGATTGCATCTTTAGTATTGGGTTAGTTGACTAGCAACTAATTCCACCCAAATCCTTCAAACCCGAGATTTTTACTTGCTTTCTAAAAAAATATAAAAATACAAAAATAATCATCCCTCACCTTTAGAACTAGTATTTAGGTTTTCTAATCCTAGCGACACTATTCCTAGCTGAACGATCAATCCCCCGGTACTTGTCACTATACTATACTACAATGATCAGGTACACTGCCTGGTGGGGGTTGTAAGCTTCTCAAGATCTCTTGAGAGGTAAAGCCTGGTGCGATTCCCACGTATCAACAGGGATTGTCAGTCCCAAATAGATCTATTCCCAAATATTTACGTTCACTCGCAAGTGATTAAGGTTCATGATCGAGGGGCTTTTAGCAATCGCTATTTAAGCAATAAAAACATCAGTCATAGCATACTAAAAAGCTTGTGTTCGGGTTTGTAGCATGTATCTCTCCACAAAAGAGTTTAAAAGTTTAAAGAGTGGGCTATGAGCTCACCTAGGTTGCTCGGTAGTAATAGTATCGTAATTCAAACGATAGGTGGAAACGGCTTCAACACACAACCTAAATAAAATATGGCAAGCATCAGAGTTTGATAGTCTAAGTTCAGTTTATCGCGAAAGTTGTTTATTATGGTGTATTGTTTGTTTAGTTGACTTGTAGCAATTAAACATGCGTGTTTAAATGCCTGTAGTTCAAGAACAAAGTTATATTTCAGAATATAACTCGTGAGTATGTTTTCGTTTGACGAAGTATAGAGATTGCTGAAAATGAACAGGGTCGGTGGTTGGTAAAACCAAATTCGGGTTTAAGCTTTGGTTAATCGTTTTGATATATATATTTATCGTGTATATATATATATATATATATGTATGTATATATATATATATATATATATATATATATATATATATATATATATATATATAGGGAAGGGATCCAATAAGAAGAATAATTAAAATAAGAATGGTAAGAAGTAATTCTAGCCACACATTTTTATTTGAGAGGGAAAATTTGAATGAAGATGCATCCATTGTTGTAGGTGCATCTAGAATGTGTGGTTGTGATTACTTCCTATCCTTCTTATTTTTATTATTCTTCTTATTTGATCCTAACTCTATATATATCGTCCGGAGAGGTTTAAGTCGTTCCTTCCGACTTAAAGCATCTGCCACTACGTTGGCTTTTCTTGGGTGATAACGGATTTCGCAGTCGTAATCACTAAGCAATTCTAACCATCTACGTTGTCTCATGTTTATTTCCTTCTGGTCTAAGATGTATTTAAGGCTTTTGTGGTCAGTGTATACGGTGCATTGTATGCCATACAGGTAGTGTCTCCATAACTTAAGGGCGAACACTACTGCTCCTAATTCTAGGTCGTGGGTCGTATAGTTTTGTTCGTGTTTCTTCAGTTGTCGAGAGGCGTAAGCTATCACTTTGCTTCGATGCATCAATACGGCTCCTAAACCATGATACGAAGCATCACAGTATACCACGAAGTCTTCACTTCCTTTGAGTAATGCCAAGATTGGTGCTTCACAAAGTTTTCGCTTCAGTAGACGGAAAGCTGAATCATGTTTTTCTTCCCAGACGAATTTCTTGTTTTTCTGAGTCAGTTCGGTCAAAGGCTTGGGGATTTTTGAAAATCCTTCAATGAATCTCCTGTAGTAACCAGCAAGACCTAAGAATTGGCGAATCTCGGTGGGGTTTGTCGGAGATGCCCAATCTTTCACGGCTTCGATCTTAGCGAGGTCTACATATACCTTGACTATTGACAATATGACCAAGAAATTGTATGGTGTGGATCCAGAAATCGTATTTTGAGTTGGCATACAATTGCTCTTTCTTGAGTAATTCCAAGATGGTTCTTAGATGCTCAGTATGTTCTTTCTCATTGCGCGAGTAGATTAGAATATCGTCGATGAATACAATTACGAACTTGTCCAAGTAAGGTTTGCATACTCGGTTCTTGAGATCCATGAACACTGTAGGTGCATTGGTTAAACCAAATGGCATTACTCGGAACTCGAAATGTCCGTAACGAGTTCTGAAGGCGGTTTTGGGAATATCCTCTTCTCGGACTCTTAGCTGGTGGTAACCTGAACGTAGGTCGATCTTTGAGTATACACTCGATCCTTGATAATGGATATCGATTCTTTACCGTGAGTTTGTTCAATTCCCGGTAATCGATACACATTCGGAACGATCCATCTTTCTTCTTAACGAATAAGACAGGAGCTCCCCAAGGTGATGAGCTTGGTCGGATAAAACCTTTATCTGACAATTCTTTCAGTTGCTCAGACAGTTCCTTTAGTTCAGACGACGCTAGTCTGTAGGGTGCTTTTGCCACCGGTGCCTCTCTAGGCACAAGTTTGATTTGGAATTCCACCTATCGCTCAGGTGGAAGAATGGGCAAGTCTTCGGGGAATACTTCGGGAAATTCACTGATGATGGAACCTCTTCAAGTCGTCTCTATTTCGACTTGTCTTCCGTTACATGAACCATGAATGTTTGACATCCTTCGTTCATGTACTTCACTAGTCGGAGACACGAGATGATTCCATATCGAGTCTTATTCAGGTTGCCATGAACTATGAGGGTTTCGTCATGGAGTGGGATATGAATGGTTTTCTTGTCACAGAAAATCTTCGCATCATGTCTGGACAACCAATCCATACTAATGACGGCGTCGAAGCTACCAATTGGAATGGGCAAAAGGTCAATGGAAAAAGGTTTGTCTTGCAAGATTACGGTGCAATCTTGCAGGACGACGTCGGTGTTAATTAGGTTTCCGTCGGCCATTTCGACTTCAAAGGTGGTGTTTAGTTTAGGGGGGCTACGTTAAGTAAGGGGGCTAATCTAGCGGACACAAAACTCCTATCTGCTCCGGAATCGAATAAAATCCTAGCACTATGCTGATTTATTAAGAACGTACCCGTGACAACATCGGGGTTTGACGGAGCATCTTCTTCTTTGATCACGTACGCTCTCCCTCGAGCAAAGTTCTGCTGGCCATTTCCTTTTGGGCAGCGGTTCCTGAAATGTCCTATTTCTCCACAAGTGTAACAGGCTGGGGCTATAGGCTGAAGATTGCTTCCAGTGGCTGGACTCCTGCAATCCTTGGCTTGGGGTCCTATTTTCTGGCATCTCATGCACTTGGTTGTGCATGGTCCATTGTGGTGTAATTTACATTTGTTACACTGGGGTTTCATGCCTTGGAATTCCTTGCTATCCGTAGCAGTGTAGGCCTTGACAACTTCTTGCTTTTGGTTTTGTCGATTGTGGCGGTTGTTTCGGTTGTGGTGGTACAGGTTGCTGCTTCGGTTGTTGTTATTGTTGTTGTTGGAGTTGGATTTGTGGTTAGAGTTGGAGTTGTGGTTGTGATGAGTAGTCCTCTTGTCATCGAGTTTCCTCTTGAGTTCGTTGCTACACTTGACCCTCGGTCAAGGAGTTTTTATGCAAGTTCGATTGTTGCTTCTAGAGAGGTTGGGTTTGATGAGGTAACGTCACCCTTAATACTCCGAGGAAGTCCTTCAACTTACTTCTCCAGAGTCTTCTTGAGGTCAGGTACAACCATGGGACATAGCACCATAAGTTCTTAGAATCGGCAGTTATAAGTTTTGAGATCAACACCCTTGACTTTCAGCTGGTGGAATTCATCTTCCAATTTCCTTAGTTCAGAACGGGGGCTATACTTCTTCAGTATCTTGGCCTTGAATTCTTCCCATGTGAGCTGGTAGGCTACCGTTGTTCCCATAGTCTGGACTGTGGCGTTCCACCAGGATAAGGCATCTTGCATGAGTGTTCCTGTGGCAAAGGTGACTTTCGTGTTGTCGGTACAACCGCTTCTCTGAAAGACAGCCTCAATTCGCTCGAACCAGTGAGTCAGTTCGGTCACACCTTCAATACCTTTGTAGAAAGTAGGCTAGCAACTCATGAAGTCTTTGTAAGTACACCTACGGTGGGTGGCTACCACACTCTCTCCAGTTAGCATGCTGGTGCCGCTGTTGCGGGCATTTGCTGCTGCTTGTTCTGCCAAGACTGCATTCACGCCATTGGCGATCACCTTCCGAATATCTTCCGGAGTCATAACAGGTGTAGTGGTTGCGGTTTCAGGGGTAGCAGTTGCTCTTCTTGTGCGTGCCATATTTCTATAAACATTGCAAGGAACATAGGTTTAGAGGTCTCATAATGCTAGAGTAGGATTATGCGAAGAGTGAGGAAATCGAGTATAGTCATCATGTTAATCACAACAATCCGAGTCTATGGAATATCCTAAGGTGATCTAATTGGTTTTTATATATAACATCACGACATGTCTGAATCAAATCATAAAACACATGAGAATATAAAAGATCTAATTATCCTGCATAAATCGACATCTCATGAGATAGTATATAAGAGAAATGCAATATGAATATGAGAAACAACCATAGAAAAACATAAATCAATATTAATATAGTACATCCACACAATAGAAGATTAATAACTTGTTCGATAGTTTATTACAACATATGGATACAAGATTCCTTATTAATACAACATTGGTAGTCTAAGAGAACTCTTAGCTATACTAATACATTTCTGATCTATGATCATCCTGGTGCACCATCCAGACGTCGCTGAAGGCTCATAACCATATCCATCAAGATCTCTACCGTCTGATCTCGAGCTCTGTCTCTGGCTCAGGAATCCTCAATCGTGAGTCGATAAATTAGGACCTGAGAGCTGAGCTGGTCGACTATAGAGTCAAGTGCCTCTATCGCTGTCTGCATCAAATAAACATCGTCGTGCAACACAGTCATAGTCTCACTGACCTCCTCAAGCTGAGTACCCATATGGTCGAAAGCTACCTCCATAGCTAGCTGGCCTATGACAAGGTTCTCTACCTCGCCTCCAAGAATCTTGACCTGCTCTAGTGGCAATTCATTCAGGATGCCAATGATGTAGTCTAGTCGATCCTCATGTCGAGCTAGTCTGGCGGCTAGTAGGGGTACGGTGTGGTGAAGGGGTTCTCCGGTGACAGGAAGACTCCTCGAGGCGGCGGCGGATGAGCTCTCTCCTAGTTCAGCTGGGCTAGGGGCTCCCTCCTGGAATCTCCAATGACGGATGATCGGTAGTAGGAAAGACCATCAGCGAGCGTCGACACTCCTGTAGGTCTTATGACGAGCTGTTTCCTCTGCTGCAAGTTGGGCATAGGGGTCTGAGGAAGAAGGGATCAAGTGACATGCCTTGCCGTGGGTCGGTGATGAGTGCTCAAACACTCATCATTTTTGGTCAAATCTGAGCTGCAAAACATTTAAAAACACTCAAAAACGTATCAAAATACTGAAAATATCCCAAGATTGTGTTTTATATGTTTCAGATGCAAAATGATTAAAAACAGATGAAAAACGAACAAAGTTTGCATAATTAGCAGTTTCAGCCCCCCAAGTTTCAAAACTTGTCAAAATTAGTCCCTGAGCATTTATTTTAGAAATAAAGTCAATAATAGTCCTTTGAGTTCAAAAGTTATCAAAATTGGTCCCTGGGTGAACGTTTTGAGATTTTACAAGATTGGTCTCTGCAGTTTCAAAATTGGCAAAACTAGTCCCCGGGAATTTCATTTTTGGGAGATTATTCAACAAAGGTCTTTGGATTATGGATATGTGGCAATTTTTGGTCCTTATGGTTATTTTGGAACATTGGCAGAACAAACCCCTCCAAATTCAAAAATTACATTATTGGTCCCTATGCTTTTTAGCTAATAAATCAAATGGACCCTTTTTTGTTAATTACTCTAACTCATAAACCCATTACCCAATCCAGTCCACTAACACCTAATCCACTAATAAAATCCACCAACACCACCCCAGCCCACTATCCTAAGCCCAAAACCCTTCCCCGTTTAATATATTACCCCAGGGTCAAACCCTTTGACCTCCACCTCACCCCCTTCCTCCCACACACCCGTGACCTTCACACCCTGCTACTCCAACATCCCATCATCACATCTACACACTCCACCTCTCCTACTCTGCCATCACCACCCTACACTAACTTTCTGCCACACTCCAAAACCTACACCCCTGCCTCACCAAACCCACTAAAACTACTAATACCCTTTTTCCTACCAAAAAGGATTTGAAGGCCAAGATTGATTGTAACCCATCCTACGGCTCAGAATGAAGGTGGGAAAGAAAGAAAGATGTGCCAGGGTCTATTTGAGTGAAGATAGAAAGAAGAAACAGAGTTAAGTAGTGTAGTAGTAGTTAATTTAGTGTAGTTCATTGTCAAAGGGTTACGAAGGTCGATGTGATTAACAAGACGGTTGATAGGTGTCGAAAAGTGAGTCAGTTTGAGAGAATGTGTTAATTGTTAAAACTTATATATTTATTATTATTGTTATTACGTTATATATATATATATATATATATATATATATATATATATATATATATATATATATATATATATATATATATATATATATATATATATATATATATATATATATATATATATATATATAGTATACGAAAAGTGCTTGATCGAATCGGATTTATATAAAATAATTATATATATGAAATATAAATTATAAAATTTATATTTTATGAAAAACCTTTAAGTTTTGTAAAATTTACACTTTAACCCCCTAACGGCATAACTTTACACCGTTAGTCCAAAACATATTTATAATTTCATTTTTAATCCAAAACTCTTTTATATTTACATTTTATACCCAAAATTTCCTAGATTTACAGTTTTCATCACAAGTTTATCAAAATGACAGTTTTCCCTTAAACTTTTCAATATGACATTTTTCGTCCCTCGGTTTCAAAACTTTTGCAAAATTAGTCCAAACTTTACCGACTTTAAAAATTAACATTTTTATTTTCTAAATAAGTTTAAAATAGCTTATTCAAGTAATAAAACAGCTTATTTCCAAAAGGGAGCTTATTTCGAGCTTAATGGGCTTTTAACGAGTTTAACAAAGGCCCGTTAAGGTTTTTAAAATCGTTGGGTTTGAGAAAATTTTGGGCTTAGCTTTGGGCTTATATTTGGACTCTAAATTCATTGAGAAACAGCTTATACGATCAGCTTACTTGAAATGCTTATTTTTGACTTAATGGGCTTAGAAGCCCAAACGTATATCTTTATGTTTTAGAAAACGCGACAAGCTTTGGTGTTACACGAGGGTTCATACGAGGGTATGGGGGCGAGGAAGTTGCATAGCTCGTTAGTTTACCACGTAAACTAATAGGTTGAGCCATAAAAGTGAGGTATCGTGTGTCTAGATTAGGATTTACAAGACCAAAGTATATCGACCAAAACCAGGTATAAAACAGTTTCAAAACTCAAAATATTTCTAAGTGTTGGAGGTGTATTCGTATGGGTCAAGATAACTTAGAAACGTTTCTACAGGAGGGCTTATACGTTTTTACTAGTGCCAAACGTTTTACTAAACTTAATTTCTCACGTGTTAAACGTATAGGTTAACTAGTAATATATGTACGCTATAATTAAGAATAACGAGAAAAACAAGGAAAGTAAATGTGTCGTGCATAAAAGTAAAATGTGTGAGAAAATGAAATGGGATTATTTGCTCACCTCACCAAGTATGGTGGAAGTAGAAACGAGTTGTAGAGGCTAAAGGAAGGAATGTGGTTCGATCCTACGTACACCAAAGTCACAAAAGGGCTCGTTTGCTTATCCTTAAATTGGTTCGAGACTCCCCAAGCTTTTACCAAGATAATACGTACTCAAAGAGACTTAGAGGAATTTTTGGTGAAGTGATATGTGTTTGAGGGTGGTGTGCATCGCTCGTATGTTGCATGCATGTATATATATATATATATATATATATATATATATATATTTATATATAAAGAACATTTGAAAAAAAAAACGTGGGCATTGAGACCCTTGGTGACCAAGGTTAAACGTGGTACTAGTAATAGGGAGGACAAAGTGATGTGATGATTATAGAGTTTATCATGAATCGTCCTTGTGCTATAATCCATTAGAAAAAGAAACAAAAGTTTCCATAGTATGCGTTTGGTTATAAAACGTGGTCAAGAGGATTTGTATGATTCTCATGGAGTCAAAGAAGGACAAATAGGAGGGTTGGTGAGTATATCGTCCTTGTGGAGTCCTTGCCGAGAAGAACAAAACAAGAAACCATGGTGGAGTTTAGTTTTTCCTGGTGACAAAGGGAAGGTCAATCCCTTTTAAAGCACGTGGTCGAATGTGGCTTCATGTTTACCTCTTAAGATCAATGGTGATGAATAGGGTAGTAGTTGGTGGTATTCGTCCTTGTAGATATGTTACCGAGAGGAAAGAAACAAGAACAACATCATATTCGTTTGTTTTAGTTGGCTTGTGTGCATTAAGGAAAGTCCAAACGTAAAAAAAAAAGTGCTAATAAAAGTTTGAGGTCATTTGGTGTGGTTTGGAAGGGGTACGAGGCTTATAATAAGCTAAGAATAGCTTTTTAGTTATATGTGACATGTAAAAATCGAGCTGAGCTTTGGTTGATTTCGAGTGAGTAAATGTTTACGATATTGAAAATTGGTTTGGTCCTTACGATTCTCAGTTGGAAGGACAAACAAAAGAGGTGAAAATATGTATAGGTCGTGTGGAAGATTTGGGAGCAAACGGGGCAAAGCAAACGGGGTCTAGGACAATTATTTCAAAAAATATATTAAGGGTTTGGGCTTAAGTTGGTTTTGGGCTTATGTTTGTGTGTAGACTGGGCCAGACGAGAAAAGGAAAAGAAAAAATAAAAAGGGGTCCGTTTGGTGCATTAGGTTTGTAGTAGGAATGGGCCGAGGCCCAATGGGGTTGTAAGCCCATTTGGCTTGTGTAACAACCGTGGTTTAGGCAGGTCAGTTTGACTGATAGTCTTGACTCAGTTGACGTTTGTTTGGTGTGTCTTAGGTGTTTGAAGTGATATAGATGAGTTTTAGCACTAAATCCCTTTGCGTAAATGGTTTTATTGTGATTTGGAAAGTTTGAAATTTGGAAAAGTTCATTTTGATCACCTTTGTGGTGTAGAAATGACTTGTGTAGTTTTGGTGTTTTTGTGTTTTTGCGTAACGAGTCTTCGTTCAAGTGTTTGAGCATTAGTGGGTTATGAGGATTTTGTTTTTATGAGTTATATTTCAAAAAGAGTGTGAAATTCTATTTTTGGAAACTTTGTTTTCAAAATGATAATTTTTCCGGTTGTCGTAAAAGTTAAGGTTTATCGCGTAAGACGCTAGGATTAGCTATGGGTGTTTATAAAATATGAAAAGTATGAGGTTTTGAGTGTAATAATTAAGTTTAATAAAAAAAATAGAAAATATGTATGGGTATACATAAAATTCGGCTAGAAGGGGATAAGGGGAAAAAAGAAAACCCAATTTGAGTACAAATATGACTCTTAGACCCAAGGAATCCTAGTTCAACCCAAACAAGCCCAACCCTTACCCTTGTAACCATATAGAACGACCCAAACCCCCTATTTTCTGCAATTTGAGTCGATCACAAGGGCAAGAGAAGAGGGAAAAAATTATGGTTTATAGTTTTGAAGCTAAAATCAAGAATCAAGGTAAAATCTTTAAACCCTACGTTCAATTGTTTGATTAATTAATATAATTCATGTAATATTAAGTATGATGGATCTAGGGTTTGTAAACTTCTGTAAATTAATTAATTAAAACATGTTAGGATCATTGGTTGATGATAGTATGGTAATTGGTTAAGGGAACTGAGTGTAAAACACGTTAGATTATGTGTTAGGGTTTGGACAGAAAACTATTGCTGTAAAGATGTGAGTGTAAATAACAGATGGTGAAGAGTTAGGTCACGCATTTTAGGTCTAAATTGAAGTTCAATGAAAGAGCTTTCCAAAAAGTCCAGCCACGATTGATTTCAAGGTAGGGAAGTTGGTCTTTTGATTTTTCTTTGTTAAGGTGTCAAAGCTGTCAAACCGGGACAGATTTTGGGTAAAAGTTTGAGGGTGTTTTGTGGTTGTAAAAGTGGTATTTTGACTAGGCCTTCTGGAATAGTTAAGTATTAGGTTATATTAGACTACCACGAAAAGGATTCGCGATACAAACTTGTGGAAGTATTTTATGTTAATCAAAACTTTTTGGCGTGCGTTCAGATCCGAATTTGAGTAGTTGATAAGTTTGATTTTCTTTTGGGTGTTTATGTGTGTTATTGGTCCATGGCCTTCTGGGATTAGCTTGTATGCTTATGAGAGACCATGTTAAATTTTTGGTGTGAGTTGTTGAACTTTATTTGTCGTGATTACATGTGGGCGAATGTACCCAAAAATTCTGCGTTTTCTGGTTTTGTAAGTGCAAGGGATTTAGTGAGTGTTAGGTTATGGTAATGGTTAGAATGGTGTCTAGGAGATCCATGGTGGGTCATATGAGTCTTATACATCCATCATATGTGTATTACATGGGTTGTAGCTTTTGGCTTGACCATGTGTAATGTGGATTTATTTTTGTGTGTTATAGATTATGATTTGTTTTGTGGAAGCTGCAAGGTTTGAGGTGAGTTCATAGTCCCATATTTTTACCTTGTTTTAAACTTGGGATGGGAATGATGATTGTCTTAAATGATTTGAATTACTGTGATTATGTGTATGTGTGTTAGGAGCTTGGACTTATAATGTTATCGTATGTATGCTATATGTGAATGATATTGTTATGTTGTGTGATTGCTGTGTGGTCCAATTGGGAGGGTGCTTACCCTGTTGCTCGTGCATACGACCTAATTGGAGAGTAGCATCCCTACTCACTTTTATGCTTTGTGGTCTGATCGGAGGGTATTAATTTACCCATTATTTTTGGAGCGGGGGTCACGTTCCGGCCCGGTATGTTGTGAATTTGGATCGGTGGGCACGTTCCGCCAGATGGTTGCCTTATGTGTGATGTTGCCTTGTGAATGCATGTAGCTTATATGATAACAGTAATTATTTGTCCAGCTATATTTTATAAGCACAGTGATTTCGGTTGCCTAGCGTGTTTGAGTCTTAAACCTATGAATCTCACCAACGTTATGTTGACTTTGTAAGCATCATTTTCATGTGAACATTCTAAGGCTATGATAGAAGGAAGTGATTAGACGTGACCTTAGTTGCATTGGAAGTGGTTTATCTATGCGTATGGAGTTTATCATGTTGTTTCTTTTTGGGTATTGTTATGACACTTTGTGTCTATACTTTGCTCTATTTTTTTTGTGCATGTAGTTGTTCTCTATATAGACACCAGGTGTTGTGATGATATCCATGAAGTTACACCCGCGCGTTTCCGCCGTGGCGGCGTGTGACAGATTGGTATCAGAGCCTTGTTTATAGAGAATTAGGTGGTCGAACCTAGACTATAACTTTGGAGTCCCTCATATAGTTGCATTTAGGATCTATGTGTGAGTATATTATTTTATATGTCTATTTTCCTATATTTATGAGATGTTTTATTGAGTTTCGGACGTCTATTTTATCCCCTATACGTAGTATTGTATATATCGACTTTATTATATCGACTTCTGAGCGTAAGATGCTTCGTTGGACTACCGTTGTCGCTATCGGATGCGAGAGAAGTGGTCAGATGAAACGGATTAACTGCAGAATCCGAGTTCCCGATAGCATGTATCTATGTTCGGTCAAGGAGAGGACGTTTGTGGGAAATGTTGGTGGAGAAGAAGTGGAGAGGTTTGGAACCACGGTGACTTCTGGAGATGGAGCCATTACCAAATACTCTTGGTAGTGTCCTCACTTCACATAGGAAGGAGATGTGGTTTAGTCTAAACCTCGTGATTTGTATGCGCTTGTGAATCATGTGGAATTAGAATAAAAGAATAGAGATGGTTTTGCATGTTGTCGACCTACCTCAACATGCAGGAAACATGAATGGGTGGTTGAGTAAAGATGAAAGGGAGTTAGGATGAAATGGTGTGGATTCGGATATAGAGTCCACAACGAGTAGTAAGTTGAATTGATCTGAGTGGGGAGATAAGTGCGAGAGTGGAGTTGAGCCATTATGCGACGTCTTTTGTTTTGTGTTATGTTTTGGAATTTGTATATTGTCTTTTGCCGTCTGGAGCCATGTTGGAGCATGATTACTCTTGGATATTGGATCGACCTTATCCAAGTAATTTTGATTATAGAGTTTACGTGATCGTTGGAATTGTTCCATGCGAGATGAGCGTTTGCGACGTCTTTTGTTTTTGTTTGTATGATTGTTTGCATGATGTGTTGTCATAGGAGGGAGTACACTTGTGAAAGGGGGTATAGATAATTATGGTGGCCAACATAATTATACATACGTCACAACACAAGTGGACTTGCAAGTATGATGGCATGGATTGCATCATGTATTAGGTGCTATGTGGTATATGTGCGTTATCATTGAGATGTGTGGTTTTGGAAGTAAGTATGCGTGTGGAATAGGCTTATAACTATGGTCGCGAACATAATTATAAGGGTATCACACACGTGGACTTGTGACCATTATTGCATTGATTGATGTTTGTTGTTATATGTTGTAGTAGATGGTATGTGTTATCATGTTGTTGATGGCTGTATGGTTAGAGAAGTATTCTCTTAACCGTTTGGGCAGTCGTTATATGTTGGGGGTGTGTAGGTGGTAAGATTCCATTCTACCTATCATGTGTTGATACCTCAATTATCGGTGGGTACTTATGTTGTGGTATTTAAGTTGATTCGTTTGCTAGACGCTCCGTTTGTATACCTAATTCTTTAGTTGGCATTCCTATTCGTACCATGATGGTACAGATGCCATATTCTTTCTATTTGACGTCGTAATAAGTGTTTGGTAATCGAATTTATTTTGTTGGATACTGGTTTGTTTCTTTGGTTATTCCTTGCATTCATTCAGCGAATGAATGTTATACTATTCTACAAGTATTGTTGGTTCGTGACAAGTTGGTGTGGATATTTGAATCCCTCATTTACACACACCAATTGAATTTCGTGACATGTTTTGTGACCTGTTAGTATCGGTGTTTTTCTATGATTTTGGTTTGATTGTTGTACGAATGAGTCTTTGCGTTCTTCTCTTGGTTTGCAATGTATTTGCGTGAGTGTTCACTGGTATGAGTTCGTTTGATGATTATTTTGATTACGTGATTCCTCCATGTCTTTCGCATTCGTATAAGAGGTTGAGTTAAAGTCCTTATGGTATTTTAAAATTCGTTTTGGGTATTTCAAGGTCATTTGTTGGAAACTATTATTTTTATGGTGAAAATGAAGTGTGAAAAAAAAATGGTTATGTTGATGTCTTACAAAAAAAAATGGTTTATATATATTTTTAAAAAAAATGTATAAGTTTAAGATATGTCTTGTGAAAAAACGGTGTTCATTTGTTTTTGGGAAGGTCGAGGAAGGGAATAAGAACTGTCTACGGTTCTCATTTGCCAAACTTGTTTTGTATTTGGTTCATCGAGTGTTTCTTTCGTTGAGGTACGTTTGTGGATGTTTTATGGGTACGTGTATTTTATATTTTCTTTGTATGGGTTTTCATGAACATTTTATCCGTGTCTACTATTATTGGGGAAAATTTCTCATTGTGTTTTTTCTAGCTTTGATTTTGATGTTCGTTACTTCGCTAGTCGGTAATTTGTACCCTTTTTGAGTTCGTTGATATACGTTTTAGTTCGACCAGTTTCATGGTTCGCGTCGTTACTTAGGATAGATTGTCGTTTTGATTATCAATTTGTTCATTGAAGAAGAAGAGGTGTTTGCCAGTTGTTTAAGTGAGAGGTGTAGCTTTAAGATGTACGTTCTTCAGGAAGGTGGTCAACGATAGCGAGTGCTCCTGGATATTAGAAAGATAAAAGTGGTGAAGAGTGGAAAGTACCTAAGACACCATCTGAGAAACGATTGTCCTTAGGATTGGCAGGTACTATTGACGATTCATTTCTATCTTTCTATAGATTGCGTAGGCATCACGGAGGTGGAAGATCCATAAGAGGAACTGTGTGATACATGATTTAAAGTTGGGGAGTGGAACTTGGAGATGATATTTGTATGGAGCAGAAAGTGTTATCTACACAGATCATAAGAATCTTTAGCATATATTTGACAAGAGGCTAATATATGTAGAAGAGAAGTTGGGTGTGAAATTTTTCAGTGACTACGATTGCCTGATTCGCCTCCGTCAAGGAAGGGCGGACAATGTGGTAAGAGTGCTGAGCGGGAGTGAACGAGTGAAACTTAGATGTTTGTGAGCAAGGATTATGATAATTCAGTTCGGAGTTAAGAGGATGATACTGACAGCCTAGAGAGAGAGGTTCAAGGATGAGAACATGTAAGAAGAATGATTACTTGGTTGAGACCAGTAAATGGAAAGGAACGAAGATGGAGGAATGTACTTTGCGGACCAGCTATTGATTTCATTGAGAGGAAGCGTAAGGACATCAATCATGCAAGGTATTTGATACATCCGAGAATGGATAAGACGAATTATTACCTTAGCAAGAGATGTATGGAGGAGTGGGTATGAAGGAGAATACTGATACTTTAGCAAGTGTTTGAAATGCTTGAAGGTAAAGGTTGTAGTCAACGATTATTAGGGTGTTGCAACAGCCAGAGGTACATGGAGATTTTATTAAGGAAGAGTTGGCGAGACTTTTCGCTCGGTGAGTTGATAAAGAGCCATGGGGTGTCGCGTTGATCATCAAGAAACATGATGAAATACTTACTTCGCGATAGTGGTAAACGTGTGGTAGAGTTTTGAGAACGCGTATGTAGATGAGTACGACTTATCTTTCTCTAATGAGTGAACTAAGTGAGCATACAAATCAGGCGTTGGATGGTGAGCTGAGAGCATGGGTGTGTTTGATTTTGGGGGAAGCCGGGGTATACATTTACCCTTAGCTGAGTTCTCCTATATCAACAATTATCATTCTAGTATTGAGTATGTGTCGTGTGAAAATTCTATGGAAGGTAATGTACGTCACCTGTTATGTGGGCAAAGGTTGGAACAAGTCAACTAATTGGTCCTGAACTAGAACGAGAGACTACGAATAAGGTTTTCTGACTAAGGAAAAGACTTAAGGCAGCAAGAGATCGCCAAAAAGAGTTATGCAAATAATTGCTGTAAGCCCTTAGAGTTTGGTGTTGGTGATATTGTGAGGTTAAAAGTATCTCCTTGGAAGGGTGTTGTGCGTTTCGGTAAGAAAGGCAAGCTAGCACCGAGATACGTAGGACCAATTGAGATTTACGGAAAGGATTGGATTTGAGACATATCGGTTGAATTTGCCTGAGGAGTGAAGTAGAGTGCATGATATGTTTCACGTATCTAATGGAAAGAAGTGGTTGGCGGATGCTAGTCTGCATGTGCTATTAGATGAATGTAAGGTTGACAAGACTCTTCGTTTTGTCGAGAAACCTGTTGAGATTATGGATCGAGATGTTAAGGGTTTGAAGTGTGGTGAGATAGTGTTGGTAAAGGTATGGTGGGATTCTAAGCGTGGTCCTGAATTTACTTGGGAACGTGAGGATCAGATGTAATTAGTGTTTGTTTTGTGTGTATCCATTATATGTGGTGTTTCATGCGGTTACCGTTTGGATTTTCTTTTGGTTCGAGGGTATCGTACCTACCTGTGAGAAGTCGTTTTGATCATTGGTGTTAATGATCGGGGAGTGTATCTATTTGCGTGTATCGTTGGAGTGACGAAATATTTTCTATCGTGTGAATTCGAGTATTTAGTCAGTTCACATTTTTGCGATTCTTTCTCTGTGATTTTATGGTGTGGTATTTATCCGCTTAAAAATCCATAAATTTCCTTTTGCTGTTGTGAGTGGTGACTATAGTAGTTGAAATCTCGGGACGCGATTTCCCTAAGTGGGGGATGATGTAACAACCGTGGTTTTGGCAAGTCAGTTTGACTGATAGTCTTGACTCAGTTGAGGTTTTTTTGGTGTGTCTTAGGTGTTTGAAGTGATATAGGTGAGTTTTAGCACTAGATCCCTTTGCATAAATGGTTTTATTGTGATTTGGAAAGTTTGGAATTTGGAAAAGTTCATTTTGATCACCTTTGTGGTGTAGAAATGACTTGTGTAGTTTTGGTGTTTTTGTGATTTTGCGTAACGAGTCTTCATTTAAGTGTTTGAGCGTTAGTGGGTTATGAGGATTTTGTTTTTATAAGTTATATTTCAAAAAGAGTCTGAAATTCTATTTTTCGAAACTTTGTTTTCAAAATGATAATTTTTCCGATTGTCGTAAAAGTTAAGGTTTATCGCATAAGACGCTAGGATTAGCTACGGGTGTTTATAAAATATGAAAAGTATGATGTTTTGAGTGTAATAATTAAGTTTAATAAAAAATATAAAATATGTATGGGTATACATAAAATTCGGCTAGAAGGGGATAAGGGGGTAAAAGAAAACCCAATTTGAGTCCAAATATGACTCTTAGGCCCAAGGAATCTTAGTTCAACCCAAACAAGCCCAACCCTTACCCTTGTAACCATATAGAACGACCCAAACCCCCTATTTTCTGCAATTTGAGTCGATCACAAGGGCAAGAGAAGAGGGGGAAAATTAGGGTTTATAGTTTTGAAGCTAAAATCAAGAATCAAGGTAAAATCTTTAAACCCTACGTTCAATTGTTTGATTAATTAATATAATTCATGTAACATTAAGTATGATGGATCTATGGTTTGTAAACTTCTGTAAATTAATTAATTAAAACATGTTAGGATCATTGGTTGATGATAGTATGGTAATTGGCTAAGGGAGCTGAGTGTAAAACACGTTAGATTATGTGTTAGGGTTTGGATAGAAAACTATGGCTGTAAAGATGTGAGTGTAAATAACAGATGGTGAAGAGTTAGGTCACAAATTTTAGGTCTAAATTGAAGTTTAATGAAAGAGCTTTCCAAAAAGTCCAGCCACGATTGATTTCAAGGTAGGGAAGTTGGTCTTTTGATTTTTCTTTGTTAAGGTGTCAAAGCTGTCAAACCGGGACAGATTTTGGGTAAAAGTTTGAGGGTGTTTTGTGGTTGTAAAAGTGGTATTTTGACTAGGCCTTCTGGAATAGTTAAGTATTAGGTTATATTAGACTACCACGAAAAGGATTCGCGATACAAACTTGTGGAAGTATTTTATGTTGATCAAAACTTTTTGGTGTGCGTTCAGATCCAAATTTGAGTAGTTGACAAGTTTGATTTTCTTTTGCGTGTTTATGTGTGTTATTGGTCCATGGCCTTCTGGGATTAGCTTTTATGCTTATGAGAGACCATGGTAAATTTTTGGTGTGAGTTGTTGAGCTTTATTTGTCGTGATTTCATGTGGGCGAATGTACCAAAAAATTATGCGTTTTCTGGTTTTATAAGTGCAAGGGATTTAGTGAGTGTTAGGTTATGGTAATGGTTAGAATGGTGTCTAGGAGATCCATGGTGGGTCATATGAGTCTTAGACATCCATCATATGTGTATTACATGGGTTGTAGCTTTTGGCTTGACCATGTGTAATGTGGATTTATTTTTGTGTGTTATAGATTGTGATTTGTTTTGTGGAAGCTGCAAGGTTTGAGGTGAGTTCATAGTCCCATATTTTTACCTTGTTTTAAACTTGGGATGGGAATGATGCTTGTCTTAAATGATTTGAATTACTGTGATTATGTGTATGTGTGTTAAGAGCTTGGACTTATAATGTTATCGTATGTATGCTATATGTGAATGATATTGTTATGTTGTGTGATTGCTGTGTGGTCCAATTGGGAGGGTGCTTACCCTGTTGCTCGTGCATACGACCTAATTGGAGAGTAGCATCCCTTCTCACTTTTATGCTGTGTGGTCCGATCGGAGGGTATTAATTTACCCATTATTTTTGGAGCGGGGATCACGTTCCGGCCCGGTATGTTGTGAATTTAGATCGGTGGGCACGTTCCGCCCGATGGTTGCCTTATGTGTGATGTTGCCTTGTGAATGCATGTAGCTTATATGATAACAGTAATTATTTGTCCAGCTATATTTTATAAGCACAGTGATTTCGGTTGCCTAGCGTGTTTGAGTCTTAAACCTATGAATCTCACGAACGTTATGTTGACTTTTTGAGCATCATTTTCAGGTAAGCATTCTAAGACTATGATAGAAGGAAGTGATTAGACGTGACCTTAGTTGCATTGGAAGTGGTTTATCTATGCGTATGGAGTTTATCATGTTGTTTCTTTTCGGGTATTGTTATGACACTTTGTCTATACTTTGCTCTATTTTTTTTGTGCATGTAGTTGTTCTCTATATAGACACCAGGTGTTGTGATGATATCCATGAAGTTACACCCACGCGTTTCCGCCGTGGCGGGGTGTGACAGCTTGTCTCGAAAGTCGTGTCGAAGTTCCAAGTAGTCACTGAGTGTTTTTGTAAATTTTCGTGAGCTCGGGAATTTGTTTGAACGTATTGGGTTAATTATCGGATTATATATATATATATATATATATATATATATATATATATATATATATATATATATATATATATATATATATATATATATATATATATATATATATATATATAGACACACACACACACACACGTTACTTAATAAACTTAAATTGTTTTAATTAATTCGCGATACTTAGACTATCCAGGTTCGTGTGTAAGCGCGTTCCAAAGTAAACGGTAATCACCAACGACGTTGTGATTATAAAAGGTATATCTCGACTAACAAACAAATTTTTTTTGTTATCAGTAAATATGGTTTTTAAATATCGTTATGATTCTTAAATCATAAGTTAGCATTTACTATTCATGAGGGAAAATTACGGGAGGTTACAGTTGGCCACCAAGGGTGACCTTGGGGAGGTTGTTACCACATGCGAGAGGTCTTAGGTTCGAGTCTCTCCATGGGGGTTTTCCTTCGAGGTGGAATCTGTGGGGTTCTGCCCCATAGATGCGTCGATTCGAGGCTGGCAGAGACTACCTTCTCGGTTTGTATTGTGTAATCGAATCACTAATTATTATTCGAGGTTGGCAGGGATTACCTTCTGGGTAAGTACTATTGAATCAAATAACTAACTTTGTATTGTATTAACTCGCCGTTAAAAAAAAAGGGATTATTGGTAATATAGCCCAGTTACCCTAAGTCTAGGCATATTTAGCCCTTTTTTGAAAAATTCCCGTTTTAGCCAGGTTGCCATAGGCAACTATTTGCATAGCCAACTACAGAGTGCCACATCGGGGCAACTTTCGTGTATTTTGGGCAACTTTTTTGTATCTTGGGCAACTTGAGGACACTTGTCATCTTTCGGTTGGCTGTACGAAAGTTGCCCAGGGCAACCTGAGCTAAAACGGGAATTTTTCAAAAAAAGGCTAAATATGCCTAAACGGCGGGGCAACGGGCCATTTTGGTAATTTTCCCTAAAAAAAATTGTTGCAGATGAGCCGAAGAGAAGATGAACGATATTTTACGCTCGTTTAGTTAAATGAATGTACATGAACAAAAGTAGCGTCCGTTCATTTATGTTCATGAACGTCCGATTATATGTTTATTAACGTTCAGATATGTTCATTTATTTATGTTCGTGTATCATACCGTTCATTTGTATGATTTCAAATCTAATTTATTTAAACAAAACTACACTTATAAAAAAAATATTGAGCATAGTTTAAAAAAGTTTACGTTTGTTTTTCAACGTTCATTTATATTCGATCGTTTATGTTCGTTTAGTGTCTTAATGCACAAATATAAACGAACATGAACAACTAATTTTCTTAACAAACAAACATGAACAAAAAAATCGTCCGTTAAAGTGTTCATGTGCGTTTAATTGTCCGGTTAAAATTAAACGAATGAACATGAACAAGCATCTATTCATGTTCATCCGATTAGTTTAGAGCCCAAGTTATAGATATTAAGGATAATAAATTTAGATCTGATTAAAAAACCCAAAGTAAGATACTTGGAGAAAGTATCCACCCCTGCCCAGAAGGTCTCTAAAGAAGGTAATTAAGAGGAGCTCTTCCGATTCCACATAAATATATATATTCAATTCTTCTTTTTTGTTACGTAGTTTTGATACGAAACACTTGCTCAACAATATAGGGAGGGCCTAGTAGTGGAAATTATTTCTACATTCGGATAATTTCAATATAGATTTACTGGGGTTGCTAAATTAATGTTGTCCATGTATCTATTTGACAGGTGATGCACTACAAGAGTTGTACTAAAAGCTATCCTTAAGTGGTGACTATCGTGTGGAGATCTCTAGATGTATTAACTCATAACATCTCAACAACAATCAATGTTTGATATTGTGATGTGACTAAGAAAAGTTTGTAATCATCCTTTGCTTCATTTTGTGTTCAAGATCTTGCATGAGCCTGGTTTGTGCTCTTGTGATCGACACTATTGTGTTGGTTTGGGATTAACATAGCAAGTGCGGATACAATTATTATCTATTATATTATTCTTACATGTATTATGATATAGGCTAGTTCAATCAATGTGTAGATCTAAAGAATGGAACATACTGATCCGAAACCTTACTTTCCAAAAAACTTAGAAATCCTAATCACGAACCCCTTATGGTCTATTTATTCCTCTCGGTGTGAACGAATATCGTGAAAATATAATTGGTTAGTCAATAAAGTTGTTTTACAAGCTAGGTTTTCCGTGCTAGTGTTGAAGAAAGGATAGCTGAAAAGATGTTTGGGAAGTTTCAATTCTATGCAAGCTACAAGATCCTTTCTTCAACACTAACACGAACAACCTAGCCTGCAAAAAAAACCTTATTGATTAACCAATTCTATTTGCACGATATTCGTTCACACTGACAGGAATAAATAGACTAGAAGGGGTTCATGATTAGGGTTTGTAAGTTTTGGAAAGTTAGGTTTCAGATGAGTATGTTCCATTCTTTGGACCCACACATTGATCGAACTAGCCTATATTAGGATACATGTCGGAATCAGATCATAGATAATAATTGTATCCGCACTTGCTAAGTTAATCCTAAACCATCACAATAGTGTTGATGAAAAGAGCACAAACCAGACTCATGCAAGATCTTGAACACAAAATGAAGTAAAGGATGATTACAAACTTTTCTCAGTCACATAACAATGTCAAACATTGATTGCTGTTGAGATGTTTTGAGTTAATACATCTAAGGGATCTCCACACGATAGTCACCACTTAAGGATGGATTTTAGTACAACTCTTGTAGTGCATCACCTGCTAAATAGACACATGAACAACATTAGTTTAGCAACCCCAATAAATCTATATTGAAATTATCCAAATGTAGAAATAATTTCTACTACTAGGCCCACCCTATATTGTTGAGCAAGTGTTTTGTAGGATTGAAACATATGTGTTGATTCTTGTGAGGATTCGGGTGGTCTAGGAAGATGGAAGAACAAGGAAACCATGGTTATAAGTTAGAGAGAGAGGGGAAGTTTCTAGTGAGAGAAACACCTAATGAGGTGTGTGTAATATTATGAAACAACCAACTCTCTCCATTGGTGGGAGGAGGGCATATATACACTTACAATAAACGCCATCCTACGGGCTGTGGATCAGGTATACGGTGGGTAAAGACCCGTCCGTCCTCTACGGTGTGACTATATCTAATCTAATATATACAAAGCTAAGAGGTATGCTAAGTATTTAAATACATGGGGTGACCGAACCTTTTTCTTAATCCTAACAATCTCCCCCTAAGGGAGGTCACCCTAGAAAAAATAAATTGAATCTTAGGATTCTATACATTGATCTATAGCTCTAGCTTGTATCCGTTGATTCTTCAAGTATTGTCTTTGTACGGCAAGTAGTGATCTTTGAGCATAAGTTCCTTTCACTTGTGTAATCTTTGAGCTTTCTTTGAGATCATCAGCTACCTTAAATCTCCAAATCATCCTTTGTGGAATCGCCTCAATGTGATGTAGTGACCATCGGACCGTTATACTCACACCTTTCTAGATCATGAAACTTTGCATCAGAGTTACGGAAGCATTGTTGTTGATCTTTCACTTTTCATGATGTCTTTAATTGTGAGTGTGGAGTGTGAGCATGAGGTTATGAATTGACGTCTCATTTGCCATCAGCTGCAACCGTCAGGTGTTCCTGCAAACACAGTTAGCAATAAACACACGAAAGTGTCTTTGTTCACCTTCATTGAATAGGGTTGCAGGAACCACGGTTCCCCGTTAATTAGTATAAATACTGCCTGTGATCAGGTAGAATTCCAAAGAATTTCCTTGACAGGGTTTTGCAGCTGTAGTATCCGTTCTCAAACCGAAGCGTCTCAAAGTAGACAACACGGAGTGAGTGAACCAGCGAATTAGGATTCACCGATTAATGAGAAATTGATTTTGAAAAAAAATGATCGCGTATTGCTAGATAAAGAGTTTTTGCAATACGATGAAAGTTTTATGAGAAATATCAATTCTAAGTCAAATACTTTTGATTGAAAAATTATGTGCAGTCGATGTGCTTGAAAGCGATTGTAGAGCACATCGAAGGTTTTCCAAAAGTATCCGTCAATTAATTTCCTAGAACAAGTTTGATTCAATAATGATTCGCCCCATCGTTGCTTTCCAGTTGTCACTAGTTTGATCCATGAAGGATCTCACATGTCACCTACCAAGAGCTTGATTGATGTTCACTCTAGCAGGATTTCCATCTTCATCGTGAATAATTGCATATCACTCAGATGTTTTGGCAATACCACATGGATAATGCGTAGGACTCTAAATATATTATCATACTTTCCACATTGTGTGAAACAGTAAGCATATTGTAAATGTGTCCTAATGAGATTTATGGATGATCTCTTGGCTCTAGACACAATTATGCGTTTTGATCCGCTCCTGGAGACTAGGGAGGCGTCTCCTGTTTAGGTACCAACATGGCTTGCAATGGGCGGTCGATACATTGCACAAGGTTCCCCGTGAGAATGAAACAAGTCGTTTTAAGAGAACTTGAGTGGCTAGGAAGTTTAGTGCAGTGCGTCACTGGGTCCATGACGTCTTGTCTTCAATACCGGTGTTACCTTAGTAACCACCAGTAGCATATGAATTGAACCCGGTTTCTGCCCTAAGGTTGAATAAATGGAGGGCTATTTCTTTTCACCCTTTCTCATTATATTTCTTTTTCGTTCTTCAACCCCTTCTGTGCTTACCGAGACTTCATTACTAGAACCTTGTTGGGTTTGTTCCAGTGCTAGCTCCATCTCAGTCGGCACTCTTCCCTTATCTCACTTTTCTCCTTTTTTTGTTTAATCATTCCTAAGGACTTCTACTCTATCTAGAGGATTGTCCCTAGGAAGATCCTTCCAGTTTTGGTGGATCACGGGAACTCATACCTAGCCTTAACCATCCTTATAACTTCATGCATTAAAGTAAATGGCCGGTCTTTGGTATTTTTCCACAAACGCCTTTTGCTCCC
The DNA here is from genome assembly GCA_030686995.1 of Artemisia argyi. NCBI lineage: Eukaryota > Viridiplantae > Streptophyta > Magnoliopsida > Asterales > Asteraceae > Artemisia > Artemisia argyi. The sequence goes on from CM060682.1 coordinate 139,672,807, forward strand.
CCTTAATATGTGCATCGGTATTATGAAAGCGTTTAGCACATATGAGGGAGCCTATTATTGAGTCCAAAAGATCACATTTTATTGGATTTCATGTTTAAATCACATTCTCTCCCCCGATCAAAAATATCAAACCTTTTGAGATTTTGGATCTCAATTGATTTAAATAAGTTATAAAACGTTTTTGGGAGAAAATGTGGTCAGGTTAAACTTTGTCTGATAATAGGAACATTTTTTGAGATCCCCCTTAATTTTATGAGGGGGATGGTTATGTGTAAAAATTGATGAGTTTATAAATGATTTTGAGTTCGAAGAGAAACTCATGAAAAATTCACGCATTGACACATAACCATCACAGATTTGAAAAACTGCTTGATATGTACAAAGTGGAGAGTTTTGATGATACATAAAATTTTGAAATCACTCTCCCCCTCAATCAATGACCCACATTAAAATTAAAAGAGAATAATGTCATTGATTGAGTGATAAATTTTATGAAAATTTGAGTTCAGATTGATTTCCAAAAAAAATTCATGGTACCACCAAGTTTTGCACAACTACTTTCCTAAAAAATCATAGTAGGAAAAGTATTGGCGATGAAAAGAAGATTTCTCTTCTTATACAAGAAATGATGCACTGAAGCGTACATCAGATCGAGGGTGCATGAATGTAAAGTAATTCACGCTCGGATGAACGACACCCTTTGCTAGGAACAACCGTCTTTTTGGCGACGTGATTTCCTCATTTTGAAAAACGGGCTGCTATCTGAAGTAATAGCAAGCCATAATTTAAAGTCCGGGTTATAGTCTGAAATGACTACAAGCCATTTTGAAAGAAATTTTTGAGAAACGACATGTTTTAGAAAACATTATTTTAAAAGATAGAAAAACTCTCGCTCAAGCATATGTATGAATCCATGCCATTATTAAATGAAATTTCCAGAAACGTACATAATATTGATTATATGAGAGACATGTCGCGAGAAGAATATTTTTTGAGCTTTTATATTTTGCAAATTTTTATGGTTTTTGTCGGTTTTATATATTTCTACTTTTCTTTTTGGCTTTAAAATATGTACAAAGTATATTATTTAGTTTAAGAGAATGTTTAAAAGAGTACTGAAATAAGGATATTGTTTAGCACGTTGTAGAAGTTAGTAGTCAACATCTCTTAAACTTCCACCATCAAAGCTTTCGATGCTCCTGAAAAATCTTTTGAAATTGAGCCTTCTCACTGTGAAGCTTTGATAGATCAGCAACGTATCATATCACGCTTGAATAGTTCTTCTCATCTTTCTTCCTGCTGAAGGCTGAAGTAATGCGTACCAAAAAGTATCCAGAGACCTCCCCCCAAGTAGTTGAAATGATGCAATCAGTCTGATTATATGAAGCTCAGAAACCCGAAGTACACACGCAATCAATTATGTACGTCTTTTGTCATCAAAAATTGTTTCTTACATCTCTTCCCCCACGTAGTTGGAATAATACACCAAAAGAACGAGTTAAAACACTGATCTTCTCTGCGGTTATGACATTTGTCTTCCCGGAATACTTCAATTAAGTAGAAGTGTAAAGCTCATCACGTGTACTCGTTGTGTGTTCCAATGTATGTCTCCTCCCCCCTTTGTTGGTTTTGATACCTCAGAATCAGCAACACATTTTACACCCATAAACTTGAAATCTTGTGAGAAGAACAAAATAAGCTCAAATGTATCCTGTGAGAATCAACTTGCTGAAGAGCAATGTGAGCACATCTAATTAGGGATTAACTCAGACATTTCACTCTCCCCTAATTAGTGCTATCCTCCAAACTGACAACCTTTCTTATGAGTGCCTTGAATATAAAGAAGTATTTTCATAATTAATTGCATATCGTCTTTAGTCTTCTAACACGCAGCAGAAAATGTAGAACCAACTGTAGACTCGACCTTCTTCAAGGTTGTCCATTAGGGGAATAGAATATCAACATCTTCATCTCACCAAATGCATTCCAGTTATATTACATATACCAAATCAACCCATAATGCAGACATGTACCCAACACAAGTCGAAACGATAACACCAAAGTAACAGGTTGAAGCACTGATCATCTCTACGGATATCACCTCCGAAATAAATGATTAAGCCTGATCACGTGAACATGTTGTGCATCCTTGATGTACACATTCCTCTCCCCTGATGGTTATGATTAATCAGTCCATGAGGTACACATGAAATGATAATACCAAAGTAACAAGTTGAAACACTGATCATCTTTAAGTTGTTTCATAAGACATTAAGCCCGATCACGTGAACTCGTTGTGCGTCCTTGGTATACACATTCCTCTCCCCTGATGGTTGCGATTACTCGGAATCATCATAATGATGTGTACATGAAGCATTAACTGGAAGCCCTTCATCACTAATAATATCAGCCTGTGAGAAGATGTCGATAACCCTCACGAGTCCTGAACTGAAGCATTCAGGAGTCATGAGATGATGACTAATTAAGTTTGCTCCCCCTCAATTAGGCCATCTGATACGCGAGATTGCGCCCTCGCAACAGGTTTTACCTCTCAAGGGATCTTGAGAAGCTTGCAATCCCTGCCAGGCAGTGTACCTGATCGTTGTAGTATAGTATAGTGACAAGTACCGGGGGATTGATCGTTTAACTCAGGAATAGTGTTCGTTAGGATTGAAATTAATCTAACTAGGTCTAAAGGTGAATGATGATTCTTTTTGTGTTTTTATATTTTATGAAAAGCATGTAAAAATCTTGGGTATTGGAAGGAGGGGCGGAATTAGTTGCTAATCAACTAACCCAAAAGCTACTAATTAAACTAATGTGCAAGAAAAATAAACTAAGGTTCTACAAGGTAAGTGAAGCATGTCTACCTATGATGTATTACTCCTTGCTAGCTATCCAATTCTACCTATTGAATTGTCACACCTTTTTTTAATTGACGGGTTATATTCCTTAATACCATTCGTAGGGCCGTGTACGATCTTCCCTAACTCTATAAGCTCCTACTTCACTCCTATGTCGAGCCGACTAAAAGCTCCTAACATGGGATCATTAGAATTCACTTATGCATTAAATACAACCATATAATCGTAGTACACCTCCGATCATGTTTCTTAAGACGTTCAAGCAAGTTACCAATTGGAAGTCTACCAGTTTTCTTAAGCCTAACATCGATATCATTCAATTAAACAAGAGACAATAGGAAACAAGAATTATAAGCTAAAACAATTAGACCTATCGAAATGTCACACCCTAATTGATGAAGTTAGACACAAACATCAACAAGGAATCAATAAGATCTAATCAATTATATACAAGTTTCACACAATCATAACTAGACACAAGATGAATTAGCCAAGCATAATTAATGAAGAACAAGCAACAATAATGATAATTGAAGACATAAATTAAGATAGAATCAACAAACCATTACAAGATGTTTATGGAGTGATTGAAACCCTCTAAGTTGCTGGAAAAATACCTACCTAAACCCAGGAATCGACCTTAGGGTTTAGGGCTTACAAATAATGAAGTTATGATGTTGTATTTATAGGCTGTTTTCTGCCCGGCCCGATCTTGACGGCGTCAAACCAACCTTGATGGCATCAAGACCAAATTTTCTACACCAAATTTTAGATCTTTTCGTCCCGATCGTTTCCTTTTTTGAATCACTCAAATCTGAGTTCGTATGCAAAAGTTATGGCCAAAACCGTGTCAGCTACTCCGCGCGCTAGTTGTGATTGTCTTGATCATCTTGTGATGGTTTCACTAAGGTTTCTTCTTATGTAAGCCTTCTTCCTGACGTAGTCACTCTAAATTATCTGACGTCGTTAGGTTGAATCATGACGTCGTCATGTGTAAACTTACTCTGGGCCGTTACGTGTAATTTGGCCCTAACGGCCTTGGTGACGCCGTCAGGCCAAATTGCCTTGAAATAGTTCTAGGCTGTCATGTGTATTTTCCATATCCACCTCTTTTGCCAATCTTGACAACGTCACTTGTAGAGCCTTGACTCCATCAGGTACTGTTCCCAGCAAGGATTTTGAGACTTTGTCGTTTCTTCACTTTTAGGCTCCAAAAACGTCCAAAATGCTTCCTTTTCCAGATTTCTCTCCAAAAGTACCTAAAATGGCAAAAGGAACGATTTAGGGCAATATTTGATCAAATAATCTCGAATTAGGGCTTAAATGACCCCCTAAAAGCAGTACACTTTTCGCTTCATCAAATATCCCTACACTTGAGATTTGCTTGTCCTCAAGCAAATGAGCTTTTCTGCCAATAAAAATACAAGTTAGGGGTCATTTGACATTAATATAAAAGTAATTACAACAAATGATCATTCTACCTTAGTCAAAACAAGCACTGAAATTATACACTAGCACCTCACATTAAATGTTTGGATACTCTCATCTCTCGGGTGTTGTTAATTTATATATCATAATTGAAAATGGAGAAATATCACTCATTACCTGTCATAGCAAATAGATTACCATAGGCTTGGGAAAGGATCAAAACCTCCACCACTTGGCGTAAGCACCTAGGAAAACTATCAAAGAGGTCTTTTTAAAGGGTTATAACGTTAGGTGTAGTGGATATGGAAAACACGGTTTCGTTGGATAAAGGCAATATTTACTGGTGGCGAGTTAATCATCTTGGTTAATTACATGTACAATATGGCGTTGCTAAGCCAAAACTCGACTCAACTTAAGCTAATAAATCAAAAATAACAAAAACATAAAACAAATATAGAATGAAACGGGATGGTAGTCCGTATGTTTTTCTCTTTTCTTTTTCTATTTTTTTTCCTTTTTATTTTTATTTTTTTATTTTATTTTTTTAATTTTTGCATACACTTTAACCCTACCATCCAAAATAATACATCATAGGGAATGTACATTTCCCTTACACTTGAATTTTTACATACTTTACACTAAACTACTCTAATGACTCGAATCAAGATAATCAAAACACTTGGAGTACTTTTTAAGAATAACGCACATATGGGGGTAATAATTTGATGTTCTTCCCCATTACTCCAAAACAATAGTACTTTACCCATGAGTCCCAATCGTCCCAAAACAATATGTACAAGATATGACTCGACTTAGCAACCATGTAATCAATTAGACAACTAACTAAGGGTTTAAACAAATAACAATAATGAACTAAAGATGAGTGCATACATGGAAGGCTAAGGCAATTTGGTTGCACATTTGGGGTGGATTGTAAACAAATTCTATCTTTAAGTAAGATGCTTAAAGTTAGAAACGAAAAAGATAGGCTCGGAGGGGTGTACTACGGGTATCGTGTACTAAAATGAGTACAATGCAAAGGTGTGGGAGAATTACTTGACCTATGAAGTCAATGTAATTATATTACAGGTGTGAAACAAGGGTTATCCTAATGCCTCTTATCATGTAGTAAATCCTAACTACAAGAATGTAGTCTCACTAGCGGTCTCGGGATGCATCACTATCATAAGTTCTAGAATCTAAATACTACCGGTACACTTGATACGTGGGAATTGCGCCCTCGCAACAGTTTTACCTCTCAAGGGATCTTGAGAAGCTTACAACCCCCACCAGGCAGTGTACCTGATCGTTGTAGTATAGTATAGTGACAACTATCGGGGGATTGATCGTTCAACTCAGGAATAGTGTCGCTAGGATTAGAAAGCCTACTAAACTAGGTCTAGAGGTGAGGGATGATTCTTTTTCTATTTTTATATTTTATAGAAAGCAATTAAAATCTCGGGTTTTGAAGGAGTGGGCGGAATTAGTTGCTAGCCAACTAACCCAATTAACTACAGATGCGATCAAAATAAAATAAAAGAAATAAAAATAAAACTATTATACTAATGTGGTGGAAACAATAATGAGGAAAGTTGTGTTTACTTAGATTTCATTACTCCCTAGATATGTTTTATAGGTTGATTAGCTTGTTACAATTGCATGGATGACGGGTCATATTCCTTAAAACCAGTCGTAGGGCCGTGTACAATATTCCCTAACTCTATAAGATCCTACTTCACTCCTATGTCGAGCCGTTAGAAGCTCCTGACATGGGATCATTAGAATTCTCTTACACATTAAATACAACCAAAAATCATAGTACACCTCCGATCATGTTTCTTAAGACGTTCAAGCAAGTTACCAATGGAAGTCTGCCAGTTTTCTTAAGCCTAACATCGAATACAATTATCCATAACAATTATAAACAAACAATCAACCCATAATCAACATCTAGGTTTCACTACATCTAAGCAAACACAAGAAAGATCTAGCCAAGCATGTTAAAGAGAAGACAAACGTAAGATATAATCAAACAACACATAGACATATTGAATGATTTGAATGAGTACTTATCTTCAATTGAACATGGAAGAATCAAGGGGTTGAAACCCTTGAAAAGCTGTTAAAATTCGTCTAGGGTTTATTCCCTCAAAGTTGCACACTAAGTTCCATACTAATGAATGAAAATTGGAAAACTATATATAGACTTTACACCTTGACGGCGTCACGTTATAGCTTGTGACGCCGTCAACTCGCCGCCATGATGAAATTCGTATTGCCTAGATCCACTTCTGACGCCGCCATGTAGAAAATCACTCTGGGCCGTCACGTGTATTTGGACCGTGACAGCCTAGGTGACGCCGTCAGGCCAATATGCCTAAAAACATTCTGGATCGTCACGTGTATTTTCCACTTCCACCTCTTTTGTCACTCTTGACGCCGTCACTCGTAGAACCTTGATGCCGTCAGGTACTGTTCCCAGCAAGGAAATTGAGACTTTGCCGTTTTCTTCACTTTTATGCTCCAAAAACGTCCAAAATGCTTCCTTTTCTAGATTTCTCTCCAAAAGTACCTAAAATGACAAAAGGAACGATTTAGGGCAATAATTGATCAAATAATCTCGAATTCGGGCTTAAATGACCCCTTAAAATCGGTACACTTTTCGCCTCATCAACACTTACAAACATTAAGAATGAATGCTTTTTCCTAAAGATCTAAAGGCGAACGTCACATTTTTGGGGTGGAAATTTTAGAGTGGTATGGTTTTTGTGCTAGTCATACAATTCCTATCCATGAGACGCTTATTAAGATTAAAGTTTCACTCCTATATGTTGCAAAAAAATTTAAATTTGGTGCTAAAATTGCCCTAACAAATATTTCTCTCAGTTTTATTACACATTCACTATTAAACAAAACAAAAATCAAGTGGAGTTATAGTTTCTAATATACCCTCCCTACACTTAAACCGAACATTATCCCCAATGTTCTAGATAAAAGATGTAAAAGTAAAAATAAATAAGAATGAAAGAAACTAATACTCCCCTGATTCGCTCGGTATGGACGATGTGATAACATGGTTAAATCTTCCTCAAAGAGAATGAACATGATAAGCTCCACTCCAGAAATTTAATCATCTTCTTGTCCAACATAACCTGTAATCAACAAACACAAAAACTAAAGTATCAAGCCGAACAAAGAAAAACCACAACTAGATGTAATTCCAGACTTAGAAATAAAAACAAAACAAACCAATAAAAGGATAGGATACTTGTGGAATGAATTACAAATAAGAACTCATGAAACATATCCACAAGTATTGACACACAAACAAGATAGAATATATGCTAATCATGAATTGTGAATTTTTCATGTTCGAATTTTGTTCTTTTTAACAAAATATAAACTTCCCTACACTTATCTTTTTGTAAAATACCTTTATATGCAATTAAGACGAGGTTAAAAACAAAATAAAGCATTTTCACAAATTGTTCGATACATGAAAATTAAACAACTATGATTAAGCATATATGACACAAACAAACAAATAAAATAAAAACATCAAACAATTAAAAACATGGGTTGCCTCCCAAGAAGCGCTTATTTTTGTTTGAGTCACGAGCCTGACTCTACCCTTATTTAACGGAAATAGGGGAGGTTTTCCCTACACTTAGGATTAAGTGCGGGTGGAAGTAGCGATACACACCCTTAGGGTGAGAATATGCCACGTGAGGTGAAAGGGGTGAGTGAATGGCTTCCTTCATACTAAAACTACCCGGATAATATTGCTTGATGGGTGGGTCGGTTCCTTTTTTGTCTTCTAGATGTATATCTAAGGATGGAAAGTTGTGTAAAGGTTGAGGTTCTGGTTTATCAACACTAGGAAATTCCCTAGACTTAAGAGTAAGGTTATCATTACAAGTACTCAAACCTATATCCTCAAGTGGTGCTTGGTCTAAGGGCTCCACCTCTATTGGGGTTCCTATAGTCTCTTCTACTTCTTCCGGGTAAGTCACGGGCGGTGTGTGTGCCTCAAATGATGATAGGATTTGTGGGGTACTTTGTGGGCTTGGATTATCCGCCTCATCCTCCATTGTATCTAGGTTACCTATGTGTTTGTTTTGTACTATGATTTTAGGCGACATCCACATAGGTATCCATGAGTAATCATCCTCAGAAAAACTTCCTGTTTGCTCCTTCAAACTTGTGATGTTGTTTGTTGGGTTGTCTACTCTATAATAATATTGGGCACACTCTTCTATGGCATCCCACGCTTCCTCAGCATTCAATTCCCTAAGGTCCGCATTGGCAAAATCTTCAATGTACCTTTGGCCATATCGGTTGACACGATCGTAAAAGATTTTAGCAAGGGACCATAAATTGAAACTATGATGAGGGACTATTCGGTGTAATTTTTTAAAACGAGTCCATGCATCATAGATAGGTTCATCTCGATATTGGTTGAACATCAAGATGTTATTAGGAGTGAATGGGTTTCGTGGTCGGTAGTATGGTGGATTCACGTTCTCCATAATGGTGAACGGAAGAGTCAATGGAAAGGTTTTTACGAACAAAGACACAAAGAAAAGATAGACTAAAGAAAGCAAATAAAATGAAAATAAAAATCTCACTATAAAGGAATCTAATGAGTAGACCTATTCAAAATAAATTTCAACCTAAGCAATAACTATTCCCCGGGCTGCGGCGCCAAAAACTTGATACGCGGGATTGTACCCTCGCAACAGGTTTTACCTCTCAAGGGATCTTGAGAAGCTTGCAATCCCCGCCAGGCAGTGTACCTGATCGTTGTGGTATAGTATAGTGACAAGTACCGGGAGATTGATCGTTCAACTCATGAATAGTGTTCATTAGGATTAAAATTAATCTAAGTAGGTCTAAAAGTGAAGGAAGATTCTTTTTGTGTTTTTATATTTTATGAAAAGCAGGTAAAAATCTCGGGTATTGGAAGGAGGGGCGGAATTAGTTGCTAATCAACTAACCCAAAAGCTACTAATTAAACTAATGTGCAAGAAAAATAAACTAAGGTTCTACAAGGTAAGTGAAGCATGTCTACCTATGATGTATTACTCCTTGCTAGCTATCCAATTCTACCTATTGAATTATCACACCTTGTTTTAATTGACGGGTTATATTCCTTAATACCATTCGTAGGGCCGTGTACGATCTTCCCTAACTCTATAAGCTCCTACTTCACTCCTATGTCGAGCCGACTAAAAGCTCCTAACATGGGATCACTAGAATTCGCTTATGCATTAAATACAACCATATAATCGTAGTACACCTCCGATCATGTTTCTTAAGACGTTCAAGCAAGTTACTAATTGGAAGTCTGCCAGTTTTCTTAAGCCTAACATTGATATCATTCAATTAAACAAGAGACAATAGGAAACAAGAATTATAAGCTAAACCAATTAGACCTATCGAAGTGTCACACCCTAATTGATGAAGATAGACACAAACATCAACAAGGAATCAATAAGATCTAATCAATCATGTACAAGTTTCACACAATCATAAGTAGACACAAGATGAATTAGCCAAGCATAATTAATGAAGAACAAGCAACAATAATGATAATTCAAGACATGAATTAAGATAGAATCAACAAACCATTACAAGATGTTTATGGAGTGATTGAAACCCTCTAAGTTGCTGGAAAAACACATACCTAAACCCAGGAATCAACCTTAGGGTTTAGGGCTTACAAATAATGAAGTTATGATGTTGTATTTATAGGCTGTTTTCTGCCCGGACCAATTTTGACGGCGTCAAACCAACCTTGACGGCGTCAAGACCAAATTTTCTTCACCAAATTGTAGATCTTTTCGAGTTCGTATGCAAAAGTTATGGCCAAAACAGTGTCAGCTACTCCGCGCGCAAGTTGTGATTGTCTTGATCATCTTGTGACGGTTTCACTAAGGTTTCTTCTTATGTAAGTCTTCTTCCTGACGTCGTCACTCTAAATCATCTGACGTCGTTAGGTTGAATCCTGATGCCGTCATGTGTAAACTTACTCTGGGCCGTCACGTGTAATCTGGCCCTGACGGCCTTGGTGACGCCGTCATGCCAAATTGCCTTGAAATAGTTCTGGGCCGTCATGTGTATTTTCCATGTCCACCTCTTTTGCCAAGCTTGACGCCGTCACTTGTAGAGCCTTGACGCCGTCAGGTACTGTTCCCAGCAAGGATTTTGAGACTTTGTTGTTTCTTCACTTTTATGCTCCAAAAACGTCCAAAATGCTTCCTTTTCCAGATTTCTCTCCAAAAGTACCTAAAATGACAAAAGGAACGATTTAGGGCAATATTTGATCAAATAATCTTGAATTAGGGCTTAAATGACCCCCTAAAGGCGGTACACTTTTCGCTTCATCACCATCATAAGTAAAGAGCTTCTTCAATAACTTGTGAAGTTTCTGAATCTGCTCCTCCTCAAACTGGTCATCCCTTTTTATAGATTCAACACTTTAACGTCATGATCACGTTTGAGGGTCTTGATATTAACCATCTTCTTCTTTATCTGAATCAGTCAATCAACTGGAGTACTAAATGATTACACCAAGTTTGAATCCCAGAAGTGACAATAGAACTCGAACAGAGTAACAAACCACGGAATATTTCGGAGTGGTAGAGACCAATCTCCCCGACATGAATAATTAAGCTCGATCCCTTCATGATTTATAACCCCAGCATACACATTTCTCCTCCCATGAAAAATGAGAAAGAACACACGCCTATTCTCCCCCTCAAAAGTGGCATGCTAATGACCTTTTTTCCATAGTCAAAAGGAGAAGGACATACGCTTATTCTCCCCCTCAAAAATGGCATGCAATGACATTTTCGCCATAGTTGAGATTCCGTGATGGTTTAAATTTATCATATGCAGCATAAATATGTGTGTAGCACCAAAAACTACTACGTAGAAGATGATGATAAAAACACTCTTGAAGCAGCCCCTCTTTTGTTTCCTCATCAATGGCTTAGCAAATGAAGAGTTCAATGAAGCTTGTAATATGCCTAAACCACTTGTTGAAATGTGTTAAACCTTAGAGGGAGTAAATATCTATGTACAAGAGACGAATGACCATTTTACAAACATCATCAACATGTAGTTTCTTCACCCTTTCCTTTCTCCCCCTCAAAAATTGCATATGCTTGTTGCAATTTTTGATTGAATAAGTGGAGCACAAAAATATAATCCAATGTACGTTGATCCACTTAATGACTTGTACGAACATGGGAAAAGCATGAAGCTTGTTGATGAGAATGGTCATAAATAAGAAGATTTCTCTTCTTCCCAAGATAAAGCGCACTGAATCGTACACCTTTCTTTTCTTTGAGGAACGGGGTCTGAAGTGTTGTCAACAGACGCCATAATGTTGACAATGAGGACCAAGGTTTGAATTGATTTGTTCAAACATCAAATGTTGAAGAACGAGGCCTGAACTGATGTATTCAGACGTCATCTCTCTCTTTTCTACTTCTCTCTGCTAACTCGTTAGCAATCCCATTATCATTCTGTCGGCTCTTTGTCGTGACTACGGATGGAGAAAAACCCAATATGATGAACTTGAGACTGAAGTAAAATAACCCGAACTTGTGACTTAATCTTGCACTAATGTGTGACTAAGAGCGGTGTAGAGAGTTCGTGCAACATCGAATCCCTAAGTACTCCATACTCTTCAACCAACCAACCATCAAGTATAAGACGTACAACACCTCTTGACTATCGACAACTACGAGTGAGTTGTGACACTGAGCACTACAACATAACTCCTTAAAGTGATAGTTATATTGTGGTAATAGAAAAGAAGAGTCACCAAAAATAACTAGATATCCAAGTCTTCGTTATTACACAGGTTAAAAGCTCGAGCAAGGATCCCGAAGAATCTTCATCCAACCAACCCCGATATCTTCAGATACTAAGTACACACACCCGTGAAATCTCACTTCAACCATAAATAGATAATAATGAATTAATGTCGTAGTCACATCTTGCAGTTTAAATGCCCAAATCTAGCCCTTTTTGATGTTTTGAATGAACTTTGATAATGGTTTAATCCTGATCTTTGTCAAAAATGCATATCCCCGTAAAACTTTGTTATAACCAAGTTGCCATGAAGTATATCAAGAAAACATCCTATACATGAAGCACATGCTTAATCCCTTCTTCGAAGTGACACCGTAGCACCATAATCAATTAAGATCCGTAAATGTGCTTTACTTACTCCAGAAATAGATTCTTTCGCAGGATTTTACAAAACCAAGAAGAAACCGTAAGACAATGATAAATTGAATGTGTTTTGACAAATTTGGTTTTGGTGAATAACTGTTAGGGGAAACATACAAGAGACCATCAACAATTCTTCTCCCAGAGGTAGAATACTTCACAAACCATACTAAGTAAAGTAGTACAAACTACTTCCCCTGGGGGTTGACCATATAACTTCCAAGTACACGTTTCTCCCCCATGATGGTTTCGAACCTTCGGAAGCATCATTGACGTGTATGACCATATACACGAGAAGTTCATATCTTAAGCAAAGATCTTGAAAATTCATGAAGGACATTGATGTGTGGGAATTGCACCAGGCTTTACCTCTCTAGGGATCTCGAGAAGCTTACAACCCCCACCAGGCAATGTACCTGATCGTTGTAGTATAGTATAGTGACAAGTACCGGGGGATTGATCGTTCAACTCAGGAATAGTGTCGCTAGGATTAGAAAACCTAAAAACTAGGTCTAGAGGCGAGGGATGATTCTTTTTGTATTTTTTTATATTTTACAAAAGCAATTAAAAATCTCAGGTTTTGGAAGGAGGGGCGGAATTAGTTGCTAATCAACTAACCCAATAACTACGACGCAATCAAAATAAAATAGCAAAAATGAAAATAAACTAATTTAAACTAGTGGTGTGAACAATATATGAGAGAATTGTGTTTACTTAGATTTCACTACTCCCTGGATATCTTTTACAGGTTAATTACTTGTTACAGTTGCGTGGATGACGGGTTGTATTCCTTAATATCATTCATGGGGTGGCGTACTTACTTCCCCAATCCTATAAGCTCCTACTTCACTCCTATGTCGAGCCGGCTAAGAAGCTCCTAACATGGGATCACTAGAATTCGCTCATGCATTAAATACAACCATAAAAACCTAGTACACATCGGTTCATGTTTCTTAAGACGTTCAAGAAAGTTACACAATGGAGATCTGCCAGTTTTCTTAAGCCTAACATTGAAATCATTCATCCATTACAACTATAAACAAGCAATCAACATATAATCAACATCTAGGTTTCATTACATCTAAGCAAACACACAATAGATCTAGCCTAGCATGTTAAAATCAAGACAAGCATAAGATATATTCAAACAACACATAGACATATTGAATGAATTAGAAGAAAACTTATCTTAATTGAACATGAAGGGTTTCAAGGGGTGAAAACCCTTGAAAATACTGTTACAAACGAGCTAGGGTTTATTAGGTTCGGCCCTAGAATTCTCCACACAAGTTCCTCTTTTAATGAATGAAAATTAGAAAAGTATATATAGATTTTAGGAGGTGACGGCGTCAAGAGGAAAAATCTGACGCCGTCATCTCGCCGCCAATAAAGTTCTCGGACTGCCTAGATCCATAGTTGACGTCGTCATGTGTAATTCTTCTCTGGGCCGTCACCGCATTTACTCTTGACGCCCTTGTGCTGATGCCGTCACGTTTCCTCTGGGTCGTCATCGATTTTGCTCTTGACGCCGACATAAAATTCTTCTTGACGCCGTCAGGTACTGTTCCCAACAAGGAAAATTAAGACTTTGCCGTTTTCTTCACTTTTATGCTCCGAAAACGTCCAAAATGCTTCCTTTTCTAGAATTCACTCCCAAAGTACCTAAAATCACAAAAGGAACGATTTAGGGCAATATTTGATCAAATAAATTCCAATTCCGGCTTAAATGACCCCCTAAAAACGGTTCATTTTTCGCCTCATCATATACCCTTACACTTGAGATTTGCTTGTCCTCAAGCAAATGAGCTTTTATTCTAATCAAAATACAAGTTAGGGGTCATTTAACACTAATATAAAAGTAATTACAACAAATAATCGTTCCACTAAAGACCAAAGACAAGCACGGAGGTCATACACTAGCACCTCACAAATAGTGTTTAGATACTCACATCTCTCGGGTGTAATAAAGTAAATATCACAATATGGAAATGGAAAACATCTCTCACTACCTGTCATAGCAAAATAGATTACCATAGGCTTGGGAAAGGATCAAACCTCCACCACAAGGCGTAAGCACCTAGGATAAACTATCAAAGAGGTCTTTTAAAGGGTTGTAATGTTAGGTGTAGGGATATGGAATACACGGTTTTGTTGGATATAGGCAATCTTTACTGGTGGCGAGTTAATCATCTTGGTTAATTACATGTACAATATGGCATTGCTAAGCCAAGACTAGACCCGACTTAAGCTAATAAATGAAAAATAACAAAAACATAAAACAAACATAGAATGAAACGGGATGGTAGTCCGTATGTTTTTTTTTTCTATTTTTTATTTTTTTTTTATTTTTTTTTTTTTTTTTTTTGCATACACTCTTACCCCTACCATCCAAAATAATACATCATAGGGAATGAACATTCCCCTTACACTTGAATTTTTACATACTTTACAATAAACTAATCTAATGACTCGAATTAAGATAATCAAAACACTTGGAGTACCTTTAAGATTAACGCACATGTGGGGGTAATAAGATGATGTTCTTCCCCATTACTCCATAACATAAGTACTTTACCCATGAGTCCCAATCGTCCCAAAACAATATGTACAAGGATATGACTCGACTTAGCAACCATGTATTCAATTAGATAATTAACTAAGGGTTTAAACATGTAACAATAATGCACTAAAGATGAGTGCATACACAGAAGGCTAAGGCGATTTGGGTGTACATTTTAGTGGGGTGTAACAAATTCTTCCTTTAAGTAACATGCTTAAAGTTAGAAACGAAAAGATAGGCTCGGAGGGGTGTACTAGGGGTTTCGTGTACTAAAAATGAGTACAACGCTAAGGGTGTGGGAAATATTAATTGACTTAACTAGCCAAGTAATATGACTTAAATGGTCAAGTAATTATGATACGGGTTTAACACAAGGGTGATCCTAATGCCTCTTATCATGTAGTAAATCCTACTACACGAATGTAGTCTCACTAGCGGTCTCGGGATGCATCACTAACGCAAGTTCTAGAATCTAAATACTACCGGTACACTCATAAGCACTAATAGTAAATGCTTTTCCTATCAAATCTAAAGGCGAACCTCACATATTTGGGTGGAAATTTTTTCTGAATGATACGGTTGTGTGCTAGTCATACAATCTCCTATCCATGAGACGCTTGCTATGGCTAAAGTTTAACTCCTAAATGTTGTAAAAAAAATTTTAAATTTGGCGCTAAAATTACACTAAGAAGTATTTCTCATAGTTTTATTACACATCTACCATCAAACAAACAAACTCAAGTGAAAGTGTATCTATAAGGTATCATCATTTTACCCTCCCCTTACACTTAGGATGAACATTGTCCCCAATGTTCAATTAAAGAATGTAAACGTAAAACAGGTAAAAGAATGAAATCAAATACTCCCCTGATTCGCTCGGTATGGATAATATGGTAACCAGGTTAGATCTTCCTCCAAGAAAATGAACAATCAAAGCTTCCCTTCCAGAATATAAATCATCTTCTTGTCAAACATAACCTATGATGAGTGTGTAAATACTCATCATTTTTAGTCAAATCTGAGCTGCAAAACGATCAAAAACACTCAAAAACGCACCAAAATGCGAAGAAAATCCCAAAGATCATATTTTATATGTTTCTGATGCAAAACGAGTGAAAACAAATGAAAATGAACAAAATTTGCATAATTGGCAGTTTCAGTCCCCCAACTTTCAAAGTTTTACAAAACTAGTCCCTGGTCAGTCATTTTCAAAGAAAAGTCAACCCTTGCTTTTTAAAGGTCAAAATGAATCGCAAATGATCTTTGGGTAAAATATTGCAAGTCAAACCTTTGAAATTTCACAATTGGCAAATTTAGTCCCTGAACTTTGGAAAGTTGTCAAAAATGGTCCCTGGGATTAAAAATCTTTTGAAATAACAATTGTGGTCCTTGTACTAATAAACTTTGACAGGAATGATCCCTTGGTGAAAATCCGGTGAATTTACATGTTTGGCCCCTGAAGTTTCAGAATTGGTAATTTTGGTCCCCGAGAATTTTAGATTGAATAATAATAGCAAAGTGGACCTTGGGAATTCACAACATTGCATAATTGGCCCTCGGTCGAATTTGGAAGAAATGGTAGAAGTGGTCCCTGGAATTTCTGCCTATTACATATTTGGTCCTTGTGGTTTTACAATACTAAACCAAATACGTTTAACACCAAAGCCTACCATTTTAAAAGAAAATTCACCCAAGCCCAAGTTGTGTCCAGCCCATATCACATAACCAGGTTTATTAATAAAACCAAAAGGGAATGGTCAAATCAGTCAACACCCCCCACAATCCCTATCTTCTTCCTCAAAACACCTCAATCCCCCCC
This sequence comes from Artemisia argyi, assembly GCA_030686995.1. Taxonomy (NCBI): domain Eukaryota; kingdom Viridiplantae; phylum Streptophyta; class Magnoliopsida; order Asterales; family Asteraceae; genus Artemisia; species Artemisia argyi. The sequence continues at coordinate 139,689,722 of CM060682.1, forward strand.
CCCCCCCCCCCCCCGTGACTGCAACCAGCCAAGACAACCATCACCATCCCCCCTTTGTCTTCTCCATCCCATATCCCAATCCCACTCACCATCCCCCTCATACTCACAAAACCGTACCTACCTCCCTTCCATGTCAGCAATCCACCTCTCACTTTGGGCGCCAAAATGTGATTAAAGGTTAGGATTGACTCAAGATTGATCCAAAGGTGGTGATTCATTGAAGAAAGCACAAGGATTAGGGTTAAGCTGTTTGCACTCACTGAAGATGAAGACAAGAAGGCTAAAGTATACCTACCTCTGCTTATTGTAGTATAAATAGGAACCATGTAAGCCTTCAATGGCATCCAACTATCTTATCTTTTATCTTTCAATTGTAGTTCTGATTTCTAGTTAATAGAAGTTAATATTTTAGTATCTCAGTTTTATTTAACTTTTCAATTTTTAAAAGCTTTATTGTAAGTCAAAGTTTTCTAAGTTTAATGAAATTATTCTCAAGTTATTTCAATATTCATGTTTCCAGTTAAAGTTTAAAGTTCTATTTCACTGAGAAGTTTATTATGCTACTCAGTTAAGTTTGAAAGAAAAGAAAAATATAAAAAAAAATGGAACAAAGTTGGAAAAAAAAGAAGGGAATAGCATAAGCAGTTGCAAGTATAATGGAGTATGGGTTTAGAGCTCAGGTGAGCATTTAGGTTGTTCCTTTGGTTCCTAAATCTCAGCTCCTAGCATTTGATGTCAAGTAAGACTTTACCCCAGATTTTCTCACATCTTTAGTTGAGCACAATTGGTTGTTATTGACTGTTGTTTATTGCTTAATTTTAGCTTATTATAAAGTGATTAGATTAGGTTTAGTTTTGGTTTGTTGAATCTCTTTGCAATCTTTAAGTTCAGCCCATAAAGGGGTGTTTGGTTCACTGCAATTTGCTAGTATAATCAGTATTTCATAGTCGGTGGTTAGTTTAGACAAGTCACCTGGGTTGTAGTAGGCTGTTACAAACAACAAAAATTGGTAGATTATTCAAACTTGCATTTCTTACAATTTGGCATTGAACCAGTATAGTCTTTGTTGTCTTTGATCAGTGAATTAGACTTAGAGAATGCCTTCATAGCTCAGATTTGGGATATCATAGTTTAGCACAACAATCTTAGGGATTAGTAGCAGCTGTAATCTCAGAAAAATCAAACAAAATTTCATAATCTAAGGTCAAAACAAGAGGTGCAAACTGCAGTTGTGGGAAAATGTTTCAAGTGATTTGTAGGATTTGTTTCCTTATGAAAATAAAAGAAATTTGTTAATTTGAGTGGTTTCCCAGTCTGTTAACACATATCAAAAAGAAGATTGTAATTTGGAGTTCATTTAATTGCCAAACTTTGGCCTTGAAGTTGACTGTTGGGTCAAACTACTCCCCTGCATCAGATTTGAGGCAACTCTCTTAGGACCATAAAATGATCATGTCTTTGCCAATTGCTGATTTAGTTGTTGTTTTAGGATGTCCCCTAGATAGTAATTAAGGTTTAGGTTTTGTTTTACATCGATTGCTCATTAACTGCCGTGTAAAAAAGTCATTTTGGTCTTGTTGTGAGCTGCTGCTACTCTATATTCTTATCACAGATTCCAGTTGATTGTTTTTTTTGGTTTTAGTTGTTAGTTTTTAGTTGTAATTCTTGTTGTTGTCGTTATCCTTGTTGTTGTACTTGATCCTTAGTTTTGTTGTTATCAGCTCATTTGAGCTTAATTATTAACTGGTGTATTGTGTAAGGATTGCAAGAAACAAAAAAGTCAAAAACAAAAAGATAAGAAAAAAATCCTTCGAATCTGTTTAGTGCAGATATTTGTCAAATTTATTGTTAGTGGTTGAGGTCAGTTCTGTCAAAAGAAAGCAAAAAAAAAGGGGTAAAGTTGAAAAACAAATTACAAATAAAAAAATGGGTGGTACCAGGGATTCGAACCCTGGTCATTTGACTCACCCACGACAAAACCCACAAACCAACTGTGCCCTTGGGACTTTTCTTACAAGTCTTGCTTCTTTAATCCTTTTAAAGTAGAGTTTTCTCTTGTACCTTGTAAGCTTATTGAGTTGTTCAAGCTTATTACAGCTTATGGGTATAAGCAATTCCTAATTTGTCATTTTTCTTAAGTCACAATTAGTAAAACATAATTTCCAGAAAAAGTTTGGTATTTTTAGCAGTTGTATTTTGTTTGATATGATTTAATTTGTGTTAATTGGTTTTTAAATTGTAATAAATAGAATTTTAGTCAAAAAAATAATTTTCTTTTTCCTAAAAATTTCTTTTGTCTTTTAGTACGTTAGAAAATTAATTAGAATCCCGTAGGACGTTTGGAACTTAAAATTCGCGTTTTATTTTGCGTTCTCGCATTATTTTTAAATAACGTTCGCGTTTTTAACTTGTTTAACGTTTTAAGATTCCCGATACCTAATTATGATTTCCCGTAGTGTTTTAGGAATTTCCTAGTTTGTTAGTTGCCTTAGGTTAATTTACTTTTACATTCATTCGTTAATTTTCAAATTCGTTAATTTAACGTACCATAAAACCAAATAACCTTTCCAATCATACAAGATTTTAATTCCAATCTCATTCGAAGCTTTCCATTCACACCTCGTTGGGGTACGACCCGGGAAATCACTTCCCGGTCTCACAATTTGAATATCACTTTCACAAAGTTTTGCGAGGTAATCGTTTTCCTAAACGGTTTACTTGTATTACTTCACATTTATTTGTCTCACGACAAGTTAAACTTCACGTTTGTTGATATTTTGATAAATTGTTGTTTACACACACCAAAACACAACGAATCAAAATGGCGCCACTGCCGGGGAGGCTGTGTGTCGAAAGTCTCGATAAGGTTTAGACGATTAGTCTTGTAGAACTTTCGCAAGAAGTTACGCTTTTATAAAACGTATAAAAAACCAAAAATATTTTTCTTTTGTTTCTAGTATATGTATTATATCTATAAAAGTTAAGAAAAACACAAAAAGATTTTCCCGTTTCATTGTTTAATAAATACAACATTAAAATCTTACCACCGCAAACCAAGGCAGAACACCTACCAACTGGGGGTGTGACCATAATAAGTTCCCAAACCAAAGATTAAAACTTGCCTTTGTATCACTTGCGTTTTGGAAAACTTTTAAACGAGAAACACACTTTAAGAGGAGTCGAAACGGTATGTGGCGATCCAACGAACTTCGCCCAGTGAGAGATCCATTCTTCTCTCCCGCTCCTTTGTGCGTTTTTCTTTAGAAGTTAACCTTGCGTTCTTGATTATTGGTTTAAGTTCCCTTGTCGTTAAAGTGGTATTGTTTTAATTGTTATTTTTTTGTGGTGCATGCGCACACATTCGTCTACGTCAACAAGTCCTTTGCAATCGCTTAATAACATTCCAAGAAGAAGGTGTAATCGACGACGTACCAATCGAATAGTCGAACCCGAGCTTCGTACTATTCCCATCATGGCGTCCGAGCCTACTATGAATGAGCTTCTCCAAGCACCCATCGAGGGTTACGGAGATGCTATCATCATTCCAGCCATCGTGGCTGACAATTTCGAGCTAAAGACGGGGTTGATAAACTTAGTCACCTCGCGTCAATTCTATGGTTTCGAGAGGGACGATCCTCAAGATCACATTCGATGGTTCAACAAAATCACGTCTACCATCAAATGCAAAAATGTCCCTGAGGAAGCTATCAAACTTCTTCTCTTCCCGTTTTCCCTCGATGGGGCTGCCAAAAATTGGCTATACAAACAACTCCCTCGATCGATTGAAACGTGGGAAGATTTAGTCAAGAAGTTTGTGAATGAGTTCTTTCCTCCATCTAAAACCACCGCCCTCAAGAATGAGATCATGAAATTCACTCAAAAATTCGATGAATCATTCGGTGAGGCTTGGGATCGTTACAAGGACTTGCTTCGTAAATGTCCTCATCACGGTTTCTCCGAGTTAATGCAACTCGACACTTTCTATAATGGTGTGAGCCAAGTCGATCAAGACTCTCTTAATGCCTCCGCGGGAGGCAACTTCTTAAATCGCACCACCAAAGATGCTTTGATGATCATTGAAAACAAATCTAAGGTCCGCATTCCACGAAGCAAATCGGTTGTTTCACAAGTTAATGTTGGTCCTTCTTCCTCATCACCCGTGGCTCAATCTAGCACCGATGCTAGACTTGACAAGCTCACGGAAGCTATTCATGCTTTGGTTCTCACCAAAACAAAGAAAGTCTCTTCTCAACCTGCTGAAGTCAAAAAGGTTGATGTTTGTGTTACTTGTGGTGGTCCACACGCTTACTACAATTGTACTGCTACCGATGGCAATCCATTTGAAGTCAATGCAATAGCCGGTAGTTCTAATCAAGGAGGTAACCAATACCGTCCTCAAATGGAACCAAATTACCGTGCTAACAATCAAAGTGGTCCACCCGGTTTTTCTCAACCCAATAATCCAAATCGATTCAATCAAAATCAACAACAAAGAAACCCGAATGTTCAAAACCAATTTCAGGCCCCTATGAACCAATTTCAAAATCAAGGGGGAAATTACAACCAAGGTTCTAAAAATCAAGGAAACTTGAATAGGAACCAAGGTTATGGTAATTTCAATCAAGGAAACAATTTTCATGGTAATCAAAACCATGGAAATTTTCAAAATCAAGGTTTCAATCAAAACAACCGAGCTCAAAATTTGTCTCAAAATCAAGCCGTTGTTCAAACTCCATCATCCACCGATGAGTTATTGAAACAATTTATGAAAGCTCAAGAAGAAACAAACAGGTTGTTGATCGGTCAAATTTCTGAACTAAAGAAGTCTTTAAATGATCGACTTTCAGGATCGGGAACGCTACCTAGCAAAACGATCGCCAACCCGAAGGGCGAAGTAAAGGCGATCACAACCCGTAGTGGTGTTTCTTATGATGGACCCACGATTTCTACTACCTCATCTTCTTCTCCTCCTGAGGTAGTGGAACAAGAACCTAAGGCGACAAAGGATAAGGTGCAATCCTCAAGCCCACGAAGTACCGCACACGTCCAACCTTCGGTCGTCCAAACGTCAATTCCCGAGTTTGTTTTTCCAAAGAGCATTTCTAAGCCTTCAATTCCATATCCCTCGAGGCTTAATGATCAAAAACTCCGTGATAAAACTGATATCCAAATGAAGAAGTTTCTTGAAATCTTTCAAAAACTGCACTTCGACATTAGTTTTGCGGATGCTCTTCTTTACATGCCGAAATTTGCTTCCACATTCAAGAATCTCATTAGCAATAAATAAAAATTGCTTGAACTTACTGAAACACCGATTAATGCTCAATGTTCAGCAGTCCTTCTCAAAGAGCTTCCCGAGAAGCTTGAAGATTCTGGAAAATTTCTCATTCCTTGTTCTTTGAAAGATGATCAAGAGGTTTCTAATGCTCTAGCCGATTCAGGGGCTAGCATAAACCTCATGCCTTTGTCAATTTATGAACAACTTGGAATGGGAACACTCAAACCGACTCGTATGACCTTAGAGTTAGCTAATCGTTCTATTACTCACCCAGTCGGTATAGCTGAAGATGTATTTGTTCGCGTGAAAATGTTTATCTTCCCAGCCGACTTTGTAGTGGTTGATTATGAAGCTGACTCGAGAGTTCCTCTCATCCTAGGGAGACCATTTTTGCGTACAGCAAAAGCCCTAGTTGATCATTATGAGAATACTTTGACCTTGAGGATTGATAATGAAAAAATGATTTTTCACACCAATGCTTCCAAGCATAAGAAACATTCGGTTAAAAGCATCGATGTCATTGATTTCTCCTCCAATGGTCATTCTTCTGTGTTCCCCAAATCCAAAGAACCTAGTAGTGGCAGTACCACTTCTAATGTTGACTTTCTTCTTGAGGAGTTCTCCGATGAACTCGCTCACATCGATCCACTTCCATCGGGAAGTGGCGATTTCTTTGACTTTGAATCCGATCTCAAAGAAATTGAAAGTCTTTTGTATCATGATCCATCACTTAATCCTAACTCCGACCTTAGTGATTCTCAAAGTGATGATGATCTCTTCGACTTTGAAGCCAATCAAAATGAATGGAAAAATCTTTTGTATGGCGAATCTTGTGATGACGAAACATTTGATGATAAGAAACCAAAAATGGAAAATGTAACTGATGAACCGTCAATTGTTTCTCATGATTTCTCCCTTTTAGAGGGTGATTCACTCTCCCCTCCCGAGTCTTCCATTGAACATCATTTTTTTTGTGAAAACAAAGTATTCAATCCAAGAATACTCGATGATGTAAAAACTCCTTTTACAATGAAAAAGACTCCTGATAAGAATTTCAAGTCACCAATCTCATCCGAGAAACTTCTAATTCTGGAGAAAAGTGAATCCCCTCTATTCTGTCTCAACAATGATCTTACTCATGATTATGTTAATCATGACCCGGGGGAAGATGTATTTTATCATAAGAAATGTCTTAATGATGAATTTACAACAACCCTCCCTCCCGGGATTTTTATGAGCTTACAAGTTAAAATTCCAATCTCGCAAAGAAAGCTCAAGTTCATGAACAAAGATTCCAATGTCTTTGTTCCCCTCATCACATTTTGTGTGATCTCTCTTCTTTCTCATTCCTTCGGGAGTGAGAACACTATCTTTGACCCCGGTATTCCTTCCACTAGTTTTTACTATTTGAATACCGGCGGTAATCTCATCGGAGTGGAACTTTCTCGTGCTTCATATGTTTATCCAAATATCTTGAATGAAAGTCCGATGAAGATTGTTTCTTCCACATCTTGCTTCCCCAAGGACCAATGAATTCGGGGATTGAGTCAAGCTAGTGACTCGATAAACAAAAACAGTAGCAACAAACATGGGTTTTCACCCGTGTATCTGATTTCCTTCTATTTTCTAACACCCTAGTGTGGGGGAGTGGCCACCCCCCGCAGCTATTCGAGATGTATATATCTTTTCAAAAAAAATGTGTGTTTGTATAAATAAAGTGAAAAATAACAAATGACATTCCCACATTTAGCTTTTAATATTCTCGTTTTTCATTCAAAATTTCGGCATAATAGCCGGGACTTTGAATATTGAGGACAATATTCAACTCTAAGTGTGGGGGAGGGGAAAATTCTAGCGAATTTTATCAAATTATACCGTCTAGTACCCCCGTTTTTGGCCAAAATTTAAAAAAAAAATTCACTTTATTTCAAAATTTTTTGTGGTTATCAATTCGCCGTGTCTAAACGACTAAAGGATTGGCTAATCCAGGAGCAAACGGCTCTTGGTAAATATAACTCAAACCCGTTGATGGCTTGCAATTTTCCAAAAATTGTATGGTTCCTCAACTCCCCATATCCTCAAAAGCTAATGAGTTGGCTAGCCCGCAAGATTATGGCTTGTGGTAAAGGCAGTGGAAAAACCATAATTGGTAATCAACTCACCAAGATGTTGATTGTTCCATCAAGAGTTGACTAGTCCAGGAGCAAACGGCTTCTGGTAAAGACAAATCAAAACCGTTGAAAGCTGGTGGTTTGCTAAAAATCACATGGTCATCGGATGGACCATAACTCTTACTTGAACCCAAAGCATCCGGCTACTCCAGAAGTGATGGCTTTTGGTAAAGAGACTTCAAATCCATTAATTTTTCTCAAAAATATTGCTAGGGACTAGCAATAGTTTAGTGTGGGGGATTGATGAGTGTGTAAATACTCATCCTTTTTAGTCAAATCTGAGCTGCAAAACGATCAAAAACACTCAAAAACGCACCAAAATGCGAAGAAAATCCCAAAGATCGTATTTTATATGTTTCTGATGCAAAACGAGTGAAAACAAATGAAAATGAACAAAATTTGCATAATTGGCAGTTTCAGTCCCCCAACTTTCAAAGTTTTACAAAACTAGTCCCTGGTCAGTCATTTTCAAAGAAAAGTCAACCCTTGCTTTTTAAAGGTCAAAATGAATCGCAAATGATCTTTGGGTAAAATATTGCAAGTCAAACCTTTGAAATTTCACAATTGGCAAATTTAGTCCCTGAACTTTGGAAAGTTGTCAAAAATGGTCCTTGGGATTAAAAATCTTTTGAAATAACAATTGTGGTCCTTGTACTAATAAACTTTGACAGGAATGATCCCTTGGTGAAAATCTGGTGAATTTACATGTTTGGCCCCTGAAGTTTCAGAATTGGTAATTTTGGTCCCCGTGAATTTTAGATTGAATAATAATAGCAAAGTGGACCTTGGGAATTCACAACATTGCATAATTGGTCCTCGGTCGAATTTGGAAGAAATGGTAGAAGTGGTCCCTGGAATTTCTGCCTATTACATATTTGGTCCTTGTGGTTTTACAATACGAAACCAAATACGTTTAACACAAAAGCCTACCATTTTAAAAGAAAATTCACCCAAGCCCAAGTTGTGTCCAGCCCATATCACATGACCAGGTTTATTAATAAAACCAAAAGGGAATGGTCAAATCAGTCAACACCCCCCACAATCCCTATCTTCTTCCCCAAAACACCTCAATCCCCCCCCCCCCCCCCCGTGACTGCAACCAGCCAAGACAACCATCACCATCCCCCCTTTGTCTTCTCCATCCCATATCCCAATCCCACTCACCATCCCCCTCATACTCACAAAACCGTACCTACCTCCCTTCCATGTCAGCAATCTACCTCTCACTTTGGGCGCCAAAATGTGATTAAAGGTTAGGATTGACTCAAGATTGATCCAAAGGTGGTGATTCATTGAAGAAAGCACAAGGATTAGGGTTAAGTTGTTTGCACTCACTGAAGATGTAGACAAGAAGGCTAAAGTATACCTACCTCTGCTTATTGTAGTATAAATAGGAACCATGTAAGCCTTCAAAGGCATCCAACTATCTTATCTTTTATCTTTCAATTGTAGTTCTGATTTCTAGTTAATAGAAGTTAATATTTTAGTATCTCAGTTTTATTTAACTTTTCAATTTTTAAAAGCTTTATTGTAAGTCAAAGTTTTCTAAGTTTAATGAAATTATTCTCAAGTTATTTCAATATTCATGTTTCCAGTTAAAGTTTAAAGTTCTATTTCACTTCGAAGTTTATTATGCTGCTTAGTTAAGTTTGAAAGAAAAGAAAAATATAAAAAAAAATGGAACAGAGTTGAAAAAAAAGGAAAGGAATAGCAGAAGCAGTTGCAAGTATAATGGAGTATGGGTTTAGAGCTCAGGTGAGCATTTAGGTTGTTCCTTTGGTTCCTAAATCTCAGCTCCTAGCATTTGATGTCAAGTAAGACTTTACCCCAGATTTTCTCACATCTTTAGTTGAGCACAATTGGTTGTTATTGACTGTTGTTTACTGCTTAATTTTAGCTTATTATAAAGTGATTAGATTAGGTTTAGTTTTGGTTTGTTGAATCTCTTTGCAATCTTTAAGTTCAGCCCATAAAGGGGTGTTTGGTTCACTACAATTTGCTAGTATAATCAGTATTTCATAGTCGGTGGTTAGTTTAGACAAGTCACCTGGGTTGTAGTAGGCTGTTACAAACAACAAAAATTGGTAGATTATTCAAACTTGCATTTCTTACAATTTGGCATTGAACCAGTATAGTCTTTGTTGTTTTTTATCAGTGAATTAGACTTAGAGAATGCCTTCATAGCTCAGATTTGGGATATCATAGTTTAGCACAACAATCTTAGGGATTAGTAGCAGCTGTAATCTCAGAAAAATCAAACAAAATTTCATAATCTAAGGTCAAAACAAGAGGTGCAAACTGCAGTTGTGGGAAAATGTTTCAAGTGATTTGTAGGATTTGTTTCCTTATGAAAATAAAAGAAATTTGTTAATTTGAGTGGTTTCCCAGTCTGTTAACACATATCAAAAAGAAGATTGTAATTTGGAGTTCATTTAATTGCCAAACTTTGGCCTTGAAGTTGACTGTTGGGTCAAACTACTCCCCTGCATCAGATTTGAGGCAACTCTCTTAGGACCATAAAATGATCATGTCTTTGCCAATTGCTGATCTAGTTGTTGTTTTAGGATGTCCCCTAGATAGTAATTAAGGTTTAGGTTTTGTTTTACATTGATTGCTCATTAACTGCCGCGTAAAAAAGTCATTTTGGTCTTGTTGTGAGCTGCTGCTACTCTAAGTTCTTATCACAGATTCCAGTTGATTGTTTTTTTTGGTTTTAGTTGTTAGTTTTTAGTTGTAATTCTTGTTGTTGTCGTTATCCTTGTTGTTGTACTTGATCCTTAGTTTTGTTGTTATCAGCTCACTTGTGCTTAATTATTAACTGGTGTATTGTGTAAGGATTGCAAGAAACAAAAAAGTCAAAAACAAAAAGATAAGAAAAAAATCCTTCGAATCTGTTTAGTGTAGATATTTGTCAAATTTATTGTTAGTGGTTGAGGTCAGTTCTGTCAAAAGAAAGCAAAAAAAAGGGTAAAGTTGAAAAACAAATTACAAATAAAAAAATGGGTGGTACTAGGGATTCGAACCCTGGTCATTTGACTCACCCACGACACAACCCACAAACCAACTGTGCCGTTGGGACTTTTCTTACAAGTCTTGCTTCTTTAATCCTTTTAAAGTAGAGTTTTCTCTTGTACCTTGTAAGCTTATTGAGCTGTTCAAGCTTATTACAGCTTATGGGTATAAGCAATTCCTAATTTGTCATTTTTCTTAAGTCACAATTAGTAAAACATAATTTCCAGAAAAAGTTTGGTATTTTTAGCAGTTGTATTTTGTTTGTTATGATTTAATTTGTGTTAATTGGTTTTTAAATTGTAATAAATAGAATTTTAGTCAAAAAAATAATTTTCTTTTTCCTAAAAATTTCTTTTGTCTTTTAGTACGTTAGAAAATTAATTAGAATCCCGTAGGACGTTTGGAACTTAAAATTCGCGTTTTATTTTGCGTTCTCGCATTATTTTTAAATAACGTTCGCGTTTTTAACTTGTTTAACGTTTTAGGATTCCCGATACCCTTATGATTTCCCGTAGTGTTTTAGGAATTTCCTAGTTTGTTAGTTGCCTTAGGTTAATTTACTTTTACATTCATTCGTTAATTTTCAAATTCGTTAATTTAACGTACCATAAAACCAAATAACATTTCCAATCATACAAGATTTTAATTCCAATCTCATTCGAAGCTTTCCATTCAAACCTCGTTGGGGTACGACCCGGGAAATCACTTCCCGGTCTCACAATTTGAATATCACTTTCACAAAGTTTTGCGAGGTAATCGTTTTCCTAAACGGTTTACTTGTATTACTTCACGTTTATTTGTCTCACGACAAGTTAAACTTCACGTTTGTTGATATTTTGATAAATTGTTGTTTACACACACCAAAACACAACGAATCAACCTGTTAAACCTGAGAAAAACAAACAAGGCAACCTCGCGTAAAATCGGCGACAATCTATATATAATAACAAATCCTAGAAAACAATGTAAGATATAATGCTTGTGGAATGAGTGTTTGCAGATTTGTTGGAGATTATAAAACTTAAGATTCAACAAAAACTTTAAGACTCCGTTAGAAAAACAAAACTAGCAAAATTTCCAGAATTTTACACGTGACGCCGTCAGGAGTTTCTTTCTGACGCCGTCAGAAGTGACCTGCAGAAATCCTTATGTTAAGTTTCCGGAAAATTTCTGGAAAAACTTTGGCCTACTTCCTGGAAAATCCTGCAAAACATCATTATGGCTCGATACAAGCATTTGACTCTAACAAATACAAATATACATGTTCATTTAATATTGTGGAGAACCATGATCAAGTTTGTTTCTTAAAAACATATTTGGGGTTTCCCCTTACACTTGTCTTTTGCGAAATTCCTTTGGATGAAGTTAAGACTAAGCCAAACGACAAAATAAAGTATTTTCACCATTTTAGTTGAAACATGATCTACTAACAATAAAAATAAAGTATGCATACGGAAACAAATAATAATCAAACAAAATAAAAATCACACAAATCATGGGTTGCCTCCCAAGAAGCGCTTTTCTTTATTTACGAGTCTTGTAGCTAGACTCAAGGTCATGGGTTACAACGTGACCTCATCTCTCGAGATGATGTACCCCATATAGTTGCGCTCATTACTATTGTGGTGGTGGTGTTTCAATCTGTCGATACTTGCAATCACCTCTCCTCCTCCGTTACTTCTCAAGTTAGCCATCCCATCTTGGCTTATGCTTTCAATTGTGAAAGGCCCATACCACTAGGGACTCGGTTTATCGGGAGGTATCGTTATCTCCAAGTGTCTTAAGAGTACTAAGTCCCCTTTTTCGAATGGTACATGGTTCCTCGTTGGTTGACTATGTTCAAACTTGACATGAACTTTATTGCTTTTACTTTTGCTTCCTTCATGTTGAGTTTCTTGGTAGCTTTTAATTCTTGCCTCCCATGCAAGTATCTTTTCCTGAACATGAATAGGTGATGTGTCAATGTTGTTTTTGAGCCTTCTCCCCATCAAACTCTCTTGCACATATCGCGGGGTCATGGGAAATCTAATCTTTCTCTTTCCTGATTTAAGCTCAATTTTCGTATTTTCATACTTAATGACAGCTCTTGCGGTGGTAAGGAATGGTGCCCCAAGGATTATTGGCATGCATCCACCTCCCTTATCATCGATGATCATGAAATCAACGGGATACATGAATCATGCGACATTGACCAACACATCTTCTGTGATTCCCAGGGGGTACACGTAAGAGTGTCCAGTGAAGGACAGCCTAACACGAGTGGTGGCTGGCATTTTTGACGTTAGTTGGGTGTAGATAGTTAGGGGCATAAGGTTTACTTTCGATCCTTGGTCGGCGAAAGCGGTTAGATATTTCAAATTCCCGATGCTGGCCGGTATCTCAAAGTTCCCACACGCCATCTGCTTAGTAGCCACTTTTTGTACCAGTAGTTTCTCGAATATCGGTCCCCCAGGTAATGTATCATACTCATCTTTTCCCTCTTCCTCCTTCTCTGAACCCTTTTTGGAGGATTGGTTACGCCCATCACCCTTTATCCAATTTGTTATAGTGCTTTCGTTTATATCATGTTTCAGGTAGTAACTTAAGGATTGGGATTTTGGCGGTTCTTCTGTGGTTTGTTCATTAGGGGTTTCCACATTCTCATTATCCGTGTGGACAATTGTGATGGAATTAACAAACCGGGTAGTGGGGATGACGCTTTCTTTCCTCAGTAACATCCTTTCAGGAGTTTTCTGGTTGGCATACTCCTCCACTAGGCTCATTTTCTCATGCATCTCCTCCTTTTGTTTATAAACTGCTTCCTCGAATCTAGCAAGCCGCTTAGAATGGGTTGCCATATACTCTCTCATTCTAGCTTCAAATTTCGGGCTAAGTTTCTCTGGAGGAGAGTAAGGTGGGGCATAATTTTGAAAAGTCTCAACATTCTCTCTAGAGGGTGACTCTGATAACGGCGTTGGAGTCATTTTCGAGACAGAATTGATAGCAGCTCGTCTAGGACTTAAGGGTCTCTTTTGCCTTTCCTCAAAATAGTCAACTTTTGCCTCAAGTTTGCAAAGGAGTTCATCAGAGATTTGATTAGTCCCTCCAGATGTCGAGTTTGCGTTGATGGCCGCTTTTATAGTGTGATTAAACTCCCATAACTCTTGATTATCGGCGACAAGCTCGTCAATAATTGCCCAAGACTCCTCGGCGTTCTTATCACGCAATCTACCTCCTGCGGCTCTATCGATGGTACGTTTAGTGTGATAGTCGACATGGTCATAGAAGATCTGAACTAATAACCAAAGATTTATACCATGATGAGGGACTTTGTGGAGTAGACCCTTGAAACGAGCCCACGCTTCGTAGAAAGTTTCAGCCTGATGTTGTTCAAACATCAAGATGTCATTTCTAAGCATCGCAGTCTTCCCCGGTGGGAAAAATTGAGCAAGGAAACGAGTGGTGAGATCATCCCATGAGGTGATAGACCCCGCGGGTAAACGTTCAAGCCATTGACTAGCTTGATCACGTAGAGAGAATTGGAATAGGCGTAATCGGGTTGACTCTCTAGTTGTAACATCAAGGTCTATAGAATCTACAATTTTAAGGAAGTCCTTGAGATGTTGATTAGGATCTTCGGAACGAAGTCCATGGAATGCACATCCGCTTTGCACCAACCGCATGGTGTCGGATCGCAAGGGAGACACATTGGCTCCTTGGGTGAGCTCAATGGTGTTTCGGTAGCCTTGGTGACTAGGTCGGGAGTACTCTCCTAGGGTTCGGGGCCTAAGAGGTTGGTTAGCTAGTGGTGGGTTTTGTGGGTGGTCTTGTTGTGGTGGGTTGATGGGTTCAAAGATGTTACCACCTTCCATGATGTCGGATGGTAAAGAGTTACGAACAAAAGCACGAAGAAATAAGATAGACTAAAGAGAACCTAAGAATAAAAATAAAGTCTTACTAGAAAGGAATCTAGCAAGTAGACCTAATAAAAAGAAATTCTAACCTAGACAATAACTATTCCCCGGGCTGCGGCGCCAAAAACTTGATGCGTGGGAATTGCACCAGGCTTTACCTCTCGAGGGATCTCGAGAAGCTTACAACCCCCACCAGGCAGTGTACCTGATCGTTGTAGTATAGTATAGTGACAAGTACTGGGGGATTGATCGTTCAACTCAGGAATAGTGTCGCTAGGATTAGAAAACCTAAAAACTAGGTCTAGAGGCGAGGGATGATTCTTTTTGTATTTTTTTATATTTTATAAAAGCAATTAAAAATCTCGGGTTTTGGAAGGAGGGGTGGAATTAGTTGCTAATCAACTAACCCAATAACTACGATGCAATCAAAATAAAATAACAAAAATGAAAATAAACTAATTTAAACTAGTGGTGTGAACAATATATGGGAGAATTATGTTTACTTAGATTTCACTACTCCCTGGATATCTTTTACAGGTTAATTACTTGTTACAGTTGCGTGGATGACGGGTTGTATTCCTTAATACCATTCATGGGGTGGCGTACTTACTTCCCCAATCCTATAAGCTCCTACTTCACTCCTATGTCGAGCCGGCTAAGAAGCTCCTAACATGGGATCACTAGAATTCGCTCATGCATTAAATACAACCATAAAAACCTAGTACACATCGGTTCATGTTTCTTAAGACGTTCAAGCAAGTTACACAATGGAGATCTGCCAAGTTTCTTAAGCCTAACATTGAAATCATTCATCCATTACAACTATAAACAAGCAATCAACCTATAATCAACATCTAGGTTTCATTACATCTAAGCAAACACACAATAGATCTAGCCTAGCATGTTAAAATCAAGACAAGCATAAGATATATTCAAACAACACATAGACATATTGAATGAATTAGAAGAAAACTTATCTTAATTGAACATGAAGGGTTTCAAGGGGTGAAAACCCTTGAAAATACTGTTACAAACGAGCTAGGGTTTATTAGGTTTGGCCCTAGAATTCTCCACACAAGTTCCTCTTTTAATGAATGAAAATTAGAAAAGTATATATAGATTTTAGGAGGTGACGGCGTCAAGAGGAAAAATCTGACGCCGTCATCTCGCCGCCAATAAAGTTCTCGGACTGCCTAGATCTATAGTTGACGCTGTCATGTGTAATTCTGCTCTGGGCCGTCACCACATTTACTCTTGACGCCCTTGTGCTGACGCCGTCATGTTTCCTCTGGGTCGTCATCCATTTTGCTCTTGACGCCGTCATAAAATTCTTCTTGACGCCGTCAGGTACTGTTCCCAGCAAGGAAAATTAAGACTTTGTTGTTTTCTTCACTTTTATGCTCCAAAATGCTTCCTTTTCCAGAATTCACTCCCAAAGTACCTAAAATCACAAAAGGAACGATTTAGGGCAATATTTGATCAAATAAATTCCAATTCCGGCTTAAATGACCCCTAAAAATGGTTCATTTTTCGCCTCATTAGACATTGAAGGATCTTGAAAGATTTTACTTAGACTGTGAAGTATCATTGACGTGCAGTAGCATCGAATTTCCCCTGAGAACTGCTGATCACATCTCAGCCTTTAAACCCATTAGCTAACAAACCAACCCTGTGTTTTGTCGGCTATTGTTGTGACCACTTGGTGATGTAAACCCGATATACCAAACTTGAAAATGAAGTAGAATTCCCCAAATTTGTTACTTAACCTTGCACTGTTGTTGGAAGAACGGTGTAGAGAATTTGTGCACCATGCAAATCTCTAAGTACATAATACTATCCCAACAAAGTATGAGACTTTCATCACCTCCTGCGATTATCCACATCGTCTTCTGCGTGTGACATTGAGTACAATAATGTAACTCCTTTAAGTGATAGTTAACCAGGTCTTCAACCATCCACCCCGACTGCTGGTAACTAGATAAACCAAGTCTTCAACTTAAATCTTAGGCACGAGCAAGTTATCATTGAAAGTCATGCATCCAACCAACCCCGACTTCAAGATAAAATAAGTACGCACCTTTGTGAGACCCACTTCATCTCAAATAGTAGTACCAAATCAACCCCGTAATCACTTTGACATTCATATCCAAATATACAGCCATTTTGACGTTTTAAATGAGTCTTGATAATGGTTTGTAGTACACAATACGCCCTAATTCTTTAGATACCCCCTGTTCCGCGGATTGAACTCCGCGGTGAGTTTCCAGGGGGTTCAAGGGGCAGCGCACCCCCAAAGAATTTTTCGGTAAATTAGGGTTTGAAAACTAGGGTTTTGTATGTTGAGTTTTCAGTTCTTGTCAAAAATGTATCACCCATGAAAATTAGTAATACCATAATACCACCATAATACCACCCCTTTTCGCCAAATATTATATCAAACATTAACTCAAGGTATTAAAAATACATTTGCATAATCACATTTCAGCCCATTATTTTGATATAACTTTCGGGTCACAACCACCTAAGTCTACATACACATTAGTCCTTTTGTGAGTTTAACTTTGCAGCCCAATTCACCATGTAATAACAAACCTTATACTCGGCCCAAAGTTAAAAATAACGCCTGGTCCAAATGTTCAATTATCTCATGCTCGGCCTAGCAAAGTAGTAACAAGTTAAAATTACAAATACTTGGCCCAGCTGGTTAAAAGTATGACCCGATCCATAACCAACAACCCTAATTATTTGGTATTTAATCCAACTAAACCTAATTGCATCTCATTTGTCTAACCTTTCACTAAACCCACGCAACCACACATGTTATCTCCGGCCCCACCTAAATCTACTCTCTCCTAATATTTCTCTCACAAAACACAACTAATCTCTGATCTTCATCAAAACACATCTCATCGATTCATCTCACCAAAGCCCCTCATCAATCATACGTGACCATGAAACATGTCTGATCAATTCACATAAGTACAATCACACCGTCACACTCCATATCATTAGTCGCAGCTTTAAAAAATCACGATGAAGGTTTGAGGATCCATAAGAGTGTCATGGTAAGCATTTCCACGATTGATTTCGTGTCGTGTTGTTGTGTTTTGAACGAACTGGGAGAGAAATTGACTTACTAGTCTTATTTCTTCTTTTGTTATGTTCGGATATTCAAAGGAGGTAACTCCTAAATTGATCTATGATGATTGTTTATTTTTCGTGGGTTAGACATTAAAAGGTTTTGATGTATCTTTAAGTACCACGAAGAGAAACTAAACTGAGATCTGTTTTTGTTCAAATCTTGAAAGTATTCGGATATTAATTAAAGTTAATGCTTCAAAGATTGATGATGAATTATTTTGTTTGTAGGACCTTCAAATGTCTTGATATACCAGTGAGTAACATAAACGAATTAACATGAGATCTGTGATTGATTTCCTTCTGAGTACAACTCTTGGTTTGATGTAGATGAGAGTTGGGAGTGACTTGTGAGGGTTGAGGTTGTGTCTTAGTGTTAGGATATATGTTATAGGATTTGTTTTGGATTGGCTGATGATGTTTTTCTTCTCTTTTCTTTTTGTTATTGATGCTTGGACTAATGATGATTATATCTGAGGTCTTGACTGATGATGGGTTGAAACTGAAGTCAACATAAGAGTTGTTGTTTGGTTCATGGTCTGCTGGTCTTTCTACTTCATCTTGATTCTTTTTTATCTGAGCTAACCGCTAATCTGAGCTAACTGCTATTTTGAGCTAACCGCTAACTTGAGCTAACCGCTAACATGAGCTAACTGCTGACTTGAGCTAACCGCTAACTTCTAGCGATTTTGTCCTTTTTAGCTAACCGTTGCCAAGAAACAGTCACTAAAACCCAGATTCCGACTATCATATTGACCATACTTCTGACCATATCCGATCATAATTCATGACCACGTTATTTGACCATTTGGATACAAGATGTGTATAAAGTGTAAGCAACAAAAATCCACATGAATGATTTTGACAAGAACAGGACAAGAGAAGACCACTAGAAGCAGTTTAGTAAAACTATGAATGAAAACACAAGACTTTATGACCACTTGATACTCAAATAAAAATTGTATGAAAAATTGTTACCACAATAAATGAAAAAATACGAGTACAAAAGGTTGGTAAAAAAATAGCTTAAAAACTGTACGAATCCAAAACTGAATCAACACAAACAATAACCTTGGCTGTGGTACCAATTGTAGGATCGAAACATATGTGTTGATTCTTGTGATGATTCGAGTGGTCTAGGTAGATGGAAGAACAAGGAAACCATGGTTATAAGTTAAAGAGAGAGAGAGAGAGAGAGAGAGAGAGAGAGAGAGGGGGGGGGGGGAAGTCTCTAGTGAGAGAAACACCTAATGAGGTGTGCGTAATATTATGAAACAACCAACCCTCTCCCTTGGTGGGAGGAGGGTATATATACACTTACAATAAACACCCTCCTACGGGCTGTGGATCAGGTATACAGTGGGTAAAGACCCGTCCGTCCTCCACGGTGTGACTATATCTAATCTAATATATACAAAGCTAAGAACTATGCTAAGTACGTAAATACATGGGGTGACCAAACCTTTTTCTTAATCCTAACATGTTTTGTTTCAAAACTACTTGTCAAAACAAAATTGAATGCATATTCTTACGTGGAATCAGAAGAGCTCCTCTTAATTACCTTCTTTAGAGACTTTCTGGCCAAGGGCAGCTACTTCTGCAAGTATCTTACTTCAGGTTTTGTATCCTGATCGAAAGTTATGATCCTTAACATCTATAATAAAAAAAACAACAGTCTACCCATCAGGCATGTATCACTTACAATGAGGTTAAAATGGAATAGTTTCCTCAAAATCGAGATTAAGGAGACCAAGTTGAAAGAGAATGATAATGAAGAAAAACGTAAAATATCTATGGGTGTATGGCCTTAGGAAAATGATTCACAACATATATAATGTTCTAAATTTTGACCGTTAGCCAACGATCATATTATAAACTTGGAAAAAATACTTCTGATTATTGATATTAAGATTAAAAGGATTTGAAATGACAAAATGATATAGCTGTTGGACACATAAACGTATCTTATTCAGATATTGGGGTATTGAGTATACATTACCAATTTTGAGTTGCATACTTAATGATTTAATTAGAACAATATCTATGATGTTCCATTTCTTGACCGTTAGCCAACGGTCATATTTTAAACATGGAAATACTTTTGACTTATCATGATTAGACAACGACCTTGGTGATATATGTCTTTTGCATATATTGCATATCATCTACCAATTTTGATATGCATTTTGCGGTATTGGAGTTACATCTATAGTATAGAGGAAAATGATGTATGAAACAATGGTTGTCTATGACCACACGCCATAAGCCATATGATGTAGCTAATTGAATAGTTTAAGATGAAAAATATAAACTTGTGTAGCACATAATGATTAAGAGATCATACCTTCGAAAAGGAATGTCACAGTCTGCCACAGTTTTACTCTGCGTGTGTGCATTTTCACACTTTCAAGAGTACACCTGAGCGCATAACACAATGTAAGTTGCTAGTCATTTGTTTGTGAGATATGACAACTACCTTTTGAAGAAAGAGTATGAAAGAAATTAGGTTTATGAAGTATGAGTCGGACTGAATAAGTGTATAAGCCTAAAAATGATTGGAAGTTTGGAACAAATATTTCATTAAATACAATGTATCATATAATGTATGTATGTGTATCTGAGGTGAATTTTTTTGATAAAATACAATTTTTAAGAAGCCTTACAAGAAAAATAACTTATTTAAGTAGATAAACTTTTATTGACATCTCTTTTATACTTTTAGTGATACTTTTTTTTACTCTTGGTTATAGTGTATTCGAGTTTAACCTCATTGTTAGTGATACATGCCTGATGGGTCAGATGTTGTTTTTTTATTATAGATAGGGCTGTAAATGAACTGAAAGTCCAGTGAATATTTTATTAACCGTTCGATAAAAATATTACAAAAAATTTGAGTGTACATTCAACTATAAACAAATGAAATAAACCAGCATATTAAAAACTAAAAAGCAATCAATTTCGCATCACTTATAAACTATCAACTTTGAAAACAAAAGAAATTACTTTCTTTCATTCTTCAAGCATTTATAAAAAATTCTAACATGATTTTTGATTATATAAAACATTCACCTAAATATGTTTGCAATTAAAATACACATTATAAAAAAAATTAAAAAATAGACTCATTTCCGAACCAAAAATAGTGAAAATAAATGTTTAATACCAGCTCTCTCTAATAATTTGCATTTCTCCACCATTTCATGTTACTAAGACTAAGTGTAGTCAATGCTGTAAAAAGGGGCCTAGGCGGCGCATAGGCGTTAGGCGGCAATCGGTCGCCTGGATTTAATAAAATCACCCAAAAAAGCGGTTAACGCCGGTCATGAGAGGTCAACATCGTTTTTAAAATTTAAATTGGGGTTTTTCTATTTCAACTAGTTGGTCTTGTTTTTAAATGATGTGATAGAATAAACTTTGCGATGTAATTGCTGCAGATGAGAAGAAGAGAAGATGAGAGACATGGGATGGTAACTAGAAAAGAAACAGAAAAATGAGACTTACTTAAAGAAAAAAACCTTAATTTAATTTTGCGATGTAATTATTGCAGATGAGAAATCAAGTAGGCTAGCTCAGTTGGCCACCAAGGGTGACCTTGGGGAGGTTGTCACCACATGCGAGAGGTCTCAGGTTCGAGTCTCTTCGTGGGGGTTTTCCTTCAAGGTGAAATCTGTGGGGATCTGCCCCATAGATGCATCGATTCGAGGCTGGCAGAGACTACCTTCTCCGTATGTAATAAGGAATCGAATCACTAATTATTATTCGAGGTTGGCAGGGACTACCTTCTGGTTAAGTACTGTAGAATCAAATAACTAACTTAGTATTGTACTAATTCGCCGTTAAAAAAATTGTTGCAGATGAGCAGAAGAGAAGATGAACAATATTTTACGCTCGTTTAGTTAAATGAACGTACATGAACAAAAGCCGCGTCCGTTCATTTATGTTCATGAATGTCCGATTATGTGTTTATTAACGTTTAGATATGTTCATTTATTTATGTTCGTGTATCATACTGGTCATTTGTATAATTTCAAATCTAATTTATTTAAACAAGACTACACTTATAAAACAAAATATTGAGCATAATTTAAAAAAAATTTATGTTTGTAGTAGTTTCGATACGAAACACTTGCTCAACAATATAGGGAGGGCCTAGTTATAGAAATTATTTCTACATTCGGATAATTTCAATATAGATTTACTGGGGTTGCTAAATTAATGTTGTCCATGTATCTATTTGACAGGTGATGCACTACAAGAGTTGTACTAAAAGCTATCCTTAGGCGGTGACTATCGTGTGGAGATCTATAGATGTATTAACTCAAAACATCTCAACAACAATCAGTGTTTGATATTGTGATGTGACTGAGAAAAGTTTGTAATCATCCTTTGCTTCATTTTGTGATCAAGATCTTGCATGAGCCTGGTTTGTGCTCTTGTGATCGACACTATTGTGATGGTTTGGGATTAACTTAGCAAGTGCGGATACTATTATCATCTATGATCTGATTCTGACATGTATTATGATATAGGCTAGTTCGATCAATGTGTGGATCCAAAGAATGGAACATACTGATCCGAAACCTTATTTTCCAAAAAACTTAGAAATCCTAATCATGAACCCCCTTCTGTTCTATTTATTCCTCTCGGTGTGAACGAATATCATGCAAATATAATTGGTCAGTCAATAAGGTTTTTTTACAAGCTAGGTTGTCCATGCTAGTGTTGAAGAAAGGATAGCCGAAAAGATGTTTGGGAAGTTTCAATTCTATGCAAGCTGCAAGATCCTTTCTTCAACACTAACACGAACAACCTAGGCTGTAAAAAAAAGCCTTATTGACTAACCAATTCTATTTGTACGATATTCGTCCACATTGACATGAATAAATAGACCAGAAGGGGTTCATGATTAGGGTTTGTAAGTTTGGAAAGTAAGGTTTCAGATCAGTATGTTCCATTCTTTGGATCTACACAATGATCGAACTAGCCTATATTAGGATACATATCAGAATCAGATCATAGATAATAATTGTATCCGCACTTGCTATGTTAATCCCATACCATCACAATAGTGTTGATGAAAAGAGCACAAACCAGACTCATGCAAGATCTTGAACATAAAATGAAGCAAAGGATGATTACAAACTTTTCTCAGTCACATCACAATGTCAAACATTGATTGTTGTTGAGATGTTTTGAGTTAATACATCTAAGGGATCTCCACACGATAGTCACCGCTTAAGGATGGCTTTTAGTACAACTCTTGTAGTGTATCACCTGCTAAATAGACACATGGACAACATTAGTTTAGCAACCCCAATAACTCTATATTGAAATTATCCAAATGTAGAAATAATTCTACTACTAGGCCCACCCTATATGTTGAGCGAGTGTCTTGTTTCAAAACTACTTGTCAAAACAAAATTGAATGCATATTCTTATGTGGAATCAGAAGAGCTCCTCTTAATTACCTTCTTTAGAGACAATCTGGGCCGGGAGCAGATACTTCTGCAAGTATCTTACTTCGAGTTTTGTATTCTGATCGAAAGTTATGATCCTCAACATCTATAATAAAAAACATCCTACCCATCAGGCATGTATCACTTACAATGAGGTTAAAATGGAATAGTTTCCACAAAATCGCGATTAAGGAGACCTAGTTGAATGAGAATGATAACGAACAAAAACTTAAAATATCTATGGGTGTATGGCCTTAGGAAAATGATTCACAACATATATAATGTTCTAAATTTTGACCGTTAGCCAACGGTCATACTATAAACTTGAAAAAAATACTTTTGATTATTGATATTAAGACTAAAAGGATTTGAAATGACAAAACGATATAGCCGTTGGACAAATAAACGTATCTTATTCAGATATTGGGGTATTGAGTATAAATTATCAATTTTGAAATGCATACTTAATGTTTTAAGTAGAACAATATCTATGATATTCCATTCTTGACCGTTAGCTAACATTCATATTTTAAACATGGAAATACTTTTGACTTATCATGGTTAGACAACGACCTTGGTGATATATGTCTTTTGCATATATTGCATATCATCTACCAATTTTGATATGCATTTTGCGGTATTGGAGTTACATCTATAGTATAGAGGAAAATGATGTATTAAACAATGGTTGTCTATGACCACACGCCATAAGCTTTATGATGTAGCTAATTGAATAGTTTCAGATGAAAAACATAAACTCATTTCCGAACCAAAAATAGTGTAAATAAATGTTTAATACCAACTCTCTCTAATAATTTGCATTTCTCCACTATTTTATTTTACTAAGACTAGATGTAGTCAATGCTGTAAAAAGGGGCCTAGGCGGCGCATAGGCTTTAGGCGGAAATTGGTCGCCTTGATTTAATAAAATCACCCAAAAAAGCGGTTAACACCGGTCATGAGAGGTCAACATCGTTTTTAAAATTTAAATTTGGGTTTTTCTATTTCAACTGGTTGGTCTTGTTTTTAAATGATGTGATAGAATGAACTTTGCGATGTAATTGTTGTAGATGAGAAGAAGAGAAGATGAGAGACATGGGATGGCGACTAGAAAAGAAACAGAAAAATGAGACTTACTTAAAAAAACCTTAATTTAATTTTGCGATGTAATTGTTGCAGATGAGAAATCAACTAGGCTAGCTCAGTTGGCCACCAAGGGTGACCTTGGGGAGGTTGTTACCAAAAGCGAGAGGTCTCATTTTCGAGTCTCTCCGTGGGGGTTTCTTTCAAGGTGAAATCTGTGAGGATCTGCCCAATAGATGCGTCTATTCGAGTCTGGCAGGGACTACTTTCTCGGTATGTACTGTGAAATCGAATCACTAATTATTATTCGAGGTTGGCAGGGACTACCTTCTGGGTAAGTACTGTAAAATCAAATAACTAGCTTAGTATTGTATTTACTCGCCGTTAAAAAAAATTGTTGCAGATTAACAGAAGAGAAGATGAAAGACATAAGAAAGTGACTAGACAAAAAAGAGAATAATGACACTTACTTAAAAAAAAAAAAAAAAAGAACCAAATTTAATAGAAAGTCTAGTTTACATTTAAAACTCAACTTCCAATCTTTTTTTTAGACTCACTTATTTATTTATGTTAAATTATATCAATATATATATATATATATATATATATATATATATATATATATATATATATATATATATATATATATATATATATATATATATAAAATTAAAATCTAAAATTTATATATAGAAAAATCCAAACGGCCAGTGGCGGCCCCGCCACGGTCGATTACTAGCTAAGCGATGTTCGTCCGTCTGACTAGCGCCTAGTGTTTTTATTGCAACAACAGGTGTAGTAGCGGTAACCAATATCACCACCACAAACTCAACATCACTTTAGTTTCTTTCTCCACAATCAACATCACTATCAATTTCTATATTTTCTCAAACAAGTTTTTTTAATACTAAAATTAAAATTTCATTAATTAAAACCATTACATTAATAATTTTAAAACAATATATTAAAAATGAAAAAATTAAAGTAATATTCTAAATAATATTCTCCTTAATCTGTTGCTTCATCTCCATCACTGTTTCGCGCGCGTTGTTTTCCGTCAAATGCTCGTAGGGACTTGTATATAACAAAATGACTTTTTTTGTTATTTTTCTTGTTGAAAGTTGAACGTTGGCGTTGTAGTTTGAAAATCTTCTTGTACTTCGTTTCTTCAATCTCTATTTCTCGCTTCTTTATCTCCCAAAAAAATCCGATTTTTCTTCTTATTGAAAAACAAAGGTGAGTGTGCGCTTGCCCATTTTTCTTCTTATTGAAAAACAAATGGTGCGGGAGCCATAGTTCAAGACTCTGATGGAATGGACAAGAATGATGCTTTCTGTTTAGCTTTATTCCGGTCCATTAGTTGAACTTCCCGTACCTCTTTCTCCTAATTGTTGAATCCTTCACTTCGTCTTTGAGATTAAAACCACCATATGCTGAGTCCAGTGTATTAAAACGAGGCGGAATCCAATGTCTTTGATTTTTTTAAGGGCCTGCTTGGTTCAAAGTGGGGAAAGAGAAAGGGAAAAGGAAAGGGAAAGAGAATACAAAGGAATGAGTGAGATGATAATCAATCATTTACCCCCAATTTACTCTATAATGGTTCATTACACACTACGTAATCAATCCTTTACCCTCACTAACCAAGCACATTTAATCAATTCCTTACCCATTCTCCACCCCTTTAACCCCCACCAAGCACCCCTAAACCGTTTGTTTTGTAAATTTTTGGCCTTTCTACCTCTTGCCAAATTTTATGGCCTTTCAAAAATTCTACGACTCAACAAGTGTGAAGTGTTATCATACATTTGACGATATTCAGCTAATGCCTTTCGGAACACCACAGGTCAATACCCAATTTTCAAAACATTGGTAAAAAATAAACTGCTAAACGCCCAGCACATTAAACACCAATGTGTTTCACACCTCTCTTCAAAAAGCTTTCTCAAAGACAAATCTCAATTGGAATATAAAAACCTTTGTTTGAATACAAAATTTCCGCTCTAATTTTATAACCACATTTTTATTCACACCTTGAGCTCAATATCATTCTCTCTTGCAAACCAATATCCAAACACAATAATCAAAACTGGAAGAAGCAGAAGAACTTAAACTCATTTCCCTAATAAAAAAATGTCCAAACATGCGAATCCTCCACCAAATCCACACCCAACTCATCACTCGACCTTCCACAGCCTTCGTGCTGTCGAAACTAATCGCATTTTGCGCGATTTCGCCTTTCGGAAACCCACATTACGCCCAAACACTCCTCACCCAAAACCCATCTCCCACTATTTATCAATACAACACCCTTTTAAAAACAACCCCATTAAGACAATCTTTCTCACTTTTTAATAATTTAGTCACTAAAGAGTCAGTAAAGCCCAATATTTACACATATAAGTTTGTTTTAGAAGGGTGTGTTAGAGAGGGTTTGCATGTGCATGAGGGTTTGCAAATGCATGCACGTGTGATTCGATGTGGGTTTTACGCGAGTTTAACGTTGCATGCATTGTTGGTTCGGTTTTACGTAGGGTGTGAGGAGATGGGGTATGCGCGCAACGTGTTTGATGAAATGTATGACAAGGGTTTGGTTGTTTGGAGTTATGTGATTGGTGGGTATGTGAAGGGTGGGTTGTTTGATGAAGGGTTGGGGGTGTTTGGGGAGATGCTTAAGGCGGGGTTTGTTCCGGATGAGGTGGTGATGGCGAGTGTGGTTAAGGGTGTTGCGGGGTTGGGTGCGTTGGATGTTGGGATTTGGGTGCATGGGTATATTGTGAAGAGGAGGATTTTGGTGGATGTGGAGCTTGGGACGGCGCTTGTTAATATGTATGCGAAATGTGGGTGTATTGAGAAAGCGAAAGAGGTTTTTGATGGAATGGTGGTTAAGGATTCGAGAGCTTGGAGTTCGATGATTGTTGGGTTTGCGATACATGGGCTTGCTGATGAGGCTTTGAGTATATTTGCTGATATGGAAGAAGCCAAGGTATTGTAAAGAGCAAATTGCATATACAAATAACGCATTTTAGATGATTTTTACTTTAAGGGACATACTTTTAACATCAGTGCTCCGCAAATCAGGTACTATATTATGTGTTATAAGTTTATAACCGGATAAGGGACATGGTTACCTGTATAAGAAGGTAAGCGGTTACAACATATGCCGTTAGACATTGATTTTGCGGGCAGTATACTGTTTGCCATATTATTAGCACCACAATATGTAGCATTTTCACTTTTTTGAATTTATGGTGTTTGAAATCTTTTACAGGTGAAACCCAATCATGTAGCATATCTTGGTGTCTTACTAGCATGTGCCCATGGTCAGCTAGTATGTGAGGGGAAAAGAATGTGGGCTAAAATGCTCGAGTCTGGCATACAACCAACAATGGAGCACTACAGTTGCATGGTTGATCTATATTGTCGTGCCAACTTGTTTCCAGTGGCTTCCACGTTCATAAAAAACATGCCTGTTGACCCTGATCCAGTAATTTGGCGGACTTTCCTTGTTGCCTGCAAGAAAAACAAGGACATGGAGAAAGGAGAGGCAGCTGGTCAAAAACTACTCGAATTAGAACCATCTAATCCAGAAAACTATGCCCTCTTTTCGAGCTTTTATGCAGCTTGTTCAGAATGGTCTAAAATGGGTCATATGAAGAAAGAAATGAGAGATAAGGGGTTGAAAACCGTTCCAGGGTGTAGTTCCATAGAAATTGATGGAACCGTACACGAGTTTGTGTTAGGTGATTGGTCTCACCCTGAGACGAAGGAGATTAAGGAAGTACTGAGCGATATTTTGATACGGGTTAAAGCTTTGGGGCATAAGCCAAATGTTTCGGAAATACTTCATGATGTGGCAAATGAAGTGAAGGAGGAAGCTCTTTGTGAGCATAGTGAACGATTAGCCATTGCTTATGGGATCTTGAAGACTAAATCGCCAGTCGTGATTAGGGTAGTTAAGAACCTTAGAGTTTGTGGTGATTGCCATGAAGTGACCAAGATTATTAGCAGATTATATGAGCGAGAGATCATTGTTAGGGATAGAGTCCGGTTTCATAGATTTGTTGGCGGAAGATGTTCTTGTAATGACACTTGGTGAGCTGAAACTCTTTGGCATGTCGATCAGTAAAAACGTTTTGTAACTTCTCGTCTCAAACATGACGCCTCAATTTTTTTGGTAAAACATTTCTCTTGTCTCAAACATGTTACAAGTCGAATTCGAAATCTTATTTTATATAAATTCAGCCTTACAACTTTCAGTGTTATGGTAACTGTCAACTATAATAGATATCTTTACTACCTATAAAGCAAAAATGGTCAAAGGGGAATGTGAAAAACTGAACTTTCGGTCAATCCCGAAATTGCCCCTGTGTTAATTAGGAAATTATGAAATGTAATTAATTCTCTTATTAAAACACCATATTAGTTAAAAGTACAATGATTTATTCACATTGTACAACCAATTAAAAACATATCTATCAAATTAAATACAACCAATTAAAACAATTAATACAAATCACAAACTGGGTTGACCCGGGACGCTTCAAACCCGACGGGTTGAACCGGTTTAATTTGACCCATTTTCGACCCAACCTAGCAAGTTGACCCGGTTTAAATCGACCAATTTTTCGACCGGAATGGTTCAACCGGTTGAACCACCCGGGTCGAACCGGGTTTCAAAACATTATGTTTAATTCCCAAATCTTCAAATTTTTATTATTTTTCATTTATAACATATAAACTTTTTTTATTAATAAACTATCTGTCGCTATAAAATCCCGTTGCTATGCACGGGTACTCGTCTAGTATAAAACATAACTAAATCAAAAGAGAAACAAAACAAAACTGAACACTTGTTATTGATTAGCATGCTTTACATGATTCTTTTTGCCAATGAAACAAACTAACATGAAAATAAGGAATACTGGCCCTCATCAATGATATGTAAAACGTATATTTACACCAATCAAAGCCCTTTACCACAACTTTGTCAAAGCAAAAGAGAAAACCGTAAGGAAGTATGTATGTATGTAAGAAAAATTCAAGCTTTTTAACTGAATCATTATTAATTGTTTTGTAGTCATCTTCCCTCGTTTGCTGAATCCAATGATCCATCTTGGAACAATTTCAAGCTCAGATTATTATATCTTTCTCTCGAATATTGTCGTGATGCTTTTCTCCAATCCGTTCCCGCCTTCATCATTGCCGTGAATTCCTCAAAACTAATCTTTCCATCCTGCACAAATCAGCCAAGAGTTTCTAGTTAGTCAACCTACTTGTTTGGGTAGCATATTGATGGTGGTTCTGTGACCTTCTAACTAGGGTATGCATGATCAGGGTTGAAATAATAATACATATAGTTAATTAAGGTTTGGGACAGAGTCCCTAAGTCAAGAGTCAAGACACGACTTATAAAACGATGCACCTATCGATCCTAAGAGTTGGCAACCGCAATCCCCATCAGTTCCGCATTTCCGTCCTTACGTGTGTTACACACAAGACAATCTTGTCTCTTCCCCTCATATTTTTTACAACCATCTGAAGTTGTGCTCCAGTTAAGCGGTATGATGCAAACTTAAGCAGTCTTTGATTATGATATGATCATATGAATACTGAAACTCTAATAACAATCTAAAATTGCACTTATTTTCGTATTCTCGAGTATTTGTATCAATATATTTTACAAACCTTCCATACCAAAAAACATAGTTACTTGAACATAGTAACCGCAAACCCTTGCAAATCAAGTTCAAAGTAACAAAAACCACAATCCAAAATTTTAAGACGAAAATGCATGTGCATCATCTTAATGGCCTTTAAAGACGAAAAACACGTGCCTCATCTTAATGACATGTGTAAGTGTAATTTTGATATGGTAGAACCTGAACATATCAAACAAGGAATAAACAATATATACACTTTACATATGTGGTCAAGTTCATTTATTAAGATAAGGTGCATGCATTTCCATCTTAAAAATTCAGTAACTGTTGCTGCAATCTTGAATTTGCGAGGTTTTAGGTGTTAAGTAGACATGTTCTTAGGTATGATAGGTTTGTTAAATATCCTGTTTCATATGGATGGAGAATCCGACAATACTAGCAATCTTGATTTGTTAAAATTAAAGTTTCATGATAAACTTTTTTAAAAATGTCATTTTGGTTCGCATCATACCCTTAAGTGAAGAAAGACAATTCATATTTGTAAAAGATGCAAGCGGAAAGGACTAGATTACCCTCAACTCCTCAAGTGCAACGCCCATGCGAGCATCAACTGAAAGGGATTAACAGTGACTGAAGGATAAAACACGTATCTAGTTTCACAAGTAGGGATTTTGATTGTAACACTTCAAACTTAATGACTAAGGCTGGCATATGGCCAAACCACATGGACTTGAAACTATGATTAATTCTCGTAATAATTATAAACTTATACACTGTACTACAAAAAAGAACTTGGGTTATGTATGTGCATGTCTAACTGAAGTGAGATGTTATAAAGATAGTTCAGTGATTATTAATGCAAGTCCCTAACTATTAGAAGTAACAAACTCAACATGCACATAGCAACCCAAGGACTCATTTATAATTGACGCAAACCCCATTTATGCCCTCTGATTTTCTAGGTAAGTTCCGTATCGTATCACCATATAATAACATATAGATAAAAAGGTAAACGAGACTAGTAAAAAGGCTTCACAAACATATAGTGGGGGAAGCACATAGAAGCTACCCAGAACAATGACCCCTTCCAATTTTTGTGATGCTTAATTAGTCTAAGTTCTTAAACTAGATAAAAGAGCGAACAAATGAGAAATGAAAGATGCAAAATCAAACCTTGTCGGTGTCGACATCATGAATGATTGCCGAAATTACTTCTTCACTGTTGGCTTCATCTTCATCGGATAAAGCTTCCCTTAGTTCTTCAATCTCTATGTACCCACTTTTGTTTTTATCAAAGAATGCAAAGGCATCTTTAAGATGATCATCGTTTCCCATCTTTCTTAAGTGAACTGATATTGCAACAAACTCTCCGTAATTCAAGAATCCATCTTTGTCAACATCACCCTGTAGTAACACCTTTCATTAATACATCTATATACAGTATGTCAAATACGGTTTAAAAAATTCCATCATCTCATTTTTTACTATATGAATATGATTTAGACAAAATGCACTAACGGTTAGTTGACTTTGACCCACTTTGATCTGTTTCCTTGTTAACTTATTTTATTCTACATGTTTGATCCTTTAGTGATTAAAATGAACTGCATCGACCCATCCATAAGTAAATGGGTCAAAATTACCACATCTATTAATAATTAATGGCATTTGCTTAACTTCCAGGATCTGAACAAATTATATATTTGAAATTTCATGCATTTTGAATACAAGAAATCCATGGAAGTCAACTTTAGAAACTTACCGCTTCCATAAGTATTTGAAGATCTGCATCAGCAATTTGATGCCCAAGTTTCTGCAACCCGGCTTTCAGCTCAACAATATTTATCTTCCCTCGCTTGTTCGTGTCCATCAAGTCAAAACCTTGCTTTATGCCTGCCACTTCCTCTGCAGATAAATGTTCGGCAATTACCTGCAAGTTTGTTATGTAGAGACTTCAGCTTAACCAAATATACCAGAAAAAGCTTTACAATATTATAATAAAATGATACATTGTCTCAAAAATGAAAGTCATGAATGCATGTTCTTACTCTTAGAGCTCTCTTCTTAAGCTTGTTCATGACTGAAAATTGCTTGAGTCTTGCTTTAACAGTTTCACCTAAAGAAACATTTGAAGCTTTTTTGGCGTTTTGTATCCACGGATGATCTGAAAGAATTTAAGAACACCAAACAGATTTAGAAACTCTGAACAAAACCCATAATAATAGAGTATATTGAACATAAAAGATGAGTATAATGAGAAAAAAAGAAATAATAATGATCTGTATCGCACCTAGAACTTCCTGAGCAGTTAGGCGTGCCTTTGGGTCTGGATTGAGCATCTTCTTGACAAGGTCCTTTGCAGTATCAGATACCTTGGGCCAAGGATCCCTCTTAAAATCTACAACTGATCGAATGATTGCCTGTGCAACACCTTGTTCAGTTTCTGTTATTAAGATGGCAAAATATTTAGAACCACATCATCTTAAACCTCAATAAACATGTGATCGCAATAAGTTATATGTATACATATTACAGCCATATATTATCTTTCTGTAACTACATTTACCATCATTGGGACAAATGACTCCATATCATAATACAACAAACAAACATCTGATCTTATTAAATCACACCATGTTTGGAACAGTTAAAATGATTTAAGTGGTTAACTTTTATAATAGGAGGCAACATGGATGGTACAGGTAACCGGTCAAGTTGGTTGACCAGTTCAGCATGTATTTTTCCCTTATT
Source organism: Artemisia argyi (assembly GCA_030686995.1). Classification (NCBI taxonomy): domain Eukaryota; kingdom Viridiplantae; phylum Streptophyta; class Magnoliopsida; order Asterales; family Asteraceae; genus Artemisia; species Artemisia argyi. The sequence continues at coordinate 139,722,164 of CM060682.1, forward strand.
TTGAGATTCATACAAAAAGTTACTACTAATATATTTAACATGATTAAAATAAAAAAATAATAATAATAGTAAAATAAAAAAATAAAAAAAATTCAGGGGCACTATGGGTGACGTTTTAAACAGTTTGAGCTGTTCCCTTGTATATAAATTGTATAGACTTTCTTGTTTGGTAAAAAAAGTTGAAGATTTATGGTTGTTCTGACCTGCCCAAAAAGGTGGGACACCACAAAGCAAAATGTATAAGATTACTCCAGCACTCCATACATCCACCTCAGGACCATAGTCCCGTTTCAGGACTTCAGGAGCCATGTAGTATGGACTCCCTACAATTTCATTAAATCTTTCACCTGTAGAAGATTACAAAGACTTTCATTTAGTGCAAACAAATATAGTTATAAGGCCATATCAATGTTTTATAGAGCAAATATAAAAAGGTCATGTTCAAAGTTTGCACCTGGTTTGAAGAAAACAGATAACCCAAAATCAATTGCCTTCAAGGCTGCGGTTTCTTTCTTGTTTGCAAACAAGAAGTTCTCAGGTTTAAGATCACGATGCATAACACCATGCGTGTGACACATCTGCAATAAAATATAAAAACTGAGAAACTATCTGCTAAAGCCATCCATATGGCTCCAAATCAAATTGAGGAGTGGTTAACATTGTACTTATGTTTTTGCTGCAACTGCAAACAAACAATCACTCTTGAAAAAATACAAACAAATGAAAGGAGCTACATTTTGTGGATACTGGGTGATTTTGGGTAAATTGTAGGGAGTTCAAATCCAAAATCTGATCTAAAATCACTGCATCACTCATTCTTGCAAACGATGTTTTTTGTTTTCTTTTTTGCACTTTCACTAAAATAGCTGGATGAGATGGTTTGAGAAGTTGATGAATTACAATCAAGTAAATTCTCATATATTTTTTACAGCAACATTCAACAAAATTTATACATTCCGATGTGTACCAGAAACAAAACAATAAGGTGCCTAAAGTTATCTATATTTAGGTAATGTAATATTTATCTCAACAACAAATTTTCTAACTAAAACTTCATACCAACATTTCAATCACTCTAGACTCGTTAACATGTCTTAAAATCACAACAATTACTTAAACACGCACATCCAAAAGCCCTCAAATTATATGCAAGTTTTAGCAGTTATGATACTTAACATATGATAACACTATACAATCTATCGAAAGACGACAAACCATAACACAAATAAAAGAGATTAACATCACCTGAATAACCTCAACAATCGTCTTAACCACTCCGGCAGCCGCTCTTTCAGTATAATGCCCTCTCGCAACAATCCGATCAAACAACTCCCCACCCTCACACAACTCCATAACCAAATGAACAGCATTATCATCCTCATAAGTATCTTTCAAACTAACAATATTCGGATGACGGGGCAGATGCTTCATAATCTCAACTTCCCTCTTTACATCCTCAATATCCACTCTAGTCCTCAACTTCTTCTTCGAAATCGACTTACACGCAAAAACCTCACCCGTCGACTTATCCGTACACATATAAGTAATCCCAAATTCACCTCTACCCATTTCCTTACCTAAACCATATCTTTCCTGAATATCATGTCCTGTTGGATTATCCAACACTCTATTTGACTTATATCCCCCATTTGCAGATGGGTTCGACACGCCGTAATCTAACGAAAACGGGTTCGGTTTATTTTTACCTTTTTTGTTCTCATCACTAGTAGATGGTGTAGCACAACAATTACCCATATTAACTAAACCTTAAAAACCAAATCTTTTAGCCTAGTTTCTCATAAAGGTTCAATCTTTAAGCTAATTAAGCACTTTAATCCAAATGGGTATCAGTAATTTCATCAAATAAACCCAAAACTAGTTAAAAGATCAAAGATAAAGGTACCTTTAAAGTGATCAGATCTTATAAACCTGAAATGGGTATTTCAAGAAAATGAATCTTGATATGATTTTGGGCAAAAAAATGGGAACTTGATGATGATGATCCCGTGATTCTTGGGTGGTGATTTTATGGAAATTAAAAGGGTTTTAAAGAGGTTAAAAAGTGTGTGTGAAATGGAATAAATAAAAAAGTCAATATCCGACAGTTTTCATCTAACTTGACCTTCTAGATACGCTTCTTTTTACATTGTTGTTTACCAAACTTTTAGGGAAAAAAAAAATTAGATTGGTAAATTAGGGTTATTATCAAACTGTGATTTTGCTTGTTAAGTTTTCGATATAGATAACCATGTTCCTGTTTCAGTATTTTGTTAGAAATTTTTTTTGTGTGAATCGGTTAGAAAAGAGGAAATAACCCAACGTTTTATTTTAACGGACGAGCTTGAGCTAATTGTTCGTTATTTTTTTTTGTCATTATTTCAATTGCTTGACGCATATGAGTAAAAGCTTCATCTCCGACTCTAGTAATTTCGGCTTGCAGAGTTTTGCAAAACGCACCTATGCGATTTAGGTGCTTAATTTATATTTAGTGCAAGTTATTTTGATCGGATGTTTAATATTACTAATTATCTTAGAATTACTTTAAAACAAATATGTTTTTTCTACGTCTTTATTTTAGTGTAAATAAGTAAGCGTATTTCTAATGACGGGTAACACCACAAAAGAAACTTGTAAATCCACGCATAAAATAAAATGAATCGCTCCTATCATACTATTTTATAAAGCATTTAGGCCTTCTAAAAAAATAAATACTTAAAATTAAGCATTGCAAGTTTTTAAGCTAAAAGTACAATTAATTAAAACACATTAAATACAATTACATGTGCTTAAGCTAAAAATACAACTAATTAAAACACATTTTCTAACATTAAATACAATCTTTAAATAGAAATACTTAAAATTCGGTATTACAAGTTTTTAAGTTAAAAGTACAACTAATTAAAACTAATTTACTAACATTAATAAACTGATCAATAAATACAATTAATGCAGTTATTAAAACACCCCTTACATAAGAAATACAAATTATCAAGCATATTGTACAACCAAGTTAAACACAATTTCTACATTAAATGTCACTAATACAAATAATAAAGCATGTTATACAAATATTCAAGCCTGAATGGGCAACCGGCCAAATGGGCTCGAGCCTGAATGGGCACGGGCCAAACGGGCTCGATCCCGAACGAGCACTGGCCAACGGGCTCGAGCCCGAAAGGTTTACAACTCTTAGCTATCACTTTTTCCTTTTGATGTCGTTAACATTTATTTTAGGGTACCAGCCGCTGCAACGCACGGGTACCCTACTAGTATCTTATAAAGCATTTAGACATTCTAAAAAAAATACTTAAAATTCAGCATTACAAGTTCTTAAGCGAAAAATACAACTAATTAAAACACATTTTCTAACATTAAATAAATTTCAAGTTCTTAAGCTAAAAGTATAACTAATTAAAACACATTTTCTAACATTAAATACAATCTCTAAATAGAAATACTTAAAATTCAGCATTACAAGTTCTTAAGTTAAAAGTACAACTAATTAAAACACACTTACTAACATTAATACAAAGCACTATTAATGTGATCAAGATATTTAATGTAGTCAACTAATTAACTGGTTAATAAATACAATTAATGCATTTATTAAAATACCCCTTACATAAGAAATACAAATTATCAAGCATATTGTACAACCAACTTAAACATAATTTCTGCTCGAGCCAGAACAGGCACAGTCCAAACGGGCTCGAGCATGAACGGTTTACAACTCCTAGCTATCACTTTTGCCTTTTGATGTCGTTAACATTTATTTTACGGTACCCGCCGCTGCAACGCGCGGGTACCCTACTAGTATATGTAAAATATAGTGACATTAGTTAGATATCTTTAATTTCATTGTTATCTTTTATACTTCTTATTCAATAAGTTTCCCCTATCAAATTAATCCTATAATTAGAGTTGCGTTCTTTTACAAAGTGTGCAAATTCCCTCTTTTTTTTCTTATTAAATTCGGTTAGGGGGTATTTTGGTCATTTAACCCGTTTTTTATATTCCACCCTAAATTTCAAACGCAAATAACTTTCAAATGACAAACTTTTACGAAAAACCGATTTCACCATAATTTTTTAAATTTAATCCTCTTTAATTTGGTATGAATCTTGTTAAATATTTCAAAAAAAATTTTACATGTCAAATGGTTCTTGATTTTCTTTATTTTTTTGGCATTTCTGGCCTTATTTTTAACCCTCATAAATTTTGAATCGTGAAAAACTTAAAACATGAAAGTTATAGATTTTTGTTCACTCTTTACCCAGAAATTTGAATCACTCAAATCCGATATCATATGGGTAAGATATCACATGTTAAACATGTTGTTTTACTCATATTTGTTGCATATAAGGTGTTTGATAAAATGTCTAACTTAGATTTTTAGTGTTAAAATTGAGCTAAATGCACTAATGTTTGTCTCACAACGCATCATTAATCATTTTATTAATGTAAGATTCAAAAAGTGATGCTTTTTAATAGTTAAAGGTTTTTAACTATTAAAACTGATGAACTGATGAACCAAACCAAACTGTTTAAAAAAAAGCATAAAACCAAAACTGATGAACCTAACCAAAACTGAAACTATGATTGTGTAACACCCCAAAAATTTGAAAAGCAGCGGAAGTCTAATTCGGGGTCATTACAATTTAGAACACAGTCATACTTATAGAAAACAATTCAAAAGATAAGTTTGATATCATTCCATGAAAACTCATAGTATTCAGAGTTACAAAACATTTTCCAAATGTTGATTGTTTCACAAAAAGGGTGACGAGTTTGAAAAGAATGATATAATTAATTGAAATAAAAGGGAGGTCCTGAGTGCCCTTTTTGCCAGCTCCGTGCCATCATGCCGCTAATTTCCTGAGATAAACATGCTAAAAAGTCAACACAAAGGTTGAGTGAATCCATAGTAGTTTAAATTTGTAATAGTTTGAGCACAAGTCAAATATTTTTAAAATAAATAAATCAAGATGATTGGTCTTGATTAAACGGGTGACATATTGCTCCAAAGCCTCACGAAACGCAGCCTTAACATGAGTGATATCAAATAATGATATACTCACCTACACCACAAGGGATGTAGATGAGAAAAGGGGCTCTCGGTGATAGAAAGGTACAAACTTCCTAGAAAACTCGAATATAGCACATCCCCTGCCAAATGATCACTTTGGCATATATGGGTTGCCGTCTCCAATAGATCTATCAGCTAACTTCGCGCTCACTCGCAAGTAATTAAGGTTCGTGATATGAGGGACTTTATTGTATGGGAACTAACTTAGGCAATATCAGGTGATTATTCGCATACTAAAAATACTTGTGTTCGGTTTATCGTATGTATCTCCCCACGAGGTTTTGAAAACAATTTAAAAAGGTGGGACTATGAACTCACCTGATGGGTGCGTGCAAAGCTCAAATAGTGCTCAAAAGGTGAATGTGAATTGCTACAAATAACAATGAATAACCTCCGACTTGCGACCAAAATTAATGTGAGATATATATATATATATATATATATATATATATATATATATATATATATATATATATATATATATATATATATATATATATATATATATATATATATATATACATATATACACACACACACACACACACACACATACATACTAGACGAGTACCCGTGCATAGCAACGGAATTTTATAGCGACAAATAGTTTATTGATAAAAAAAGTTTATAGGTTATAAATGAAAAATAATAATAGTTTGAAGATTTTGGAATTAAACATAATGTTTTGAAACCCGGTTCGACCCGGGTGGTTCAACCGGTTGAACCGTTCCGGTCGAAAATTTTGTCGATTTAAACCGGGTCAACTTGCTAGGTTGAGTCGAAAACGGGTCAAATTAAACCGGTTCAACCCGTCGGGTTTCAAGCGTCCCGGGTCAACCCGATTTGTGATTTGTATTAATTGTTTTAATTGGTTGTATTTAATTTGTTAGATATGTTTTTAATTGGTTGTATAATGTGAATAAATAATTTTACTTTTAAGTAATAGGGTGTTTTAATAAGAGTATTAATTACATTTCATAATTTCCTTTAATAAGATTTTTCAACATTTCACATTACTTGACTTTTCACTTTCCACTTTTCCACTTTCACCATTTTTCCTTTACTAGACGAATACCCGTGCATAGCAACGGTTCTTAGCGGCGGATAATTAACGATTTGTGATATTGTGGTGAGTGTTTTGTGTAGCGTTCAAAATAGAACGAGACCGAATTAAGGTAAAAACCGGGACCGGGACCGAGACCGAGACCGAATATGGTCGTTCCGGTCCGGTCGGTCTTCGGTCGGTCCGGTCCGAGACCGATTTTTGGTTTTTTTGTCGGTCCGGACCGACGACTGAATTAGCCTAAAAGCCTAGACCGAGGACCAGACCGAATGTGGTCAGTCCAGTCCGGTCTCGGTCGGTCCGTTCGGGTCGTTTGACCACCCCTATTTGTGTGTAACTTTTCTTATCTTTATTACAAATTTGTTCACATGTTATAATTCTTCACTAAAAATACAGACAATAAATAAGGGACTAAAAAAAATCAATCACATATATTATACTCCTATATGTTTTGGACAAAATCTTGATGGGGAATGATTTCTTTCGACACTCTATTTATAGCGTTAGGGAATCAATTTTGAATAGGTGGAAATGTATAATTTTACATAAAATTTGGTAGCCGAATAGGCGCGCCTAGTGGCAGCGATGCATCGTTTTCAACGATATACGTTTTGTCATTTTTCTCTATATGTAAGGTTTAAATTTAATTTTCGCGACAGTCGAGCATAATTTCAGTGGTTACGTTGACATATGGTTGTGTTATATGTTAACACAATCACGACACATGTTAAATCATTTGATATTACAATAGTTTATATATGTAGTTTTATCTTATTTTTCCAACAATGGTGAAACTTCAAGTTATATCGTTTTTTATTTTATGTAAATGCAAAGTTCAAATTATAATCTATAACAAAATATTATTATTGTAGCGTTTTCATAATTTGCAAACCTACACCTTTTTGCTTTTGCACTTTTTTTATTTTATGTAAATGCAAAAATCAAATTATAATCTATAACAAAATATTATTATTGTAGCGTTTTCATAATTTGCAAACCTACACCTTTTAGCATTTGCACTTGACAAAAGGCCTGTACTCACTATACCTTCCCTTCCCAATGAAATTCAAATATCACCAAATCCCAACATCCAAATATCACCAAATCCCAACATCCAAATTTACGTGGAAGATTTGTAACTTTTTGAATCTAAAATTAAACTTCAATGAAAATTACTTTAAAAACTAAATAAAATTAAAACTATTCCATGTTTCAATAACTAAAACTAACAAAATTTCGAAACTTTCAAACTCCGTGTTTCAAATTTAATTTAAAATATTCTTAAATAACTAAAACTAACAAAATTTTCAGGAAAGTTTTAAACTTTTTGAAAGTCAAATATTGGTTTCGGAAAATTTTAGCGGCGAATACTAATTTTTCGAAAATTTGATTATTTTTTATTTTTTTAACATAAGTTTCCGACTTGATATTGCGAGCCGATTAATCTCACTACGACCAACATTTTTAATGGCTCAGAGTCTGCATAGGTAAACTTCTGTGGCCACAAGAGGATTAATTTTTTCCTTGTTGAATTCGAACCCTTTAACTCCTCTTTGAAAATTTAAATTTCGAAAGCATTTGTTTTTAATTTATTTTATTTATTTGTGTGTTTGATTAAAAGGGAAAAATAACCGAGTAACCTCGTTATATAATTTTCGATAAATTAAGGTTGCATCAATATTTTGTGCATGGTTTTTTTAATTTATAAACCAAACAATTAGAGTGGGTGCAGTGGGCTCACCCTCGGATACCACTTGTCATGATGCGCCACCCTATTTTCTTTTTCATCAATATAGAGTAGCTAGACTGTTAGAGTGAAAGAAATTGATTCTTGATGTTTTCGAAACCGTTTTGACCTACAGTATTTCCCGTGACCAACCATAATATTTGTCTTTGAATCTCGCAATTTGATGAATTAATTTTTCATATGTATCTAAATATCACTTGTATAGTTTGTACTTCGTATCTGCTAGAGTTTTAAAATATGTTCTCGTTCTACACTTCCACAGTCCAAAGTCTAAATAACACCTCGAATATTCTAATTACTTTGTTTCACCATAGGCTACAAAATACTTTTAAATGAAAAATATATATATGGTATTTCTTAGCTTAAACTATTGTAAGATACTAAAGTAAATAAGAATAAAAACATTCAAAAAAAATTGAATTATATTTGCTTACGTACTACATTTTTTTTTTTTTTTTACTAATGTCCAAAGGCCCATAAAGTCTACTTTTTTCTTTGTTCGACACGTTACTTTCGTGTCTTTCTCATATGTGAAGTCCAAGAAAACAAAAGTGATTTAAGATATAGAGTAGCACTATAGCAGTATAGCACAACTTTCACTATTACAGAAAAAGTGTGTCTAAACTACATCGAAAACAACAATAGTCAAAAGTATATTTCAAATTTCAAAATATAAAAATTTGACATTTTGTATTTACTTTTAGTTTAGAAATCTCATACATATTTCAAGTTTTCAAATTCAAACGTTGAATTTGGTCAATATTAGAATTTTTATGGTTTTAAATTTTCATAATTTAGAAATTATAAATTTAAAAGACACAAAATAAATAAATAAATAAATAATCTTGAGTTAATCCTGTAAAAAAAATGTTTACAACTTTGATGTGTTAACCATTTTTTTACAGTCCATATTTCAGTTATTTAAAACTTTTAGTTTCACTAAAATAATTACCAACAAATTTAAACTAATATTTTACTAACATAATCACGAACAAATTTTCAGAAGGCTTAAACAACAGCAATATTTAACAAAAATACACTATTAAAAATTACTAACAAAACACACATGTATAATTCCAGCAAGGAGCTGCAGTTTCTAACGGAAAGAAGCAAATCCAAAAGTGAACAACAAATTCCGGCGAAAGTGGTGAAAGATCTGCAAAATAAAGTAAAGAAAAACCTTGAAAACATAAAAAATACAAAACATGAAAATCATGTAGATCTATAAAAAAAATATATCAATCCAAAAAGGAATACATAGATCTTAAAATAAATAGTTAAATACTTACAAAACACTTTCCGGCGACAAAGGCGGCAGCGGTCACTCTTTCCGGCGAGATATCGACGTCTACACCCGCGGTCCTAACAAAAAAAATACCAAAAAAAATCTATAGATTTACAAGAAAAATCTTCAAAACTATATTAACAAAAAGAACTACAAAAATAAAAACCTTTGACTGATGGTTTCGGCTAGGATGGCGTCGCTCGTGGTCATATCCAGCGATGGCAACGCATATTCCGGTGGCGGCATCGGAATATTCCGTCAATAGCAGTGGTCGGAAATCATCTTCAAACTATTCAAAATAAATAGATCCGTTAAGAATATGCATAGATCTATAAACAAAAAAAAATAAAAAATAAAAATAAAATAAAAACCCTTCAAAACCTTAAGAAAATATGTTATAACCTTCAAACCTTTAGATCTATAAAAAAAAATAAAGATAGATCTACTAAAAAAAACCTTTAGATCTATAAAAAAAAATAAAGATAGATCGATAAGAAAAAACATTAGATATGAAAAATACCTTTCTCTAAGATTTCGGCGACGGGGCTTCTGTGGTGGTTGGCGTTGTTCATGGTCTACGGTGGAGGCATGAGGTGGGAGTAGCGTACGGTGGTTGTGGGGTTGAGTGGTGGTGATCAAGGTTATAAAAGGCGTAAGGCGTGGCGTGGCGGCATTGCCGCGCCTCAAGCCTTACACGCCTTGACGTAGCCTTTGCGTTTCATAAGGCGTCACTAAAGCGGCAAAAAAATATTTATAGATTTATGTATTTATAATTTTAGATCATATTACTCGTACTATTAGCCATTTAGACTACTACTTACTGGTTCATATATCAAATAGCCCAAATCCCAAATAATAGTTCAAAACATTAAAAAAAAAAAAAAAAAAAAAAAAAAAAAAAAAAAAAAAAAAAAAAACTGGTTCCAAAAATGCCGCCACGCCTTACCAAAAGGCGCGCCTTTTCACGCCTTTTTTAGCCACGCCTAGATCAGCCGCCAAGGTCCATTTCGTGGCGCCGAGGCCACGCCTCGCGCCTTGGCGACGCCTTTGCAGCGCCTTGGCGCGCCTTTTAGAACACTGGTGGTGATAGAGTTGTGGTGCGTTTGTTTATGAGTACCGGTGGAGGTGGAGTCGGTGGTGGTGGCGTAGGTTGTTGGTGGTGTGAGTGGTGATGGTTTTCGTGGTGGAGAACGGGTGGTGGAGGGGTACGGAGGTGGGCGGCAGGTGGTGAAGGAGTCCGGCGGAGATGGAGTTCGGTTGTGGTTAAAGAGAGAGAGAAAGAGAGATAGAGAGGGGAGTAATTTGTTGTGTGTGTGTGTTTTGAGTTAGAGAATGAGTAAGGTTCGGTTTATATATAGGTATCCAAGGGTAAAATGAGAAATACATTAATTTCAGTTTTTCACATATTGACTTGTTGACCAAATCTCCATTATAAGTAGTATATATATATATATATATATATATATATATATATATATATATATATATATATATATATATATATATATATATATATATATATATATAGGTTGGTTCTTGAAAAAAGTCCACTTTGATAGAAAAGTGTACAAATCACCCTCTCCAATTTCCCTTCCTTTTTTTTCCCAACTCAAGGGGCCTCTTTGTAATAACCTTTTTCTTTTAGGGGCTGTTTTGAAAATTGCTTATCTTTTTATCTTTTTATCTTTTTCTTTATTTATTTTTTTTTCTTTTTTTGACTGCTAGTATCATTTTAGACATGTAGATTTAATGAATTGTGATATGTCAATCATTATTTCAAACTCGTATTTTATAGAAACATTGAATGTTAAACTAATAATAAATACTAATCCGTAACATACAATTAATACTATGACTCAAGAGTTACCTTTTAGCCAAGAGAAGGTATAGATCGAAATTGGATACGATCGAAAATTTAACGAAATCTGATTGGGAATAAAACCCAACATATATAAGATTTAATGTATATACAGTCATTTGACGAAATTGTAATTTTATTACATATAATGTATAATGTGTATATAATCAATGGTTGGCTGCCATTCTTCTTCTTATCATCCTCGTTTTCTTTTTGGCTTCGACGGCTTCTTTATCTTTCAGAGCAGTGAGAGCATTATGGGCATCTAACTTTTGTGCCACAAATATATCCCCGCATAACCTGCATTTAGGCTCTAGGCGACTTTGAAACCCGTCATCCTAAGCTACTTCCAACACTCCCAATCATTCCAGGCTGATCAAGTAGCCTACAAAGAATAAGATTTCCTTCCAAACTCACGTCCATTTCAAAAGACCCTGCCTTTGTCAAATGTGGGACCCCGTCTTTTACCTTGCCCTCAACTTTAATATCTCTAGACTGAAATTGCACTGGCAAACCATGATTCGACATTAGCATTCTGGACTTGAATGATTTCGAGTGGCTTCTCAGGCGACCCATAAAAAATGATCCGTTATTCACTGATACGGATACCTCTTTGTTCTGCTGTTAAATCTGTGTTTACTAAGTTAACGAAAACACTAGATATAGGCTCAATAAGACCTTTGGTAAACATAGCTCGAAGTAGTTGAGTGTCAAGATCATCAGGTGCTCTGGCAGAAGCGTATGTTACTTTTACTGTTCTAACACCACTTCGTCCTACTAGTTGAACAGCTAACCTACCAAGTTTTTCAGCAAGTGTTACATAAGGCTTCAGTTCTATAAGTACCTGCAGCATATGTCCATAGAAAATGGTGAGATTTCCTTTTATGACAAAGTACTCAATTTGAGTTGAAGCGCCCAAAATTTTAAGTTAAATTTCTTTGTACGCGGGTTGAAGCACCCAAACTACTTATTTGCCCAAAGTAAGAATATTGGCTTATGTGCACAAGATTCTGCTATAACTCCATCCCAAGACACGTGGGTAGCTAAATAAGTAAATATTCATAAGACAATAAACATTATGCTTTTAGTAGTAGTACCTCAGCAAGAACCATTGGAGCATTTACTGTAGTAGCAGCAAGCTCGCCCTTCAAGGCGCCAACAACATTTCATATCTAGCATTCATGCTTCTTCTTGACATACTACTTTAAAGGTTTTAAGCTGAGAGTTCAGATACGTATTCAACATCTTATACAAAGATTGACAATGTAGTGTTCTGATTCTGGACCAAACCAAGCCAAACTGAGAACAGACATTTGAAAGCATCAAACCTTGAACAGACTTATTATTAACTAAAATAAATTACATGCAACTAAGGGGATGTTTGGATTTTTATTATAACCTGAGTAGTAATATAATAGACACCTAAGGGTGATAAAATGGGGATGTGATTATGTTTGTCAAGTTGTAATAAACAGGAGACATCACATAATTGTTTGAAAAAATCATACACTATGGATGCACTAATGTATAATACAGATGCATTAATGTGTAATTCAGATGCACTAATTGTTTGGAAAAATCATACACTATGGATGCCCTAATGTATAATACAGATGCATTAATGTAGTCATTTAGAATTGTTATTTGCATGTATAAGATAAATAAATAGTAACTTATAAGAATATACACATACAACATTCACATGAAGAAGATAGCCTACTTTGTTTGGATTGTTTTTCTGCATATATTAGATTTATAATGGCTCCAGCTGCAGCTAAACGAATTTGATCCTCTTGCCTAAACATAGCTTTGCGCACAACTAAGATTATGTAATCTTGCAGTGACGGAAAGCATGAAGAAGCATTATTACATATGCTATTTATTAATTAAACATAATGATGGAGTGAATGGATACATGAAGGTTATGACTAAACTTGATGAGTGGCAATAAAACGTTAATAAGACGAGATGCAACTTTGCTTTAAAAGAAACCAAAATAATCTGACAATTCCTTCAAATGTGAAGCATATTCTAGCATAGGATAGGGTGGTTCTACACTAGGTTGCCAAGTAATCTATAAAGGAAACATAAGAAAACAATAAGCACGTGCAGTTAATTACCTAACTTAAGTTGCATCAAAAAGTATACCAAAGGCTTTTAGAATATTGTATACCTGATAATAGCTAAACTCTGATCGGGCTTAAGAGGAAGTATTCGGAATTTACATTGCTCACTTATTTGCGCAATATAAAAATAACGAGATCAGGAGTGGAAATTTACCTTTCTTTAGATGACACGAATTGCTAATTCAAAAGACGATTATTTGTTCATACTGACCTCATTCCTTGACATACCATGAACCTCAAATAAACTTTTTAGCATCTGAATGCCAAGCTCTTGAGAACCCATTAGACCAGTATTTCCAAGTTCTTTATGATTTAACTCATTAGTTGACTCATTCCAACAGGTCTTTCATCTCTCTTTTATTATTTACTTATAAGTCAACGCCAAATAAAACTATTGGCTTAATCACCTATAGTTCAGCTAGCATGAGTCTTTTATTATTTACTTATAAGTCAACTGTTAACACGAGTCTCAAACGGATGCACTAAAGTACCTCAAATGGATGCACTAAAGTGCCTCAAATGGATGCACTAGGTACCTCAAACGGATGCACTAAAGTACCTCTCGAGCCAAATTCTCTGAAGCAAACGTCTGCATATGCAATAGTCTTTCCTGCATTTACAATTTGTAAAACATACTACACTTTTTAATTATGTTTATGGGACCAAAAGTTTTATTTATAAATGTACACTTGACTTATTAAATCAAAAGAGAGTACGACTGAAATGTGTTAATATCAAGCATTACAATCACACTTGACTTAGTAAATAAAAAAAAATGCCAAAAGCTATTACTGAAGATGTATCAATACCTGAAGATTTACAACAAGTAAAAGGGGTACTTTTCTTGGTGATTCAAAGCTATTACTGAATATGCATAAAAAGAGAGTACAACTGAAATGTGTTAATATCAAGCATTACAATCACACTTGACTTATTAAATAAAAATAAAAATAAAATAAAAATAAAAATAAAATAAAAAAAAAAGCCAAAAGCTATTATTGAAGATGTATCAATACCTGAAGATTTAGAACAAGTAAAAGGGGTACTTTTCCTGGTGATTCAAAGTTCAAGAAGACGTACAATATGATCAATTTTATGTGGATATAAGAATACATCAACACTAATAGGATCGAAAGCAGCATGGTTTAAAGCATTTTCTTTCTTTTATCTATGCCAAAAAGCACAAACATCATACTGTTAGAAACAGTGATCACAAACAATAATTATATCGAAAACAATACTTTCAAATATGACATACACATGATTCAGACATTAGCACTTTGTTTACCATCAACATTCATTGTAACTTGATTAACTGAAAGATACTACCACGATTAGAGAACTATCATATTGATTAAGACTAATGATCACACAACATAATAGTTGGAATCATAAGTTCATTGACTGATTTAATGTCCAAAAGAAACTCCATATCCAAGAAGTATCACTTAGGCAAACATGAATATTAACTTCTTGGATATGAAATGTGGTAATACTAAGAGCCTAAGATAACATAATTTGAAGTATGCAGATAAAACTTCGACTCTGTTATCTTACAAACTGATACACTAAACACGCATACCGATTCCTTAATATGTCTATCAATGTACTCATCATAATCACTGATGCCTTAACTACACTCATTGATGCTCTGATCATTACTCACTGATGCACTAATCATACTCACTGATGCACTAATATGTTCAACGATGCACTAAACATATTTTTATGCACAAATCACACAAACAGATGTCGTAACAAGCCATTTGATGCCCTAATCATACTACGGATGATGTAACAACTATTCCTGATGCAATAATATACAAGCATATGATAATTCATGATAACTTGATGCACTAATCACACAAACAAATGCTCTAAACATACTCAATGGATGCCATAATGTATCGCATGATGCTTTAATCATACACACTTAATGCACTAACATTTCATGCGATGCCCTAATCACAAGCTCTCGATGCCCTTAATTTTTCATTTCATGCTCTAATCAAACACATTTTATGCCCTAAATTTGTCATTTGATGAACTAACCATACACTCCCGATACCTTAATTTTGTAAAGTGATGCTCTAATTATTATAACAGATTCCATAATTGCTAATGCATTAATCAAACAAAAATGACGAAACATGTCACGCGATGCTCTAATAATACACAATGAATGCATTAATCTATCTCGCGATGCTCTAACAATACACAATGGATGCATTAATCTATCTCGCGATGCACTAATCTAACAAAAATATGCACTAAAGTAAATTCCTTGGTTACATAATATTTACTTTTGGTTACATAATAACACTAATTCATTAAATGTCATTCCATTCCTCAATAACACTAATTATTTTATAATTTTCACAATGATGCACAAAAATAACATAAAAAAAATTAAAAGTATGTAATTAAAAACTTACAGTTTTTGGATATCTCTGGTTTGATTTCTATTTTCTTCCGGTGTTCGACGGATGTACAACGGCAAAGATGGAGTGGTGGAGATGATGACAGACATGACGACAGTGGAGATGATGACGGTGGAGATAATGACGGTGGAGTGGTGAAAGGAATGATGATGGTGGCGATGGAGATGGTGAGAAGCGATTCGTGATGTACCGGATTATGTGGTGGTGTGATGGTGACGGCGGCGATGGAGGTGGTGATGGTGAGGTCAGTGTTTCTGTTTGAATCGGTGTTTGTGTATGTTCGTATCTGGAATTGTAGATTAAAAAAACACCGCTCCTTCTTTTTGTGTTGTTTTTCTTTTTTAACCCAGAACTTTCAAACGTTTTCATAATCTACCCTATAACTTTTTTTCTCACTTTTCTATCCAAATACACTTTTCTCTAGAACCCTACCCTATATATATATATATATATATATATATATATATATATATATATATATATATATATATATATATATATATATATATATATATTATCGGTGAATCAGATTGGATGTGTGAATGACGTGTGATTCCTTCGAGTACGGTGATATCAATTTCATTTGTCTTAAAATGTTCAAAATAACTTAATACAGTTATTTATAACGTTGATACGAAACGTTATCGATGTTCGTTTAATTATTCGTTATTGTTATAACGTTAGTAAAAATATTTATTTTAAATATTTTTAGTAAAATTATTATACTTTAAGTTATATTATATATATTTATAATACATGTAAAATACATGTTGTAAAATATTTATGTAAAATACAAAATATTTAAAGTAGTAAATTTAATAACATGTTTTACCCATTACTTTAGAAAAGTTACCTTTTATACCCTTTTATTAGAAATAATTACCTTTTTAATCCAAAATAGTACTTTTACACTTTATACCATAAGTTTAATCCAATTACAGTTTCTACCCTCTATCTTTTATTAAAATCATTGTTTTCTGGTTCGATCCAACAGTTTGGCAGTTTTACATTTTTGGTCCCTTAACGAAACAATTTGCAAAAATAGTCCAAAATTAAGTTTTCGTAAAGCTAACTTTTATTTTTATCAAAGTTGTCATTGTTAGTTTATAAAAAGTTCACAAAATCAGTTTTTGAGTTTAAAACATTTCGGACATTTATTTCAATTTTTACCGGAAATTATTTAAGAAAAATCTTCATGGGCTCGTTAGCCCATCAAGCCCAAACTCAGGTTTTAGAAATCTTTTAAGGGTTGTTAATACAAATATCGCCTAAAAACGTTATTTATATTTTACGATCTTCGCTAAGTTTTGTTAATGACAAATGTAAACTTTAGTTTCTAAGTAAAACATAATCTTAGTTTTAAAAACTTGCATAAACTAGACTTTTGCTACATTTTACATTTTATAAAACACAACACTTTTTATTTTCTAAAAATAGTATTGTCACATCACATTTATGGCAAGTTTTGTCATTATACATTTATGGAAAGAAATGTGTTTGACTTACTTAGATGTTGCTTGCAAGTTTAGTGTTTGACTTGATATTATGTGATGTGACATTGTTTGGTTTGCAAAAGTAATGAGATGTGACTTTGTTTGGTTTGCAAGATTTATTGCAAAACCACCTGCAAGCCCGGCGGTACCCTGGAGGTACACGGACGGAACCCTTTTGAGGGGTCTGCCTGATCCGCCAGACCTGCAATTTCTGAAATCTGTGATTTGAAGTATCTGTGGTTTGAATCTGTCAATTTCTGCTCAAATCTGTTCTTGGAAGTGTAGGGTGTTAATTTGAGTTAAGTTGGTGGATCATAGCAGCTTAAGTCTTTTAAAATCAACAAAAGTTAGTTTATAAGGACTGTTTGGCATAACTAAGTTTGTGGAGTTCTAGAGTGTTTAAGTGTTTGAGGACTGTTTGAGTATTCTACATTAAGTCATAACAAGTCACTCAATCCATAAAAACCAGTGTTTATTCAAGAAAAAGTCAAAATCAACTTCAATCACCCTCAGCAGTTAATTGTTGAGGTTTTGGGACCTCAAATCCCTCACATTAGCTTAATCTTTGAAGTTTATTCTTAGAATAGTTTTTTTATAGCTTAAGTACTTGTTCTCAGTTCATTAAGAAGCATCAAAGTTGGAAAAAGTCAAAATTCCAAGTTTTCTCAAAAAGTCAAAAAGGGTGCATCTCAGTTTTTCTTAAAATGGCAAGAATTTTGTAGATTTTTGTACTTTAATTGAAGCTTTGAAAATTGTTGGGTGAATAATCTACCAGTATAAGTCTTGATTCCATGTGTTGTTTCATTTTTGTGAATTTTATTGTGGACCCCACAAGCCTAGAAATACACTTGCAGGGGGACTGACCTCCCCTGCATCAGCAAACCACCACAACACCACCACCTTTGGTGGCTGTTGTAGGCCACCTCAGTAGTCCCATAGACCCACATTTGGCTTCTCACAACCCCCTTCCTACCAGGTTTCAAAGTTTGACCATTTGTTTGACCTTAAGCCTAGTGGACCCCACCTGGAATCAACCCTAGAGTTTGTCCCATTTCTGTGTTGTACTTAAGATTTCAAAGTGCTTATTTCTGTCTAATCAGCTTATCAGTGATTATAGTTTGTTGTTTCTAGCTTATATAAGTCACTTGTGCTTAATTGAACCAAGTTTCATCATTGTGGACCCCACATATAATCATTTGAGCTCAATTTCCTACTTGGTCAAAGATAGTCAAACTGTTTTGATTAAGGGGGTGCACACAGCTTATTTTTAAGCTATATAAAAAGTTGTTTCACAAAAGTTTCTTAATTTCATCTCATTTTTAGCTGTCAAAAATAAAAACACAAAAAAAGCAAACATAAAATTAGTGATAGCTTCTATTTAATAGAATCTATCTTTTTCATTTTTCTTTTCAGCTTATTAATAAGCACTTTTCCATTTTTATAATTTTCTTAATTTCCTTTAACCTTTAAGTATTTGAAATAATTTTCTTAGATTTTTCCTAAGCATTTTACTATTTATTAGATTTAAAAATAGTTTAATTAATTAAATAGGTAATATTAGTAATTAAAAAGTTTTCTTTAATTTTAATTAACAACAGTAGGTTTTTATAATTTTCCTAGGTTTTATAAATTAGTTAAGACTTTCAGAAAATATAATTTTAATTTCTACTGTTCATTTTCCATTTTTTTTATTTAAATTATTTAAGTTAGATTTAAATTAATTAAAAGGTAAATAATTAATAAAATAGCCTAAAAATAATTTTTAGAAGTTTTTATAATTTTGTAGGATTCCTGTGATGGTTAAATAGTTTTATAAATTTTTCCATAATTTTCTAAGTTAATTTAGTATTATTTGTAATTTAAAATAGTTTAATTTGTTTAATTAGTATAATTAGTTTTTAATTGATAAAAAACTCATAAAAAGACAAAAATATTTATTTTTATTTTTTTATACTTTCTTCAAGTTCATTTTAAGGTTTAGAAAATATTTTTGCAAATTTTTAGTTTAATTTGTAATCTTTATAATTTTTAGTTAATTTAAATTAGGTTTAATTTACATTTTAATAGTTTTAATTAATTAAGTAATATTTGAATATTAAAATAATCATTTTTATAATTTCATTTTCATTTTAAATTTTCTTTTAATTTTAAGTTTCAAAAAGTTCACTTGCACCCCCTGTAGTTTGTAATTTGTCAACACCCATTATTCTGTCTGTTACCTGATCCCAAATTGTGAATTTGTGCATATATCTGCATATCTGTTATTGTGAATATTATATCATTGTGCAAATACCAAAATATCAGTAGCAAAATCAATTCCCAATCATCTTGGTTACTGTCCTCAGTACCACTCATTCTCAAAAGCGTTTTCCAAAAACACCATTTCAATCTCGCTGGGACATAACGACCCGGGGACACACTATAATATCTGGCCATTTCGGGAGCAATAAAAATTTGGCGCCGCTGCCGGGGAGGTTGTTGCGTGTTTTTAAAATCGTTTTAAGTTTAGTGGTTTTCAAAACCCTCCCTGTACAATTCACACAATTTGTAAAAAGATTTTGTAAAAATATCAATCATATCAAAAAGTTCATTAACACTTTTCCTGAAGTGTTAACAACACCAAAAAAATCAAAAACAACAAAACAAACTGTGAAGTTAAATTACTTCGTTTTCTTTAAGATTACAACCTGAAACAGTTGGTATAAGGTAAGTTCTGACATTAAATTGCGAACTGAAGAGGAAAACTATTTACTTCCTCCCGCCAGCCTGCGAGTAATCTTAAAAGAACGATTTCGGTTAACGAATCAGTTCCAAAAATATAATTCCCAAATTTTTCTGCACACACACCCATAAACCAAAAACAATTTTTCTGTTAAATAAATACATAAAATCTTACCACCGCAAACCAAGGCAGAACACCTACCAACTGGGGGTGTGGACATAATAAGTTCCCAAACTTAAGATTAAAACTTGCCTTTATATCCCTGTGAGTGGTGTACCTTTTTTAAAGAAGCCATTCACTTGTGATTATTGGTTTAAGTTCACTGTGGTTTTGCCTCGATCTTGTTTTGAAAATTTGTTTTTAGTGCATGCGCACTCGGTCACAAACAAAGCGTAAAAATCAGAAAAACGTACACGAGTTACGTACTGTTATTGAAGAACCAAAAACCGAAATGGCCGATGGGCCACCACCACCACCCCCTGACCCTCCCAGGGATGACCCAGCTCCCGATCTCCAAACGATGGAGGAGTTGTGCCAGCCTACCATGCAAGGGAGAGAGGGGCGGGCCTATTGCACCACTCACTATTGAGGCTACGGACTTTAGCCTCAAGCACCACATGATCCAACAAGTCCAGAATTCGTGTCAATTTCTCGGATTACCAGGTGACGATGCTAACAAGTATCTTGATAAATACCTCACCGTCACCCAAAGCATGAAATAGCATGGTGTCACCGATGATGCCCTCCGGCTGTATCTCTTCCCCTATTCTCTCACTCATCATGCCACTGCATGGTTTGACCGACTCCCAAAGAATTCTATTCGTACCTTTGATGAAATGGTAACCAAGTTTTTAGCAAAATATTTTCCACCTTTCATGGTTACCAAGTTACGAAATGATATCAGCAACTTCCGGCAACGTCCCGATGAGTCTCTTTTTGAGGCTTGGGAACATTATAAGCTAGCTATTGATCGGTGCCCTAACCACAATATGTTACAAGTTACCATTATAGATACCTTCTATAATGGTCTGACATTGAGGCACCGGGATATTCTCAATGCTGCTGCTGGTGGGACCTTTATGAAAAGGTGTCCCGAAGAATGCTATGACTTGATTGAGAACATGACTGCCCACCATAACTTTTGGGATTCCTCTGCGGAGAGGGATGAGTCATGCAAATCAATCATTCCTTCATCATCATCTCCTGAAATAATTGCTCTCACCAAAAGATGGATGATATCTCTACGGCTGTGTTGAGAATGAACCAAACGATGCAAAATCAGGTTCAAAATCAACAAGTGAAAGCCGTGGCCCGAAGTTGTGAAACTTGTGGGGGGCCACATCTTTATTCCGAGTGTCCAGCTACTGCTGGTTTTTCTCAAGAGAACATTTATGTTGCTCACGGTTCCTACAACATGGGGGGTAATTCTTACCAACCACAAGGGGACCGAAATCTCTTAAGCTATCGTTCCAACAATTTTCTCGGACCTCCTGGTTTTAACCAAAATCAAAACCGTAACTCGAATCAGAATCAAGGAGATTTTAATCAAGGTCAAAACTCAAATTTCCAAAACCCGAATCAAAATCAAGGTCATTTTAATCAAAACAATTTTCAAAATGGCAATCAAAATCAAGGTTTTCAAGGAAATTTTCAAAGAAACCAAAATCAAAGAAATTACAATCAGGGTAATTTCAATCAGAGAAACAATTTTCAGGGTAACAACAATCAAAATCAAGGGAATTTTCAAAACAACTGTGTTCAAAATCTTCCTAATCAAAATCAAAACGTTGTTCCACCCTCGTCTTCCTCCGATGAAGTGCTAAAACAATTCATGAAAGCACAAGAGGAAACGAATCGGTTATTGATCAGCAAGATCTCTGAGCTTCAGAAGTCTTTAAATGATCGACCCTCGGGCCCGGGTATACTACCGAGCAACACGATCGCTAACCCGAGGGGCGATGTCAAAGCAATCACTACCCGAAGTCGGGTATCATACAATGGACCCACGGTTCCCTCTACCTCTTCTTCTCCTCCTACTAAGGTAGCGGAACGTGAACCTAAGGTTACCACGGACACGGTACTTCCTACTAAAAACGGAGGTACCAACAACGTCCACCCTCAAGTTGTCCCGGTCCCGACTCGTAAGTCGAAAGTTGTATTTGATCCTCCTGTGAGTTCTGATGAAATTCCAAAGAACGATCCTAAGCCTTCAATTCGATATCCTTCACGTATGAATGATCAAAAGAACCGCGAAAGAGCTAATCGTCAGATGGAAAAATTTTATCAAATTTTCCAAGAGTTACATTTCGATATTAGCTTCGCGGATGCTCTTCTTCTCATGCCTAAGTTTGCTTCAACAATCAAAAATCTGATAAGCAACAAAGAAAAACTTTGTGCGATGGCAAAAACTCCACTTAACAAGCATTGCTCAGCAGTGCTCTTGAAAAAGCTTCCCGAAAAGCTTGGAGATCCCGGGAAATTTCTCATTCCTTGTATTTTCCCTGGGATGGTTGAATGCTTTGCCTTGGCCGATCTTGGTGCAAGCATTAACCTGATGCCTTACACAGTCTGGAAAAGACTCTCTCTTCCTGCTCTCACTCCCACCTGCATGACTCTTGAGCTTGCAGACCGTACCATATCTCGTCCTCTCGGCATTGCCGAAGATATCTTCGTGAAAGTAGGAAAGTTCCATTTTCCGGCAGATTTCGTGATTGTTGATTTCGATGCTGACCCAAGAGTTCCTCTCATTCTCGGGAGGGGATTCTTAAGAACAGGTCGTGCTTTAATCGATGTATTCAAAGAAGAAATCACTCTACGTGTTGGTGGTGAAGACATCTCATTCAATCTTGATCAGACTTCAAGATACTCCTCCAACTATGACGCAGAAACGGTTAACCGAATTGACATCATCGATGTTGCGTCTGAGGAGTATTCTCAAGAAGTCCTTGGTTTCTCAGCAAGTGGCAGTACCACTCTTTCTACTGATCCTATCATTTCCGACTCTTCCCCTTCTCTCACTCCGTTTGAGGGAAGTGATTTCTTTCTGGAAGAGGTCGAGGCTTTTCTTGCTCAGGATAGTTCAATTCCTCATGGGGTTGATGAAAAGTATCTTGACCCGGAGGGGGACATTCTTCTTCTTGAGAGATTGTTAAATGACGATCCTTCACCCTCTCCGTCTCCAAAAATACTTCATAAAGAGGAAGTCAAACATGTTGAAATAACTGAAGACTTTCCCGAGGTTGAGCTCAAGGACTTGCCTCCTCATCTAGAATATGCATTTCTGGAGGGTGATAATAAATTACCCGTCATTATTGCTAAAGACTTAAAAGATGAGGAAAAGGCAGCACTCCTAAAGGTTCTTAAGGCAAACAAGCAAGCAATTGCTTGGAAACTCTCCGACATTAAGGGCGTAAGCCCGGACTTTTGTACATACAAAATCTTAATGGAGGATGACTTTAAGCCAGCAGTGCAACAACAGAGAAGGGTAAATCACAAAATCCACGAAGTTATCAAACAAGAGGTTCTAAAACTTCTTGATGCGGGATTGATTTACCCTATATCTGACAGTCCTTGGGTTAGCCCAATTCATTGTGTTCCTAAAAAGGGTGGCATAACCGTTGTCACCAACGAGGAAAACGAGTTGATCCCAACTCGTTTGGTCACGGGTTGGCGAGTATGTATTGACTATCGTAAGTTGAATGAAGCCACCCGTAAAGACCATTTTCCTCTCCCTTTTATGGACCAGATGCTCGAAAGACTTGTGGGGAATGAATACTACTGCTTCCTCGATGGTTTCTCGGGTTACTTCCAAATCCCCATTGATCCACAGGATCAAGAGAAAACTACCTTCACATGCCCCTACGGAACTTTTGCTTACAGACGTATGCCTTTCGGCTTATGTAATGCACCAGGCACGTTCCAGAGGTGCATGATGTCTATCTTTTCCGACATGATCGGGAAAACCATGGAGGTATTTATGGATGACTTTTCAGTCATTGGGGATTCATTTCAGTCTTGTCTCTCCCACTTGGAACAAATGCTTAAACGTTGCAAAGAAACGAATTTAAGTCTCAACTGGGAGAAGAGCCATTTTATGGTTAAAGAGGGCATTGTCCTCGGCCATAAAATTTCAAAGAACGGGATTGAGGTTGACAAAGCCAAAATTGATGTCATCGCTAAATTACCTCATCCCACCACCGTTAAAGGTGTTAGGAGCTTTTTGGGTCATGCCGGCTTCTACCGTAGGTTTATCCAAGATTTCTCCAAGATTGCCCGGCCTATGACCCATCTCCTCGAGAAGGATGCTCCTTTCATCTTCTCTCCTAAGTGCATCGAAGCTTTTGAAACATTAAAGAAAAAGCTTACCGAGGCACCGATTCTTGTTGCCCCCGATTGGGACCTACCTTTTGAGCTTATGTGCGATGCTAGTGATTTTGCCATAGGTGCGGTCTTGGGGCAACGAAAAGCAAAATACTTTCAGCCTATACACTACGCAAGCAAAACTATGACCGAGGCTCAGAGTCATTACACCACCACTGAAAAAGAACTATTGGCTGTGGTGTATGCCTTTGAAAATTTTCGGCCATACTTAATCCTGACTAAATGCGTAGTGTATACGGATCACTCGGCTTTGAAGTACCTATTTGCAAAACAAGATGCAAAGCCAAGGCTACTCCGTTGGGTTCTCCTCCTCCAAGAATTTGATATCATTATCCGTGATAAAAAAGGAGCCGAGAACCTTGCTGCAGATCATCTCTCACGATTAGAAAACCCTCACCAGGATGTGTCCGAGGAAAAGGAAATAAATGAAACATTTCCTCTCGAGACACTCAATGCGGTTGCTTTTTGTGGTGACTCTACTACCCCATGGTTTGCCGACTTTGCAAATTACCATGCGGGTAACTTCATCGTGAAGGGGATGACGTCCCAATAGAAGAACAAATTCTTCAAAGACGTTAAACATTACTTCTAGGACGACCCCTTTCTCTTCAAAATCTGTGCTGATCAAGTCATCAGGCGATGTGTATACGGACAGAAAGCCGTTGATATTCTCAAGGCTTGCCATGCTGGACCCACCGGGGGCCACCATAGTCCTAACTACACCGCCAAAAAGGTGTTTGATTCCGGTTTCTATTGGCCCACGATCTATAAGGATGCCCACGAGTTAGTCAAAGCTTGTGATGCTTGTCAGCGTCACGGGAATATTTCACAAAAGAACGAAATACCACAAAATGCCATTCAAGTTTGTGAAATCTTTGACGTCTGGGGCATTGATTTTATGGGGCCATTCCCATCTTCTTATGGAAACAAATACATTCTCGTGGCTATTGACTACTTGTCAAAATGGGTTGAGGCAAAAGCCTTACCCACCAACGATGCCCGAGTTGTTGTAAAATTCTTGAAATCTCTCTTTGCTCGTTTTGGAACTCCACGTGCCATCATTAGTGATCGCGGTACTCACTTTTGCAATGATCAATTCGCAAAAGTCATGCTAAAGTACGGTGTTACTCATCGTCTTTCTACCGCGTATCACCCACAAACAAGTGGGCAGGTGGAGGTTTCAAATCGTGGTATTAAACGGATTCTTGAAAGGACCGTAGGGGAAAACCGTGCTTCCTGGTCGGATAAACTAGATGATGCACTCTGGGCCTTCCGTACAGCTTACAAAACACCCATCGGGTGTACTCCCTACAAGCTTCTTTACGGAAAGGCGTGTCATTTACCGATCGAGCTCGAGCACAAAGCCTACTGGGCCTTGAAACATGCAAACTATGATCTTCATAAAGCGGGTGATCACCGTAAGGTTCAACTCAATGAATTAAACGAACTTCGTGATCAAGCCTACGAGAACTCTTTGATCTACAAAGAAAAGACAAAGAAGATTCACGACTCTAAGATTAAGAACCGCGTTTTCAACGTCGGTGACAGAGTCCTTCTTTTCAACTCAAGATTAAAGATCTTCTCGGGGAAATTAAAAACCCGATGGACTGGACCATTCACTGTTGCTAAAGTATATCCATACGGGACTGTTGAGTTATCTCAACCCGAAGGTCCCAACTTCAAAGTGAATGGTCATCGTTTGAAACACTATTTTGGAGAGGACATACCATCCATGGTTGTCCCGGATCTCCAAACTTTCCCCATGGACCAATGAATTCGGGGATCGAGTCAAGCTAGTGACTCGGTGAACAAAAATTAGCAAAATACGGGTTTTCACCCATATCTCTGACTTCTTTCTACTTTCAACCACTCTAGTGTGGGGGAGTGGCCATCCCCCACCTTTTGAAAAGTAAATATGTATATAAATCTCTTAAAAAAATGATGAAAATGTTTATATGTACAGATAAATAAAGTGAAAAATAAAATCGATATTTCCACAGTTAGTTTCGAATATTAGCTTTTTCCGTTCAGAGATTCGACATAATAGCCGGGACTTTGAATGTTGAGGACAATATTTAATTCTAGTGTGGGGGGGGGGGGGGGGAATTCTTGCGAATTTTATCGCAAAATACTTTCTAAGTACCCCCATTTTAGGCCTAAAATTTTTCAAAAATTTTTCACTTTATTTCAAAATTTTTGTGGTAATCAGTCCGCCATGTCTAAAATGACAAATGGATTGGCTAGTCCAGGAGCAAACGGCTCTTGGTAAAGATATCTCAAACCCGTTGATGGCTTTCAATTTGCCAAAAATTGTATGGTAAATCAACTCGCCATATCCCATAAAGCGAATGAGTTGGCTAGCCCGCAAGATTATGGCTTGTGGTAAAGGCCGTGGAAAATCCATAATTGGTAATCAGCTCACCAAGATGTTGACTTAGTCCATCAAGAGTTGGCTAGTCCAGAAGCAAACGGAATTTGGTAAAGACTAATCAAATCCGTTGACAGCTGGTGATTTGCTCAAAATCACAAAGTTTTTCTCAAAAGATTGCTAGGGAATAGCAATGTTTTAGTGTGGGGGATTGATGAGTGTGTAAATACTCATTATTTTTACCTTTTCTGAGCTGCCAAAACATCTAAAAACACTCAATATTGAATCAAAATAGTGAAAATATCCCAGGAATGTGTTTTATATGTTTCAAATGCAAAATAATCAAAAACAGATGAAAAACGTACAAAGTTTGCAAAATTGGCAGTTTCAGTCCCTCAACTTTCAAAAGTTGTCAAATCTAGTCCCTAGTTGTTCTAAAAACTTGAAAAAGTCACCAAAGGTCCTTTTAAATCAAAAAGTTACAAAAATTAGTCCTTTGGTGCAATGTTTCACAAAATGTCAAGTTCAGTCCCTAAAGTTTGAAAAATTGTCAAAAATGGTCCCTGGGATATTAAAACTTTGAGAAAAACAAATTTTTTCCTTGTACTTCTCACATATGGCAGGATTGGTCCTTGTTTGGCAAGTTTGGTGAAATTTCACATTTGGTCCCTGAAGTTTGAAAGTTTGGCAGAAATAGTCCCTGGGTAATTAAAATGGAAAAATCAGTTTTGGACCTCATACTATTCATCACTTGGCATAAAATACCCTTGGAAAAACTTTGGAAGAATGCCAAATCTCACCCCTAAACTTTCGGCAAAATTGCAAAATTAGTCCTTGTGAAATACAAAACCAAACCGGACCCTTAATAATATTACTACTCCAATCCAATCCAATCCATAAACCACCAAAGCCCAATCCCTATTCTTGGCCCACTCCCACACCAGCCCAACACCCCTTTATAATAAAACCAGGGTCAAATGTTTGACCCTTGGTCAAACCGTCAAACAAACACCACCCTTCCCTCTCCTTTCCCTCCCCCACGTCCACTTGCACTGTTCCCCATCACCTCAACCCACCATCATACTCCACCGCCCAACCCACCTTTCACCTAATAATCCAACCTCATTAAATGCTGCCCCCCCCCCCAAGTTGTTACAACAGTCCAATTTGGACTTCTCCATTTTGGCACCAAAATCGGTTTTAAGGGCTAGGATGAAATCAAGTGATCCAAGGGTCAGGATTTGATGGGAAATGATCAGAAGACTCTCCCAAACCCTAATCTTTGGCTATAAAAGGGAGGAGATTGCAAGGAAGAAACAAGTAGTCACATAGTATTAGGGGTGATCATCGGTCGGAAACCGGACCGGACCGGCCAAGACCGGACCGGACCGAAGACCGAGAACCGGAAAACCATAGACCGAGACCGGACCGAATATGGTCGGTCCGGTCTCGGTCCGGTCTCGGTCCGGTCGGTCTTCGGTCGGTCCGGTCCAATTAGGCAAGTTTTTTCGGGTTTTTGGTCGGTCCGGACCGGACCGGACCGGACCGACAGGACCGAGACCGAATTTGGCAAAAAGCTTAGACCGAGGACCGGACCGAATGTGGTCGGTCCGGTCCGGTCGGTCTCGGTCCGGTCGGTTTTGTCGGTCGGTCCGGTCCGGCCGGTCCGTTTGCTCAGCCCTACATAGTATTAGTTTTTAATCGAATTTGTATGAAATCAGTTTTTAGTTATTAGAAGTGTTTAAAATAGTTTGTAATCTGTTTACTTAAGTGTAATTGATCTTTCTTTAATAAAAAATTCAAGTGTTGTGGTTTCAATTCTGTTTTTACATTTTTCTTCAAATTTTCTCTTATCAGCTTTGATCATGTCTTAAACTAGAGTAACTATCTCATAAGCTCAATTACTTATTTATAGCTACAACTAAACATAAAAACATAAAAAAAAATAGAAAAAGAAAATCAGAAACAAAAACAACAGGGTACCTTTGCATTTTTGAGTGGAAAGCTTAAGGAAGTTGCCTGCAATGGAGGGGCAAGGTGGACTTTTACCTAGCTTATCCTTGACAAGCTAGGAGCTTGTTGCAGAAAAAGAGGCACTAGTAAAAGCTAGTACAAGGTTTCAGTTCCTTATTCATTAATTTCAAGTTTTATAGTATAAAAGTGTGATTATGTGTTCTTAGGGTTCTAGTATTTAATTGCTATTGAATTGTGCTTATTTCTGTCTAATAGTCATAATCAGGGTTGTAGCATCTCATAGAATTTAGTTATAATAGATCTTAGTAAAATTCTCAAAATTAATAATTTTAGTGAAATTTGTGATTTGAAGTATATGTGGTTTGAATCTATCAATTTGTGCTCAAATCTGTTCTTGGAAGTGTAGGGTGTTAATTTGAGTTAAGTTGGTGGATCATAGCAGCTTAAGTCCTTTAAAATCAACAAAAGTTAGTTTATAAGGACTGTTTGGCATAACTAAGTTTGTGGAGTTCTAGAGTGTTTAAGTGTTTAAGGACTGTTTGAGTATTCTACATTAAGTCATAACAAGTCACTCAATCCATAAAAACCAGTGTTTACTCAAGAAAAAGTCAAAATCAACTTCAATCACCCTCAACAGTTAACTGTTGAGGTTTTGGGACCTCAAATCCCTCACATTAGCTTAATCTTTGAAGTCTATTCTTAGAATAGTTTTTTTTATAGCTTAAGTACTTGTTCTCAGTTCATTAAGAAGCATCAAAGTTGGAAAAAGTCAAAATTCCAAGTTTTCTCAAAAAGTCAAAAAGGGTGCATGATGAGTGTGTAAATACTCATCATTTTTACCGGATTTTAACTGCCAAAACGCGTGAAAACATTCAAGAATGCATCAAAATAATGAAAATATCCCAAAGATCGCGTTTTATATGTTTTAAATGCAAAATGATCAAAAACAAACGAAAAACGAACAAAGTTTGCATAATTGGCAGTTTCAGTCCCCCAACTTTAAAAAATTATCAAACTAGTCCTTAAGCGTTTATTTCAAATGAAAAGTCAACCCAAGTTTCTTAAAAGTCAAAAGATGTCAAAAATGATCTTTGGGTAAAACACTTTCAAAAATGAACAAGTTTAGTGAAAAGTTTGGAAAAATTACAAGTTGGTCCTTGCAGTTTGGAATTTGACGGTTTTAGTCCCTGGATGTGCAAATTTGGAGATTATTCATTTAAGGTCCTTGGGAATTCTACAATGTGACAAGAATGGCCCTTAAATGAAGTTTGAATTGTTGGCAAAATTGGTCCCTCACAAATATGGATTTTACATCCTTAAATTTTGGGCTTGTTTTATCAATAAACCAAAAGGACCAATGATTTATCATATCCAGTCCACACAAACCATCCCTTGGGTCCAAAACCATATCCAGCCCAACATTGAATCTGACCCACCCAAACCCTAACCGTATAATATTAACGCCCCTCCCCATTTACCAGTCTACGAAATCCCATCTTCTTCAACCTTTCTTTTACCCAGAATATAAACCACAACCGCCACCCTGCTACACGCCATCTTCACCTCAAAAGTAACCCTCACCACTCTCCATCCCACTATCATCCCAAACCCCTCACAATCCATACCTAACACATCTTTCAATCTCCAAGAAGAAGTCACGGGATACATAGCCAGGTCATCCATCCACATCTCAACTTGGGCGCCAAAAGTAACTGGAGGGCTGTGATTTGTTCCAAACTTGATTTAATGGCTGAGATGTGATCATAGAAGCACCAAAGGCATCCAAAGTTTTTTTGCACTGAAGAATGAAGCACAACTCAGAAGCATCCAAGAATCAAGAAACCCTAGATAAGTAGTATAAATAGGTTGAGTATTGTAAGCCTCAGGGCAGTATTTCATCTTTTTATTTATTGTAATTTTGATTTTTAAAATTCTAGTTTAGAAGTCTGTACTCCAAAATTTTATGGTTTAATGAAAGTTGAAATTTAAGTTTCTCTAAATTCTTGTTTGAGTTTCATATTCCTTATCATATTCTGCTTGGTACCTTATATTTCACTTTATATTGCGTCGAATCAAAAATCAGAAAAAAAAAATTTCCAGGAAAGAAATAAAAAAATATATATATATTTGAAGAAGGAGATAATAGCAGAAGCATGGATGGGAGTTGGTTTAGAGCCCATGGGGGCATTTAGGTGGTCCTTGTGTGTTCTTGGTTATCAGACTCATCTATGCTTTGGATGTCAAGTAGGTTCCATATTTCAATTTGATCATAATCTGTATAAAATGGTATTTGTTGTTTATGAGTGATGTTATCTGCTTATCTGAGTTTGTTTAATCATTCTATAAGTTGATTAGTTAGTGTAATTTAGTGATTTGTTAATCTACTTTGTTAACTCTTTGAATTAATAGAAGTAGGGGTGTTTGGAATTGGTAGTTTAATCTAGTAGTTGTAATTGTTAGTTGTTAAAAACTGCTTAGATTACATCCTTAGGTTCATTATAGCTAAGCCCAACCTAAAATTTTGGTAGTCTTTTAGTGAAAAAGAGTCAAATCCCATCCCTTAGATCATAACAGTCGACTGTTATGAAAATGGAGTGGTAAAGGCTCATTGTGGGTTCCAAACTTATTAAAGTACCTTGATTCACTCTCACTTGAGATAAACAAACTTGAATCAACAACTTGTAGGCTGTCTAAACCATTCTAAGTCAAAGTTTCAAAAGACTCTTCAAAGTTAAAACTGCATATGCAGTTCCTTTTTATCATTTTCAAAACAATTTCTAGACTTTAGTATTTGATGGCCATGTGTAATATTTGTTGATTTGAGTCCTTACCCAGCTTGTTTGCATACTTCAAAAAGAATTTTTGGGTTTTGAGTTGGATTGATTAAGGAGAAAAGGCTTGGAAGTTGATGCTCTGAGTAAAACATTCCCCTGCATCAGATTTTTTACAAGATTTTACTTGGTCTCAGAATGCTCAAATCTGAGCCTTAGGTTGTGATTTTTGCTGATTTTGAAAGCCTTTTAAGTAGTAATTAGGATTCTAACGTTAGCTTCTCTGTGAGTGCTATATAGGTTGCTTAATTTTGATCCCCAAATGCCCACCCCAGGTCTGCTGCTACTGCTTGTGTAGCAGCTTAGCTTGTTTATTTTTCTTTGTTCGTGAATTATTCTTGGTAATTGGATGTTGTTGTTGATTTGTTTATCCAAGTTTGTAGCTCATGTTAGTTTTTTTTTTTTTTTTTTTTTTTTTTTTTTTTTTTTTTTTTTTTTTTACGTTTATGTGATTTGTGGCTTCAAAATTGTCAGTAAGTGAGATAAGAAAACGAAAAGAGAAAGATATTTGGTAACAAAACCAATTGAAATCTTTTAATTTGAATATGGGAAATCTGTTTTGAAAAGAAAGAAAAAGTAACTTAAAGTTTTGATTGTGTTTGAGTTTGTGTTTGTAAAAAGAAAGAAAAAGAAATATAAGGTTGAAAAGAACAAAAAGAAAAAAAGAATATACAAGTTTGTAACAAAAAGTCTGGGGTTGGATTCGAACCCCAGACCTCTTGCCCAACGAACACAATACACCACACTTTAACCAACTGAGCCCGTGGTCCTTTTTTTGTTAATAGCCTCAAGATTAATTCTTTTATGAAGTTTCTAGTGTAATTTGCTTATTTTCTTAGTATTGCTTATTCAGCTTTTCAGTATAACTTTTTCCCAATCTTTTATTTTTCTTAGATTAGTTTTAAGTGAATTTAGTTACCAAAAAATTTTCAGATTTTTCCCAATAGTTTTAGTATTTATTATAATTTAATTAGAGTAAATTAGTTATTAATTCATAATAAATAAAGTCTTTATTGAAAAATTAATTTTCCTTTTTCTAAAATTTTCTGTTGTAATTAGGATCGTAAGAAAATTATTTGGAAACCCGTAGGACTCGTGTAGCTCAAAATTCACGTTTTTATTTGCGCGTTGACGTTTATTTAGAATAAACGTCACGTTTATGTGAAATTTGTGATTTTTAGGATTCCCGATACCTATTTCTTGTTTCCCGTAGCATTTTAAGTTATTTTTAATAGAACTTAACATTCCTTAGTTTAATTTCCCACTTAGGTTACGTTTATTCCATTTTCGTTCGTTAATTTGTAATTTACGTTAATTTAACGTACAACAAAACCAAATAACCTTTCCAATCATACAAGATTTTAATCCCAATCTCACTCGAAGCTTTCCATTCACACTTCGTTGGGGTACGACCCGGGAAATCACTTCTCGGTCTCACAATTTGAATATCACTTTCACAAGTATTGCGGGGTAATCGTTTTCCTAAACGGTTTACTCGTATTACTTCACGATTGTTTGTCTCACGACAAATATTTGATATTTTGATAAAATTGTTGTTTACACACTCCAAAACACAACGAATCAAATGGCGCCGCTGCCGGGGAGGCTGTGTGTCGAAAGTCTCGATAAGGTTTAGACGATTAGACTTGTAGAACCTTCGCAAGAAGTTACGCTTTTATAAAACTTATAAAAAACCAAAAATATTTTTCTTTTGTTTCTAGTGTATGTATTATATCTATATAAGATAAAGAAAAACACAAAAAGATTTTCCCGTTTTATTGTTTAATAAATAAAACGTTAAAATCTTATCACCGCAAACCAAGGCAGAACGCCTACCAACTGGGGGTGTGATCATAATAAGTTCCCAAACCAAAGATCAAAACTTTCCTTTGTATCACTTGCGTATTGGAAAACTTTTAAACGAGAAACACACTTTAAGAGGAGTCGAAACGGTATGTGGCGATCCAATGAACTTCGCCCAGTGAGAGATTCATTCTTCTCTCCCGCTCCTTTGTGCGTTTTTCTTTAGAAGTTAACCTTGCGTTCTGGATTATTGGTTTAAGTTTCCTTGTCTTTAAAGTGGTATTGTTTTAATTGATATTTTTGTGGTGCATGCGCACACGTTCGTCTACGTCAACAAGTCCTTTGCAATCGCTAAATAACATTCCGAGAAGAAGGCGTAATCGACGACGTACCAACCGAATAGCCTAACCCGAGCTTCGTGCTATTCCAATCATGGCGGCCGAGCCCACTATGAATGAGCTTCTCCAAGCACCCATCGAGGGTTACGGAGATGCTATCATCATTCCAGCCATCGTGGCTGACAATTTCGAGCTTAAGACGGGGTTGATTAACTTAGTCACCTCACGTCAATTCTATGGTTTCGAGAGGGACGATCCTCAAGATCACATTCGATGGTTCAACAAAATCACGTCGACCATCAAATGCAAAAATGTCCCTGAGGAAGCTATCAAACTTCTTCTCTTCTCGTTTTCCCTCGATGGGGCTACCAAAAATTGGCTAGACAAACAACCCCCTCGATCGATTGAAACGTGGGAAGATTTAGTCAAGAAGTTTATGAACGAATTCTTTCCTCCATCTAAAACCACCGCCCTCAAGAATGAGATCATGAAATTCACTCAAAAATTTGATGAATCATTCGGTGAGGCATGGGATCGTTACAAGGACATGCTTCGTAAATGTCCTCATCACGGTTTTTCCGAGTTGATGCAACTCGACACTTTCTATAATGGTGTGAGCCAAGTCGATCAAGACTCTCTTAATTCCTCCGCGGGAGGTAATTTCTTGAATCGCACCACCAAAGATGCTTTGATGATCATTGAAAATAAATCTAAGGTCCGCATTCCACGAAGCAAATTGGTTGTTTCACAAATTAATGTTGGTCCTTCTTCCTCATCACCCGTGGCTCAATCTAGCACCGATGCTAGACTTGACAAACTCACGGAAGCTATTCATGCTTTGGTTCTCACCAAAACAAAGAAAGTTTCTTCTCAACCTGCTGAAGTAAAAAAGGTTGACACTTGTGTTACTTGTGGTGGTCCACACGCTTACTACAATTGTACTGCCACCGATGGCAATCCATTTGAAGTTAATGCTATAGCCGGTAATTCCAATCAAGGAGGTAACCAATACCGTCCTCAAATGGAACCAAATTACCGTGCTAACAATCAAAGTGGTCCACCCGGTTTTTCTCAACCCAATAATCCAAATTGATTCAATCAAAATCAACAACAAAGAAACCCGAATGTTCAAAACCAATTTCAAGCCCCTATGAACCAATATCACAATCAAGGGGGAAATTACAACCAAGGTTCTCAAAATCAAGGAAACTTGAATAGAAACCAAGGTTATGGTAATTTCAATCAAGGAAACAATTTTCATGGTAATAAACCATGGAAATTTTCAAAATCAAGGTTTCAATCAAAATAACCGAGCTCAAAATTTTTCTCATCAAAATCAATCCGTTGCTCAACCTCAATCATCAACCGATGAATTGTTGAAGCAATTTATGAAAGCTCAAGAAGAAACTAATAGGTTGTTGATCGGTCAAATTTCTGAACTAAAGAAGTCTTTAAATGATCGACCTTTGGGATCGGGAACGCTACCAAGCAACACGATCGCCAACCCGAAGGGCGATGTAAAGGCGATCACAACCCGTAGTGGAGTTTCTTATGATGGACCCACGATTCCTACTACCTCATCTCCTTCTCCTCCCGAGGTAGTGGAACGTGAACATGAGGCTACAAAGGCTAAGGTGCAAATCACAAGTACACGAAGTACCGCACACGTCCAACCTCATGTTGTCCCAAAAACCAAATCAAAACCGGGAATTGTTTTTTAACCCTCGGAAAACCCCGTTCAACCAAAAGCTTCAATACCATATCCTTCGCGTCTAAATGATCAAAGACTCCGCGAACAAACTAATGATCAAATGAAGAAATTTCTTGAAATTTTTCAAAAATTGCACTTCGACATTAGTTTCGCGGATGCTCTTCTCTATATGCCCAAGTTTGCTTCCACTTTCAAGAGTCTTTTAAGTAACAAAGAGAAATTATTTGAACTCACCAAAACTCGTTTGAACGAAAATTGTTCGGCGGTTCTCCTAAAGAAACTTCCCGAAAAATTAGGGGACCCCGGAAAATTTCTCATTCCATGTGATTTCCAAAAGCTTGAGGAATGCTTTGCCTTGGCCGATCTTGGCGCTAGCATAAACCTCATGCCTTTCTCGATCTGGCAAAAACTTTCACTTCCCGAGCTTACACCAACACGAATGACTCTCGAATTAGCAACCCGTTCGGTTACAATTTCGAAGGGTATTGCTGAAGATGTCTTTGTGAAGGTTGGCAAGTTCCATTTTCCTGCCGACTTCGTAGTCGTTGATTTTGATGCCGATCCTCATGTCCCCCTTATTTTGGGGAGACAATTCTTAAAAACGGCTCGTGCACTAATCGACGTCTTCGAAGGAGAAATGACTCTAAGAGTTGGCGATGAAAAGTTGGTCATAAACATTGAAAACACTTCAAAGGATCTTCTCGACCTTGAACTAGAAGAAATCAACCGACTTGATGTCATCGATTTTGCATGTGATGACCATATTGAAGAAGTGTTAAATGTGCAAGGATCAATCAATCCTTCCAATGATGTCTCTCCCCCATCTCTTACTCCATTTTTGGGAGGTGACTTCATTTTGGAAGAAATCGAAGCTTGTTTGTTGTGTGATTCTCATGTTGATTATGATTCTATCAATCCCGAGGAAGACATACTTCTCCTTGAGAAGTTGCTCAATGATGATCCTTCATCTCTTCCTCCAAAAGAACTTCATAATGTGGAAGTCAAAGATGTTGAAAAAACTGATGACTTTCCTGAGGTCGAACTCAAGGAACTTCCGCCTCATCTCGAGTACGCGTTTTTGGAGGGTGACGATAAGTTTCCCGTCATAATCGCTAAAGACTTGAACGAGGAAAACAAAACCGCTCTCCTCAAGGTTTTAAAGTCACACAAGCGAGCCATTGCTTGGAGACTTTCCGACATCAAGGGTATTAACCCGGAATTTTGTATGCACAAAATTTTGATGGAGGATGACTTTAAACCGGCGGTTCAACAACAAAGACGGGTAAATCCTAAAATTCATGAGGTTATAAAGCAAGAGGTCATTAAACTTCTTGATGCCGGTTTGATTTACCCTATTTCGGATAGTCCATGGGTGAGTCCCGTTCATTGTGTGCCCAAGAAGGGTGGCATAACGGTTGTCAAAAATGATGATAATGAGTTAATTCCGACTCGATTGGTAACGGGTTGGCGCGTTTGCATTGATTATCAAAAATTAAACGACGCCACCCGTAAAGACCACTTTCCATTGCCTTTCATGGATCAAATGCTCGGAAGATTGGCGGGAAACGAGTACTATTGTTTCCTTGACGGTTTTTTGGGTTATTTCCAAATTCCCATCGATCCTCAAGATCAAGAAAAAACGACTTTCACGTGGCCATACGGAACATTTGCTTATCGACGCATGCCTTTTGGCCTATGCAATGCTCCTGGCACGTTTCAAAGATGCATGATGGCCATTTTTCACGACATGATCGAGAAAACAATGGAGGTCTTCATGGATGATTTTTCGGTCGTTGGGAATTCATTTGAATCGTGTCTCTCCAATTTAGACAAAATGCTTCAAAGGTGTGAAGACACCAATCTTAGTCTAAATTGGGAGAAAAGTCATTTCATGGTCAAGGAAGGAATTGTCCTTGGCCATAAGATCTCTAAAAGCGGGATTGAGGTTGATAAGGCTAAAATCGATGTCATTGCCAAACTTCCTCCTCCCACAACCGTAAAAGGTGTTCGGAGTTTTCTCGGTCACGCCGGCTTCTATCGTAGATTCATTCAAGATTTCTCGAAGATAGATAGGCCTATGACCCGACTTCTTGAAAAAGAAACTCCGTTTGTCTTTTCCGATGAGTGCATCAAAGCTTTCCAAACTCTCAAAAGAAAGCTTACCGAGGCACCAATTCTAGTTGCCCCCGATTAGGACTACCTTTCGAACTTATGTGTGATGCAAGTGACTTTGCAATAGGTGCGGTCTTGGGGCAACGAAAAACCAAGCATTTTCAGCCGATTCATTATGCAAGCAAAACCTTGACCGAAGCTCAAGCTTACTACACCACAACGGAAAAAGAATTACTTGCCGTGGTGTATGCGTTTGAGAAGTTTCGGCCATATTTAATCTTGACTAAATGCATAGTGTACACGGATCACTCGGCTCTCAAATATCTCTTTGCCAAGCAAGATGCAAAGCCGAGATTGCTCCGTTGGGTTCTCCTCCTACAAGAGTTTGATATAATCATTCGTGATAAGAAAGGAGCCGAGAACCTCGCTGCTGACCATCTTTCCCGATTGGAAAATCCTCATCAAGGTGTCCTCGAGAAAAAGGAAATAAATGAAACGTTTCCTCTCGAGACACTTAATGTGATTTCTTCTCGTGGTGATTCTAGTACCCCATGGTTTGCCGACTTTGCAAACTACCATGCGGGGAATTTTGTTGTCAAAGGGATGTCGTCCCACCAAAAGAACAAATTTTTCAAAGATGTGAATCATTACTTTTGGGACGATCCCTATTTATTCAAAATTTGTGCGGATCAGGTTATTCGAAGGTGTGTTCATGGCCAAGAAGCCATGGAAATCCTAAAGGCTTGTCATAATGGACCCACCGGGGGACATCATGGCCCGAACTACACCGCTCGAAAAGTATTTGAGTCCGGTTTTTATTAGCCCTCCATTTATAAAGACGCCCATGACCTAGTCAAATCTTGTGACTCGTGTCAACGTCAAGGAAAGATCACACAACGGGATGAGATGCCTCAAAACGTCATCCAAGTGTGTGAAATCTTTGATGTTTGGGGCATAGACTTTATGGGGCCGTTCCCGTCTTCACGAGGGAACAAGTACATACTCGTGGCCGTTGACTACTTGTCAAAATGGGTCGAAGGAAAAGCTCTCCCTACCAACGATGCCCGAGTAGTCGTAAAGTTTTTGAAATCGTTATTCTCTAGGTTTGGAACTCCCCGCGCTATCATAAGCGATCGCGGTACTCACTTTTGCAACGAACAATTTGCAAAAGTCATGCTCAAGTATGGTGTCACTCACCGACTTGCTACCGCCTATCACCCACAAACAAGTGGGCAAGTGGAGGTTTCAAACCGTGGTCTTAAAAGAATTCTTGAAAGAACCGTAGGCGAAAACCGTGCCTCTTGGTCGGATAAGCTAGATGACGCTCTATGGGCTTTTCGCACGGCGTATAAAACACCCATCGGGTGTACTCCTTATAAGCTTGTGTATGGAAAAGTGTGTCATCTACCGATTGAGCTTGAGCACAAGGCTTATTGGGCTTTGAAGAATGCAAATTTCGATCTCAAGTTCGCGGGTGATCATAGGAAGGTTCAACTCAATGAACTTAATGAACTTCGTGATCAAGCGTACGAAAACTCTTTAATCTACAAAGAGAAAACAAAGAAGATCCACGACTCAAAAATCAAAAACCGCGTTTTTAACGTTGGTGACCGAGTCCTTCTTTTTAATTCTAGATTGAAGATCTTTTCGGGTAAGCTTAAAACCCGCTGGACTGGGCCTTACACCGTTGTCAAAGTTTTCCCATATGGTACCGTCGAGTTATCTCAAGATGACGGTCCAAACTTCAAAGTAAATGGGCATCGGTTAAAGCATTATTTTGGAGGGGACTTACCACCTATTGTCCCGGACCTCCAAACTTTCCCCATGGACCAATGAATTCGGGGATCGAGTCAAGCTAGCGACTCGACAAACAAAAACAAGTAACAACAAACATGGGTTTTCACCCGTGTATCTGATTTCCTTCTATTTTCTAACACCTAAGTGTGGGGGAGTGGCCACCCCCCGCAATTGTTTGCAATGTATATATCTTATGCAAAAAAAAAAAAAAAAAAAAAAAAAAAAAAAAAAAAAAAATTGAAAATGACAAAAAAATATGTGTTGTTGTATAAATAAAGTGAAAAATGCAAAATGACACTTCCACAATTAGCTTTTAATATTTTCTTCTTACGTTCAAAATTTCGGCATAATAGCCGGGACTTTGAATATTGAGGACAATATTCAACTCTAAGTGTGGGGGAGGGGAAAATTCTAGCGAATTTTATCAAACTATATCGTCTAGTACTCCCGTTTTTGACCAAAATTTTAAAAAAAAATTTCACTTTATTTCAAAAATTTTGTGATAATCAGTCCGCCAAGTCTAAACGACAAAAAGGATTGGCTAATCCAGGAGCAAACGGCTCTTGGTAAAGATAACTCAAACCCGTTCATGGCTTGCAATTTGCAAAAAATTGTATGGTTCCTCAACTCCCCATTATCCTCAAAAGCTAATGAGTTGGCTAGCCCGCAAGATTATGGCTTGTGGTAAAGGCCGTGGAAAAACCATAATTGGTAATCAGCTCACCAAGATGTTGACTATTCCATCAAGAGCTGGCTAGTCCAGAAGCAAACGGCTTTTGGTAAAGACAAATCAAATCCGTTGACAGCTGGTGGTTTGCTCAAAATCACACGGTTATCAGGTGTGCCACAGTTCTTACACCTGGCTACTCCAGAAGTGATGGCTTTTGGTAAAGAGATTTCAAATCCATCAATTTTTTCACAAAAGATTGCTAGGGACTAGCAATACTCAAGTGTGGGGGATTGATGAGTGTGTAAATACTCATCATTTTTACCGGATTTTAACTGCCAAAACGCGTGAAAACATTCAAGAATGCATCAAAATAATGAAAATATCCCAAAGATCGTGTTTTATATGTTTTAAATGCAAAATGATCAAAAACAAACGAAAAACGAACAAAGTTTGCATAATTGGCAGTTTCAGTCCCCCAACTTTCAAAAATTATCAAACTAGTCCCTAAGCGTTTATTTCAAATGAAAAGTCAACCCAAGTTTCTTAAAAGTCAAAAGGTGTCAAAAATGATCTTTGGGTAAAACACTTTCAAAAATGAACAAGTTTAGTGAAAAGTTTGGAAAAATTACATGTTGGTCCTTGCAGTTTGGAATTTGACGGTTTTAGTCCCTGGATGTGCAAATTTGGAGATTATTCATTTAAGGTCCTTGGGAATTCTACAATGTGACAAGAATGGCCCTTAAATGAAGTTTGAATTGTTGGCAGAATTGGTCCCTCACAAATATGGATTTTACATCCTTAAATTTTGGGCTTGTTTTATCAATAAACCAAAAGGACCAATGATTTATCATATCCAGTCCACACAAACCATCCCTTGGGCCCAAAACCATATCCAGCCCAACATTGAATCTGACCCACCCAAACCCTAACCATATAATATTAACGCCCCTCCCCATTTACCAGTCTACGAAATCCCATCTTCTTCAACCTTTCTTTTACCCAGAATATAAACCACAACCGCCACCCTGCTACACGCCATCTTCACCTCAAAAGTAACCCTCACCACTCCCCATCTCACTATCATCCCAAACCCCTCACAATCCATACCTAACACATCTTTCAATCTCCAAGAAGAAGTCACGGGATACATAGCCAGGTCATCCATCCACATCTCAACTTGGGCGCCAAAAGTAAATGGAGGGCTGTGTTTTCTTCCAAACTTGATTTAATGGCTGAGATGTGATCATAGAAGCACCAAAGGCATCCAAAGTTTTTTTGCACTGAAGAAAGAAGCACAACTCAGAAGCATCCAAGAATCAAGAAACCCTAGATAAGTAGTATAAATAGGTTGAGTATTGTAAGCCTCAGGGCAGTATCTCATCTTTTTTATTTATTGTAATTTTGATTTTTAAAATTATAGTTTAGAAGTCTGTACTCCAAAATTTTATGGTTTAATGAAAGTTGAAATTTAAGTTTCTCTAAATTCTTGTTTGAGTTTCATATTCCTTATCATATTCTGCTTGGTACCTTATATTTCACTTTATATTGTGTCGAATCAAAAATCAGAAAAAAAAATTTCCAGGAAAGAAATAAAAAAAATATATATATATATTTGAAGAAGGAGATAATAGCAGAAGCATGGATGGGAGTTGGTTTAGAGCCCATGGGGGCATTTAGATGGTCCTTGTGTGTTCTTGGTTATCAGACTCATCTATGCTTTAGATGTCAAGTAGGTTCCATATTTCAATTTGATCATAATCTATATAAAATGGTACTTGTTGTTTATGAGTGATGTTATCTGCTTATCTGAGTTTGTTTAATCATTCTATAAGTTGATTAGTTAGTATAATTTAGTGATTTGTTAATCTACTTTGTAAACTCTTTGAATTAATAGAAGTAGGGGTGTTTGGAATTGGTAGTTTAATCTAGTAGTTGTAATTGTTAGTTGTTAAAAACTGCTTAGATTACATCCTTAGGTTCATTATAGCTAAGCCCAACCTAAAATTTTGGTAGTCTTTTAGTGAAAAAGAGTCAAATCCCATCCCTTAGATCATAACAGTCGACTGTTATGAAAATGGAGTGGTAAAGGCTCATTGTGGGTTCCAAACTTATTAAAGTACCTTGATTCACTCTCACTTGAGATAAACAAACTTGAATCAACAACTTGTAGGCTGTCTAAACTATTCTAAGTCAAAGTTTCAAAAGACTCTTCAAAGTTAAAACTGCATATGCAGTTCCCTTTTATCATTTTCAAAACAATTTCTAGACTTTAGTATTTGATGGCCATGTGTAATATTTGTTGATTTGAGTCCTCACCCAGCTTGTTTGCATACTTCAAAAAGAATTTTTGGGTTTTGAGTTGGATTGATTAAGGAGAAAAGGCTTGGAAATTGATGCTCTGAGTAAAACATTCCCCTACATCAGATTTTTTACAAGATTTTACTTGGTCTCAGATTGCTCAAATCTGAGCCTTAGGTTGTGATTTTTGCTGATTTTGAAAGCCTTTTAAGTAGTAATTAGGATTCTAACGTTAGCTTCTCTGTGAGTGCTATATAGGTTGCTTAATTTTGATCCCCAAATGCCCACCCCAGGTCTGCTGCTACTGCTTGTATAGCAGCTTAGCTTGTTTATTTTTCTTTGTTTGTGAATTATTCTTGGTAATTGGATGTTGTTGTTGATTTGTTTATCCAAGTTTGTAGCTCATGTTAGTGTTTTTTTTTTTTTTTTTTTTTTTTTTTTTTTTTTTTTTTTTTTTTTTTTTTTTTTTTTTACGTTTATGTGATTTGTGGCTTCAAAATTGTCAGTAAGTGAGATAAGAAAATGAAAAGAGAAAGATATTTGGTAACAAAACCAATTGAAATCTTTTAATTTGAATATGGGAAATCTGTTTTGAAAAGGAAGAAAAAGTAACTTAAAGATTTGATTGTGTTTGAGTTTGTGTTTGTAAAAAGAAAGAAAAAGAAATATAAGGTTGAAAAGAACAAAAAGAAAAAAAGAATATACAAGTTTGTAATAAAAAGTCTGGGGGTGGATTCGAACCCCAGATCTCTTGCCCAACGAACACAATACACCTCACTTTAACCAACTGAGCCCGTGGTCCTTTTTTTGTTAATAAACTCAACATTAATTCTTTTATGAAGTTTCTAGTGTAATTTGCTTATTTTCTTAGTATTGCTTATTCAGCTTTTCAGTATAACTTTTTCCCAATCTTTTATTTTTCTTAGATTAGTTTTAAGTGAATTTAGTTACCAAAAAATTTTCAGATTTTTCCCTATAGTTTTAGTATTTATTATAATTTAATTAGATTAAATTAGTTATTAATTCATAATAAATAGAGTTTTTATTGAAAAATTAATTTTCCTTTTTCTAAAATTTTCTTTTGTAATTAGGATCGTAAGAAAATTATTTGGAAACCCGTAGGACTCGCGTAACTCAAAATTCACATTTTTATTTGCGCGTTGACGTTTATTTAGAATAAACGTCACGTTTATGTGAAATTTGTGATTTTTAGGATTCCCGATACCTATTTCTTGTTTCCCGTAGCATTTTAAGTTATTTTTAATAGAACTTAACATTCCTTAGTTTAATTTCCCACTTAGGTTACGTTTATTCCATTTTCGTTCGTTAATTTGTAATTTACGTTAATTTAACGTACAACAAAACCAAATAACCTTTCCAATCATACAAGATTTTAATCCCAATCTCACTCGAAGCTTTCCATTCACACCTCGTTGGGGTACGACCCGGGAAATCACTTCCCGGTCTCACAATTTGAATATCACTTTCACAAGTATTGCGGGGTAATCATTTTCCTAAACGGTTTACTCGTATTACTTCACGATTGTTTGTCTCATGACAAATATTTGATATTTTGATAAAATTGTTGTTTACACACACCAAAACACAACGAATCAGTGCATCTCAGTTTTTCTTAAAATGGCAAGAATTTTGTAGATTTTTGTACTTTGATTGAAGCTTTGAAAATTCTTGGGTGAATAATATACCAGTAGAAGTCTTGATTCCTTGTGTTGTTTCATTTTTGTGAATTTTATTGTGGACCCCACAAGCCTAGAAATACACTTGCAGGGGTACTGACCTCCCCTGCATCAGCAAACCACCACAACACCACCACCTTTGGTGGCTGTTGTAGGCCACCTCAGTAGTCCCATAGACCCACATTTGGCTTCTCACAACCCCCCTCCTACCAGG
Organism: Artemisia argyi; assembly: GCA_030686995.1. Taxonomy (NCBI): domain Eukaryota; kingdom Viridiplantae; phylum Streptophyta; class Magnoliopsida; order Asterales; family Asteraceae; genus Artemisia; species Artemisia argyi. The sequence continues at coordinate 139,766,178 of CM060682.1, forward strand.
TTTCAAAGTTTGACCATTTGTTTGACCTTAAGCCTAGTGGACCCCACCTGGAATCAACCCTAGAGTTTGTCCCATTTCTGTGTTGTACTTAAGATTTCAAAGTGCTTATTTCTGTCTAATCAGCTTATCAGTGATTATAGTTTGTTGTTTCTAGCTTATATAAGTCACTTGTGCTTAATTGAACCAAGTTTCATCATTGTGGACCCCACATATAACCATTTGAGCTCAATTTCCTACTTGGTCAAAGATAGTCAAACTGTTTTGATTAAGGGGGTGCACACAGCTTATTTTTAAGCTATATAAAAAGTTGTTTCACAAAAGTTTCTTAATTTCATCTCATTTTTAGCTGTCAAAAAGAAAAACACAAAAAAAGCAAACATAAAATTAGTGATAGCTTCTATTTAATAGAATTTATCTTTTTCATTTTTCTTTTCAGCTTATTAATAAGCACTTTTCCATTTTTATAATTTTCTTAATTTTCTTTTACCTTTAATTGTTTAAAATAATTTTCTTAGATTTTTCCTAAGCAGTTTACTATTTATTAGATTTAAAAATAGTTTAATTAATTAAATAGGTAATATTAGTAATTAAATAGTTTTCTTTAATTTTAATTAACAACAGTAGGTTTTTATAATTTTCCTAGATTTTATAAATTAGTTAAGACTTTTAGAAAATATAATTTTAATTTCTACTATTCATTTTCCATTTTTCTTATTTAAATTAGATTTAAATTAAATAAAAGGTAAATAATTATTAAAATAGCCTAAAAATAATTTTTAGAAGTTTTTATAATTTTGTAGGATTCCTGTGATGGTTAAATAGTTTTATAAATTTTTCCATAATTTTCTAAGTTAATTTAGTATTATTTGTAATTTAAAATAATTTAATTAGTTTAATTAGTATAATTAGTTTTTAATTGATAAAAAACTCATAAAAAGACAAAAATATTTATTTTTATTTTTTTATACTTTCTTCAAGTTCATTTTAAGGTTTAGAAAATATTTTTGCAAATTTTTAGTTTAATTTGTAATCTTTATAATTTTTAGTTAATTTAAATTAGGTTTAATTTACATTTTAATAGTTTTAATTAATTAAGTAATATTTGAATATTAAAATAATCATTTTTATAATTTCATTTTCACTTTAAATTTTCTTTTAATTTTAAGTTTCAAAAAGTTCACTTGCACCCCCTGTAGTTTGTAATTTGTCAAAACCCATTTTTCTGTCTGTTACTTGATCTCAAATTGTGAATTTGTGCATATATCTGCATATCTGTTATTGTGAATATTATATCATTGTGCAAATACCAAAATATCAGTAGCAAAATCAATTCCCAATCATCTTGGCTACTGTCCTCAGTGCCACTCATTCTCAAAAGCGTTTTACAAAAACACCATTTCAATATCGCTGGGACATAACGACCCGGGGACACACTATACTATCACCGGAGAATTGGAACGGAGCTGTCTTTGACTTATTGACCTTGGTCAATAATATCTGACCGTTTCGGGAGCAATCATTAGGTTAGGGACTAGGGTGGCTTAAACATGGTGTTGGTGATCCTTGTACACAAAGTAAGAAAGAAAGAAAGGGTGGCGTTGTGTTGGGTTTTGGGGTAACAAGGAAAAGCTTGGAGTTGACAAGTGATAGTGTGTTACTTTGGGTTGGTTTGTGTCGAGTCGAACAAGGACAAGAAAAGAAAATAAGGGTGATATAGGAGTTAGTCATGCCTTGCATTTGTGTTTAGTGTTTGTCGAATCAAGTCACAAAAGAAAAGGAAATAAATCGGTGTCGTGTTCGAGTCGTGAAGTGAAACCGAAAAGAAATGAAATGGTGATATTTTATGTTTTGTGAAAATGTAATAACTTGAGTTGTGTTTTGGATTTTGGCTTGTGGTGTGGGCTTCGGTGGTAGCAGCGGCCCAAACAAAGACAAGGAAAAGAAAACTCTTGGTGGGCTCGTGTGTGTGTGAACCGAAGGCCCAAAGCAAAAAGAGTAAGAAAATAGTTTAAGTGGGCTAGTATAGAACTCGAGGCCCACGAGAAGAAAGAGGTGTTATCGACTCGTGATTTCGTGTCGGTGTTGGTTCATTTATAAATTCGGGAATTCATCGGTGTTTCTTATATATATATATATATATATATATATATATATATATATATATATATATATATATATATATATATATATATAGTTAGGATCAAATAGGAAGAATAATTAAAATAGGAAGGATAAGAAGTAACCACAACCACACATTCTAGATGCACCTACAAAAATGGATGCATCTTCATTCAAATTTTCCTTCCCATATAAAAATATGTGGCTAGAATTACTTCTTACTATTCTCATTTTAATTATTTTTCTTATTCGATCCCTACCCTATATATATATATATATATATATATATATATATATATATATATATATATATATATATATATATATAGCCTACAATTATTGTAGCCAAGATGGCTACAATCCTCACCAAAATTACACAAGAAATTATTCAGGACCCACTAAAATAATTCAGGGACCCACCAGAAAATTCAGGGACCCACAAATTATAACATGAAATTGTAGAAAGTTAGCTACAAAAAATTGTAGCTAATATATTGATGCGTGGGAATCGCAACAGGCTTTACCTCTCGAGGGATCTCAAGAAGCTTACAACCCTCACCAGGCAGTGTACCTGATCGTTGTAGTATAGTATAGTGACAAGTATCGGGGGATTGATCGTTCAGCTTAGGAATAGTGTCGCTAGAATCAGAAAACCTAAATACTAGTTCTAAAGGTGAGGGATGATTCTTTTTGTATTTTTATATTTTTATGAAAGCAATTAAAATCTCGGGGTTTGAAGGATTTGGGCAGAATTAGTTGCTAATCAACTAACCCAATACTAAGATGCAATCAAAATAAAATACTAGAAATGAAAATAAGCTAAATTACACTAAAGTTGTGAGCAGTAATTGGAGAAAATGTGTTTACTTAGATTTCATTACTCCCTAGACATCTTTTACACGTTAATTACTTGTTATAATTGCATGGATGACGGATCGTATTCATGGGGTGGCACACATAACTCCCCAATTCTATGAGCTCTTATCTCCTCCTACACCATGCCCAGCACAACTATAGGGATTGTAAACAGTGACTCATGCATTAAATACAACCAATAAAGACCTAGTGCGCCTCGGTTCATGTTTCTTAAGACGTTCAAGCATGTTACCAAGTGGAGATCTGCCAGTTTTCTTAAGCCTAACATATAAATCATTCATCCAAGACAAGAATAAACAAGTAATCAACACATAATTAACATCTAGGTTTCATTAGATCTAAGCAAACACAAGATAGATCTAGCCTAGCATAATGGAATTAAGACAAGAACATGATATAGACAACCAACACATAGACATATTGATTGAATTAGAAGAACACTTATCTCAATTACAATGCAAGGTATCAAGGGTTTGGAACCCTTGAAAAACCTGTAAAAGTTGCACCAAAATCGTACTTAGGGTTTCTCCAAAACTTCTCTCCCTTAATGTGTGAAAATTAGAAAATTATATATAGAAAAATAGGTCTGACGGCGTCAAGACAAACATTGTGACGCCGTCACCTCGCCACCAAAACCCTTCTCGGACTGCCTAGATCTACTTCTGACGCCGTCAAGACTTATACAATTCCAGGCCGTCATGACTCTTTTACTCTTGACGCCCTTCCTACGTGACGCCGTCAAATCTGTACTGGGTCGTCATGGACTTCTGCTCTTGACGCCATCAGAGAAATACTCTTGACGCCGTCACCTACTGTTCCCAGCTTGGAAAATTAAGACTTTGGCGTTTTCTTCACTTTTATGCTCCAAAAACGTCCGAATTGCTTCTTTTTCCAGATTTCTCTCCCAAAGTACCTAAAATCACAAAAGGAATGATTTAGGGCAATATTTGATCAAATAAATTCGGATTCGGGCTTAAATTACCCCCTAAAAACGGATCATTTTTCGCCTCATCATATACCCTTACACTTGAGATTTGCTTGTCCTCAAGCAAATGTGCTTTTATTCTACTCAAAAGACAAGTTAGGGGTCATTTAACACTAACATAAAAGTAATTACAACAAATAATCGTTCCACTAAAGACCAATAGACAAGCACGGAGGTCATACACTAGCACCTCACAAATAGTGTTTAGATACTCATATCTCTCGGGTGTAATAAAGTGTAAATTACAATATGGAAACGGAAGATATCTCTCACTACTTGTCATAGCAAAATAGATTACCATAGGCTTGGGAAATGATCAAACCTCCACCACATGGCGTAAGCACCTAGGATAAACTATCAAAGAGGTCTTTTAAAGGGTTGTAACGTTAGGTATAGGGATATGAAATACACGGTTTTGTTGGATAAAGGAAGGTTTACTGGTGGCGAGTTAACAATCTTAGTCAATTACATGTACAATGTGGCGTTGCTAAGCCAAGACTAGACTCGACTTAAGCTAATAAATGGAAAATAACAAAAACATAAAATGAACATAGAATAAAAAGGGATGGTAGTCCGTATGTTTTTCTCTTTTTCCTTTTCTATATATATATATATATATATATATATATATATTTTTTTTTTTTTTTTCTTTTTCTTGATTTTTTTTTTTTTTTTTTTTTTTTTTTTTTTTTTTTTTTGCATACACTCTTACCCTACCATCCAAAATAATACATCATAGGGAATGAACGTTCCCCTTACACTTGAATCTTTACATACTTTACAATTAACTATTCTAATGACTCGAATTAAGAAAATCAAAACACTTGGAGCACTTTTAAGATTAACGTACATATGGGGGTAATAAATGATGTTCTTCCCCATTACTCCATAAAATAAGTACTTACCCATGAGTCCCAATCGTCCTAAAACAATACGTACAAGGATATGACTCGACTTAGCAACCATGTAATCAATTAGAAAGTTAACTTAGGGTTTAACAAATAACAATAATGCACTAAAAATGAGCGCATACACGGAAGGCTAAGGCGATTTGGTTGTACATTTAAGTGGGGTGTAACAAATTCTTCCTTTAAGTAAAATGCTTAAAGTTAGAAACGAAAAGATAGGCTCGGAGGGGTGTACTAGGGGTTTCGTGTACTAAAAATGAGAACAACGCTAAGGGTGTGGGAAAAATTAGTTGACTTAACTAGCCAAGTAATATGACTTAAATGGTCAAGAAATTATGATACGGGTTTAACACAAGGGTAATCCTAATGCCTCTTATCATGTAGTAAATCCTACCACACGAATGTAGTCTCACTAGCGGTCTCGGGATGCATCACTAACGCAAGTTCAAGAATCTAAATGCTACCGGTACACTCATAAGCACCAATAGTAAATGCTTTTCCTATCAAATCTAAAGGCGAACCTCACATATTTGGGTGGAAAATTTTTCTGAATATACGGTTATGTGCTAGTCATACAATCTCCTATCCATGAGACGCTTGCTATGGCTAAAGTTTCACTCCTAAATGTTGTAAAAAATTTTAAATTTGGCGCTAAAATTGCACTAACAAGTATTTCTCATAGTTTTATTACACATCTACCATTAAACAAAACAAACTCAAGCGAAAGTGCATATGTAAGGTATCATCTTTTTACCCTCCCCTTACACTTAAGATGAACATTGTCCCCAATGTTCAAGTAAAGAATGTAAAAGTGAAAAAGTAAAGAGAATGAAATCAAATACTCCCCTGATTCGCTCAGTATGGATAATAGGATGGCCAGGTTAAATCTTCCTCCAAGAAAATGAACAATCAAAGCTTCCCTTCCAGAATATAAATCATCTTCTTGTCATACATAACCTGTAAAACCTGACAAAATAGACAAGACAACCTCGCGTAAAATCGGCGGCATTCTATATAAGTTACTAAATCCTAGAAAACAAGATAAGATATAATACTTGAGGAATGAAGTTTGCGGATCTCCTGGAGATTATAAAACTTAATAATTCACAAAAACCATAAGACTCCGTTAGAAAAACAAAACCGGTAAAATTTCCAGATTTTAACTCCTGACGCCGTCAAGAGTAAACCCCTGACGCCGTCAGAATTGACCTGCAGAAATCCTTATGTTAAGTTTCCGGAAAATTTCTGGAAAAACTTGGTCCTACTTCCTGGAAAATCCTGCAAAACTTCATTATGACTCAATACAAGCATTTGACTCTAACAAATACGAATATACATGTTCATTTAATATTGTGGGGAATCATGATCGGTTTGTTTCTTAAAAACATATTTGGGGTTTCCCCTTACACTTATCTTTTGCAAAAATACCTTTAGGTGGAGTTGAGACTAAGCCAAAACAACAAAGTAAAGTATTTCCACTATTTAGTTTAGAAACATGATCTACCAACAATAAAAATAAAACATGCATACGGAAGCAAATAACAATCAAACAAAAATAAAATCACACAAAACATGGGTTGCCTCCCAAGAAGCGCTTTTCTTTATTTACGAGTCTTGTAGCTAGACTCATGGTCATGGGTTACTACGTGATTCGGGTGAGTTCCTCATTGAGGACATCTTTGGGATCAAACTTAGGTTTCAACTTCCTATCGGTTTCCTTAGTATGGTATGACCTTTCAAACTTTTCTCCATCCGGATCATACAAAGTCATCCTCATATGCCATGTTCCATCACCTTCTTTAGGTGGCTTGTCCCACCTCCATTTACACTTGTCTCCCTCTCTTTTCCACTTATTCATCTCTATATTAATAGGCATTACACTCAAGAACTCAATCATCTTCCAAAAGACTAAGGGGTCCTCAAAGGGGTCTAGCTCTTCATCTCTAGCTATGAGTTGTTCTACCGAATGTGTTTTTTCCACGAAATCTTTCTCTAGATAAAATGGGCATTGAGGTCCTATGAAGTTCCTTTCTATCCAAGGTCCGTATCTAGATGGTCTCCTATTCATCTCTACCCAATGCGGTGTCGGTTCATCATCACAATCATAACTATGCTTCTTTACATCGTACACCGACCAAGTATCGCCTTCACCTACCGCTATCTTAGACTCCCTACAATCTATCATGGCGCTAGCGGTTGCTAAAAATCCTCTTCCTACCAATAATGGGCATGTAGTGTCACTAACCATGTCTAGGACGTGAAAATCCGCTAATATAGTTAACTTTCCTACATGAACAACTACATCCTTAATCATTCCAACCGGGTGGGCAATACTCCCATCCGCTAGCCCTATCAATACCTCCGTTTCCTCTAACTTTCCTAGCTTAAGAGCGGTGAATAAGGATAAGGGAATCAAGTTGAGGCTTGACCCTAAATCGGCTAGTGTGTCGAAAGCTTCGGATCTTCCTATCTTACAAGGCAAAACAAATATACCCGGATCATCAAGCTTTTTAGGCAACTTGTTTTAAACGAAGGCGGTCTCATTTTTACCTAGTTTAAACTTCTCATATTTTTCTAGGAGGGCACTATAGTAAGGAGCACGCGCTAAGACATCAATGACGGGGCGTTCAAGGTGAAGTTCTTTGAATTCATCGTCAAGGTCTTGCGTAGGAGGTGTTTCAACTATACTTTTGACCGGCTCTATATTGGGTGTTTTATTTGATTGGTCCTTTTGAAGAACTTGGTTTTGTTTGAAACACGTGCTCGTTGATTTAACCGAGTAATATTGTGGACACGAAGTGGGTGACGAAACTAAAGATATGGAATTAACGTTTAGTTTCGGATTCTTGATTGTATCGCTTGGGAGTGCTCCCATTTCTCGGTCATTGAGAACTTTCAACAATGCATCAATTCTTGTGGTCATCTCGCTTTGCTTGTGTTTGAAATCGGCTTCAAACTTAGATATGCGAGCTTCTTGAGATGCCATAAACTTTGACATCAATCCTTCAAGATTGTTGGTACTACCATAGTTGTTAGAAGGATTGTTGTTGAAAGTATGGTTGGATGGTGGACCGGTTGGTTGGTAACGGTTAGGCGGATTGGAAGAATTAGGTTGATTTTGTTTCCACCTAAGGTTTGGGTGATTTTTCCATGAGGGGTTGTATGAATCACCGTATGTGTTTGGCTCGGGCTTGAAAGTGTACCACTTATCTCCCGCTTCGTCGGTACGTGTGGATGCGTAGTCCGCAAAAGCTGTTCCGGGGAGTTCCACACAATCACGAGTGTCATGGGGACCACTACATAATTCGCATGAAGAAGTGATTTTGTTCACTTGGCTTGAAGGCTTAGGAGCTTCGTAAGATTTCATGAGAAACTTGACTTGGTCCTCAAGTTCCATGATCCTACGGTCGGGAGTGCTAGAATTGTTCGAAGGCAAAGATATTGCCTTGACCGTTTTGTTCAAATCACGGGGATCATTCCAACTTTCGTTGTCATAGAGAGCAAGATCTTCTATGAGTTCCCATGATTGTTCCGCACTAAGATCACGTAGCTTACCACCGGCCGATTGGTCAATGGCTCGCCTCGTGGAGATGTCGATATGGTCATAAAAGATTTGGACTTGGAGCCAAAGATCTATGCCATGATGAGGGACTTTTTGGAGTAAGTCCTTGAAACGAGTCCATGCTTCATAAAGAGATTCATTTTGACGTTGTTGGAACATCAAGATGTCATTTCTAAGCTTAGTAGTTCTCCCCGGTGGGAAAAATTGAGCAAGGAAACGAGTGGTGAGATCATCCCATGTGGCGATGGATCCCGCGGGTAAACGCTCAAGCCATTGACTAGCTTGATCCCGTAGAGAGAATTGGAATAGGCGTAAACGGGTAGTCTCTCTAGTTTCAACACCTAGGTCTATGGAATCTACGATTTTGAGAAAGTCCTTAAGATGTTGGTTTGGATCTTCAGAACGAAGTCCATGGAATGCACATCCGCTTTGCACCAACCGGATGGTGTCGGATCGCAAGGGGGTCACATTGGCTCCGGTGAGCTCAATGTTGTTTCGGTAGCCTTGGTGGCTAGGTCGGGAATACTCTCCTAAGGTTCGGGGCCTAAGGGGTTCTAATGGTGGGTTTTGTTGTGGTGGGATGACGGGTTCAAAGATGTTACCACCTTCCATGATGTCGGATGGTAAAGAGTTACGAACAAAAGCACAAAGAAATGAGATAGACAAAAGAAGACCTAAAAATAAAAATAAAATCTTACTAGAAAGGAATCTAGCAAGTAGACCTAATACAAAGAAATTCTAACCTAGACAAGAACTATTCCCCGGGCTGCGGCACCAAAAACTTGATGCGTGGGAATCGCAACAGGCTTTACCTCTCGAGGGATCTCGAGAAGCTTACAACCCCCACCTGGCAGTGTACCTGATCGTTGTAGTATAGTATAGTGACAAGTACCGGGGGATTGATCGTTCAGCTTAGGAATAGTGTCGCTAGGATCAGAAAGCCTAAATACTAGTTCTAAAGGTGAGGGATGATTCTTTTTGTATTTTTATATTTTTATGAAAGCAATTAAAATCTCGGGGTTTGAAGGATTTGGGTGGAATTAGTTGCTAATCAACTAACCCAATACTAAGATGCAATCAAAATAAAATACTAGAAATGAAAATAAGCTAAATTACACTAAAGTTGTGAGCAGTAATTGGAGAAAATGTGTTTACTTAGATTTCACTACTCCCTAGACATCTTTTACACGTTAATTACTTGTTATAATTGCATGGATGACGGATCGTATTCTTGGGGTGGCACACATAACTCCCCAATTCTATGAGCTCTTATCTCCTCCTACACCATACCCAGCACAACTATAGGGATTGTAAACAGTGACTCATGCATTAAATACAACCAATAAAGACCTAGTGCGCCTCGGTTCGTGTTTCTTAAGACGTTCAAGCATGTTACCAAGTGGAGATCTGCCAGTTTTCTTAAGCCTAACATATAAATCATTCATCCAAGACAAGAATAAACAAGTAATCAACACATAATTAACATCTAGGTTTCATTAGATCTAAGCAAACACAAGATAGATCTAGCCTAGCATGATGGAATTAAGACAAGAACATGATATAGACAACCAACACATAGACATATTGATTGAATTAGAAGAACACTTATCTCAATTACAATGCAAGGTATCAAGGGTTTAGAACCCTTGAAAAACCTGTAAAAGTTGCACCAAAATCATACTTAGGGTTTCTCCAAAACTTCTCTCCCTTAATGTGTGAAAATTAGAAAACTATATATAGAAAAATAGGTCTGACGGCGTCAAGACAAACATTGTGACGCCGTCACCTCGCCGCCAAAACTCTTCTCGGACTGCCTAGATCTACTTCTGACGCCGTCAAGACTTATACAATTCCAGGCCGTCATGACTCTTTTACTCTTGACGCCCTTCCTACGTGACGCCATCAAATCTGTACTGGGTCGTCATGGACTTCTGCTCTTGACGCCGTCAGAGAAATACTCTTGACGCCGTCACCTACTGTTCCCAGCATGGAAAATTAAGACTTTGGCGTTTTCTTCACTTTTATGCTCCAAAAACGTCCGAATTGCTTCCTTTTCCAGATTTCTCTCCCAAAGTACCTAAAATCACAAAAGGAACGATTTAGGGCAATATTTGATCAAATAAATTCGGATTCGGGCTTAAATGACCCCTTAAAAACGGATCATTTTTCGCCTCATTATACATATATATATATATATATATATATATATATATATATATATATATATATATATATATATATATATATATATATATATATTTCGGTGTCGCTTTTAGGTGTCGCGTCGCAAGTGGGAGTTATTCATATTAACCTCGTTGGGTGACACCCAAGAGTGACTAAAGGTGATACGGGTGACATGCAAATGGTGACTAACAGTGATACAGGTGACATGCTAACGGTGACTAACGGTGATACAGGTGACATGCAAAAAGGGTGACTCAAAGTGATACAGGTGACATAAAAAAATAAATTGGCCCGCAAAAATGGCTTTGTTATCATTTAATTAAAATAGATTTGGTGATTAGCATTAATAAATGACATGGGAAATTACGAGGTATTATAGATTGATGGACCAAACAAAAACTGTTGAAAAAAAACATAAAACCAAAAGATGAACCAAACCAAAACTGATGAACCAAACTAAACTGTTTAAAAAAAAGCGTAAAACCAAAACTGATGAACCTAACCAAAACTGAAACTATGATTGATGAACCAAACCAAAACTGTTGGGAAAAAAACTTAAAACCAAAACTGATGAACCAAATCAAACATAGTTTCATTAGTTTAGTTTGTTTCATCAATCATAGTTTCAGCTTAACATGTTGGTGTTTGTTTTGTTTTGTTCATCAATTTATTTTGGTTCATCAATCATGGTTTCAGTTTTGGTTTGGTTTATCAGTTTTGGTTTGATTTTTTTTCAACAGTTTTGGTTTGGTTCATCAATCAAAGTTTCAATTTTTATTTGGTTCATCAGTTTTAGTTTTATGCTTTTTTTTCAAATTTTTTTGTTTGGTTCATCAATCGTAGTTTCATATTTGGCTAGGTTCATCAGTTTTAGTTTTATGCTTTTTTTCAAATAGTTGTAGTTTGGTTCATCATTTCATCAGTTTTAATAGTTAAAAATTTTAACAATTAAAAAACATCACTTTTTGAGTCTTACATTAATAAAATGATTTATGATGCGTTGTGGGACAAAAATTAGTTCATTTAGCTCAATTTTAACACTAAAAATTTAAGCTAGACATTTCATCAAACACCTTGTGTGCAACAAATATGACTAAAACGTCAACTTTAACGTGCGATATCTCACTCATATTATATCGGATTTGAGTGATTCAAATTTCTGGGTACAGAGTGAATCAAAATCTAAAACTTTTGTGTTTTAAGTATTTTATGATTCGGAAACTTTTAAGGTAAAAAATATGATCGAAAATAGCAAAAACATCAAGAAAATCACGACCCAATGAATATGTCAAAAAAAAGTTTCGAAATAATTCAAAAGATTTATACCAAATTAAAGAGAATCAAATTTTAAAAATTATGGTGAAATCGGTTTTTTATAAAACTTTGTCGTTTAAGAAATATGTGCGTTTGAAATTTGAAGTGGAAAAGGAAAAAACGGGTATTTTATGATTTTGCCCCTGGGCGGATTTTTTAAATAAAATAGGTGGGGAGACACTTGTCAGATGATGAGTGGCTTTCTACAATTTTTAAATTAGTCTCACTTTGCAATTGATCCAATACCCCTATAATTAAGCATGCTTGGAAGATCAAAATTATTGTAATTCATTTGTAAGGCAATATCTATACTACATTATAATGCATTTGGTACTATTTTATAATTAGAAAGGTTTAAAATTTAGACTTTTTCTTGCTTATTATGGAAAGATTTCAAAATTAATTTGTTAGGAATCAAGTTGGTTAAGAAGTTTGTTAGGAAGTGGTTGGTTGTTCAAACTAAAATTATTTGGCTTAACCATCTTTAATATCTCTACTTATAAAGCATGAAGACAACTAAACGTGTAACCAAATAACGCAAAATATAATCACGGTACCCGCCGCTGCATTGCGCGGGTACCATTCTAGTACTTTTTTATGTAGATAAGCGTTCCTATTCTGATGAAAATTTTTGGTATTTAGATGGGTTGAAAGGATTAAATAACCTAGTTAGACGTTTTTGTTTTGGATGACGGGCTTATAAGAAATTTTTGTGTACCTTTTTTCTGATTATATATTGTGATATGAGTCAAAGCTTTACCTTCGGCTTTCGTAAACTTCAGATCATATAGATTTGCCACACGTACGTATGTGAATTAGATGCTTAGTTATATTTAGTGTAAGTTATTTTGATCGAATGTTTGATATTACTTGTTTTCTTATAATTACTTTAAAACGACCGAATACTTGAAACTGGTTATCTCCTCAATAGATAAGAACATAAATAGGCAATCCCATACACCTCCAGGATTAACACTATGTTCTCAAGTTATTTTTTAGAGAAGAAAATAAAAGAAAGTGCATGAAATATATATATATATATATATATATATATATATATATATATATATATATATATTTTTTCAAGAATTTTTAATGGAGTGAATGAAAGGGGAGGAAGTAAAGTGGAAGTAATTTAATGTGTTTTGTAGTAACTCTCTTTCATCTTAAAAATGAGATAAAAGTGAAGTAAAGTAGATGTCTTTACATAAATTTACCAAACAACTCTTATTATTTATTAATGTCATTGTTTCCCACTTTACACATTATGAGAATACAATTATATAAGTTAGTTTCATTTTATTTCTTTCATATTCTCTACTTTACTTTTCTCTTAACAAAAAACTTAAGAACATAGTGTAAATGTTAACGTTAATTTTTGCTTTAAAATGACTGAATATTTGAAATGGTTATATGTTCAATAGATAAGAACTTAAATAAGCAATCACATACACCTCTAGGATTAAATGTTAACATTAGTTTTTGAATGATTGGATTCATAGGATAAAGAAAGGGAAATTTGCATTTATGACACTCAAGATGACACTTATTTCCTACTTAACTCAACTTTGTGGCATATTATTAAACACTTTTTTTCTATATTCCAAGATTACCCCTGTCATTGTGTACTATAGTATATTTAATACGTATGTTTTATTAGTTTAATGTCTAAAGCCTAACTGCAACTACGTTTGTAGCTTTCCCAGCTAGCCATAAGTTACCAAATCCAACCCTTTTCATCTCGAATATCATTCTGAAGCAAAAACGATGAATGTGATATATTTCGATCACATTACGAACACAATGCGAATTCGATACACATGATGTATGCATATGACAAATCAATCATTGTGTTGTGACAGAAGTTGCGATCAAATTGCGAAGTATCACGATTTCATTCTTACCGGAAAATATGTGTTCCGCGTTAACCTAACCCAAAGTCTATTCCTAAAAAACTCATCTCAAATGTTAAACCGCAAGTTCTTAAAAAACTCATCTCAAATATTAAACCATGAGTTCCGTCAGAAAGTTTTTAAAGCGAAACCTTGGTCACTACAAGAGATTACAAACTCAGAATTCGTCAATAAAATATGGTTAATCTATAGATTCCGTCGCACTAATCAAAAGTAAGTTGCGTTTTTGTCTAGCATGAATCACTTGGTAAAAATAAGATGCGACTTTGCGAATAAAAGGTAATTGTAAAGTACATGTTTGGAATACTTATGTTGGCCTTTTGACTAGGTGTAATTTCTTAGTGTTTTTAGGGGCATTTAGCCTTTAATCTTGTACACTTTGAAATGTTTATTGCCCTAAAATGCTTCCTTTTGAGTTTTAGGTACTTGGGAGAGCAAATGCTGGAAACGTACAAGTTTTGGGCTCGATTGAATGAAGAACGTAGAAAAACAAAAATTTCAACATTGTGACCGGAATCCATGACGTGGTCACCAAATATGCATAGAAAGAGCAAAATTGAGGTGACTTGTGACGGCTCAATGTGTGGAGGCGGGCATCGTGACGGTGTCACAACCCAAAGGGTGACGCCATCACACTATGGTGGTGGAGATAAAAACCTTAGATCGATGGATAGCTGAAGACGTCACAAGCGAAGCGTGATACTGTCAAAGCCTGATTCCTATATATATATTTTTGCATTGTTTTCATTTTTGTGTGTGGAACTTTTGAGGAGCTTCTGTACCCGAACCCTAGTCGAGTTTTTATAGTTTTAGGTCTTTTGACCATTGAATAACTCATGTATTGAAGAGATAAATTCAATAATTAATCAATCAATGACCCTTTATTTTTTTTATTCTTTCTTGTGCTTTCTTTTCTAGCTATGCTAGGCTAAACGTGTTAGTATTTACTTAGGATTGCATGAAACATAGTTGTTAATTGCTTAATTTATTGTCTCTTCTTAGTAGACGTGCGTGTTATGAGCTGGAAATCTGGTTAGTGAATCCGTCCTAGCTTGAACGTCCACTGGACATGACTAGTTAGAAACCTATATCTTAGGGATTTAATTAGATTGGATATTTATAGTGTGTGATAATTATTGGGTGTATTTTAGGCATTCTTAGGCGCCACTCACTTAGACTATTACATAGGCGTGGGAGTAACCAACCCACAATAGATAATCAGGAATATCTCACGTTTGTACTAAACAAGGACTTGACAATTCAATAGATTAAATAAGAAACAACTATAACGTAATGTGTTCCAGGTAAACACACTTATACCCCAAAAGAGTTCCCATCACTTTTACTTTTATTGTTATTTTATTTTTCGAAATTAGGTGAATATTAGTTTAAAATACAAAACCCCTTTAAAACCCGGATTTTTACTTGCTTTCAAATAAATATAAAAAACCAAATATAATCTTCCCTCAACCTTCAGACCTATTCGTCATACACTTCGAGCCTACCTCACTATTCTTCTAGAGAACGATCAATCCCCTAGCTTTACCCATACTACACTGCAACGATTAGATACACTTGCTAGGAGGTTGTAAAACTAGGTTGCAACCTCCGCATCAACTTTACATCTTCATGGTTTCTATACATATCTGGTCTGCTTCATCCATTTTAATTCCCATGATAAATCTGCATCGTGTTACAATTTCCCTATGATAGATTTATGTCATTGTTAACAATTAAGGCTGTACTAGCTATGTAAAATGTAACCATATGTATCGAATGGAATTTACTATTAATTTGAATATAACTGAATTGAATTTTTCAACAATCACTTTAATAAAAAATGTAACGGAATATCCAAGAATCATAGAGTTCATCTGATTTTGTGTCATGCTTTAGTGAATTCAGTGTTATCTTTCTTTTCCCAAGTTGGGCTTCATTGACTGGTGTCAAAGTTGCTGGATGTACTTCATTGTTGTGTTTCACTTCTTTCTTCCTCTTCATAGCCAAAAAAGAGAAAAAAGACAATGTTATTATCCCAGTGAAAGTTCTTCATATTTTCCTTGTCCTTATTTTTTAGAAATTAGTCACCTAACCGTAAGATGCAAAAGAAAAGTAGCAATGTCTCTGACAAATATTGTGTTACTCTCTTGTGTAAGAAACAACACATGTTTGACATCAGCCCTACAAATTCTGTTCGCTACGGGTGTTTGCCATTTTTCATCAAATAAGGTTGACAACACGAGAATGGAGTTTACTTGTGAACCTTTTGGTAGTAAATATGATCAACCCATATACTCATCCACTATGAGAACTAGAAGAATATAAAGTTACATCAGTGTGATCCGTAGCAAATGGGAGTCTCCCATCACATTTCTGTAAATTGGTTCCATGGAAGTAATTCCATTCGTAACAGAACAACATCCGGGGTTGAGGATAGCTCATAGCACTACTCCTGAAACCTAATGTTGTCCATGAACTCTGTCATTGACCTTCAAGTACTAGAACGGACAGTTCCTTATAACGTCTATAGATGACCCTTTTGCGGTTGATGTAGGTAGGAGTAGAACAACATGGTTTATATTGTGAAAAAATTAGATAGAAATAGTCAATGTACTGTGAAGGAAGCATTTATTGGTAAATGTATCAAAAGATGGGATAAAATGAATCAATTACCAACATGTTTATATAGGGAAACCAAAAAAGTTAAGACTATATTTCGCGATTGTTTCATAATTTATGTTTCAGAATCTGATTTTAATAGATAAAGAACGTGTTTTATTTCACATGCTCGATCATTTCATAATTTTAATTGTGACTTTTTGTATTCTTCCACCTCCCACAAGTTGCCTTCCTATAAAAGGTCTCATATCTCGGTTCAAATAATTATGAACAACAAAATTACAAAAAACACTAAACCCTAAACTAAACAAACATGGACTCATTGGGTTTTACAACACAATCTTTTTTCGTTGAGAAACAAAGCGAGTTTGTTAATACAAGTATCGCCTAAAAACATTATTTATATTTTATGATCTTCGCTAAGTTTTGTTAACGACAAAATGTAAACTTTAGTTTCTAAGTAAAACATAATCTTAGCTTTAAAGACTTGCATAAACTAGACTTTTGCTACATTTTACATTTCATAAAACACAACACTTTTTATTTCTTAAAATAGAATTGTCACATCACATTTATGGCAAGTTTTGTCAATATACATTTATGGAAAGAAATGTGTTTGACTTACTAAGTGGTTGCTTGCAAGTTTAGTGTTTGACTTGATATTATGAGATGTGACATTGTTTGGTTTGTAAGGTGTAATGAGATGTGACTTTGTTTGGTTTGCAAGATTTACTGCAAAACCAACAGCAAGCCCGGCGGAACCCTGGGGTACACGGGCGGAACCTATCTGAGGGTTCCGCCGTATCTGCCAGGCCTGCAGAAGGCTTTGCTATAAATACCAAGCCACAAGTTGATTTTTGGCTTATCACTCTACATCATATTTTACACACACACATTCATTCTTTCATCTAACCCTTTAACATTTCATATGTGAAGTTTGTTTTTGTAGCAAAGAGATTCACGAGCTCATTAAAAGTAACAAGTATTCAACACAACGTTGCAAGACTTGTTAGCTTAGCATTGTGTAGACTTGTGTAGTTTACACTTCATTTGATTGTGTATTTTCAGTAGTGATAGGTTAGTATTTTAGTCCTCAAAATACAAAGTGTATCGGGAGTAGTTGTACCCTTGTAAAAGAACTAACGGGAGTGGTTGTACCCTTGGTAAAGAACTCGACATCTAGCTTAGTGTCGGTAAAAGTATAAGCGACGTGTAAGGTTTTCTCCGCCGATGAAAGGAGCTTGTTGACTAGTGAAAGAAACTCTCGAGTTGGATACTCGGGGCGTGGACATAGGGCAAGGAAAAAGAGTCCTTGTAGTCGAACCACGATAAATACTCGTGTTGTGGTTTGATCGTTTCTTTCATTTACTTGCATGTTATATATTGTGTTTGTGTATATATCTTTGATCTAACGAAAAGTTTCAAAGCTAACTAAACAAGTTATAAAGATTTTAAACGGTAAACTATTCAACCCCCCTTCTAGTTTTCCACAATTGGCATCAAGAGCTACGTTACTCAAGCTTTTAAAATATATTGTGTTTTAAAACTTGAAACGATCCATGGATTTTGAAAATTACAAAGAAGGGCAATCTATGCAAAGACCACCACTCTTTGAAGCAAATGGTTTTATATATTGGAAAAACCGTTTTGAAACTTACGTGAAATCTAAAGATATAGATTTATGGTATATAATCATTGATGGTGATAACGTAGTTACTAACATTAAAGATGATGATCAAAAGAAATTGATTGGTAAAAATAATGAAGCTAAAATGATGCTTTACAACGCTTTGCCTAAGAAAGAATATGAAAGAGTCTTTTTGTGTAAAACCGCCAAAGATATTTGGCAATCTTTAATTGTCACTCATCAAGGAAACTCACAAGTTAAAGATAACAAAATTGATCTTCTTGTTCAACAATATGAACAATTTGTTATTTCCAAAGATGAGATTATTGATAATGCTTTTGCTAGGTTTAACACTATTATTACTTCACTTAAAGCACTTGATGAATCTTTTTGTAGTAAGAACTTTGTCAGGAAATTTCTTAGAGCACTCCATTCGAAGTGGAGAGCAAAAGTGACGGCAATTGAAGAATCCAAAGATCTTTCAAGCATGTCACTTGCTGAGCTAATTGGAAACCTCAAAGTTCATGAAATGGTAATGGAAAAAGATTCGAAACTAGTTATAGGCAAGAAAGAAAAAGTTAAGTCCATTGCCTTGAAAGCTAGAGTCCAATCAAGTGATGATGAAGAATCTACTTCGGATAGTGATGATGAGGAATATGCTATGGCCGTTAGAGATTTCAAAAAGTTCTTTCGTAGAAGAGGAAAGTTTGTAAGGCAACCTAAAGATGACAAGAAAACTTTCCGAAAAGATCGTGATGATAGGAAAGGAAAGGTTGAAAGAAAATGCTATAGGTGTGGAGACACAAGTCATCTTGTAGGAGAATGTCCAAAACCACCCAAGAGCAAACCTCAACAAGCTTTTGTGGGTGGTGCTTGGAGTGACTATGAAGGAGATGACGATGAGCCAAAGAACGATGATATTGCTCTCATGGCTCACAACTCAAATGAGGTATTCTCCGACTCATCTTACTCCTCTATTAATGATGACACTTTACAAAAAGAATATAACAAACTTTGTGAATTGAGCTTAAAAATCATAAACAAAAATAAATTTTTGAAAACTAAAAAGGAGTTTTTAGAAAATGAAGTTTATGAATTAAAAGAAAAAGCTAAGAGATTAAAAAAGAGTAAAGGTGTTGACACTTCTTGCAAATCATGTGAAGAGCTTAAACTCGAAATTGAGAAACTTAAAATTACTCAAAATGATCTAATAAAACAAACCACAAAGTTTAAGAAGTTCGATAAGAGCATTTCTTGTGCGGATGAAATTATGAAAATTCAAAAGTCACCCTTTGATAAAACAGGACTAGGATTCATGAAAATAGAAACTTCAAAGGGTCAAACGAAACAAGAAAAGATTGTACAAGAAACTAACAAAATTGCTACAGCAGCCTGCGGATCAGACAAAACCCAATCTAGGGTTCCACCCGTTGGACCCGAAGGTTCCGCCAGGCCTGCTGCAGCAGTAACTCCATCCACATCGAATCGTTCAAAATTTGTTAAAGTTACGTATAAAAATGGAACAAAACCTGTGTTTAAAACTGGAGTAGGACTTAGTAAAAATGAATTTAGAGCTAAGAATACTCAACCAAGACCTAAGACTCCAATTCCCAAACGTTCCTTTCCAAAGAGCAACTTCAACGCTCGACCAAACTACCAACATGTTTGGAACCAAAACACTCCTAGACATTACCAAACTCCAAATTACATGTCATGGAACCCTTATGCTCTATTTTCATACTTGGAACAAGTTAATGGTATGCTTAACCAAAATGGACCCATGAGAAATTGGGGACCAAGTGTTTGAGTATTTTTCATAAAATAGGTGTGCCTCAAAGTTTGTTTGGAACCGGATGAATGGATTAAAGATAGCGGTTGTTCAAGGCACATGATGGGTAACAAAAGCCTCTTCACTTCTTATCACAAATATGACAGAGGTAATGTTACGTTTGGTAGTAAAGCTAAGAGCAAAATCATCGGAAAAGGTACAATCTCTCATGACTCCTTTTTTATAGATGATGTAGCTCATGTTGATAACTTAGGTTTTAATCTCCTTAGTATTAGTCAACTTTGTCGTAATAAGTATAATGTCCTTTTTAGTGAAAATGGTAGTAAAATACTTAAAGATGGTATAACCATAGCCAAAGGTGTCCTTAAGAACAACGTATATGTCATGAAGATGGATCCAACATCTAGAGACAAACTTTGTCTTACCACATTAGATGAATCTTCAACTTTATGGCATAGACGTTTAGGACACGCTAACATGAGACTAATCCAAAACCTCTCCTCCAAAGACTTAGTTCGAAACCTACCTAAGTTGAAATACGACCAACACTTTTGTGATGCTTGCAAAGTCGGTAAACAAGTCCATATTAGCCAAAAGGCTAAAAACTTGGTTTCTACATCTAGGTGTCTAGAACTTTTACATATGGATTTATTTGGTCCATCCGCTATACAAAGTTATGGAGGTAACTTCTACACTTTAGTTATAGTTGATGATTACTCAAGATATACTTGGACAAATTTTTTGAAAAGTAAAAATGAAGCTTTTGATAAATTTGAGATTCTAAGTAAGAAAATTCAAAATCAAGTAAGGTATAATATTGTGTCTATTAGAACGGATCACGGTCGTGAATTTGATAATGAATTTCAATTTGGAAACTTTTGTGATATTAATGGTATAACTCATAACTTTTTGGCTCCATGTACTCCTCAATCTAATGGTGTAGTAGAACGTAAAAACCGGACATTGCAAGAGATGAGTAGAACAATGCTTAATGAACAAAACATTCCACAAAAGTTTTGGTGTAATGCCGTTGACACATCAACGTACATTTTAAATCGAGTATTAATTAGACCATTTTTGAATAAAACTCCTTATGAACTATATAAAGGTAAAAAGCCTACATTAGGATACTTTGGAGTGTTTGGGAGTAAATGTTTCATTCTTAACACCAATGATTATTTCACCAAATTTTACCCAAAGTCTTATGAAGGTGTATTTCTTGGATATTCACAAAATAGTAAAGCGTACATTGTTTTGAACAAAGAAACCTTAAGAGTCGAGGAATCGTTGAACGTAACATTTGACGAGAGTCCACCTCCCTCTAAGACATCACCTTTGGTAGATGATGACTTAGTTGAAAGCCAAGCAATAGAAAGTCAAGAAATTTTAAGTGATGACAAGGAAGATGAACTATTAAACAAAGAACTTGTCAATGTCAAAGAATCTAAAAGTCATCCATTAGATGGTGTCATTGGCAACATTAACGAAAGAACGCTAAGGTCAAAAGTTCAAAATGAAAGCAACTACTTTTGTTTCGTGTCAACCATTGAACCTAAAAATATTAATGAAGCCATTAAAGATGAGTCTTGGGTAATTGCAATGCAAGAAAAGTTAAACCAATTTGTTAGGAATGATGTATGGACATTAGTTCCTCAACCAAAGAGTCAAACTATAATTGGAACAAAATGGGTATTTCGTAATAAAATGGATGAAAATGGAATTGTGTCTAGAAACAAAGCTAGGCTAGTTGCACAAGGATATAACCAACAAGAAGGCATTGACTACGATGAAACTTTTGCTTCGGTTGCTAGGCTCGAGTCAATTAAAATCTTACTTCCATATGCATGTGCACATAATTTCAAACTCTTTCAAATGGACGTCAAAAGTACATTTCTAAACAGAGTCATAAATGAAGAAGTGTATGTTGCTCAACCACCGGGCTTCATCGATTTTGAAAAACCAAATCATGTTTACAAACTTAAAAAGGCTCTTTACGGACTTAAGCAAGCTCCAAAAGCATGGTATGATCAACTTAAAACCTTCCTAGTTGACCATAAGTATACCATGGGCTTAGTTGATAATACTCTCTTCACTAAGAAGAAAGATTCACATATTATCATAGTCCAAATCTATGTTGATGACATTATATTCGAATCAACTTGTCAAGAATTATGTGTGGATTTCTCAAAAATCATGCATGACAAGTTTGAAATGAGTATGATGGGAGAACTCAACTTTTTCTTAGGACTCCAAATTAAACAACTAGAAGATGGTATCTTCTTTAACCAATCTAAATATATTAAGGACATGCTTAAGAAATTTGGATTAGAAGATTCGAAACCTATCAAAACTCCCATGTCCACGAAAACTAAACTCACCAAGGATGAGGAAAGTGAATCCGTAGATAGCACTAAATATAGAGGTATGATTGGTAGTCTACTTTACCTAACGGCTAGTAGACCCGACATTATGTTTAGTGTTTGTCTATGTGCTCGTTTTCAAGAAGATCTTAAGACTACCCATCTCGAAGCCGTTAAAAGGATTTTTAGGTATATTAAGGGCACTACACATTTAGGTTTATGGTATCTCAAAGGAACGGGAATAGACACCATAGTGTATGCCGACTCGGATCATGCCGGTGACTATGTCGATAGAAAAAGTACAAGTGGTATTTGTACTTTGGTTGGACATTGTCTCACCTCATGGTTCTCTAAGAAGCAAACGGCTCTTGCTATCTCAACAACGGAAGCCGAGTACGTTTCGGCCGGAAAGGCATGTCAACAAGCTCTTTGGATGAAGCAAGCTCTTGTCGACTACGGAATTCAACTCAACAACATCACAATTCTTTGTGACAACAAAGGTGCCATTGATCTTAGCAAAAACCCGGTTCAACATGCTCGTACCAAACATATTGAAATCCGTCATCATTTCCTTCGTGACAACGTTCAAAAAGGAAATATCTCAATTGAGAAAGTTTCTTCTGAAGACAACATAGCTGACATTCTCACAAAACCCCTTAAACGTGAACCTTTTAACCTTCTTAGGCTAGACTTAGGACTCATGGAACCTACATTGTAGTTTTGAACTTTAGACAAAAATCAAAACAAATCCATAAGTCTTTTTCTCAGCAGGGTCGGCGGAACCCTCAGACACAACGGACGGAACCCAACTCAGGGGTCTGCCGTGTCCGCCGACCTGCAGAATCAATATTTTGTTTATATTAAACCAAACACCCATTATCTCATACCACCACTTCCAAACTGTTACTATTCACTTTACCATCCATCCATACCTACGAATTCTTGGTCTTCCTTTCTCTAACATTGCTAATCAATCATCATTGTAATATTCTAAACTTGATTACAATCCTGATCTGAGTCTAGGAATTCTATTTCTTGCACAAAAACAAAAACTTGGGGTTATGCATTAACTTGAGAAACTCATGCATAAAATTAGGTGTTTAACAAAACTAATCATGTTCCCCATAGGTAGGAATTGCATTCTTAA
The DNA here is from genome assembly GCA_030686995.1 of Artemisia argyi. Lineage (NCBI taxonomy): Eukaryota > Viridiplantae > Streptophyta > Magnoliopsida > Asterales > Asteraceae > Artemisia > Artemisia argyi. Next base: position 139,789,580 of record CM060682.1, read on the forward strand.
TTAGTATAAACATGTTTGCTAAAATACCCCATGTCAAATCCTTCCAAAAATTTCTCACAAGTAGGACAAATATTTTTTCGTCTCACATTGAGAATACAAAATCTAAACGTTATGTTTAAAACATCACTTGCATAATGTCTCTTGAATGCTAAAGGGAATACATAACCAATATGTATTTTCGGGTACATTCAAACGAAGCTACATTGAACTAGGAGCGTTTGGGTTATCTTTTGTTTTATAACAAAACTTGCATTATAAAACGTTTTTGAAGCATCAAAATGAGTCAAGATAACCGCACCTCCACATTGTTCTCATATAGGCACACACTAGAACATCCACATTATAATAGTAGTTTACTTAAACTAAAATGTGAAATTTTGTTGTTCTAGGAATCATCATGCCTCCTCTAACCCACTACGACCACAAGGAAACCATTAAGTACCTACCAAAACACCACAAAACCAAAGGCCTTACCCCAAACCAAGTTAACGTTTTCAAAGCCTTAGAAAAACACTATGTCCATGAGGGTAGAACCATTGACCCGTCTTTCCTAGAAGGTACAAACCTTTACGCCGAATTTGCCACAATCAACTTTAAGTGTCTTTTGAATATCGACAAGCCTATTTGTCCTAGATTCATTCTAGATTTCTATGCATCCGCCGTCCTCTCCACGGATGATTATGGTCATATGTCTATCAACTTTAGGACTAGTGGTCATCAATACTCCTTTACTCTTGAGGAGTTTGCTCAAATCATAGGTTTTCCAAACCGAGGTACTTGCATCTACTCCGACTTGCACTCCCTCTCAACTCTTGACAACCTCCATGACCGCATCCATCCTTATGACACTCCTCTTGTCTCAAAAAATGTACTTCGTGACCACCTCTTTGTTAGGACCACCAACACTAGGAGAACCCGTTCGGGAAATGAGGTCGATAAGGACCCATATGGAATGGAAATGAATGAACTTAAGCCCCAATTCAAGAAATGGGAGGAAGTCCTTAGAGCCAATGTCATTAGCACAATAGGAAACCGTGATCATATCAACCTTTGTCTTTGCTACATGCTCTACTCCTTGTACGTTAGGAAACCATTCAACCTTGCCTACTACATGGCCAAGAGAATGGCCGACATTCCCGTGCATGGCACAACGGCTATGCCATATGGAATGCTCTTGACCCGTCTCTTTAGGTTCATCTCACCCATTCCACCAACTCCAAACGGTCTTCGTCTTGACTACTCTCTCATTCCACACACCTTTGTTCCACTTAGTGATAAGAGAGTCTACAAAGCCCAAGGAAAATGTCCTCATCCTCCTACCTCATCATCGTCTTCCTCAATGAGTGAAGATGACAATTTGCCAAACTCTAGGCTCCCACCTCTCGAATACCTATCCCAACTTCCGGATATTCCAAATGAGTCGGCGGAGTTCAAGTAAACAAAGGGGATGTTTAAGAATCTTGGAAGGTTCCTTGGAAAGCTCAAGAACAAGATTGACCGTCAATGAGTGCGGGTGTGTAGGAGTGTTTGGCACTAGGTGCAATTTGAACTAATTTGGTTGTTTAAACAATGCTTGTGATGTACTTGTAGGTTGGTACAATGTTTGATACTATTTGGAACATGTTTTATCTAACTTTGATGCAGGAAGACAACTTTTGGCAAGTTGTCAAATTTTCATGCTTATGTTATTTTCACTAAGTATAGTGAAATTCTCGACCTCAAGGTCAAAATCATATGATATGTGTGTTTATGTGTCTATTTTTTGCATTGCCTAACCAGAAATGCATTATCTTTTTGATTTTAGGAGTTTTCGAAAATTTTGAAAATCGTCTCGCGTGTCAAAATCGCGGACTGTCACTTTTTTCAGCACTGGCGGATCCGGCGGTACCCAAAATTGGGTTCCGCCAGTGTATTTTCTGGGAATCCCATAATTGGCCCAACGGACCAGACGGTACCCTCAAATGGGTTCCGCCTGTGTATTCTGAGGGTTCCGCCAGTTGCCTGCAGAATTTTTGTTTTTGTTTTCAACATTTGAACATCCAAACACCAAAATCCAATCCTTTTAGATACAAACCCATTTCCTGCAATGTGTTTAGCACAATAGGGTACTTCTTATTCCTTATAACTCAACCAATAACATTTCCCGCCAAAATTCAAAAATAGCCATAACCACCCCAAGGACCCTTCATACATAAAGGGAGGAACCCTTCTAAAGGATCCTTCAAATCCCTGAGATTTATACTTCAACAAATTTACTAAAACCACTAAGCATTTAGTGCAAACCTTGTCTTCTCACTTCACCATTTTCATTGGATTGACTTCCATGATATGACAACCCACAATTAGTTTTCCAAATCATTAGGAACCTCCATTTTTGTATGGACTAACATCAAATCCAAACACTCCTTTCCACAATTCTTCATCACTATAAATTAAACCATCCTAAACACTATCAAATCACACCTTCTTCATCACAATTTCTGAACTTTTAAACCATTTTTCACCATGACTAAGTCAACAATCACCTCTCAACCATCACGACCCATCCGAAAAACCGCCCGGATAAGTGTTAAACCACCATGGTCTAATCAACCCATCAACCTAAGCTCCTCATCTTCAGATGAATTCACCTCACCTATAAAAAATGAACACTTTTTGAACCTTGCATCTCCATCACCATCACCCAATGAACCCAATGAGCTCACTCCACCACCTACTAAATCACCCATTGACCCAACCCCACCAAGTGCTCCAACCCAACCATCCAAAACTCCATCACCATCACCATTACCCAAAATTGAACCTATGGAGTTATTTGGGTCTCCTCCCACATCACCACACCCTTTTGTCCAAGATCTAAATGATCTTCCACCAAGACCTACACAACCACCACCTTTTGCAAATGAATCACCAAGGTCAATTCTAGACCAAAATGAGCATTTTAACCACACCCAACCACCACAACAAGTGTACCATCAACCCAAACCATTGTTGTTTCACCCTATCTACCATGACATCCATGGTCCTCTTTATGGAGAACCAAACTTTCAAAACCATGATCACCCAACTCCACCACATTCTCAAGCCCAAACCTTTGAGTCTTTCTTCCCCTCATATGAGGAAATCCAAAGCATGGTTGAGAACCACCTTCATCAAGCAATGGAATTTCAAACCACCTTGCTTGACTCAATACCAAATCCATCCTCCACCCAAGAACCAAAAACCAACCAACCCTTAAACCAAAAAACCCAAACCAACCTATTTCCACCCACTCATCCCCATGTTTGCTCAAATTGTGAGCAAATGGGTGCAAACATCAAAATGTTGCTTCACCAATTCCAAGATGAAACCCGGTTTGCATTCCAACACGTCATAGAACGTTTGGATGCTCTTTCCCACCCAAACAAATCCTAGACACCCTTTGGAGGCCGTTTGCCCCATTTAGGAAAATAGGATTTTATTTTTCTTTCTTGGTTATTCTTTTTTAGTTTTTGTTTAGAAGTAGAAGAATACTTAACATTTCTTGTCTTTTGACTTTTCAAAGTCAAAATTTTACTTGGAATGATATTTCTTTCTACTTACTTTCGTGCATTGTTGGTTGATCATTTTTGTGTTGTCATTGTGGTTGCAATGTGTGTGGTAACTACAAGCTTGACTATATATATATAACCAACTAACCATTTTTTTGTAGGATCAAAATCCATGTTTCCCGTCTTGGCACTCCTTTTAGGGGGAGTAACAAGCAAGGGGGAGCTAGTGCATTTTTCCGCTTCGCTACTCTACTTTTTGTTTCGATAAAAAGGGGGAGAAATATATTAAACCTTCAAAACTTAATATGATTTTCATCACTTAAGTAAAACAAGTTTAATATAATTTTTTTAAGTCTTAAACACCAAGATTTTGTGAGTTACTTAAAAACAAAGTTTATGTTTTGTCATCAACAAAAAGGGGGAGATTGTTAATACAAATATCGCCTAAAAACGTTATTTATATTTTACGATATTCGCTAAGTTTTGTTAACGACAAAATGTAAACTTTAGTTTCTAAGTAAAACATAATCTTAGTTTTAAAGACTTGCATAAACTAGACTTTTGCTACATTTTACATTTCATAAAACACAACACTTTTTATTTCTTAAAATAGAATTGTCACATCACATTTATGGCAAGTTTTGTCAATATACATTTATGGAAAGAAATGTGTTTGACTTACTAAGTGGTTGATTGCAAGTTTAGTGTTTGACTTGATATTATGAGATGTGACATTGTTTGGTTTGCAAGGTGTAATGAGATGTGACTTTGTTTGGTTTGCAAGATTTATTGCAAAACCAACTGCAAGCCCGGCGGAACCCTGGGGGTACACGGGCGGAACCCATCTGAGGGTTCCGCCGTATCCGCCAGGCCTGCAGAAGGCTTTGCTATAAATACCAAGCCACAAGTTGATTTTTGGCTTATCACTCTACATCATATTTTACACACACACATTCATTCTTTCATCTAACCCTTTAACATTTCATATGTGAAGTTTCTTTTTGTAGCAAAGAGATTCATGAGCTCATTAAAAGTAACAAGTATTCAACACAACGTTGCAAGACTTGTTAGCTTAGCATTGTGTAGACTTGTGTAGTTTACACTTCATTTGATTGTGTATTTTCAGTAGTGATCGGTTAGTATTTTAGTCCTCAAAATACAAAGTGTATCGGGAGTAGTTGTACCCTTGTAAAAGAACTAACGGGAGTGGTTGTACCCTTGGTAAAGAACTCGACATCTAGCTTAGTGTCGGTAAAAGTATAAGCGACGTGTAAGGTTTTCTCCGCCGATGAAAGGAGCTTGTTGACTAGTGAAAGAAACTCTCGAGTTGGATACTCGGGGCGTGGACGTAGGGCAAGGAAAAAGAGTCCTTGTAGCCGAACCACGATAAATACTCGTGTTGTGATTTGATCGTTTCTTTCATTTACTTGCATGTTATATATTGTGTTTGTGTATATATCTTTGATCTAACGGAAAGTTTCAAAGCTAACTAAACAAGTTAAAAAGATTTTAAACGGTAAACTATTCAACCCCCCTTCTAGTTTTCCACAGAGTTGATTACGGATTTTCTGGTGAGGGATAGTAGTTTAAGGGACGAACTACTAGAAAAGGTCTCTACTCTGCAGGCGGCAATAGAAGAAAAAAGATTAAAAAGATCAAGGAGATTGAACAACTAGACTATAGCAGTGCAAAAGGCTGCTTGGATGTTGTTGCCTTTTTTATAGCGAGGTGGATCGTGATGCATCTATTTTGGGAGAATGTATTAGAAATATGAAGAGGCTTGACAAAATTATTGTTGCGAAAAGTAATTTTCTTGAAGATTTGTTCATGAACTATGATTAAGTAGCATGCATGTCAATGTTTTATTCAACTTTATATGGTCTACTGTATTTCTCCCTTCTCTTTTTAATGAATAAAAGTCAATATTTGCGTTTTATCATTATTCAGTTTCTTTTATATTTTTTAGTAAATAATATTGGATACAGTTAAAAATACGAAACATCTAATTAAATGTAGATTGCAGTATCCAATGCAACTTAAATGTAGACTGCAGTATCTAATATAACTTAAATTCTTTTCATGGTTCACGATTTGATTGCGAAAAATAATAAAGGTAAATACAGTCTTATATACACATTAACCTAGAAAGACTTTCACCTACATGCCTTCTTCTTTCCAAATGACTTCACCATCAGTGCCAAATTATGAATCTTTATCAAGTTTTGATACTAATAGAAAGCATTTTGAAATCAAATTGGACGCCATAAAAAGAACGAATTCGTCTTCCTAAGAAGAGGTATGTCGCGATACTGATGAAAAAAGTAGCGAAAGATAAAAACAGAATTCTTACACCATACGGTGACATTCTTACAATGCACAGTGATATTCAACGGCTGCAAAGAAGTGTTGAAGATAAAAAACAAAACAAATTGAGTAATACATAACTAAAAATCTTTGATGTTGTAACGTTAAACATCGAATGTTTCTTTCAAGCGTTTTTAGTTTAAACTAATGTATTTATTAAATTATTATTATTATTATTATTTTTATTTTTTTTTTTATTTTTTTTTTTAGTTTAAGATATCATAAATTTTGTTAAAATCACATCACATTACACAATGATAAGATCAAATAAACTGAATATTTAGTATCAAAATCCCATGTTTATCGCCTTGTGTTATATGAATATGGTACTTACATTGTTCATATTTACATTTCAGGTTAATCAAGGCGTTGAAATGAAAAGACACGAATAATGGCCAAAACTGGACAACTACATGGAAATATATATATTAATATTTACGGCATAATATGCCCGTTGTATTTACCTCGTAGTCAAGATGAAGTGTCAAGCCAAAATGGTCAAAGAAGAGTTACGACGTAAGTAGCTCGTTGGACTTACGCCGTAACAACTACCTTGGACGATAAGTGAGGCTAACTCCAGGGACTAAAGTTGGGCAATTCATATGAAGTTTGAATTATTACGAGGACTTTGACTAGAAGTAACAAGTACGATGGAGGATTAAAGCTGGACAAATCATATGAAGATTAAATTATCACAAGGACTTGTTATAAAAATAACAAGAACAAGCAGGGAATAAAGACGGTCAACTCTTATTACACTTAACAGAAGTTATATATCATAAAGGACTGCAAGTAATTAAGTCAAGAATGATGAGAGGTTGAAACCATACAATTTGTATAAGTACTACGCTTATAATTGCATAAGGATTTGAAATGAAACACAAAGGAATTTTAGGGGTTAAATGCGGACAATTCCATGAAAGTATCAAAATGAAGGAAAATAACTACGAGACTTTTACGCCATAACCGAAGATAAAAGATCGGTGCAGAACAAGGTTTTGCTAAAGAACAAAACGCTCCATCTCAACCATCCATCCAACTTCAATCCAACGCTTCAGATTAATTGACATTTTATATTAATTATTAACTGAAGGGCATTTTAGTAATTTTATTAGCTCAATCACTAAATCTCACGAGTCTCTCATTCCTTTCTCATTTTCATTTACACGCACTCTCTCTCTAGGTTACACACTTTCTTTTTCACCCAAAACACACACAAACCACCATAAACCATCATCGATCTTCCATATCACCGTCGATCTGACGTTGATCCACCGCCAATCTGTCTTTCCGCCGTCCTTCGTCAGTCCACCGTCGATCCGCGTTCCGCTGCCAGTCCATTGTCTGCCATTGATCTAAAAGTTGTTGAAAATACAGGTTATTGAAGAAATACAGGTTAATGAATCTAATTTGATTTTTTTTCTTTCACTTTTCTGTTATTGAAGTATATAGTTAGAATATAATTATTGTTATTAGCATTTTATAATGAAGAAACTTTCAGATTCGATTTGATTTTTAATTTATGGATGAACATTTGTTGTTATTTTGATATATAATCAATGGATGTTGCTTATTAGATGTTCTTGTTTTATTGATTATTTGTTGCTTATTTTGGATATAAGCCGTAGATGTTGCTTATTTAGTTTTTTAGGCTTTTAGGTTTTTGTTGCTTAGTGTTTCTTATTTTGGTTGTTATTGTTATGATTGTTTATGCACACTAGTTTGATGAAATGCGACCCTGATAATCACACATGATTTAGCCTACGATTACAACCTACGATTTTGTGAATATTAATTGATGATGTGTTAGGTTATTCAATTTGTGAAGTCGTTATCACCGAATGTTATTGTATGTATGATTAGGTTTTAGGTAATTTATGTACATATGAGTGATGATTATTGATTGATATTAATGTGTGGATTTTAGGTGCTTTTGTTTTAAAAAAATCAATGTGATTTTGTATCGGTTTATTCTAGTGATTTTGTTTCATACAATGGAACGTATTTGTTCACAGCTGAATCAATTGAACTCTCTAATGTTACACAGCTGAATTATATTGTGCTTCCTGTAGAAGTTCACATGAGGTTTTTGACAAATCACATTAGAATCACATGTGATTTTTGTAACCAGTCTCATGTGTTTTTGAACAAATCACATATGATTTTTTATGAATCACATGTGGTTTCTTCTGAATCACATGTGATTTTGTAGTATAACTCTAAGTAATCATTTAAAATACATGTTAGTATGTTACACCCCAATGACACTCTTCAAAACAGTTTTACCACATGGGAATGATGATCATTTCTGTAATCTAATGCTATAAGAAATTGGTCCAAATACTGTTAAATCATCCTCAATGGCCGGCTTATGGCTTATTTGATTTTGGGCTTATATTTCATAAGTTCAATTTTTGTGGCTTATTTTGACACTTTCAAGCTTATATAAGTTCATTATTTTGTTGTTTTGGTTCTTTAAAGGGGAAGATGTATATGGAGGTTCATACAATGAGTTGGAGGCTTATTTATTTTTCAGCCGCACTTGCCTTGAATGGATGCAGGTTTGTCGGTTCCGTCTACTTGCTCAAGTACTAATTTTTGGTAGTTTTTTTTATTGCTAGTCTTTAAAAGGAGCCTTTTACTAAATGCATGTGACTCGAACACAACCCAATATTAAAACTTATGATTTTCATATCAAAATCAACATTCTTCTACTGATTAAAACTAAGTTAAAGAGGTTTTTCATTTTGCTAGATTAAAAGAATGTTTTAGTACTGTACATATATATTTTCAGTAGAAAGACTGATTACTGAACATATATGACAAACATATACTGCTAAATAAAAACTTTAGATTTGGGGCATTGGTTCTAGAATATAGATCCCTTTTGTCTTTTTGGGGATTTACTACTAATGGTCTAGTCCAATTCATATTCACGAAGGGATGAGTTACAGTAAAATAGAGTAACTAACTAAAGGATGGGTTGCAGTAAACTGAATAACATGTGATAATGTTTTGATCTAGAAAGAAGTAAATCATACGTGATTTTGTTTTTGCTGTGTTTTGTTATGGAAAAATATGAACCACGTATAACTTACTATTTGTTGTAGAACCATTTATATCGAATTGGAAAACAACCGGCGGAGGAAAGTGATAAAGTGACACAAAGAGTGGTAGGCTATAAAGTATGTTACTTGAAAGTATGAAATAGTAATTTGTTGTGAAATTCTTATATCAGAATCACATGTGATTCTTATGTGAATCACATGTGATCCTGGTATGAATCACATGTGTTCCTTATACAAGATCACATGTAAAATCTAATTCTCTATTTCTTATGTTGTGAAAAGGTACTGCATGCTGTAGAAGATGGGTCGATGGTATGTTCGATATGGTTAAATCGAAACAAATGAAAGAGAAAAAACACTTCAAGTTAAATCGAAACAAATAAAGGTTTGTGGGCATTTTGGATAGAATATTAACTTGCATATCAAAACAACTCTTCTATTGAATCCAAAGGCAAAGAGAAGCTAAACCACTTGATGATTGAACACTTTAGAGTTTTGTAAATATCGTTTACTTGAATATATTGAATTCTTTAGAATTCTTGAAAAGATTTTTTTAGTACATTGAATATATGGTTTAAAAATTAGCTGTTATCATATGTTATAACAATCACATGTGATTTTGATGTAAGAATAGAGGTTAGTGGAATGTACGTGTAGTTATTTCTTCGGTTCAAATTTCTATATCGCCACATATTTTATTTTTGAAGAATTGTATGTTGGAAAAGGGATATAATACCACCTGCATTGAGAAGAACAAATATGTAGAAAAAAAAATAGAGGTTAGTTGAATGTACGCATAGTTATTTCTTCGGTTCAAATTTCTATATCGCCACATATTTTGTTTTTTGAAGAATTGTATGTTGGAGAAGGGATATAATACCACCTGCATTGAGAAGAAATACAAACAAATATGTAGAAGAAAAATGAAACAAATGTGATGTGAAAGAAGCACGTAGAAAAAGACTAGAAGAGAAATAGCGCTTGAAGCTAGAGCTAAGCCGAGAAAGAAATGTGGATGTTGCGGAGAGAAGACTAACGAGCACACCAAATCAACATGTCCGTTAAATCTAAAATTCATTGCAATACAATCGAAAATGGTTAACCAAGTGGCTAATGCTTCTTGAATTTCGTACTTTTTTTAATATTTGGTTTTCTCATTTTTTTGAACTTCTGTAAAAGTATTATTCGGATTTTAATTTGAATATGTGGTACTTTATTTGAATATTCTTTTGTTTGATCTTCTAGTAGATTCGGTATTATGCATAATAAAATCACTTGTAATTCATCTCAAAATCACTTGTGATTCATGTCAAAATCACATGTGATTCGTGAGAAAATCACATATGATTTTCATGTCAAAATCACATGTGATTCATGCGAAAATCACATGTGATTCGCATAAGAATCACATATGATTTTCACTTGAATCACATGTAATCTAGTCGTATAACTTATCCAGATTACGATCATCAGTTATCACATTCACCAAAATTAAGAAAGACACTTGCAAAAACAAGCAACAAAAGACTAGTTAATAAACATATGACTTGTTCAAAGATCATTACATACTTCTAATAAGATCATTCAACTTGTCCAAACTACGATAAACAAACAACGACCATAAACATGTTGTTTCAAAAGACAACAATTAACATATTATTACCAATACAATCATAAGTACTACACCAAATCAGTGGACTATCAACCATCAAAAGCTTACAACCATCAGTGGACTATCAAAAGCCTACCAAATCTAAATACTCTTGACTTTCACGCTGACCACTGTTGTTAATTGCATTAACAAAAATGAAAATCCTTGTAGCATCATCATAATCTTGGTGCTTCCATTTTGATAAACATCTTTTCATCTCCTCCATAATCGTTATTCAACTTGTTAGCCAAATCAGTTATCTTTTAGACCTGAAAATTAAGCTTTGAGTACCTGGTTGACTCGCATAAAAACACAATAAAATACAACTTGAGTAATCATTTAATAAATATAAATGTTCAAGAATCACATGTGATTTACGGTCTAAAATATATACTCAGATTTCTTAAATCACGTGTGATTATCACAGGCACATTCCATCAAACACATGGTGTGCATCAACAATCATAACAACAATAATCACAATACAACAATCCACCATGGAAGTAATGAATTACGGTAGGAAGTAGCAACAGATGGTATTATCACCTTAATACTCTTAATCAATTAACTTTTTAATTTCTTCCACCATGGTGTATCTATTATTAATTTTAAAAAGTCTAAACTCACCAACTACTCCCTTACTAATTTTAATAAACTAAATTTATAATAGATTCATTAGAGCTCAGCTCATAGAAAAAACAACTAACCAAAAGAAATATAGAAACACATATATGTTATCAGGTTTAACGGCGGACGGTGGAGGACGACGGATTGACATATCGGCGACGGAACAATAGATCGGTTGCGGAACAACATGGTGGAACAACAGATCGTCCGCGGATAGAGGCCGGATCGTCGACGGATAGAAGGCGGCTCTAACGAAGATGGTGGTTTGCGGTGGTTTGTGTGTGTTCCAGCGGTTTGTATGTGTTTTTTTTAGAGAGAAGCTTTTTTGTTTTTATTGTTAAAATGAAAGTAAAAAAATGATATTTTTGGCTTTTATAATGGACAAATTTGCCCTTACTGTGTGATTGGCTGATTTAATCACATCCATTAGATCAAAATTAAATCAATGGCCACGATTGGCTCATTTGATCTTTAAAGAATGCATGATCTTAGCGGATCTCATCTCCATAACCGAATCGATTATAAAAAGAGTTACGGCGTAACCTACAATTAAAGTTACGTCATAACCTTGTCGAAGCATATAAATACAGCCTTAATCCAGCACTTTTTAGTATCTCTTTTCCACCCTTCTAAAGGGAATGACTAGGGCACCATCTTAGAGTATTTTCCAGCAGCAATCAATCACTTTTTAAGGGAGAATTCACTTGCAATCATCATCATTATTAGCTCTACATCAAGTAATTTGCATCATACATTATGCTTAATCCAATCAATTTTATTCAATATTTTTTTGTGTAATTTACAGTATGATCAGTTAATTACTTTTGTGCTAGCCTTGTTATGAAATTATTAATGATTTGATTCTTGTTCCTTTATCTATTTATTGTTTATGTGGATATCTTGTTAGCCTATCGTTGAATCCCCGTGTTTTGGTAGCATTGAAGCTAGGGTAGTACCTCATATGCTAGTTAGTACATGACCATTAGAACAATAGCCTATAGGTTTCTTGAGGTGTGACCATCATCTTTGTGTAGGACTTGACCATAGGACTACATACATTAGTAGATATGCTTAAGAAGTGCGGGAGAAACCCTACATGGACCAAACGTGGTTTTAGTGTTAAAATCACTAAGATAGGTCTAGAAGATAGTTGGTGCGTATTGACTAAGACTAGACATTCGGCCACCGTGACCATTGGGGTTCGGGTCTATGGATTATAGGTTAGGTCACAATGACCATTTGTGCCTAATTATATTAGAACAACCACATAAAATGAGACATAGATATTGCATTAATAATGTAGTAACTAGGCTAACACATCTTTCTCCCTTGATTAAATCTCATTCCCAATTCCTTTTGTTATTTATTTCTTGCAATTAGTTAACTAAACAAAATAAACCTCTCGTAAAACCGTGACAATTAGAACTCAAGTTAGGAACCGCCCATTGGCTCTTGGGATGACCTCAGCTTTACCAAAATACTACACTACACACGACCGGGTTCTCTGCCCATTTGTGCATGGTAGACCATAGGTAGACGAGAAATTATAAATATTAAAACATGGTCAAAAATAAGCATCACACAACAACGTCTATATGTTACCATAACAAATACATTCCATTAATTCGGAAGAGATTACAATTTATATTATTACATTACATTACATAATAACGAATATATCAACAAATGATGAAAAACGCAATAAGTTGAAGCATCTTCGAGATAATGAATGAGATAGTTGGTTCCTTTCATTAGAAAGTTGAAAAACCTTGGTTGGGGAACACAAGATCCAAATCATCAATAAAGCTCAAACATGTAAACTTGAAGCCTTGTCAAAGCATCAATAAATATATCTTTGTATTTGGGCCAAAAGATATAAGGTGCCTCAAAAGTACAATAATATAGAATCGATTAGAGACAAGCATTTTTAGTAACAGACTTCAACACTTTATTATTATTTTTCTTTTTAAAAAGGCAACTTATATAACACCCTCAAAGAGAAACAAGATATAATACAAGTCATCTCATCTCAATTAAAAAGCTACTAAAAAAGGAAGAGACCCAAAAATAAAAATACAAATACAATAACACAAGAACCAAAAGATTTCAACATTAATCTAAAACATGAAAATAACACACTAAATATTACACCAAAAGGCAAATAACCATCCACTGACAACAAGTACGCACATGAGAATATGTGTATTTCCATGTGACATATTGCCATCAATGCTCACACTCTGCCAAAGAAGGACCAATCACAACCTATATAACTTTTGCAAACATAATGCAAACAAGAAGTACTACTGAGCAGTACCCATATGCATACTTAATTCCAAACACTACCCTTATCACAGGAAAACTTGCAGATGACCTGAGCACATAACAGGCAGATACACACTAATAAACCTGAACCTCCATGACATCAACACTTTATTATTAACCAAGTAAGGAAATTGTACGCAGCCATAGATGAATCAATTATGTTGGACGGCACCGGTTTGAGAAGTATAATTATATGTGTAAAACACATGCAAATCACTGGAGGACTTGTTTATAAAGCTATCCTTTCAACAAGCGAGATGAAATTCCCAATTGATGGATTAAGTTATTGTACTTTTAATTCATTTCTTTTCGTTATTTTTACCATCAAACCGTACTCCAATTGGAGGATTACAGAAGCCTTCAGGGTAAGTGGGCTATCTTCCATCACTTCAACCTTGTAATTGTATACAATTGTAGCTGCCACTAATCTCATTTGAATTAATGAGATTTTCTTACCTAAGCAAGTTCTTGGCCCTGCATGAAATGCTGTAAACTTGTAAGACGGTACGTGTTTGATTCCTCCTTTATGTGAGATCCATCTCTCTGGCTTGAATTCCAAACAGTCTTGTCCCCATATCGTCTCCATTCGTCCCATTGCATATGAATGTAGCATTATTTTGGTGCTTGAATCGACTCGGTGACCACTTGGCAAGGTATCTTCTGCAAGAGGAAGTTTGGTGTTTACAGGAACCGAAGGAAATAGCCTTAATGCTTCACATAAGGCTCCATGAAGATAAACCAAGTTTTCGAGTTCTTTTACACCAAATTGTTTCCATTTCTCACCCTCTTTCATTCCTAGTTTTTCATGAATCTCTTCACGGATCTTGCTTTCTGCTACTGGATTTTTGGCAAGGAGATAAAAGAACGAAGTAAGCGCTGAGCTTGTCGTATCTCTTCCTGCAACCATGAGATTTAATAGAGTGTCTTTGATAAATCTATCAGGATTACCAAAACTTCCAGTTTCATCCTTGTATTTCCTCATAAACCCTGTTAGTAAGCTTAGATCCTCTACCTGTTGACCATCTGCCTTTCTTTCCTTTTCGCTTTTCATTGATAAACTGGTAGAAAAGCTGATCACTTAACTTGAAAGCATCAGCTAAATGTTTCTCGCTGCCAATTTTAAATAGGTTTAGGAACTTCCAGCAACATTTTGGGAAGAAATGTCGACTGAAGATAGCTTCTTCGGACTTGGTGATGGCTAATGCGAATTTGCAATGAGGAAACTCAACTGTTAAGGTTTCAGGATCATAGTCTAGAAGTAAACTCATGATACCATCAAAAGATAGCCTCTGGAAGATATTTTGCATGTCAACCGTGGTACCTCGCTCTGACATGAATTCAAGAACCGGCATAAGCTTTTTCTTTACGTTGATCCACATGGTTTTCTCCACGACCTTTAAGAATTCTTCATCTTTGAAGAGTGACATAGTTGTCTTACGGTGCAATTCCCATAACTTGGTTTCACAATTAAAAATACCATCACCAAGTATATCAAAAATCTCTCTAAACTCTGGACCTTTCGGGTAATTAGGAAAGTTGGTTGATGATATATAGTTAAAGTTTTCTGGATCACTTGTGATGAGCATGTCCCTTTTGGCAAACCATGGACCTTTGTACATGAATGAACCACCACTTTGTTTTAGAATATTGGTGGTATAATCATGAACACAATGGTAATTCCATAACAAGCCAGGGGTCATACCAAATATTGGCCAGTTAATGGCCAATGAGGACCTACGAGTTTTGAAACTAAAATAAAAGTAAAGGAAAATTAAGAATGTGAAGAGAAAGATTAGGGTATGGTATTGTAGTAATGCCATGTTGAGTATGAATGCATGTTGTGTTTGGATATGGTATTTATACAGACCTAGTATGCAAGTTTACGGGGTTAATATACAAAGAGCTTACTCTACTTTGCGATTTTGTTCTATTAAGTGACTCAATTATTTTTTTTATTCATTTGGGTCGCTCAACTTAATAAAAAAATGATATTTAGATCACTATTCAAAAATTTGAGTTTAAATCCGAGCGACCTAAGTACATAATTTTTGATATGTTATATAACGTACATGTCTTGTTTTATAAATTCAATAACCTATTATTAATACACGTTTCATAACTACTATTGCACTGGAAAATTGTAAAAGAAATAAGTCTAATGCTAATTCGGTTGGTAATACACAAATTTAGCAACGAATTTATGGTCGTTGGTAGATTTCCTGATGCTAATTGCATTTTTTCTTGTAGTGGCATAATTTTTATAAGTTCTTTTTTTTTTTTTTTTTGAACAGTAATTTTTATAAGTTCAACTACCCATGTTTTGTAAGTTTAGTGACCTATGTAGAAAAAATAGAGTCGTCCTGATACTATGGCGCCGCTTAGATTGTTACACTATAATATGCATGTGGTCTCAAATTAAAGAGTTCCGTCTGTTCTCACGAATCCATGGTGCATATGATCTGTCAAAAGGGGGACCCAAATTTAAATATATATCGTTAAAGGAATTTGCAACTCTAGAACTCTTCTAGTTATGCTATATATATATATATATATATATATATATATATATATATATATATATATATATATATATAGGGAAGGGATTAGGTGCATTTTTCCTTTTTAATGCGGATGGTACGGATGAATGTTGACCACACGATCATCAGTCCATCTCAGATTCTGATAAAAAAAACGCGGTGGCAATATCGTAAATATCCCGTCTTTTTTCAAAAACGTTACTATCGTATTAGCTTTATTTCTGAAAAAAATTCAAAAAAATCTGAAAAAATTAAAAATATAAAGAGGACAACAAATAATTAAGAATCGCTGAAAAAATTTCAAAAAAAAAATCGTTTTCATCGTTAAAGGTATTGTGATATTAGCGTATGCTTTTGACTTTTTTACAAAAGTCAAGATCTGATCTTGACAAAGTCAAGATCAAATCTTGACTTTTGTAAAAAAGTCAAAATCAGATTCTGAAAACTTTTTTTTTAATAAAAAATTTAATATCACAATAACTTTTTTAATATCGTAAAAACTTTTTCTTAATAAAAATTGTTAATATCGCCGTAACTATCATGCTTTCTTAATATCAAAGTTAATTTTTTTTAATATCACTTTAACTTTTCTTAATATCGTAATATCACGGTTCATTTTTACATGTAAAAAAGTTAATATCACGGTACCACTCATAATATTTCTCCATCAGATTCTGATATCCCATAAACTTTTTTACTATAGTAATAAAAAAAGTCAAGATTAGGATCAGATTCTGATATCACATAAACTTTTTTACTATCGTAATAAAAAAAGTCAAAATCAGATTCATAATATTGTTAATATCACGGTAGAACTCATAATATGGTTAATATCACGGTAGCACTCATAATAAAAAAAAACAAAAAGTTCTCAGAAAAATCTGAAAAAATAAAAAAATGAAAGAAGATAACAATATTAAGGATCGCTCAAAAGGAAAAAAATTAAAAAAATCGTTTGAATGATGATTTGGTACCGTGATAGTTGCGTAGATCTTGATTTTTTTACAAAAAGTCAAGATCAGATCTGGATTGGACGGCGTAGATCTATCCGCACGTCCGCACTAAAACAAAACATCCGCACGTGATCCTCACTATATATCAAGGTTATAAATAGCGTGAGGCGTGGCGTGGCGGCAATGTCAAGCCTCAAGCCTTAGCGTGAGACATGGCGGCATGGCGTTTTTAAGGCGTGAATTAAGGCGGCAAAAAATATTTATAGATTTATAGATTTATATTATATTTTATTAGTATATCATGTTTAATGCACATCGAGTTTACAAAAAGTGTTATACATAACCAATAAGTCAAGAAACTATCTTTACATTTGCAATCTTCTTCAAATACTAGTAAACCTCTAAACGTCAAATACCAGTAAACCTCAAATACGATGCCCAAATTCCAATTACTAGTAAATACCCTAAACGTCTCAAATACCAGCACACCTTATCGCGCTTTATCGCACCTCATCTCATGCCAAGCCTTAAAACGACGCCTTGGTCTATTGCGTGGCGTGGAGGTGACGCCTCGCGCCTTTGCGAGGCCTTTGCGGCGCCAAGGCGCGCCTTTTAGAACACTGCTATATATATATATATATATATATATATATATATATATATATATATATATATATATATATATATATATATATATATATATAAGTTCATAACTTTGTTTATTTCACTCTGACAATTTGGGTATGGCGGCCGTTGTAATCATCGTCACATTCAATTGTACGGTTTAGCATTTAATTATGGAAGCACCAATGGGCAATGGTGACTCTATAAGGGGACGACTCATCGTCAATTTAATTTTGTATGTTTGGTCGACATCTTTGGCCCGTAACTAACAATCGTTTTCTTCATCAACTTCTTGTAAGGAGCGTTTCATATTACTTTGTTTCTTCGTCACACTCACAGTCTCAATTTAGAAAGTTTCAGTACATGCAAAGTTTGATCTTTCGATATATCTTAACCAAGTATTCTGAAAACACTACCAAACCAGAAACTCTTTAAATTACTAGTGGTTTGTCTTTTAGAACACATGCCAATAAAAGCTAATTAGCTCAACCGAAGAACCATTGCCAACAATCTTTTAGCTATGGTAATAATTAACCTAGGCAATTTCAGGAGATATATTTTAATAACAAGTTAAAACGGGATTGCAAAAATAAAAATTATTTTCGTTATTACTAGTTTTACTTTCGAAAACTTTTTTTTTTTTTTTTTTTTTTTTTTGATATATCACATGTTATATAACACTAATCTATAAGTTCGAACACTCAACATGTGGTTATAAAATGAGCATAAATACTTGTGTAGAATATCAAATGATTGGTTTTTGGCATTGAGATATACACATTTTTAACTTTCCAACCATGTATCACACATAATTTTTGAACTTTCAAATCAATACAGTTTATTCATAAAGTTGGAGGAAATAGAAGAAATTTTATTTTTAATAGTCAAACTCGCTTGATGTATCACATGTGATATAACTCTAATATGCAAGTTCGAACATTCAACATGCTTTCGTAAATCTGAATTTGAAACACCGTTTGCCTTCAACCACTATGTAAATTATATTTTGATGAAAAAAAAAAAAAAAAAAAAAAAAAAAAAAAAAAAAAAAAATTGAAACTCAAACAAGGTTTGAAAGTTAAACACGAAAACACCGCTTTTTCTTATCATCGTTTTGATTGACAAACAAAAAGTGAGTTTTCCGAGTGTTCCTCTAAAAAGGAAAGAAACAAATTTGAAAAACCACTTGGAACAGACTCACTTGACTTATGATGCAAAAATGCTTAAGAGTTACGAAATTCTTTTTTGTGATCTTAAAACTTAATTAGATTTTTCGTTGGCTATTGTTCGTGGAAAGCAAGAAGTCCGGATGGCTGAACTTTTAAATTCATCCTCCTTGGAAGGAGAAATTAAAAATGAAGTCAGAAAGATTTTGAAATCTCAGATTGAGCCTCCCATGAATAATGTTAACAAGAAATTTATTGTGTTTAAAGAACAAATTCTTTCTCAAATGCAAGATGACTTAACTTATGGTATGTCTCTTGAAGAGAATTTGATCAAAAATGCTAAATATTATAACTTCAAAAGTATTTTTTTTCTTTAATCAGTTTGCGTCGATCTATCTAGATTCTTCAAATTGTGAGACATAGATAGTGGAATTTGAAAAAGAAGTTTCATATTTAGAGGTTGAAAACTTTTTCCTCAAAAAGATTATCAGAGATACTTTGAAAAGAAATGTTGAACTCAACGAAGAATTGTCTTGTCGTACTATGAAGTTTGAAAATGTTTTTGCTAAACATGAAAAACAAAGTCGTAAGTTTGAAATACAATGTCCGAGAAAGATTGAAGAAAAAAATACGACAAGCTTTCCTACGAAAAATATTTGTAAAGCGTTTTAAAAGAGAATTATGAACTCAAAATTTAAAGTGCTTGATTTGATTAAAAACAAGAATGTAGAGTTTTTAAGCTCAAGTAAGTTGGCTAAACAAAAAGCCAAAAATGATCTAAATCAACTAACTTCATCTATTTCTTAAAAACAAGATTCTCGACTTCTTCAAAAGTCAAAAGAAAAGAAATTTGCGCTTTAAAAAAATCTAAAGTTATTGCTCCTGGAATGTACAAAGTAAAATCAAATACTGAAACCAAAGAAATTGAGAAGGAACCTTATGGTTCAAATGATATGGTTCATAATTATTACCTTGAACAAGCTAGAAGAGCAGCATTGACTAGTCAGGATTTTCCTCGAAGTGCATGTGCTACGTCTTCTTTGACTTCTCCTCCTACTGTGAATTCTACTGTTATTGATTCAAAGTCATAGAAACGTAACGTTAAGAAAAATAAGCTAAAGAAATAGAAACAAGAATAACAAGTTAAAGCTATGAAATCTTCTAATGTAAATTTTCATTGTGATTCAGGTTTAGATACTACGCATAGAGAAGAGAGATCACCTGCTAAGAGTATTTCTTTGAAGATTAGTGCCTCCTAGACTCCCACTCATTTAGTTGAAAAACCTAGGAATTTTAATGCTTTCAATAAAAAAATGTTCTAAGCGATTGGATGATTGTAATAACTCTAAGTTTGTTGAATATGTTGCTTCTAATATCAAGAATGTTTGTGTTAATTCTATGTTTAATATTTCTGATTCTAATGCTTGTTTGATTGATAAAAATGTTTCTGATTGCGTGATTTTAAATGAGAAAAATAATAAGAAATCATTTCGCAAAGGAAGAGGGTCACATAAAAAGAACACCAATAGTTGGATTCCAACACTTCATACTTTCGCTTTAAGTGATTTATTGCCTAGTTCTTGCTTTAGGTGGAAACAACTGGTAGAATGTTCACATGTGTAGGATATAGGTAGAATCCAATTAGGACTACTTGTGACACTAGTGCTAAAATCGTTGATAAACAACAAACACTATGTGTGCAACCTATTCCATCTAACTTTAAAGAACCACATTCTTCACTGGTTCCAAATTTTCTTTGCTTTGTCTTGTTGTGCGGATTGTCCAAATTTACTTGTGGTATCTCGACTCGGGGTGTTCTAAGCATAAGACCAGCAACAAGGTACTGCTCAAGAACTTCGTTGAAAAATTCTTATTATAGTGCGATTTGGGAATGCTCACTTCGCAACTATCTCTGGTTAGGGTGATCTTATATGGAAAAGTCATGATCAGGATTGAGTCATAATCTCATCAATATTGGTCAATTTTGTGATAGTGGCATAGAGGTTGCATTGTTCGTACTCTAGATGGCACTGATATTTGCAGGGATTTGATGGTCACCCGCATGGCTTATAAAACATGCACATCGGAAAGTAAACACACAAAGGCCATGCAGCCAAAACCCTAATAGACATATCTCGTAATCAGAGATATAACTTAATCTAACACGCGTAAAAGGCGTTCATAGAAGAGTTACGTGTTCCTACAGTTGTGTAAGCTTCAGACCAGTCTGCATGCGTGGTATCACTTTCTTTTTTCTTCTCTTCGTTTGTTAGAATAGTTTTGGGTTTTTTGAGAGAAAATCTAAACTTGAATCGCGACAGGTATCCATCGGTACTGCACAGGTTGAACTAGCGATTCAGACCTATGAAAGTTGGTGAGTACGGAATCGGGTAATCTAGTCGACATGGGAGTTGACTAGTATAAGTCGGCTTAGGGTCGACTTTGGGATCGGGCAAAGGGATTAAACCCTTTGGTTCGATTGATTGGTTGAGAGGAGGAGAGGGAGAACTTAGGGCTTAGTGTGTTATATGAATCCCTGGAATTCCCTTTGTATTTATAAGGTATATAGGAACATTCTAGTAGGATTGGGATTCCTTCATAATTATCCCTAACCACTCCTAGTTTAATAATAAATCAAACTCAGCCCCTCTCTTCCCACAATGAGGGTCGGTCGAACATATATATCCCTAAATAGGGATTGTGGTTTTTCCTTTTTAGTGCTTATATATATTTATCTATGATAAATATATAATCCATGGATAGTTACCGTTTTACCCCTCAATGAAAATATTATTGTATTTTCATTTCCTCATGACTCTCATTTCATTTCATAACTCATTTCTCATTTCTACTTGCCTACTCTGTTTAGTGTGCACTTGTTTGACCCTTTGGCATTTTTTTGAAAGCCATCAGTGAAAGCTGTTGTTTCTTTGCACACAATCCTTTCAGACTCCCACTTGTGAAGAGGAACAACGTGAGAACCACTTTTATGGTACCAAGAAGTCACGAGCAAGCCATTGAAGTACCCACCTAACATAAACCGATTCAATACCCATGTAGTGATTTTGCACTTTCGATATTTTTAGAAAGTACCAAACATGGATACGTTAATCTCAAAATACTTTCATCCTTTCTTGTTATAGTGAATGATTTGTCTCCTATTGTGTCCCAGACACCTGTCGTATGGCTATACTTTCTATAAATCATCTCACACTCAAGGGGACCAAAAAAGAAAACCTTTCTCTAGTCTATTTCAACTTGGAGTTACAAATTTCCATCTTGATCATTAAATCATCTTTCCTTACCTCCCACTGAATCCAACATTAGCACACAATGTTACAGTGTGAGGTAGTAACGGGAAACTAAGTCAAAACGCAATGAGAAAAAAAGTCAAATGACCTAATATCTCAGGTCATTGGGATAGTATGCCACGATAAGAGAACGCTAATATCTGGTTAATCCATGTGGTCTCTTCTCGATCACGGTCACGTCCAACATTTTCCCCACAAATGCATGCGAAATTCGACAATCCCCAAAATGCCACTTATTTCACAATAGCTGCTTTCATTATCTCGGTCTCCCACCATGATAATCAACTATGAACCATTTTAGAATGAAATTTCTTTCATTTATGGATTCAAAATATGCTAAGTATAATCTTAGAGCAATGTCTTATAGATTTGAATGAGTCTATGTCATTACTTCTGATTCTAGCCGATTACTTTAGCTCGTATCCGAAAGTGTTGGGAGCAAGTAATCACTACTTTAATCTTTCTGACGATCCCTTCCCTTAAGACCATTGAGCCTTACTTCTCAAACCTTTAACATTTTCTTACTGTCAATGAACCTAAGTGAATTTTGGTACCAATGATTTAGTTATGCTGGATCATAGACTTTGCTAAATCGCGAGACATTCAGCTTAACATTCAATGATGCACTTCATTCTAACTAAATTAAAATGGAATATTTGCTTAAAAAATAAGAACCGTGACTCCTTGTTACTGATTCTCCTAAGTCTTTGAGAACTTTAACACAAGCCCATTGAACGCATTTCTTCATTTGAAACCCCATACTCTAAATCTTTTATGTCACAAGGCTTCTTTTTAAAACAACTCAAGATCAACACATCTCACATGCCAAACTATCTTTCGCCTTGGACAATGTATGTTTGTCCAATATCTTGAGATCCTCCCACTTAATTATGTAATACTAGAAATTTTCACATAGATCATCCCATATCTGCAATTCCTGTCATGCTTTGTACAATTTAGTCAAACGTTCTAAATTAATTTCTCGTGCTTTTGTTTTCATTGCTCAACTTTGAGTTGAATTACCCTGATTAGATCCGATTAAGGATTTTCAGCTTGTGCACATTAATTTGATCCGGGTTAACAGGTGTTAACCCAGTTAGTTGTGCCTCCCAAAAAGCATCTTTCAGCCTTACCCGAACATTCCAAAGCAATACGAGAGTTTACTCATGATCTATAAATTCATTCTCTTTTGAGTTTGACTTACATATCTAAAATGTTGTCTAGTAGCATATGAGCTTTACTCAATCTCCAGATTTCTAGAAATACCATCACTCAAGTATTTCAATTTTATAAAGACTCGAGGCAAGTAGAATTAAGATATCTTATGCATTCAAATTCTATTAGAAATGCTTCTTTTGATTTATTGATGCATGGATTCTAGTCTACACAAAAGTTTTACTTCTCAAGGGATCTTGAGAAGCTTACAATCCCCACCAGGCAGTGTACCTGACCGACATAGTGAAGTGGCAAGTACCGGAAGATTGATCGTTCTCCACAGGGAATAGTGTTCGTTAGGATTGAAATTAATCTAACTAGGCCTAGGGGTGAGGGATCATTCTTTTTGTATTTTATATTTTATGAAAGCAAGTAAAATCTCGATTTTGGAAACAGGGGCGGAATTAGTTGCTAGTCAACTAACCCAATTAACTACTAATGTAATAAAAATAAAATGACAATAAAATAAAATGAGAAAACTATATATGGAGAAAACGTGTTTACTTAGATTTCATTACTCCCTAGTTATCTTTTATTGATAGATAAGCTTGTTACAATTGCGTAGGTGACGGGTTGCATTCCTTAATACCATTTGTGGGGCCGTGTACAATCTTCCCCAACTCTATAAGCTTCTATCTCTTCCTATGGCGACACGTTAAGTATCCTAACCATGGCCTCCTTAGTAGTCACTTATGCATTAAATACAACCATTAAAATCATAGTACACATCCGATTCATGTTTCTTAAGACGTTCAAGCAAATTACCGTTTAGGAGATTAGCCAGTTTTCTTAAGCCTAACATCGATTATCAATCACCCAACAACAACAAATAACAAACCATCAATTAATAATCAATAACTAGGTTTCATTACATCTAAGCAAACATAAATAAACCTAGCCTAGCATGTTAAAAGAAATACAAGCGTAAGATATAATCAAACAACACATAGACATATTGAATGATTGATGGATTACTTATCTTTAATTAAACATGGAAGAAACAAGGGTATAAAACCCTTAAAAACTTCTGAAATTCGTACTAGGGTTTGTGTGTGTGTTACACCAAAAAGTTCCTCTCTTATGAATGAAAAATCAAAAACTATATATAGATTTACATGGGTGACGGTGTCACCTTTTGATGGTTGACGCCATCATCTCGCCGCGGCTAGGGTTTCTTGTCGCCCAATCCAACTTCTTGACACCGTCACTCTTTGTGTCTTCTGGGCCGTCACGTGCGTCATGCTTTAATGTTACACGTGACGGCCTACTCTTGGTAGAACGTGACGCCGTCATGTGTAAAACCTCAAATTGTCTTTTGGCGCATCAAGTGTAAATGTAATATCCACCTCTTGTCACAAAGGCTGATGCCGTCCCCTTGATCTTCCTGACGCCATCAAGTGTAAATTCCAGCATGGATTCTTAACTTTGTCATTTTCTTCACTCTTTGCTCCAAAACGTCCAAAATGCTTCCTTTTCCAGAATTCTCTTCAAAAGTACCTAAAATGACAAAAGGAACGATTTAAGGTAATAATTGATCAAATTATCACCACTTAAGGCTTAAATGACCCCTTAAAAGCGTAACAAATTTCGCCACATCAAATACCCTTACACTTGAGATTTGCTTGTCCTCAAGCAAATGAGCTTTTATTATAATCAGAATACAAGCTAGGGGTCATTTAACATTAATATAAAAGTAATTACAACACATGATCATTCCACCTTAATCAAAACAAGCACGGAGTTTATATACTAGCACCTTACAAATAGTATTTGGATACTCTCATCTCTCGGGTGTTATAAACCTAAATATAACTAATAGAAATAGAAAAATATCACTCACTACCTATCATAGCAAATAGATTACCATATGCTTGGGAAAGGATCAAAAACCTCCACCACTTGGCGTAAGCACCTAGGAAAACTATCAAAGAGGTCTTTTTAAAAGGTTATAACGTTAGGTGTAGGGATATGGAAAACACGGTTTGTTGAATAAAGGGATATTTTACTGGTGGCAAGCTAATTATCTTAATTAATTACATGTACAATGCGGCGTTTCAAAGCCAAGACTCGACTCAACTTAGGCTAATAATAAAATAACATAAACTTAAATAAACATAAAAGGAAATAGGATGGTAGTCCGTATGTTTTTCTCTTTTTTTTTTCTATTTTTCTTGAATTTTTTGATTTTTTGATTTTTTTTATTTTATTTTTATTTTTATTATTATTTTTTTTTGATTTTTTTTACATACACTCTTGCCCTACCATCCAAAACAATACATCAAGGGGGCTCGGTTCTCCCCTTACACTTGAAATTTTACATACTTTACATGTAACTAATCTAATGACTCAAATTAAGATAATCAAAACACTTGGAGTACTTTAAAATATTTACGCACATATGGGTGCAATAATTGATGTTCTTCCCCATTACTCCATAACAATAGTACTTTACCCATGAGTCTCAATCATCCCAAAAGAATATGTACAAGATATGACTCGACTTAGCAACCATGTAACCAATTAGACAATTAACTAAGGGTTTAAACAAATGTTGTAACAATAAAGCACTAAAGATGAGTGCATACAAGGAAGGCTAAGGCTATTTGGGTATACATTTGGGGGTGGATTGTAAACAAATTCTTCCTTTAAGTAAGATGCTTAAAGTTAGAAACGAAAAAGATAGGCTCTGAGGGGTGTACTAGGGGTATCGTGTACTAAAAATGAGTACATCGCAAAGGTGTGGGAAAATTACTTGACCAATGAAGTCAATGTAATTATAAAAAGAAACAGGCTTAAAAATATAGGTTATCCTAATGCCTCTTATTTTGTATTAATTCCAACTACACGAATGTAGTCTCACATGTGGTCTTGGAATGAATCACTAACACAAGTTCTAGAATCTAAATGCTATCGGTACACACATAAGCACTAAGGCTTTTCCTAACAAATCTAGGGGCGAACCTCACATATTTGGGGTGGAAAATTTTGAGTGGTACGGTTTTTTGTGCTAGTCATATAACTCCTATCCATGAGACGCTTATTAAGACTAAAGTTTCACTCCTACATGTCGCAAAAAATTTTAAATTTGGTGCTAAAATTACCCTAACAAATGATTCTCTCAGTTTTATTACACATCTACTATTAGACAAGACAAAAATCAAGTGCAATTGTAATCTCTAAGGGATCTTCATTTACCCCCTACACTTAACTAAACATTATCCCTAATATTCAATTAGAAGAAAGTAAAAGTAAGGAAAATGAAAGAATGAAACAAATACTCCCCTGATTCGTTCGTTGTGGATGATGTAGTAACATGGTCACATCCTCCTCCAAGAAAATGTGAAAACTTCAAGATTAAAGCAACGTCAAAAGCTTGATTATCCTTGTACATCTTCTTGTCCAATATAACCTGTTAATTAGCTGAGAAAACAAACAAGAAAAACTCGCATAAAATCGGTGGTAAATCTACATAAAATCAAATCCTAGAAAGAAAGTAAAGATATAATGCTTGCAGAATGAATGTTTGCAGATTCCTGGAGTTTATAAAATACGGATTTCATGAAACTTAACAATTCCGGCAGAAAAACAAAACCTGCAAAATTCCAGAAAATTACATCTGACGTCGTCAGGTGATGCCTGACGCCGTCAGAATTGACCTGACAAAATTCTTTTATTTTGTTTCCGGAAAATTTCTAGAAAAACGTATGTTCTAATTCCTGGAATCCTGCAAAACAATCATTATGACTCGATACAAGCATTTGACTCAAACAAATACTAATATGTATGTTTATATCTCATTGTTATCGTACATGTTCAATCCGTTCTTAAAAACAAATTTAGATTTCCCTTACACTTATCTTTTACAAAATACCTTTATATGTAATCAAGTCGAAGTTAAAAACAAAATAAAGCATTTTCACAAAATGTTTGATACATGAACAATAAGCAATGAAAACAAAACAAACATACGGAAGCAAATAAAATCAAATAAACAAACAAACAAATAAAGCTTGGGTTGCCTCCCAAGAAGCGCTTTTCTTTATTAACGAGTCTTGTAGCGAGACTCAAAGTCATGCCCTATTACGTGACTCCATCGTTAGTCACGTTCTCGAGGTCATCCTCGGGTTTGGTTTTGTATTCCAGAACTAGTTGCAAGCATTCTTTGTAGAAACCAAGTATTTTCTTTATTACGTGGTCTACTCCTCTACGTCTATCCTCATCATTCCTATAATAGACTGCTTGCTTATGCTCCTTCTCAAGGTCCGATAGAAGTCGGTATTGCTCTATCTTATGAGGCATTTGGTAGGCTATCTCATCGGTCTCCTCCTTGAACCTAACTATCCCTAGAGACGGGTCATAATTCATCTTAGAGACTTCAACAAATGGCTTCCCAAACACTACGTGAGCTAAGCAATTATCTATTACCGGATGAATATCTTCTACAATCACGAAATCGGTAACATATGTGAAGTTTCCAATTAAGATATGCAATCCCTTAACTCTTCCCACAAAGTTACTCATCCTACCTATTCTAGGAAATATCCTAGGTCTAAGTTGCTTTTTCATTATCCAATTGTAATGGATCCTAGTCATAATGTTTATAGGAGATTTAAGATCGAAGTAACCTTTCCATACATTCACATGCCCAATGTTGCATGGTATGTTGATATTGGATGGATTAACCGCTTTGATTATTGGTGATCCTAGGAAGTATGGTGTCTCGGGGTCATCGAATAAGTCCCTATGGTATGCACGTTCTTCCTGAGTTGGTAACCTATCATAGTAGTCTTCTACATCCTCCACTTCTTTCTCCTTATCTTCCTGAACTTTCTTAACTTCAGTCTTAGGTTCATTTTTAACTTCAGTCCTATCCCTATCATTCTCTTCCTTATCCTTATTGATTGGCTTGATAGTGATAACATTGACAAAGTGGACATGTTTGGATGTTGAGGGGTCCTTAGTTTGGGTTCCACTACTTGTGTTCCTAGCGTCCTTATTTGGCGGTGTCAACAATTGGTTGTTGAGAGCCTTCAACAAATTGTCAATTTTATTGGTCATCTTCGTTTGTTGTTGGTTGAATTCTGCTTCAAACCTAGCTATGCGGGCTTCTTGAGATGCCATAAAATTGGACATCAATCCTTCAAGATTATTGTTACTACAATAGTTGTTGGAAGGATTGTTGTTGAAGGTACAGTTTGAAGATGAACCGTTTGATTGGAAACAATTTGGTGGATTGGAAGAATTGTTTTGAGGAGTGCTTTGGTTTTGTTTCCACCTAAAGTTTGGGTGATTTTTCCAAGAGGGGTTGTATGAATCACCGTAAGGGTTTGGCTCGGGTTTGAAAGTGTACCACTTGTCTCCCGCTCTATCGATACACGAGGATGCGTAGTCCATAAAAGCTTGTTAGGGGAGTTCCACGCAATTATGAGTGTCGTGAGGAACACTACAATATTCACATGAAGAAATGATTTTGTTCACTTGGCTTGAAGGTTTAGGAGCTTCGTAGGATTTCATGAGAAACTTGACTTGGTCTTCAAGTTCCATCATCCTACGGTCGGGAGTGCTTGAATTATTCGAGGGCAAAGATATTGCCTTGACCATTTTGTTCATATCACGGGGATCATTCCAACTTTCGTTGTCATAGAGAGCAAGATCTTCTATGAGTTCCCATGATTCTTCCGCACTTCGATCACGTAGCTTACCACTGGCCGCTTGGTCAATGGTTCGCCGTGTGGGGAGATTGATATGGTCATAGAAGATTTGGACTTGGAGCTAAAGGTCTATGCCGTGATGAGGGACTTTTTGAAGCAAGTCCTTTAAACGAGTCCATGCTTCGTAAAGAGTTTCATCTTGACGTTGTTGGAACATCAAGATGTCATTCCTTAACTTGGTGGTTCTTCCTGGTGGGAAAAATTGAGCAAGGAAATGAGAAGTGAGATCATCCCAAGATGTGATGGATCCCACGGGTAAATGCTCAAGCCATTGACTAGCTTGGTCACGTAAAGAGAATTGGACGAGACACAATCAGGTCGTCTCTCGAGTGCCAACATCAAGGTCTATGGAATCTACGATTTTAAGGAAATCCTTGAGATGTTTGTTTGGATCTTCGGAACGAAGTCCATGGAATTCACATCCGCTTTGCACTAACCGGATGGTGTCGGATTGCAAAGGAGATACATTGGCACCTTGAGTGAGCTCAATGGTGTTTCGATAGCCTTGGTGGCTAGGTCGGGAGTATTCTCCTAAAGTACGGGCTCTAGGCGGTTGGTTTGGTTGTGGTGGGTCTTGTTGTGGTAGGTTGATGGGATCAAAGATATTACCACTTTCCATTATGACGGATGGTAATGGTTATGAACAAAGAAATGAAGAAATAAGATAGACTAAAGAAAACCTATAAAATAAAAGTAAAAATCTCACTAGAAAGGAATCTAGTGAGTAGACCTAATAAAAATAAATTTTAACCTAAACAATAACTATTCCCCAGCAGCGGCACCAAAAACTTTGATGCGTGGATTGTAGTCTACACAAAAGTTTTACTTCTCAAGGGATCTTGAGAAGCTTACAATCCCCACCAAGCAGTGTACCTGCCCGATGTAGTATAGTGAAGTGGCAAGTATCGGGGGATTGATCATTCTCCACATGGAATAGTGTTCGTTAGGATTGAAATTAATCTATTAGGCCAAGGGGTAAGGGATGATTCTTTTTGTATTTTATATTTTATGAAAGCAAGTAAAATCTCAGCTTTGGAAGGCGGGGCGGAATTAGTTGCTAGTCAGCTAACCCAATTAACTACTAATGCAATAAAAATAAAATGACAATAAGATAAAATGAGAAAACTATATATGGATAAAACGTGTTTACTTAGACTTCATTACTCCCTAGTTATATTTTATTGACGTGATTGATATGATTGCTCCAAAACGTCCAAAATGCTTCCTTTTCCAGAATTCTCTTCAAAAGTACCTAAAATGACAAAAGTAACGATTTAAGGTAATAATTGATCACTTTATCATGACTTAAGGCTTAAATGACCCCTTAAAAGCATAACAAATTTCGCCTCATCATTTATCTGTCCCAGATAGATTTGAAACCAAAGTTTCTTGTTACTTTGAAACATAATCCCAGATAGATTGCATCAAAGTCCAAAATGATGAGCTTAGAAGCTCATTCAAGCATCTCTTTCACTACACCAATTCCTTTACAAGGAACCTATAAAGTATGATCACCCATTGATCAAACCAGACATATTGTTTTTATAGTTCACAAATATTCATTTTGTATTATTTGAAGTTTTTTAAGAAACCACCTTTTTTAAAATCTAGGTATATTAAAATTTAAGTTTAAAACCTAAAACATTAAATGAAATTTTAAATCAAGTCATAAAGCTAGAAATAACCATTTTTAAAAGTAAAGACAAAAATTTAAACTATTTTAAAATTCTAAATCCTAAATAGATGCACGAGCCCAACCGTTATCTGTTGCAAACTTCTCCTACACTCTTCATCATCTGCAACAATAGGTTCTGTCCAGTACTGCTATTCACTTCCCAACTATTTTATATTTCAACAAATTAGATCCTTGTTACATAAGTAACAAAGTGAGAGACAACAATTTTAGTTATACAGTAACCTGAGTAACCTGAGGTCTTAATAGTATTCTCATTGTCCTTTTTAGCTGGACCATTTGGATAAGCTCTCAAATAGTGACCTTTCTCATCGCACTTGTAGCAAGCAAATCTATTTCTGTATTTATTTGCTTTGAATACTGGCTTGGAAGTCTTATTCTTCTTCCCTTTGCCTCATCTTCCTCTCAACTTACTTTTGTTCTTGCCATATGTCTCATCAGTAACAACCAGCATATCTTTCGACTTCTACTCCATGCCTCTTTCAACAGTTTTGAGCATGTTGTGTAGCTCAACTATGGTCCTGCCTTCAACATTATTCATGTTGTAGTTGAGTATAAACTGCTTATACTCCTTGCTCAGAGAATTCAAAATGAAATCAATAACAAGCCGGGTGCATTGGCGTAACCTAGCCTTTTGTAGGATCCCAAGTAAGTATCAAGAACACACATGGATGAATATATGAGGCATTTTAGAGTGAGAAAGAGGAGAGAAATGAAATAAAACTTAGAGAGAGAAAGTGGTGATCTATTAGAGAACTATGTGTGAAAACACCTACAAAAACATATACATTAGTGAGACACACAACCTCTCCAATTCTAGGAGAGGGTATATTATGTCCTATCACATGAAATGGGGCTCATAGGCTATGTGATGGACTTGGACATGGACTAGTGTTGGACTTGGATTATTCATTACATACCAGCATATCCTAATTCTTACTAGAGTCCATTAATCCCTCACAATAATTAATACAACAATTAAAAGACTCATATAAACTATAACGATCGCCATTTAAGTTCTTAACAATCTCCCTCTAAGGGGTGATCATTCAATATATGTAAATGATGACATGTGGTGCTTTGATCTTTAATATTCATGTCTTGAGTCTTTTTATATAATTGTCTTGTTTGTTTCTTCGTCCCAATCATGCTTTGTGATCTTTGGTTTGAGCTCTTTATTTTAAGTCTTTGTCTTTAGCATTGTATCATTTCTTCTTGCCTTTGAAGACTAATCTTCATGTCTTAGTCTTTATGTTGACCAACATACTTATATCATAGTCTTTAGTCAATGTAATTCCCTTGTATGTCACCACTTCAAAACAATCTCCTCCTTAGTATAAGTAATGCAGTCTTCATAATCTTAACAACTTGGTGAGTACTCTTCTTCATTCCTTGAGTAGATTGTAGGGAGGAAAATACATATGAATATGAGTTTGTGGTTATTGAATGTGTTATCGTTGATGATGAATCTGATGGTGTCGGATATGAAGTAGCTGCATCCTTGGGTACCTATTCCGAATCTTTGAGATTTGTTTGCAATCTCGATGAAGATTGACTTGAGGTTATTGTTGTTATGAATAATTCAAGATTTCTGGTTGATCATCGAGAAGCTCCTTTAGGTGGTTCATTCTCTATAACTGTTTTAGAATGTGCCTTATGGTTCATATCTTAGTTGTAACAGTAACCTCCGAATTTGTGAACATAATTTTCAACTCATGAAATGATTCAAGAAGTTGACCGGGTAGGTATGAGTACCGCTCTCTCAGGATTTACACTTGATCATTGTGAACTTTCCTTATACAGGTATACACACTACTAGTGTTAATATATAACCGATTGGTTATTATCATTGATTGTATTCAAACACTTCCGATTCTTTTTGAACGGTTATCATTTCTTGATTTATCTCAAGATAGTGATCCGAGGTTAGTGTATTTCCACCTTTATCAGGATTTCCAATTGATCTTCATGGACTTTTCTGGAAAGATTGTTCCGCTACGATTGTTTTACATGGAACGTCTTGTCGTTTATCAATTTTAGGTAGCATTAACCTCCGGTTTCTTAAGGATCGTTATCAATACATTGGAAAAAATCCAAGTACAAACCTACGTCATCAGTACTCAATTTATTAAAGAATATCCTTAGTAGGTTTTCCAGCTCAAAGAATTTGAATATCCTGAAGAACATTCACTCTTGCCATTCCAGAACCCGGATGCCTTAAGTAAGCTAGCAACGTGTTCAAGTGAATCATTGAAGTAAGCATGAAGTGTTCATCAACGATTTTGGTCCATCTCCATCAGTATACCATTCCTGGATCACATAGATTTCCAGTTAACTCTTTGTTGAATCATTAATGATACAACTCAACGACCTACTGATGAGTGTGTAAATACTCATCATTTTTGGTCAAATATGAACTGCAAAACATTTAAAAACACTAAAAAACGCATCAAAATACAGAAAATATCCCAAGGATCGTGTTTTATATGTTTCAGATGCGAAATGATTGAAAACAAACGAAAAACGAACAAAGTTTGCATAATTGGCAGTTTCAGTCCCCCAACTTTCAAAAGTTGTCAAAAACAGTCCCTGAGCATTTGTTTTGAAAGAAAAGTCAACGCAAGTTCTTTAAAAGTCAAAAATTAGCAAAAACGATCTTTGGGTGAAAAGTTTTCAAAGATTTACAAGTTTGATCCGTCAAGTTTACAAAGTTGTCAAGAATGATCTCCAGATACTTTATTTTGGAAATATATCATCAGAAGTCCTTTTGGAATTACAACTTGTCAAGAATGGCCCTTAGTAATACTTTGAAGATGTGACTGTTTCAGCCCCTAAGAAATTTAGATTATACAAGATTGGTCCTTGGGCTTATCTAAACTACAACCAAAGGGATCATTTGTAATTTCTAAAACAATCCAATCCATACATTCCCTACTTGGGTCCTTATATCTCCAACAGCCCACACCATTCCCCTGGCCCAAACAAAACAACCCAACTCCCAAATCCTATCATGATTTTAATAAAAACGTACCCCTCCCAACCTCTGACCAGTCAAACCTATCAAACACCTCACCCTCTTCTTTCCCAACCCCTGATATTACCCAACAAGCATCCCCCTCCCCCACTCAACCACCTACTACACTCCAACCTCTCCCCAATATCTCAAAAGCATCATCCACTCACACCTTCCCCAACCTCTCACAACTTGTACCTACCACTACCCTGTCACCAATCCTCACCTCTCAATTTGGGCACCAAGAAATGAATAGAGGGCTGAGATGGTATTTGCTTTAATCCAATGGTGGGATTTAATCCCAAGAAGCACAAGATAACTTTCCAGGCTGTTTTATCTCACGAAAGAAGCACAACAAAGAAAGGAGCTTTATTTTCTCATTCTAGTATAAAATAGTCTTTTTTGTAAGCCTTGAAAGGCAGTAGGTGGTAGTCTAAGAATTTCATTTTTAATTTTAAGTTTCTAAATGTAATTTCCTTTGAAAGTTTCAGTCAAGTCAAGTTAAGTAAGGTTTTTAGTTTAAAAAGTCAGTACATTTAGTTGTTAAAAAAGTCTTGTGTACTCTCTTCTTTAAATTTAATCAAAGTTCAAATTTTTATATCACTTTAGCAATTAGCTTATGTTATGCTATGCTATTTACGGCTTATTCTATGTTTTTCTTGGCTTATTTAAGTCTCTTGTTGCTTATTATATGTTCTTAGTTTAGCCTTCGTAAGTTGAGTAAGTTTTTTTATCATGTTGCATATTAGCTGTTAGTTATAGCCTTAAGTCCGTTTTACTTATTGTTAATTTTTAACTTCTCATCCTAGATTCATACTTGCTTTATAAGTTGTTTTGGAATTATTACAACCACTGTATTCAAAAATCTTTGCTCAGATTTCAATTTTGGGTTCACAAGAATCTATTTTCTAAACTTATAGGAGTGTTTGGATCTTGGGGTAAAGTTTTGGTAAAATAGTTTTTGGTCAAAAGTTTGGATTAAATCAGGTTCATAATAGTCCTTTTAGTTGCTCTTAAACCAATTTCATTAACTTTGAGAAGTTACCAAGAAGTTGAGTTGATTCTCAAAATTTTTTTTTGTTCATAACTGATATGAACAGGTAATGGGGTAAGAATGGAAGTTTGATACTAGGTTGTCGAATTTGTTGCTCCAAATTGGTTACAATAAGGTATAACATGATTGCAATTCTGGACCTTGACTTTTGTAAGTCCAATTCCCACTCTTGCACCTGTTTTGACCCATAAGGTTTGCACTTTCTTTTGGTTCCATTAGCCCTCAGTGAGGCATTTTTAAATTCTTTGTTCCAAGTTCTTAGGTCCTCAAATTTGGTCCTTAATTTGTTTATCAGCTTGTCTACATGCCATTATTTTTAGTTTATTTTTTACATTTTTTGTCTTAGCTTATTAGGTCCTTGAACATCCCCCGTCAGCCACTTCTTATTAGCAGTCCTTAGTAAGAAGTTAGTTTGTTAGATACTTATTTGCTTTACCAAGTGCTTTTCTTTGTGTTTGCCTTAGCTTATTAGGTATTCCCTAATTGCCATTGACTTTATTCCCCCTTAGCTTTGAGCTTATAACAACTTTCTAGTA
Organism: Artemisia argyi; assembly: GCA_030686995.1. Lineage (NCBI taxonomy): Eukaryota > Viridiplantae > Streptophyta > Magnoliopsida > Asterales > Asteraceae > Artemisia > Artemisia argyi. The sequence continues at coordinate 139,824,958 of CM060682.1, forward strand.
GCTTAATTTGGCCCTTTTAGCCCACTATTTCCCATTTGACAGCCCTTATGGCCTGCTGCAACAGTCCCCCCCAAACAACCCATATTTAGCTTAAACTTAGCCAATAATTGCTCTGATTTGTTCTTGGGTAGCGTATGTTCATGTATACTAGCTTTGTGATACTTTTGTTTATTAAATTCTAGCTTAATTTGAGCCTCCAAGTTGCCCCGATACTGGTTGTTGCTGCTGCTATTCATATTGAATTAAACTTGTTAATTTCTTGTTTGAGCTTCTTGTCTTTTGAATCTAGCTATGTTGAGTGCTTGTGTACTATTTGTGGTTGCCTTAGCTTTCGCTCATATGTTGCCATGTTGGTTATCGCTAGCTGCTAGTTTCACAAAACTCACTTGAGCTCAAAGCGCATAACTGTTGCATCCTTTAAGTTAATTCCAACATATATATTAGATTTTAGAAAAGGTGATTTCACAAAAACTTGTGTGATTGGTTGGTTAAGTAAGTTTGTAAAAAGAAAAATTGAAAAAAATAATAATTACAAAAACTGACATGGGTCGGACTTGAACCCACGCCATTCAGCTCACACACAAACACCACAACCAACTCCACCCTTGGGATTTTTGTCAAGAGCTTTCCTTATTTATTCCTTTATAACTTTGTTAATTTTCTTTTTCTTTTTGGCTTAAAATCTGTTTGGCTTATTATCTGCTTATTTAAACTGCTTTTTCAAAAAAAAATTATTTTTCTTAGATTTAGAATGTTTTAAAGTGGTTAACTTAAAATTTTCATATTTTTATTAGTTGTTTTACAATTTTTAATAATTTAATTACTTGTTTTTAGTTTTTAATTAATAATAAATAAATAAAAAGTCTAAAAAATTAATTTTCTTTTTTATAAAATTTTCTTTCATCATTAGGAACGTAGAAAAATCGTTTTTACACCCGTAGGACTAGCGTAGCTAAAATTTCACGTTTTATTTAAGCACTCACGTTTAATTTAAATAACTTTTGCGTTTTTAGCTTAGCTTGCATTTTAGGATTCCCGATACCTAATTTTGATTCCCGTAGTGTTTTAGGATTTCCCTAGTTTGCCAATTGCCTTTTGTTTCCTCTTAGATTATTTTATTTTCATTCTCGTTCGTTAATTTACTAATTCTCGTAATTTTAACGTATCGCATTACCAAATAATCTTTCTCAACCAAAGATACAAGATTTTAATCTCGATCTTTTCACGAAGCTTTCCATTCACACCTCGTTGGGACACGACCCGGGAAATCACTTTCCGGTCTTAAAATATCACTTTCACGAGCTTACGAGGTAATCTTTTTCCTAAAAGGTTTACTTGTAATTCTCCACGACTTGTTGTCTCACGATAACATTGACATCACGTTTGTTGGTATTTTGATAAATTGTTTTGCACAAAAACACAACGAATCACCTACTCTCAATGCTGTTTGATGTTGACACTGGTAGGATTTCCATTCAATCATCATGAATTACTATGTTAGTATTAATGGGTTTTTACATACAAGTAGACGTGACTGGATTAAATTTTTATTGTCAACTACAACAAATGCGGAATAATTAATCCAAGTAAAACCCGTAAACAATTAAGGATCGTATATTGCAAAATTGTAAACAATCTTTATAAAATTGTTCTTGTAATTTTTGTACCTAATAAAATTATGAACATATAATTTTAATCACATAATCAAGTATCTAACATTCATCATAATTTAAATGCAATAACAAGTACGTACATATTATTTTCGTTCCATACATATGCATAAATCAAATTTACATAATTTATTTATAAACGTACATATACATACTAAAATAAATAAGGAACAAATGTGACGAGCATGCTTACACTGATTCCAAGATTTCGTGTTTAATTGATTCCCCAAGCCCTACCTATTTAATCAATTAAACAATGAAGGTTCCAAAACACCAAATCAAGTAAACAAAAACAATCTCTACAACTGAATAATCTAACACATTTATGAATCTCTTGCTCGCCAAACGATACTACAAATACGTATATGACTAGAACACCTTTCTAACATAAACATGTAAGTGCAATCGATTAAAAAAGAGGGTTTCCCCTGTTGTTTTGTTATGGCAGATAATAGGGAAAGAGGGGGAGGGAGAAAACTTGCTTTGTATTGGAAAATTATATAGTAAATAAATGAGATTAAGCCTCATATATATAGCCTAAGCATTAAACTTATTTCCAAGATTAAAAACCTATTTTATTTCATAAATAAAATGAATTTCTCTCCTCTCTTTTTCTTAGTCCAAAACCGGCCGCTCCTTTTGGGCCCAAGATAAATTAGGCCCAAGTAGCTTAGTCCATTTAACGGTCCAAGTAACTTTGTCTAGTAAGTCACGAGCCCGTCTTGTTATTTGTTTGTTCAATCAACATTTTAAATTAACTTTACAAACTAAAAAATTTAATGGACCATTATTTGTAGTACTCTATGTATAATACACACATATATAGAGATTTTATTCATGTTAAAGTTGTGACCTCATAGTTCAATGACGATAATTAACTCTATTAGCTTTGTTGCTCCATGCACACAAACTCCAACAGACTCCCACTTGTGTATGGTGCAACATCAACATCACCTAAACAACTTATACAAGCAATGACCTTCATTGGACAAGGAAGATCATCGCACTTAGTTATCTCACTTGTGAATTTGTTATTAGAACCTATCATTGATTGAATGATATTAAATGGCTGATTACTTATAATTTGATTTGCTTCCAATACCAATGTCATAAATGAGTCATGTATTTCAGTCATAGATCTTACTTCAAAAATTCTATTTCTCAAATGCAAAAATACGAAGAGATATACCAACATTCATTGATAAAAAATCATAAGATGCTTGGGTCTGGCCAGACATTTATCTGCTCTGTTCTTCGAGGGCCCAACGGTATTAAACTCTAAATAATTTTAGAGTAACAAATCCCATTTCGACTATATACACATTTGACTATACTTCACACTATGCCCAACATACCCTTTATAACAGCCCTTGCAGGATGCGTTTAAGTAGTACCAAAGCATAGCATGTTATACATCAAATACAATCATATATCTCAGGTCTATGGATTTATGTTAGGAGACCATTTACCAAGCTTTTCACTATTTGACGCAGATCCATATAGTGTATAAGCTTGTTCCGGTCACTTCAATATTTATCAGCAATAAATTCATATGAACTTGGTATCAACAAATATTCATCTGCCATGAATATATATTTTATCAGCAATAAAATATAACCAATGTTTCATATTAACCGTACTTTGATCTTATTCCCATAATTCAACTGGCTACGAAGATTTAGAATACTTGTTAAAGTATTCATGGATTTAAACATGTAAATATAGAGCACAGTGAATCATAATTGGGATTAGTTTTTCATGGGTTCTTGTGTTATTATGATTGTTGTAGTTGCTGAAGTGTCCTCCTATGATGATGATTCATGTTCAGGAGAGGGAGATACACTTTCATTGTTCTGAACATGCTCAACATGACCATCTAGCTTAAGGATGAGAGCATCATTGTTGTGAACTTGATGTTCATTTTGAATACTTTAATCCTCTATTAGAGGAGTTGTTTGATTATATGGTGGGACATAATGAAGTATGTCACCATCATTTTTGTAACTAGTGAAAGGGTTTTATGGATGAAAGAATTCATTAGGTGGATATATTTCAGAATCAGGGACATTTATGTCATTATCTGATGAATGTGTGAATCTGATTGGTTCCATGCTTTAATCAAAGGTGATGTGGAATGTTTCTTTAATTTGTTGTCTTTTGGTATTGAATACTGTAAAGGCCTTGGATACAAGTGAGTATCTAAGAAAGTAACCATCATTAGCTTTGGTATTAAACTTGCCTAAATGATTCTTGTTATTGTAAATGTACACAGGACATCCGAATACATTAATGTATCCAAGATTAGGAAGTCTCATATGAATTGTTTCATATGGAGTTTTGTGATGTCTTTTGACAATTATAGACATGTTTTGAGTAAAACATGTTGTAGTTACAGCTTCAATCCATAAGTATTTTGGTAGAACTGAACAACTCAGCAGGGTTCTTTCAACTTCTATGAGAGTTCTATTTTTTCTTTCAGCTACACCATTTGGTTCTGGTATAAATGCTGAAGGGAAGTTTTGTGAAATCCCTTTTTCATCACAGAAGCTATACAAAGTATTGATTCTGAATTTAGTTCCATTGTCACGTCTGAGTTGTTTGACTTTTGTGTCATTTTGGTTTTCAACTCTTCTAATGAATGACATGATTGTTTCATCTGCTTTACTTTTCTTCTTTAATAAATATACCTATGTGTTCCTTGAGTACTCATCAACAATGACTAAGGTATATTTCTTATGATTGACGAATCTTGGACTGACTAGTCCAAAAATATCCATGTGAAGCAGATTAAGATATTTAGTGATGGAAAGGTTTGTTTAGTTTTGAAGGATGCCCTTTTAGGTTTTCCATTTTCACATGTTGAGCATAGTTTGTCTTTTGTGTAGACAAGGGAGGGCAATCCTATCACAAAGTTTTGCTTGGCCAAATGATTGATGTTTATGAAATTAAGGTGTGATAGCCTTTTGTGCCAAAGCCAGTTTACACTTTTAGATGCTTTGGCAAAGAAGCATGCCTTATTTTGAGTTGAAGATTCCATGTCTAGGACATACACATCCTTTCTTCTTGGAGCTATCAACACAACTTCTTTGTTGGAGTTAAAGATGACTTCTCTTTTGTCATTGAACTGAACTATGTACTTAGCATCACAAAGCTGACTAAAGATAACTAGGTTATATTTAAGTCCATTGATAAAAGCTACTTTAGTAAAAACTATATGTTTGCATTTTATGGAACCATATCCTTCAGTGACACAACATGAGTTATCACCAATTATCACTTTTCGCCCTGGTTGCTCCACATATTTGTGCAGGTAGCTTTTGACACCAGTCATATGCCTTGAGCATCCACTGTCCAAGTACCAGATGGTTACCTAATGTCACTCTGCACAAATATGAAAATTAGGTTAGCTTTTCTTTGGAGCCCACCTTTTGGTAGGTATTTTGGACCTAGTTGATCTAAGTCTTTCACCTCTTTCAAGCCAATCAATTTGATCATGGTGTAGTATGAACTGTGTTTCCACAGAATTTACATGGCTGTCCATGTTCAGTTTTGGGACCTCTTCTGAGGTGAATAATCCTATCATGTCCAAAGTTTTCATGTTCATAACTTCCACATATTTCACTTTCTCGAAAGTCATAACAGTCATCTAAGTGATGATTATTGAAACCACAAGGGATACATAGAGGATAGGGTTCAACTTTAATTGGCCTTCTTGAAGGTGTTGTTGGTCTGGTGGTAGGTGATTTTGATGATTTACCTTGTGAGAACTAAGCTCTGTGTTTTGAGATGTTTCTCAAGGTAACAACATGTGCTGAATGCCTAGATGTTCTGTGGTCAGTTCTTTTGTAGATTTTGAAATTTTGAACTTTATAACAGTCACCAGTTTGATAATTGTTATAACCACAATATTTACATGGTTTTGTACACCATAGTTTAGACTTAGACTGATGAAGCGAAAAGTAAACCGCTTTTGGGGGGTCATTTAAGGCCAAAGTCGAGATTATTTGATCAAATATTGCCCAAAATCGTTCCTTTTGTCATTTAAGGTAATTTTGAGAGGAATTTTACAAAAGGAAGCATTTTGTACGTTTTTGGAGCGAAAAAGTGAAGAAAACGATGAAGTCTCAAAAGCATGTTGGAAATTGCACTTGACAGCGTCACAAGGTGCTAGTGATGGCGTCATGAGTTGACAAAATGGTGGATAAATCAATTACATGTGACGCGCCAGAATGTTTTGTGAAGGGGTCGTGACGGCGTCACGTACAAAATTGTCAAGGCCATCAAGAGTAAATGCAAAGAGTGACGGCCTAGAACCCATAAAGAGTGACGGCGTCAGAAGTGGATCTAGGCAATACGAGTTTATTTTGGTGGCGAGTTGACGGCGTCACACATTACTCTTGACACCATCAGGAGACAAAATCTATATATAGTTTTCTAGTTTTCATTCATTATGTGCAACTTTGAGGGAATAAACCCTAGACGAATTTTACATCTTTTTCAAGGGTTTCAACCATTTGTTTCTTCCATGCTTAATTGAAGATAAGTACTTTACCAAATCATTCAATATGTCTATGTGTTGTTTGATTATATCTTACGCTTGTCTTCTCTTTAACATGCTAGGCTAGGTTTTCTTTGTGTTTGCTTAGATGTAATGAAACTTAGATATTGAATATGGGTTGATTGTTTGTTTATAATTGTTGTGGATGAATGAATTCGATGTTAGGCTTAAGAAAACTGGCAGACTTCTAATTGGTAACTTGCTTGAACGTCTTAAGAAACATGATCGGAGGTGTACTACGATATTTTGGTTGTATTTAATGCGTAGGTAACTACTAATGAGGCCATGTTAGGAGCTAGTAGTCGGCTCGACATAGGAAGAGGTAGAAGCTTATAGAGTTAAGGAAGATCGTACACGGCCCTACGAATGGTATTAAGGAATATAACCCGTCATCCATGCAATTGTAACAAGCTAATCAACCTGTAAAAGATAGCTAAGGAGTAGTGAAATCTAAGTGAACACAATTCTCTCTCATTATTGTTTACACCACAATTTAGTTTAGGTTTAGTTTATTTTATTTTGATTGCATCTTTAGTTAATTGGGTTAGTTGACTAGCAACTAATTCCGCCCACTCTTTCCAAAAGCCGAGCTTTTACTTTCTTTCCTTAAAATATAAAAATACAAAAAGAATCATCCCTCACCTCTAGACCTAGTTTTAGTAAGTTTTAACCCTAAACACTATTCTTTGACTTGAACGATCAATCCCCCTGTACTTGTCACTATACTATACTACAACGAATAGGTACACTGCCTGGTGAGGATTGCAAGCTTCTCAAGATCCCTTAAGAGGTAAAACCTTTTGTGAGGGCGCAATTCCACACAAAAAGTTTTTGGCGCCGCAACCCGAGGAATAGTTATTGTCTAGGTTAAAATTGCTTTTTATTAGGTCTACTTGCTTGATTCCTTTCTAGTAAGATTTTTTTTTTAATTTTTTTTAGGTTTCTTTAGTCTATCTTTTTCTTCGTTCCTTTGTTCGTAATCTTTGCCATCCGCCATCATGGAAGGTGGTAATCTCTTTGATCCCATCAACCCACCACAACAAAACCACCCACAAAACCCACCACAACCAAACCAACCTCCTAGACCCCGAACCTTAGGAGAGTACTCCCATCCTAGCCACCAAGGCTATCGAAACACCATTAAGGAGCCAATGTGTCTCCATTGCGATCCGACACCATCCGGTTGGTGCAAAGCGGATGTGCATTCCATGGACTTCGTTCCGAAGATCCTAATCAACAACTCAAGGATTTCCTCAAAATAGTAGATTCCATAGACCTTGATGTTGGAACTCGAGAGATGACCCGATTGCGCCTCTTCCAATTCTCTCTACGTGACCAAGCTAGTCAATGGATTGAGCATTTACCCGCGGGATCCATCACCTCTTGGGATGATCTCACCACTCGTTTCCTTGCTCAATTTTTCCCACCGGAGAGAACTACTAAGCTTAGAAATGATATATTTATGTTCCAACAACGTCAAGGTGAAACTCTCTATGAAGCATGGACTCGTTTCAAGGACTTACTCCAAAGAGTCTTTCATCATGGAATAGATCCCTGGCTCCAAATCCAAATTTTTTACGACCATGTCGACTTCCATACTAAACGTACCATTGATCAAGCCGCTGGTGGTAGATTGCGTGACAAAGACGCTAAAGAGTCGTGGGAAATCATTGATGAACTTGCATTCAATGATAATGAGTTATGGGAGGTTGCCCATGTCGTAGACTCTACCGTCAATGCAATCTCATCATCAGGAGGGACCACTCAACTTTCTGAAGAAAACCTCTGCAAACTTGAGAAAAAAGTTGACTATCTCATGGAAAAACGAAAAAATTCTTTAAGTCCTAGACATGCGTGGGTCAACTCTATCTCAAACGTAAACCCAACACCGTTGTCTGAATCACCCCTTAGACAGAATGCCTTCAAAAATATGCTCGGCCCTATCCCCCTCCTCAAAACTTCGGCTCGGAATTTGAAACTCGAATGAGAGAATATATGTCCACTCATTCTGAGCGGTTAGCAAAATTCGAGGAGGCAGTCTATAGACAAAAGGAGGAGATGCAAGAGAGAATGACAGAGATGATGAGCTTGTTAGAAGAATACTCAAACATAAAGACTCCAGAAAAGGTGTTGTTAAGAAAGGAAGATGTCACCCCCACTACCAAGTTTGTTAACTCTATATCCATTGTCCATGAGGGCAATGAAGAAAAGGAGACCCCCATTGCACAAACCATTGAGGAACCCCCAAGATCCCAATCGTTAGGGTACTATCTAAAGCATGAGATAAATGAGAAAACAATAACCAACTGGATAGAGGGAGACGGACGTAATCGATCTTCCAAAAAGGACTTTGAAGAAGAAGAATTAGGGGAGGATGATTATGACACCGTACCTGGGGGACCGGTATACGAAAAGTTACTTAAGCAAAAGGTGGCTACGAAGTAGATGGCTTATGGGAACTTTGAAATACCAGCTAGCATTAGGAAATTGCAATATTTGGATGCTTTCGCTGATCAGGGATCAGAGGTGAACCTGATGCCTTTGACTATCTATACCCAACTCACCAATGAAATGACGGCCACCACCCGCGTTAGGCTATCTTTTGCTAGTCACTCTTATGTGTATCCTTTAGGAATTGCAGAGGATGTGATGGTCAATGTAGCAGGTTTCATGTATCCCGTCGATTTCATGATTATTGATGATAAAGAAAATAGGTGTATGCCAATAATCCTTGGAGCACCATTCCTTACCACCGCAAGAGCTGCTATCAAGTAAGAAAAAGGGAAAATTGAACTTAAGTCAGGAAAAAGGAAGATTCACTTCCCCATGACCCCAAGATATGTGCGAGAAAGCATGATGGAAAGGAGGCTAAAAAATAACGCCGGCACACCGCATAATCTTGTTCAAGAAAAAATCCTTGCATGGGAAACAAGGATTAAAAGCTACAAAGAAACTACGATTGAGAGATGCAAAGGTAGCAATAAAGTTCATGTCGAATTCAAGCGCAATCAACCGATAGAGAATCATACCCAATTCATCGAAGGAGACTTAGTACTCCTAAGGCATTTGGGGATGAAGGAGCCTCCCGATAAATTAAACTCCTGGTGGTATGGACCATTTACGATCAAAAACTTAGGTCACAATGGAGTAGCACTCTTGAATAGCGAAAGGGGTGGGGAAATAACTGTGAGTATCGAACGGTTGAGACATTATCACCCGAATGATGTGGATTATGTTGATAAGGGTTACATCATATTGCGAGACGAGGTCACGTAATAACCCATGACCTTGAGTCTAGCTACAAGACTCGTAAATAAAGAAACGCGCTTCTTGGGAGCCAACCCATGTTTTATTTGTTTTGTTTGTTTGTTTGTTTGATTTTTATTTGCTTCCGTATGCATGCTTGATTTTTATTGTTTGTGGATCATGTTTCATACTAAATTGTGAAAATGCTTTACTTTGTTGTTTGTCTTAACTTCATAAAAGGTATTTCGCAATAGATAAGTGTAAGGGAAACATAAATTTGTTATTAAGAACGGAATTGAACATGACCCAAAACAATATTAAATGAACATGTATATTAGTAGTTGTTTGAGTCAAATGCTTATATCGAGTCATAATTATGTTTTGCAGGAAATTCCAGGAATTAAGGCATAAGTTTTTCCAGAAATTTTTCGAAAACTTAACATGACATTTCTGTCAGAACACTCTGACGACGTCAGGATTAACACCTGACGGCGTCAGGTGTAAAAATTCTGAAAAAATTTGCAAGTTTGTTTTTCTAATGGAGTCTTAAATTTTTGTTAATTCTTTAGTTTTATAAATTCCAGAAAATCTGGAAACATTCATTCCACAAGCATTATATATATATATATATATATATATATATATATATATATATATATATATATATATATATATATATATATATATATATATATATATATATATATATATATATATATATATATATATATATATATATATTGCCGCCGATTTTATGCGAGGTTGCCATGATTGTTTTCTCATGTTTAACAGGTTATATTGGACAAGAAGATGATTTATTATTTCGGATGGGAAGCTTTCAACATTCATTTCTTGGAGGAAGATTAAACCATGTTAACGGTTTATCCACATCGAACGAATCAGGAGAGTATTTGTTTTCATTCTTTTACCTTATTTACTTTTACATCTTTTTATTGAATATTGGGGACAATGTTCAGCCGAAGTGTAAGGTGAGGGTAAATGATGATACTTTAGAGAATGCAATCACGCTTGAGTTTGTTTGTTTTATAGTAGGTGTGTAATAAAACTAAGAGAAATACTAGCTAGGGAAATTTTAGCGCCAAATTTAAAATTTTTTACAACATTTAGGAGTGAAGCTTTAGCCTTAATGAGCGTCTCATGGATAGGAGTTATATGACTAGCACAAAAACCATACCACTCAAAAAAAATTTCCACCCAAATATGTGAGGTTCGCCTTTAGATTTGTCAGGAAAAGCATTCATTATTAGTGCTTATGAGTGTACCGGTAGCATTTAGATTCTAGAACTTGCGTTAGTGATGCATCCCGAGACCGCTAGTGAGACTACATTCGTGTAGTAGGATTTACTACATGATAAGAAGCATTAGGATCACCCTTGTGTTAAACCCGTATCATAATTACTTGACCATTTAGGTCAATTACCTTGACTAGTAAAGTCAATTAATTCTTCCACACCTCTGCGATGTACTCATTTTTAGTACATGATACCCTTAGTACACCCCTCCGAGCCTATCTTTTCGTTTCTAACTTTAAGCGTTTTACTTAAAGGAAGAATTTGTTAACAATCCACCCCAAATTGCCTTAGCCTTCCGTGTATGTACTCATCTTTAGTGCATTATTGTTATATGTTTAAACCCTTAGTTAATTGTCTAATTGATTACATGGTTGCTAAGTCGAGTCATATCTTGTACATATTGTTTTGGGACTATTGGGACTCATGGGTAAAATACTAGTGTTATGGAGTAATGGGGAAGAACATCATATATTACCCCCCCCCCCCCCCCCCATATGCGCATTAATCTTAAAAAGTACTCCAAGTGTTTTGATTATCTTAATTCGAGTCATTAGAATAGTTAATTGTAAATTATGTAAAAGTTCAAGTGTAAGGGGAATGCAAATTCCCTATGATGTATTATTTTGGATGGTAGGACAAGAGTGTATGCAGAAAAAAAATAAAGAAAAAGGAAAAATAAATAGAAAAAGAAAAAGAGAAAAAACATACAGACTACCATCCCGTTTCCTTTTATGTTTATTTTATGTTTTTGTTAGTTTATGATTAGTTTAAGTCGAGTCGAGTATTGGCTTAGCAACGCCACATTGTACATGTAATTGACCAAGATGATTAACTCGCCACCAGTAAATATTGTCTTTATTCAACAAAACCGTGTTTATCCTATCCCTATACCTCACGTTATAACCCTTTAAAAGACCTCTTTGATAGTTTATCCTAGGTGCTTACGCCAAGTGGTGGAGGTTTGATCCTTTCCCAAGCCTATGGTGTAACCACCGTGGTTTTAGCAGGTCAGTTTGACTGATAGTCTTGACTCAGTTGACATTTGTTTGGTGTGTCCTAAGGGATTGAAGTATTATATTTGAGATAAGTGAGTTATGGAACTAAATTCCTTGGTGTGAGATGTCATTTTTTTGGTTTGAATAGATTTGATGGTGAGTAAGTTCATTTGATCACCTTAGTGGTGTGGAAATGACTTATGAGATTTTCTTTGGTGTTTTGGAGGTTTTGCGTAACGAGTCTTCGTTCAAGTTAATGAGCGTAAGCGAGTTATGTGTGTTTTGTTTTTTGTGGGTTAAATTTCATAAAGGAGTGAAAATCTATTTTTGGAAACTTTGTTTTGAAAATGATTGTTTTTCCGGTTGTCGTAAAAGTTAAGGTTTATCGCGAAAGATGTTAGGTTTTGTTTTGAGAGTTTATAAAATATGAAAAGTATCAGGTTTTGAGTGAAATAATTAAGTTTAATAAAAAAAATAATATGGGAGGAGGTGAAAAATCAGTTTAGAGGGGTTTTAAGGGAAAATGAAACCAAATTTGAGCCCAAATACAATTCCTAGCAATAAGGAATCTTAGCCCAACCCAAACAAGCCCAACCCCTACCCTTATAATCATACCAAACGATCCATAACCATTTTTTCCTGCATATTATGATCTACCAAGAGAGGAGGAGAGCAAGAAAACTTAGGGTTTTTATTATTGAAGCTAAAACCAAGATCAAGGTATAATTTTGTTACTAGTTTTCATATAATTTGTTAATTATTAATTCAATTCATGTAATATTTGATATGATGGATTTAGGGTTTATAAACTTCTGTAAATTAATGATGTAAAACATGTTAGAATCATTAATTGATAATAGTATGATGATTGGTTAAGAGGATTGAGCTTAAAACGCGTTAGTTTATACGTTAGGGTTTGGACAGAAAATTAGTACTGTAAAAATACGAGTGTATTTAATAGATGGTGAAGAGTTAGAGCACTAAATTTTAGTCTAAATTGAAGTTTAATGAAAGATATTTCCAAAAGTCCGACCACGATTGATTTCAAGGTCGGGAAGTTAGTCTTTTGATTTTTCTTTGATAAGGTGTCAAAGCTGTTAAACTGTGACAAAATTTGAGTAAAAGTTTGATAGTGAATTGTGGGTGAAAAAGTGTTATTAAGGTTAGCCCTTCTGGAAAAGTTGAGTTTTAGGTTAGCTTAGACTACCACGAAAAGGATTCGTGATAAAAAGTTGTAGAAGTATTTTATTTTAATTAAAACTTTTTGGTGTGCGTTCAGATCCGAATTTGGATAGTTGACAAGTTTGATTTTCTTATGGGTACTTGTGTGTTTTATTAGACCATGGCCTTCTTGGATTAGCTTGTATGCTTATAAGAGACCATGGTTAATTATTGGTGTGAGTTGTTGAGCTTTAATTATTATTATTTCATGTGGGCGAATGTACCCTAAAATTCTGCGTTTTCTGATTTTAAAAGTGCAAAGGATTTAGTGAGTATTAGGTTGTAGTGATGATTAGTATGGGGTCTAGGAGATCCATGGTGGGTCATATGAATCTTAGACATCCATCATATGTGTATTACATGGTTTATAGCTTTTAGCTTGGCCATGTGTAATGTGGATTTATTTTGTGTGTTATAGATTGTGATTTGGTTTTGTGAAAGCTGCAAAGTTTGAGGTGAGTTCATAGTCCCATACCTTTTACCTTGTTTTAAACTTGGGATGTGAATGATGCTTGTCTTAAATGGTTTTAATTGTTGTGATTATGTGTGTGTCAAAGAGCTTGGACTTATAATGTTATCGTATGCATGCTATATGTGAATGATAATGCTATGTGGTTAATGTTATGTGGTGATGCTGTGTGGTCCAATTGGGAGGGTGCTTACCCTGTTGCTCGTGCATATGACCTAATTGGAGAGTAGTACTACTACTCACTATTTTTCTGTGTGGTTCGATCGGAGGTTATTAATTACCCATTATTTAGAGCGGGGGTCACGTTCCGGCCCGGATGATGTGAATTTGGATCGGTGGGCACGTTCTGCCCAATGGTTGCCTTTTGTGTGATGGTTGGTTTATGAACATATGTAGCTTATATGATAACTATAATTATTTGTCCAGCTATGTTTTATAATCACAGTGATTTGGTTGCCTAGTGTGTATGAGTCTTAAACCTATGAATCTTACCAACATTATGTTGACGTTTTAACCATCATTTTCAAGTAAGCTTTCTAAGGATAAGATAGAAGGATGTGATTAGACGAGACCCTAGTTGCATTGGAAATGGTTTGTCATCTTTGTTTGGATCTAATGTATTGTTTTGGATTTTGTTTTGGTTATTTTATTTTGGGGTATTGTTACAACACTTTGTGTTTGTACTTTGCTCTATTTTTGTGCATATAGTTGTTCTCTATATAGACACCAGGTGTTGTGATGATATCCATGAAGTTATACCCTCGCGTTTCCGCCTTGGTGAGGTGTGACATATGGTAATCTATTTGCTATGACAAGTAGTGAGAGATGTTTTCCATTCCATATTATGATATATACTTTATTACACCCGAGAGATGTGAGTATCTAAACATTATATGTGAGGTGCTAGTGTATAATTTCCGTGCTTGTTTTTGGTTGAAGTGGAATGATTATTTGTTACAATTACTTTTATATTAGTGTTAAATGACCCCTAACTTGTATTTTGATTGGAATAAAAGCGCATTTGCTTGAGGACAAGCAAATCTCAAGTGTAAGGGTATTTGATTAAGCGAAAAGTGTACCGCTTTTGAGGGATCATTTAAGGCCAAAGTTGAGATTAGTTGATCAAATATTGCCCTAAATCATTCCTTTTGTCATTTTAGGTACTTTTGAGAGGAATTTTACAAAAGAAAGCATTTTGAACGTTTTTGGAGCGAAAAAGTGAAGAAAATGACAAAGTCTCAAAAGCATGCTGGAAATTGCACTTGACGGCGTCACAAGGTGCTAGTGACGGCGTCATGAGTTGACAAAAGGGTGGATAAATCAATTACACGTGACGCGCCAGAATGTTTTGTGAAGGGGTCGTGACGGCGTCAGGTACAAAATTGTCAAGGCCATCAAGAGTAAATGCAAAGAGTGACGGCCCAGAACCCATAAAGAGTGACGGCGTCAGAAGTGGATCTAGGCAATACGAGTTTATTTTGGCGGCGAGTTGACGGCGTCACACATTACTCTTGACGCCGTCAGGAGACAAAATCTATATATAGTTTTCTAGTTTTCATTCATTGTATGCAACTTTGAGGGAATAAACCCTAGACGAATTTTACAGCTTTTTCAAGGGTTTCAACCGTTTGTTTCTTCCATGCTTAATTGAAGATAAGTACTTTACCAAATCATTCAATATGTCTATGTGTTGTTTGATTATATCTTATGCTTGTCTTCTCTTTAACATGCTAGGCTAGGTTTTCTTTGTGTTTGCTTAGATGTAATGAAACTTAGATATTGATTATGGGTTGATTGTTTGTTTCTAATTGTTGTGGATGAATGAATTCGATGTTAGGCTTAAGAAAACTGGTAGACTTCCAATTGGTAACTTGCTTGAACGTCTTAAGAAACATGATCGGAGGTGTACTATGATATTTTGGGTGTATTTAATGCGTAGGTAACTACTAATGAGGCCATGTTAGGAGCTAGTTGTCGGCTCGA
The DNA here is from genome assembly GCA_030686995.1 of Artemisia argyi. Taxonomy (NCBI): domain Eukaryota; kingdom Viridiplantae; phylum Streptophyta; class Magnoliopsida; order Asterales; family Asteraceae; genus Artemisia; species Artemisia argyi. The sequence goes on from CM060682.1 coordinate 139,840,413, forward strand.
CATAGGAAGAGGTAGAAGCTTATAGAGTTAGGGAAGATCGTACACGGTCCTACGAATGGTATTAAGGAATATAACCCGTCATCCATGCAATTGTAACAAGCTAATCAACCTGTAAAAGATAGCTAAGGAGTAGTGAAATCTAAGTAAACACAATTCTCTCTCATTATTGTTTACACCACAATTTAGTTTAAGTTTAGTTTATTTTATTTTGATTACATCTTTAGTTAATTGGGTTAGTTGACTAGCAAGTCATTCCGCCCACTCTTTCCAAAAACCGAGCTTTTACTTGCTTTCCTTAAAATATAAAAATACAAAAAGAATTATCCCTCACCTCTAGACCTAGTTTTAGTGAGTTTTAACTCTAGCGAACACTATTCTTTGAGTTGAACGATCAATCCCCCGGTAGTTGTCACTATACTATACTACAACGAGCAGGTACACTGCCTGGTGGGGATTGCAAGCTTCTCAAGATCCCTTGAGAGGTAAAACCTTTTGCGAGGGCGTAATTCCATGCATCATAGACCTTGCTGATCTTGAAGAATCAGATTGAGATCTGTGAGTTTGTGTTATTAAAGCCTATGCATTTGACACTAAATCATCTTTTGTGTTTAGTGCGTGAATCTCCTTCATCAGAACTAACCAAGGAGGTTTAGATTCAGCTTCAGGCTTAAGTTCAGCAAGAGTTGAAGCTTTGTTTTTATTTGCACCTTTGACAGTCGGAACTAAAGGCTTTGGTTTTGGGGTTTCATCAATCACAACCCTTTTTAAGTTGACAGCTTTTCTTTTAAAAGTTGAAGGTTTCAAGATTGATTTATTTTTGGATTGTGGTTCAACACCTTGAAGTTTATTCAAGGGTGGAAGTGGTGTTGTCTCTGATTCTTCCGTAGAATCAGATTCATTTTGTGACTGGTTTTAAGGAGTAAGAATTTTTATAGTGTCATACTTAGGCAAGTCAGGTTCATCAGCCCATCTCCTGCAGTTGTTTGAACTCCGTGCGTGCACAAACTTTATAACTAGTTTGTTCCGAAAAACATTTCACTGATAGAGAGAAGTCTTCAACAAGCAATAGTTTTCTACCTTATTTTTTTTACATTGTTGTTACCAAACTTAAATTGAAATAAAATTTTATTTGGAGTTAATTTAGTAAATTAGCCCTTTGATTAACTCAGATTTTGCTTTATGCTTGTTAGGGTTGTAATATTCATAAGAAAATTTCTTTTCTGATGCGAATTAATTATATGAGTTAGCTAGAAAAGCTATGATCCCACCTACAAAAAATGATCAGGATATCGTAGTATAATCGCAAATTTAATAGGATTGTTGTAAGATTGTAGGATCGCATGCAGGATCATGGGATCATTTACGATTCGATCCTAGGACAAGCCAACTCCACCCCCACCCACCCACACATACATTTTTTTTATTAAGCTCAAATTTGGTTTACTATATGGCTAATCACATTGTCATATTCGTTACCTTGATTCTTATTTATTTTTCATTTTTTGCTTGTACTAAATCAAACTAGGCCTACTTCCCCCCCCCCCCCCCCCCCCCCTTTTTCTAAGAGGCATTTGCATATATATTCATCTAAAGATGCAAAATCGCATATATATCTAAAACATGCATAAACACTATTGTAACATGTAATGGTCTACTATTCTGATATTTGAACTTTAAATTTTCAAATATTATCCTTTGAAATTCGTCACTCATATAGAATATTACATAGAAGCATATACTACAACCCTTACTGTAAAAAGTTTACGTTTTAGTAGGATCTTAGGATCCTAATCCAATCCTATGATCACGATCTTGCAAAGCCGACGAAAACGATCCTAGGTAGGCAGGGCAGGCCCTAGGATAAGGCTAGTCGGCCGACCGTCCAGGACATCATCACACAAATAAGGGGCATAAAAAACTTTTAGTATTTTGAATTGATTTATAGTGATTAAGTTAATTGAAATAGGTAGAGCTTTGTAAATGATGGCTTAAGTTTTAGGAGGAAGAAGATAAACAATAATGGAAGAGAGATAAACCGAAAAATTAAAAAAGATTTTTAGCTCTTGCTTTTTTAAAAAATATAGCTTTGTTGTTAGTTTACTGTTTAATTATTTTTTATTAAATAAATATTTTCTTATATTTTGATTTATATTGCATTAACTTTTCATATAATCAAATCAATCTTATTGTATTAATTTTGATTTGCATTTTGGCTTTGTTTTTAACAGAGTTTTATATAACTAACACTAAAACTGTATGAGGAAAACAATAACTTTAATATGCAACTATTAAACTAAAGTTATATAGTAGCTTCAACTAAATATTTGACAGTTTATATCGTTAAAAAGTTTTGGCAGTCTATACACAATTAGTATCAAGCGGAAACGAGTAATATTTGTTTTAGTGCTACCCGACAAAAAAAATGAGTCCGTCACAGAATCTTAAACGTTAAAATTTATTGTATGAAGTAAAATAGTTAACTAGTTGTTCGTTAAAATTTATAGTGTATTTTGTGTTTACCATACTTAGTAGGGCACGTTTAGGAAATCTCGCTTAAGGCATCGAAAACTCAGAACCCGCCTATAGATAGAATCCGATTCTCAATATCTTTTGTAAATAATTTTTTTATATAGTGTGAGCATCGTTATAATTTATGTTTCGTTTGTCTTATATTTAAGGTTGCGTAAAATTTTTAAGGTTAAATATTGTAACACCCCAAAATTTGGTACAGCGGAAGACTCAACAAGCTTTCGGGGTGTTGCGGGGATTGGTATCCAACACAAGTCATGAAAGAACGAGATAAAGTAAACATAAGAAAAACACAACCAAAACGGGGTTTTAAAGTTTACATTCATCCCAAATTTATCCAAAGTAAGGCCCAAAAGAAATAAACGTAGGTCCACAATTTTATATCAGAGTTTTAGAAAATAGATCCATAAACCAGGTGCCATAGCCAAGCCTCCAATCCAAGCATCCAAATCATCACTTAATTACCTGAGAAAACGTGCTAAAAGTCAGCTTTCGCTGGTGAGATAATAGGTTTAAATTCATAATTCAGTCAAGTGGACACATACGCAAAACTCTTGCTAGCTAGACTAGGCCTCAAAGCTCAATAACCATCCCTATAGGTGCACACTATAGTCCAATAACCAAATCAAATCAAATCAATCTGTATGCGTAAGGATACGACATACCCAACATGCGTAAGGATACGACATGTTCAACTTACCTAGATCTAGTCAAGGCCTCGTTGTATAGCTTACCTAGCTCTAGGCTAGGCCTCGCTCCATAGCTTACCTAGTTCTCGACTAGGCCTCGCTCCATAGCTTACCTAGTTCTCGACTAGGCCTCGCTCTCAATCCTACCTAGTTCTATAAGCATAGCAAGTTTTGAAATCAAAGGCGATAATAGTCCACATAAAACAATTTGCACGTTTCTCACCCCAAGTATTGAAAACAAAGTTCAAGAGTAAAAGTGGGGCTATGACTCACCTCAAGTCCAGAAATCAGCAAGAAGAAATCTGTAGAAGTAAGATGTATCACAACTTAAAAGACGGCAACTACGGACTCGGCAGAAGTAAGATGTATCAAATATTCCCAATCCCGAACGCATTCCATTTTACTTTCCGAAAATCCATTTCTCGTATTATACTCGTATTAGTTTGGAGTTTGGTATCCATGCGGGTGGAGGGTCGACACAACACAAAACAAGAAATCACAACGAAAAGAATAATAAAACAATCTATAGGTCTAATGTTAGTCTAATATATTATTTAAATAAATCATCGAGGTTTATCAAATCCGTCGACTTGGTAACCCTCCACAATTATTTACTTAATATATCACTCCAAGATTATACCCAAAACCTAAGTCACATAGCATGTAGGGTACTATATGGTAAGTATCAAAGTTTAATAAATTCCTTAGATATATCGTCAAGCTTACCAAATTCGTCAACTTGGCAAACATCGCGAGATATTTAGTAATTCATTATTCCCGAACACATACCACAACCTATGGGCGTGGTAGGATACAATGCCCATTAATATACTCATTTTATATAACTAAATAGATCCTATTTAATCCATCGATCAAATAAGTTACGTAGTTATAGAAAATGGATATATTAACGTCACATATCCATGACAAGCACAAAAATCACAAAATAAATAATATGGCCCACTTGGACTCAAGTGACCACAATCCCGTATAACTCGAAAGTTTCCTCATTTTATTTTCCAAAAGGTACTTCATTTAATATATATATTCAACTTTAATTATGTCGGCATTTATAATCGTTTTATCACAATAACGTTCCCGACATTTATTACACTACTTTCATAGTATAATATATATAGTCACGTTATTATAATATTACTCGTGATCGTTTTATCTTTAATATACACACTTATATAGTTATATATACGTTTTCACATCTATATACTTATATAAATGTTTATATTATTAATAATATTATTACGAGCTTTCATTATTAATTTTTGATTATAAATAAATCTCGAGTTATATAGATGGTCACATGTCCGAGTCATCACTCTCGGCTCATTGTCCAAGTTCAAGTAATAATAACCAATCATAAACAAGTTATCCATCTCCGTCAATCAAGTCCCATATCACGTGCTACAACAATAGGGTCCGACTACGGCACCCGACTAACCTATCTCCGTCATTCTAAGTGACCGTCTCACAATCGGTCCCCATTTACCTCTCGTCAATAAAAACTCCAATAAACAATACAACAAGCCCATGCCGAGACCAGAAGGTCTTGGCTCATCTACTCCTTCTCGGCCCAAGGTACAACTCCAACAACAACAAAATTACAATAGCAACAAGGAAAAATAATCAACAAGCAATAACAACAACACAATGGTCACGAATAAAATCTGGTCGAACCCATCATGGGTCTCGGCTTGAGTACACTAGCCACGAGACAAACCCCGAGACCACAGGGGGTCTCGGTTAGGCTCCATCGAGCCACAAACAAACCAAACGGACCACTTGGGTTGTCAGCCACGAAACCAAACAACATCCATGATAGTTTCCACAACCAAGAATCATCCAAAAACTAATTACTAGTACCAAATAGGACCAAAATTAAGAAAACCAAATGATGTATATCAAGAACATCAAAAATGAGCCTGGAATACCACAAGTTGAGGGTGAAACCCTCAGCTAGGATGTCGACCATGCAAGGAAACAACAAGAAACATCAAAACCCGGATACCAAACTTGTTAGAAATCATGTTTCATTCAAAAACCCATATATATCTTTCATTTTTATTCAAAAACTCGCCCAAATATTCGTTCCTGTGGTTCATTAGCCACATTTTTTATAAAAATACGAGTCACCATGCTTGTGACTCGTCTTACCTTCAATATTGCAAGAAAAGATCACGATCAATCTTCAAAAATCAAGAAAACTCGAGCTTAAATTAGTAGATCTAATAGATTTAGTGATGGGGGTTTGTTTGAAAGTGTTTTTAGGTGGTGGTGTGGGGTGGTCACGCGGCGGCAGCCGTGACTAGATGGTGGTGGCTAGGGTTTTGATAAGAAGAAGAAGAAGATAAGAGGGAGAGAGAGATATTAGTGAGGGTGTTGGTGTGTTGTGTTGTGTTTGTGCCAGGAAAAGGTCACAAGAACGATTTTTATATAAGAAAATATAATAATAATAATAATAATAATAATAATAATAATAATAATAATAATAATAATAATAATAATAATAATAATAATAATAATAGTATGGGTAAGGTAACTAGGTGTAAAATACACGGACCAAAACCCGTAACTTTTCAAAATGTTTCGACATTCTCAAACCAAGCTCGTTCCCAATAATTTTAAAAATCTCACGATTCGTTCATAAATGAATATATAGTCGAACCATAAATTCCAAACATCAAATTTTGTTAGGTTATCTAGTGTCGGAGTCAACGTAGTGCCAAATAGACGTCACAACAATAATTCGCGACATATATTCCATATCTAATCAATAATTCGAATGAAAATCCACATAAAATTTCATAATTCCACATCACGTGTTTAAATTTAACATATTCCACTGAAAATAAATTTCAAACATTTCGTATCATTAAATTTCAAAGTAATGCGGGTTTTAAAATAGCTCACTAATTTGCCAGTTGTCACATCCTCCCAGCCTCAGAAGAAACCCGTCCCGAGTTTCTCTCGGAGCAAACCATCTACAAAGTGAAAAGCTTCGGATATCTCTTTCGAAACTCATCCTCACGTTCCAACGTAAATTCCGGTCCATGACGGGAATTCCAATGAACCTTGATGAGTGGAATACGACTGCGCTTGAGTCGCTTAATCTCTCGATCCAAGATCTTAATCGGCTCTTCCACAAAGTTCAAATTCTCATCAACACGAATGTTCTTCATCGGTATAACCGGCGTCTCATCAGAAAGGCACTTCTTCAAATTACTCACATGAAATACATTGTGAACCTTACTCAATTCCTGTGGTAATTCCAACCGATAAGCTACGGGCCCAATTCTTTCCAAAATTAGAAATGATCCAATGTAGCGGGGGTTGAGTTTCCCACGTTTCCCGAAATGTATCACACCTTTCCAAGGCGAGACTTTAAGCATCACTTTGTCTCCAACCTGGAACTCTAGGGGTTTACGTCTCTGATCGGTGTAATTTTTCTGCCTATCTCTAGCTGCTTGTAACCGATCACGAATTTGCGTCACTTTCTTAGTAGTCTCCAAAATAAGTTCAGGGCCTGTGAGTTGACTATCTCCAACCTCAGCCCAACCAGTCGGCGAACGGCATTTACGACCATATAAAGCCTCGAATGGTGCAGCTTTAAGACTTGTGTGGTAGCTGTTGTTATAGGAGAATTCCGCAAGGGGTAAATTATAACATCCCGTAAAATTTTCCTACGATTAACATAAAAATAACCATTTTTACCCATGACAAAAAAAAATTTATACTTGACAATCACAACATACTTACCAATTACTTTGAAAAGGTACCCACATTTATATTTAAAAATCTAAATGTCATGAATAATTAAAAACGATCATATTTAATACTTATACGCTTCATCAATCAACCAAACATGTTATCTATTAAATCCCGAGCCTACAAAAATTCCCATGCGTACTCACTAATAATAATAGACCTCTAAGAACCAAAAGACTTTTAGTCACGTACTATTATTGAACCCATGATTTATTCTAGAAACATTAATCGAACCTTGTAAATTAATATAATCAATCTATTCAAAATCTTAATTTCACAACATATATCCTATCTCTACTAACATCCAATGCACATGTGTTATAACATACAAACCTTCCACACATCAGATATATTTTCGTTTCACTTTACTTCTTGTGATTCGCCACAAAACCAAACGGACCATTACCTATTTTCAGTTTCATTTGGAGTTTCTTTGGGCCTTACCTTCCAAATATCACCAGCCCACCATACCACATCTCATGACCTTTGTCCAAATTATACTATCTCTACCTATTTTCAGTCGCGAATACAGTTTACATTGCTTGTTCTTTTCACATTGTCAACACACAACACACCCATGTTTTTACATGTCCTAGTTAACCATGCTTCGAGTACACTTCAGTTCAAGGTTGGTTTTGTTATATTTAAACTTGAGTAGTAACTACACTAAACATTTTAATACTTATAACACTTGCAAGACGAACTCCTTGTCGACATTCAGGCACCCACTTTAAAACTCATGAGCCTTCCAAAATATGATGTCTAAAAGTCGTACCCTTTTTGTGTTACTAGTTTTCACATGCTATACATCCAGTATACGACTCTATCACTTCTTGTGTCACATACATCTCATTCCTTCAGTTAACCCCTCTCTTACAAAGCGTATTCCACCTCTGCCACAAAGTCATTTTTGTCATCGAACACTATTCAAATCACGACTCTCGATAAGTCGAACTTATCTCGAACTTCCATATCATTCAGGTTATCTCTTGAAGTCAATTTCATCTTCACTTCTGACATTACTTATACTCTGTCTACCGTACTCTCAGGTGAGTCATAGCCCCTACTCTTAAATGTTTTATAATGATTTATACACGTTTTTTGGGGAGATACATGCTTAACTACTGTTTTACTTTTACAAGTATTCATTAACTAAATACATGACTGTATTTCATATAAACTTTACTGGTTTACACACTTTATTATCTCATAAGGAAATACCTGCTATAGACATGATTACAAGCGATTTTCCAACGATATGCTATATTTGATCTCTATTGCCTAAGTACCTATTACCAAAAGTCCCTCGATCATGCGCCTTAATCACTTGTAGGGTGAACGTAAATAATTGTTGATAGATCTATTAGGGATTGACAATCCCCATTTGGTCGCTAGAGGAAAGCCACCAAATGCACTTTATTTGATTTCATAGGTTACTGGTAAATACCTATCTTGAGGGCCACTGTTTTACATCATTATTATGGATAATTTTGATGCCTGTTAATCGTTGAGTGTCATGAGCTTAGGGCAAGAGAACGGTAATAATATAGCACTGCAATGACTGATGTTAAGGGCGTACAATGTTGTAGCCCACTGTTTTATTAAACTACGAGATTGTGTTCACTATATAGCAGGAAAAACTATTATTAATTGGCAAACAAACTACTATTTTGGTGTTGGCCCGGTGAAGGGCAAACCAACGGATTATCTTATTGAATTGACAAGGAAATCACTCATTTTCTAATTAACGATTTAAACTATAAACTCTATGAACTCACCAACCTTTGTGTTGACACTTTTAGCATGTGTTTATCTCAGGTAACTAAACAAGAAGGAACTTGAAGGCACGGAGTGGGCTTGTAACCCGGCATGGGCTTAAATAAACGTTTTGATACATTTCAAATAAACTTGTTGTTTAAATTATGAAACATCTCGATGTCTTGAATATTTGGTATTTTGAATGAATTAAACTTTAAAGCGTCACTTTTGTGTCGTTTTCTATGATTGTGATAAAGATCCTCGAAGTAACACCCAAAAAGTCTTCCGTAAGTCTTCCGCTGACGTGATGATTTTGGGGGTGTTACAGATTGGCATCAGAGCTACAGTTATAGAGAACCAAGTGTTTTGAACATTGGACTATAACTACACTTTTAAAACGGACCACTTTTACAAAATTCCACCTTATGCCCTCCGTGCCTACGCGTTTCCAACATCTGGTAGAGACATTACTTTTATATGATTTCTTATATATGTTAACATGTTATGATTATGCTAATGACTTATATTTACTAATCGGGATTATTACAAATACCGTGTCTTCATATTTCCATTCGCCCGACGATTATGTGACTTTTAAATAGTTTATGGTACAACTACACTCTAGTATATTAATATATATATTTATATGCTCCCCCAACTATTTTGAGTACTATGCAAATCCTCTTTAATTGTCTCGCTTTCATCTTTATAGATGCTTACGACATACTCTTTTCATACTCTCGGAAAATCCGCGCATAAATTATTTTGTCAATTAGTATGGATGTTAAGTCAGAATCTTAAAATGATTTACAACGTCTTAATTTGAATGGATTGGGACGCCCTTTTATTCAAATCAAGAAATTGTAAATCATTGAACCATAAGTTTATATTTCTTTAGTTACATAGTTTGGGACGCTTCTCTATGTAAATAACGAAATATAGATAAATAGGTTTAATTATTTCTGAGTTAACAGGCACAAACCCCTAAATCTCACTAGAAACCACGAATATTGATACACAACGATATGACTAGCATCGGTAATACTAACGTTACGAAGATCATTAGGTAAACCTTGACGTCACTGAACGATTGATCCTCCCAGCCGATGAAAATACCATGTGCACTTACTTTTCCCCAAACTAAATTTCTATCCACAAAAGCTGATAATTCAAGAAATTTCTCTACCCCCTTCCTTTTTGTAAAAATCTATATCAACAAAAACTCTTTCGTTTAACAGGTAGGTTACCCGCACGGATTTTTGTAATTATTAATTTATCTAACAGAATAAATTCTCACCCAAAGTATGATCACAAGGAATTTTATTCAAACACCATATTATTAAAAAGCAGACTGAACGGAAATACATAAAAACATTACAAACGATTTTTGAACATCACACTTCAGCGGTAGTCTGGGTGATCCCAAGTCTGAGAATTATTAGAGTCATATCCATCATCATAAGGGTCAAAGCTTGCCAGCCTCTCTTCTTCTATTTGAGCCTCCAACCTACTCAGCTCCCGCTCCATGTCAGAAGTCCAACCACCATCATCGACCGCCACATTTTCCATCCAAATGAGGCAATTGTTGTTGTTGCACCACCACTCTTGGTGCAGAAGAACTCGATGCACCTTGTTGTAGTGATTGCTGTTGTGGTTGTTGTGGTGGTGGTAGTGGATTTGGTTGTTGTTGTTGTTGTTGCTGTTGTTGTTGTTGTTGTTGATGTTGTTGTGGTAATTCAACCCTAGTAACTTCAACAATCTCTTCAAAACTCCAACGGATTTTGTTGGAAATTTGATTCTCTACCTGATGAACACAAGCCCATAACGATTCAATCACCGCAGCATCCTTACGATATTCGTCATGCAAGAACGTGTCGATCACATATTTTCTATCATCTGATATATCTGTACACCCTACGTAGCGTTCCCTAAGCCGTTGTTTCAGTTGTTTCGCGACCTCAAACTTCAGGATGACCTTCACAATAGCATTTTGGCGATCCAAATCACTATTCTCGGTTTCTGCCTTGATAAATTGTCGAAATTGTTCAGCGGTATGTGGTAGCTTGCAGGCCATTGATTGTTTTGTGTGTGTGAGTGGATAACCCAACACGTACCAATGGTATTTATAAGGAATTGGAAAAATAATTCTCAATTATTGTATTAAATGTGACCGTTTGTTTTCAAACGGTAAAAATTTTCAAAAAGCTTGTGTCTATTAAAAACTAGCAACAAATTTTTGGGATATGTGATAAAATTCTATCTTGGTCTTCGCATTTCAACACAAGTGGCAGGAACAGATTCCGTTAAATACAACATAACTTAAATCATGAACGCGCCACATATGAATAATACACTCTCACACGAATTGACCCCTCAGCCTCTAAGAATTATGAACTTATCAATAATCTATACAAACTCTCAAATATAATACGAAATTTCAACTATCTCGTAACCTTATGTAACACGAAATGATAAAATACGTATCGATAAACACTTCATAATCGCTTAAACCAAATACACCTTCTTAACTTGGGCTTTGGCCATTGCTTCGTATGACAAACCACCCTAATGACATTGGGCTTTAACCCACTGTCTCCATATGCCAACACACCTTTGGGCCACAAGATTTCAGTAATCCAACGCACCATTGGACTAATCACTAACTGAAGCCCGGCATTGCTCAAACCTGAAACATAAACATTACTTCCAAACGACTCATACCTATAGTTTCGAACCATTTTTCCGTGACATTTCTACACACCCCATCAATATTTTGTGCATCTCAATTTATCATGAACCCAAGAAACAAGTGTGACGAATCTTTTCCAATTAATCGATCCTTCGATGGTCAAATTTTCATCAAAGCTCAACCCAATTGCCATATCCAAATATACCAAAAATCATATGTATTTAAATACTCGGTTCCAAACAAAGACAGGCAAACTTCTATATATAGTTTCGGTTTTAAATTTATTAAAACCCACCTTTGTAAACTTGACCAACCAACTCTAAAACATTTTGACACCTAATAACCTTCTATATATTAATCTAACAATTGATAAACAGTAAAAACAAGCGAGAAATTAACATAAACTAAGACAGCATAAAGCGAAATAAAAATTTCATTCATACATTCGAAATTACATGGAAACACAATGAACCTTATTTCAACATTCCGACCACTACACTACGACACTATTCCTCACTTCCAAAACTTGTCAATGATGATCGATAGAACCACGAATGGTGCAAGAAACATTAAGATCCCAACCAACATAGCACGATCTTCGTTCGGAACATACACTAGATAGATAGCAGTAACAATGGCATACAAGATTGCAAGAATGGTGATGAAGTGCGGCATGTCGACCGAAAATGATAAAGTGAGAAAGAAAAGTTAGGTAAAAAGAAGTGTACTAGTGGGTTATTCAAAGAGAATAAGAGTTGGGTACTGTACACCACTGTGGTAAAATACTGTTTACACCTTAAAAACTACAAATAATACTGCCAAGTAACAACTATAATTTTGGACAAAAAAAAAAATTCCCCAAAGTTTTTCTTTCAAAATCATACTAAGACCGGTTATCATCAAGTAAAAAGCTAATGTAGTAGTAGATACGTTAAGCTGGAAAGTACAATTAAAAAGAAGAAGCTAATATAATAATAAATACGTTAAGCTGGAAAGAATAACAAAAACCCGCTCATGAGTTAGATCGTCAGAAATAACTATTTGTTCAACCTTTCCACTCACCTTTACGACTGCCTTATCTTGGAATCCCGGGACGGGATTCAGTTTAACGGGTAGGTAATATAACATCCCGTAAAATTTTCCTACGATTAACATAAAAATAACCATTTTTACCCATGACAAAAAAAAATTTATACTTGACAATCACAACATACTTACCAATTACTTTGAAAAGGTACCCACATTTATATTTAAAAATCTAAATGTCATGAATAATTAAAAACGATCATATTTAATACTTATACGCTTCATCAATCAACCAAACATGTTATCTATTAAATCCCGAGCCTACAAAAATTTCCATGCGTACTCACTAATAATAATAGACCTCTAAGAACCAAAAGACTTTTAGTCACGTACTATTATTGAACCCATGATTTATTCTAGAAACATTAATCGAACCTTGTAAATTAATATAATCAATCTATTCAAAATCTTAATTTCACAACATATATCCTATCTCTACTAACATCCAATGCACATGTGTTATAACATACAAACCTTCCACACATCAGATATATTTTCGTTTCACTTTACTTCTTGTGATTCGCCACAAAACCAAACGGACCATTACCTATTTTCAGTTTCATTTGGAGTTTCTTTGGGCCTTACCTTCCAAATATCACCAGCCCACCATACCACATCTCATGACCTTTGTCCAAATTATACTATCTCTACCTATTTTCAGTCGCGAATACAGTTTACATTGCTTGTTCTTTTCACATTGTCAACACACAACACACCCATGTTTTTACATGTCCTAGTTAACCATGCTTCGAGTACACTTCAGTTCAAGGTTGGTTTTGTTATATTTAAACTTGAGTAGTAACTACACTAAACATTTTAATACTTATAACACTTGCAAGACGAACTCCTTGTCGACATTCAGGCACCCACTTTAAAACTCATGAGCCTTCCAAAATATGATGTCTAAAAGTCGTACCCTTTTTGTGTTACTAGTTTTCACATGCTATACATCCAGTATACGACTCTATCACTTCTTGTGTCACATACATCTCATTCCTTCAGTTAACCCCTCTCTTACAAAGCGTATTCCACCTCTGCCAAAAAGTCATTTTTGTCATCGAACACTATTCAAATCATGACTCTCGATAAGTCGAACTTTTCTCGAACTTCCATATCATTCAGGTTATCTCTTGAAGTCAATTCCATCTTCACTTCTGACATTACTTATACTCTGTCTACCGTACTCTCAGGTGAGTCATAGCCCCTACTCTTAAATGTTTTATAATGATTTATACACGTTTTTGGGGGAGACACATGCTTAACTACTGTTTTACTTTTACAAGTATTCATTAACTAAATACATGACTGTATTTCATATAAACTTTACTGGTTTACACACTTTATTATCTCATAAGGAAATACCTGCTATAGACATGATTACAAGCGATTTTCCAACGATATGCTATATTTGATCTCTATTGCCTAAGTACCTATTACCAAAAGTCCCTCGATCATGCGCCTTAATCACTTGTAGGGTGAATGTAAATAATTGTGGATAGATCTATTAGGGATTGACAATCCCCATTTGGTCGCTAGAGGAAAGCCACCAAATGCACTTTATTTGATTTCATAGGTTACTGGTAAATACCTATCTTGAGGGCCACTGTTTTACATCATTATTATGGATAATTTTGATGCCTGTTAATCGTTGAGTGTCATGAGCTTAGGGCAAGAGAACGGTAATAATATAGCACTGCAATGACTGATGTTAAGGGCGTACAATGTTGTAGCCCACTGTTTTATTAAACTACGAGATTGTGTTCACTATATAGCAGGAAAAACTATTATTAATTGGCAAACAAACTACTATTTTGGTGTTGGCCCGGTGAAGGGCAAACCAACGGATTATCTTATTGAATTGACAAGGAAATCACTCATTTTCTAATTAACGATTTAAACTATAAACTCTATGAACTCACCAACCTTTGTGTTGACACTTTTAGCATGTGTTTATCTCAGGTAACTAAACAAGAAGGAACTTGAAGGCACGGAGTGGGCTTGTAACCCGACATGGGCTTAAATAAACGTTTTGACACATTTCAAATAAACTTGTTGTTTAAATTATGAAACATCTCGATGTCTTGAATATTTGGTATTTTGAATGAATTAAACTTTAAAGCGTCACTTTTGTGTCGTTTTCTATGATTGTGATAAAGATCCTCGAAGTAACACCCAAAAAGTCTTCCGCTGACATTTTAAGTCTTCCGCTGACGTGATGATTTTGGGGGTGTTACATAAATACTTCTCCCAGCCTTTACCAAAGTCTATTATACATGCACATAGCATATCCTCCAAACTCTGAATAGTCCTCTCACTTTGACCGTCGGTTTGGGGATGATATGCAGTACTCATATCAAGTCTCGTCCCCAAAGCGGTTTGAAGTGATCGCCACAATGCTGACGTGAAACGGCTGTCGCGATCGGAAATAATCGATATCGGAACACCATGACGAGAAATAATCTCATTCACATACAACCTCGCAAGTTTGTCTACACTATCATCTTCAATAATCGCCAGGAAATGAGAAGACTTAGTCAATCGATCCACAATTACCCAAATAGCGTCACAACCGCTAGTTGTCTTCAGTAATTTGGTAATAAAGTCCATCGTAATTCGCTCCCACTTCCAAACTGGGAGTTCTGGCTGCGTCAATAATCCTGACAGTCTTTGATGTTCGGCCTTAACCTTCGCACATGTCAAGCACTTACGAACGTACAATGCTATATCTGCCTTCATGTTTGGCCACCAATATAACTTCTTCAGATCCTGGTACATCTTGTCAGACCCAGGATGGATAGAATACTTTGACTTATGCGACTCATGCATAATCAACTCACGAATTCCTCCATACAATGGTACCCAAATTCAGTCTCCACAACATAATATTCCATCAGAACACTTAACAAATCCTTTCTCATTTTCCGCCATCCCAAATATATCCTCAGCAGGTCGGTTTTCTGCTTTCAACGCTTCCGTTTGAGCTTCTAATATTTGAGACGGTAATGGCAACACGATAGTCATTCCCAATGACCTAACTCGTAACTACGGGATTCTCTCTTTTCGACTAAGAGCATCATCAATGACGTTTGCTTTACCGGGATGATAGCGGATTTCGCAATCATAATCGCTTAGCAGTTCAATCCAACGTCGCTGTCTCATGTTGAGCTCTTTCTGATTCAAGATGTGTTGCAGACTCTTGTGGTCAGTGAATACAACACACTTGGTTCCATACAAGTAATGTCTCCATATTCTCAAAGCAAAAACCACAGCACCTAACTCCAAATCATGGGTGGTGTAGTTCTTCTCATGCTTTTTAAGCTATCGCGAAGCATAAGCCATCACTTTCTCTCGTTTCATTAACACAGCTCCCAAACCTTTATGAGAAGCGTCACAGTAGACGACAAAGTCCTCACTACCTTTCTGTAATGCTAAGATAGGAGCACTACACAACATCTCCTTAAGTAATTGAAATGCTTCCTCTTCCTTATCTCCCCATTCGTATTTAACATTCTTTTGAGTCAATTTGGTCATCGGCTTTGCTATCTTCGAAAATTCCTCAATGAATCTTTGGTAGTAACCGGCTAAACCCAAAAATTGACGAACTTCAGTTGGGGTTGTCGGTGCAGCCCAATCTTTAATAGCTTCAAGCTTAGCGGGATCTACATGAAATCCTTGACTATCAATCACATGACCCAAAAATTGTACCGTCGGAATCCAAAATTCACATTTGGAGAACTTGGCATACAGCTTCTCCTGCCTGAGCAATTCTAAGATAAGCCTTAGATGCTCCTCATGCTCTTTCTCACTCTTCGAATAGATTAGAATATCGTCGATGAACACGATCACAAACTTGTCTAAGTAAGGCTTACACACCCGATTCATGAGGTCCATGAATACTGCCGGTGCGTTAGTCAACCCAAACGGCATCACTTGGAACTCGTAATGCCCGTAACGGGTTCTGAAAGCCGTTTTCGAAATATCTTCCTCGCGAACTCTAAGTTGATGATACCTCAATCTCATATCGATCTTCGAATACACACTCGATCCTTGAAGCTGATCGAACAAGTCGTCGATCCTTGGCAACGGGTATCTATTCTTCCCCGTTAACTTGTTCAGCTCTCGGTAATCCATACACATACGAAACGATCCATCCTTCTTCTTTACGAATAAGACTGGAGCTCCCCAAGGTGAAGAACTTGGTTGTATAAATCCCTTTTCGGCTAACTCACTAATTGTTTCGACAACTCTTCCAATTCAGTTGGTGCAAGTCGATAAGGTGCCCGTGCCACGGGTGCAGCACCAGGTATCAACTCAATCTGAAACTCTACTTGTCTAGTAGGCAGGATTCCCGGCAAATCATCGGGAAATACATCCGGAAAGTCACGAACTATAGGCACATCTCTAATGCATTTCACTTTCTTCTCCTTCTCTCCTTTCTCAGAGATTTGAGCTAAGAAAAGGCCACATCCTTTTTCCATTAGCTTCGGTAGCTTAGTGCAAGAAATCACCGCTAATCTGGATGGGCTCCTCGAACCTTTTCGATCTCCTTGTGTATTTAAAATCTCCTTGCCGTAAGGCACACGCACTATTTTCTCATCGCAAAGTATGTGAGCACGATACTTCGACAACCAATCCATACCAATGATGACATCGAAACTTCCTAACGTGACGGGTAGAAGATCTATGTTGAAAGGGTGATTCAAGAAATTCAACGTGCAACTGCGAATGATAGTCCTAATCCTTTCTATGTTTCCGTTAGCTAACTCTACATCATATCCAATTCCTAAGGCCATCGGGGGTTTTTCTAGTAAGGGTGCAAATGTAGTGGACACAAAACTTCTATCGGCACCAGTATCAAATAGTATGGAAGCATAACGATTATTGAGAAGGAACGTACCATTAACGAAGTTCGAATCTTCTCCTCTCTCGTTTCCAAGTGCATACACTCTCCCATGAGCAGCTCCTGCTTCCACACGTTGATCCTCATTGTCTTGCCGTCCACGGTTTCCTCCAGCTCCACGATTTCCATGATTATACCCATTACCACCCGATCCTTGGTTTCCTCGGTTCCACGATTCTCTACACTCATTCCTATAGTGTCCTTTCTTTCCACATCCAAAACAAGTAACATTCGCCTTACTCCTAGCTTCGGGAGTAGCTTGTACCATAGCAAGGGGTCGAGCTCTACAATCCCTAGCTACACGTCCTCTCCTTGAGCAATTCTGACACATCACAGTGCATTGTCCAGTATGATTCGTGTAGCAACGACCACACTTGGGTGCATCACCATTATGGTTCTATTTATTTCCATCCCCAATAGCATAAGCTTTAGCAACAGCTTGTCGCTTGTTTCGGTGATCATTACCCTTAGAGTGATGGTCTCTCTTTCTTTTCCCATTCTTGTCCTTCTCAGCTCCTTCCAATTCCAACAAATCCATTAATTGTTGAGTGATTGTGATGGCCTCATGAATATTTGTAGGTCTAGCAGCAATTACATCATTCCTTGTAGCCACAGGCAACCCATCGGTATACCGCTCAATCTTTTGAGTCTCGGTCTTAACCATATCTGGGCATAGCAGGGATAACTCTTGGTAACGACGATTGTATGTCGCCATGTCGGTACCCTTCACTTTGTGATTCCAGAACTCAATCTCCAGCTTCTTAACCTCATTCCTTGGGCAGTAAGTCTGAATCAGCAAAGACTTAAATTGCTCCCAAGTCATAGCATAAGCCACATCACTCCCAACCGAATTTCGGTAATTGTTCCACCAAGTTAATGCTTCATCCTTGAAAGTAAAAGAGGCAAACTTTACCTTTGCATTCTCCGCACAGTTGCTGACATTGAACACTGACTCAGTTTTGTCTATCCACCTGACCAGCTAGACCACTCCTTCAGTTTCACCAAACTCAATGGGTCCACAGATTCGAAACTCCTTGTAGTTACATCCATTAGTACGGACAGGTAGAAAAGTTCCAGCAGAGTTGTTGGAATGATTCGACTCAGCTTGTAGCTCAGCAACTCGTTGCTCCACAAGTTGATTGATCATGGCTTGATCCACAGCAGGTGCATTCGGTGGCACATGATCATCGTCTCCCTGAATATCAACATTTTGATTCGTGTTGTTGCGATTGGTGGTGTCCAGGTTGTCAGGAGTAGGGGTTTCAACATTTCGAGTAGGACGACGTCCTTGGCGACCAGGGGTAGTCGCGGCAGTTCCAGTTCGGGTAGCTCTGACAGGGTTTCGTCATACAACCATTGATCAACATAATACCAACACGATATCAACCGTGCAATGTGAAACACAATTCTCCATGTACGCCAAAAACCCTAGGATATCATACGAAATCACCATCATCCATACAAGTAGCGATCAATACATCGTTCCATACTACCAAAAGAAATAATAAATATTAATCGTTCCATACGAGACAAACGTACAATCCGAATATCATGACATAAGAGATATAATAACTGGCTCTCCTAGCCTAATACTCACTAGCTTAGGTAGCAACGTAACAACACAAATCCAAATCGATCTAGCCACGATGCTGGCGTAGACTCCTCAACTCTTATCTCAAACCATCCAAATCTCTCCATAACGATCCCAGCTCAACACTGTGTGTATCTCTGTCCCTCTTGAGGTCTGCAACCTCTTTCTCTAACTCTGTGTTCTTCTGCCATAGCCTACGATCTACCTCCCGAGCCGTGAGGAAACCTCTTTGCAGATTCTCTATCTGCCCATGTAACTCCATTATACCTCTCCTAATCGCTGTAGTCCTACCCACGACAGTAGTCAGATCAACTCTTAACTCAGCAATAAACTCAACAATAACCATCTTAAGTCGATCAGCCATCTGCGAGATCCTCTCGCCCTGTGCAGTAATCTGAGTCCAAATTCTACCAGTCTCACCCAAATCTGTAGGCTCAGCAGATATCTCAAATGGCGCGTCCGACGCCATGGGACTACCAGGTGGTGAATCAAACAAAAACGGGTGATCAGGTGAAACCGGCTCTAACGGATGTATCGGAGAATCGGGTTACGCAGCATGAGCTGAATGTGCTGGCGAACCATCATCATCAGGCATCTCCTCCTAATGAGGATCATCCTTCTCCTCCTCATCTTGAGGGTTATCATTCTCCTGCTCACCCTCATACTCCTCGTGGAAGGGGTACTCCATCAATCGTCATCTCTGAGCATGTGAACCATGAGGCGATAAATTCGGTGACTTAGGGCAACAATGGGAAGACGAAGTAGTAGTGGCTAAACGCATGACCATCTCGTGTATGGGTCATCAGGGGCCATAGTGATCTGTGCTGGGCGACGCGTGCCAGCATGAACATCCTCAATAACATCGTACGAATAGGAGGTCATGGTCTATGACAACGGCGTAAGATAGATGTAAGTATTTCAAAACAACTAAACCGTGAAACTCAAAATATCGTATCAAAATTATCATAAAAATCCCAATCATATAGTTTCAAGAAAGATTTTCAAATACCGCATTACTAAGACATTTATAAAACAATTACGCCATATAATTCCTCAAAACGCCATCATATCACATAATCAATATATCCAATATTCTCAAATCATCTCAAAAAAATCTCATATCAAATCATCATCTCATAATACCTCAATATAATCGAAGATGCTTCGGCTTGGCGGGCTGGCGGGCATTGGTCGAGGATCGTTTTCAATAAAAATCGGTTATAGTTTAGGTGTTTTATTTACATAGTTCTCTATAACCTTGGTTCTGATACCAATCTGTAACACCCCCAAAATTTGGTATAGCGGAAGACTCAACAAGCTTTCTGGGTGTTATGGGGATTGGTATCCAACACAAGTCATGAAAGAACGAGATAAAGTAAACATAAGAAAAACACAACCAAAACGGGGTTTTAAAGTTTACATTCATCCCAAATTTATCCAAAGTAAGGCCCAAAATAAATAAACGTAGGTCCACAATTTTATATCAGAGTTTTAGAAAATAGATCCATAAACCAGGTGTCATAGCTAAGCCTCCAATCCAAGCATCCAAATCATCACTTAATTACCGGAGAAAATGTGCTAAAATTCAGCTTTCGCTGGTGAGATCATAGGTTTAAATTCATAATTCAGTCAAGTGGACACATACGCAAAACTCTTGCTAGCTAGACTAGGCCTCAAAGCTCAATAACCATCCCTATAGGTGCACACTATAGTCCAATAACCAAATCAAATCAAATCAATCTGTATGCGTAAGGATACGACATACCCAACATGCGTAAGGATACGACATGTTCAACTTACCTAGATCTAGTCTAGGCCTCGTTGTATAGCTTTCCTAGCTCTAGGCTAGGCCTCGCTCCATAGCTCACCTAGTTCTCGACTAGGCCTCGAACCATACCTTACCTAGTTCTCGACTAGGCCTCGCTCTCAATCCTACCTAGTTCTATAAGCATAGCAAGTTTTGAAATCAAAGGCGATAATAGTCAACATAAAACAATTTGCACGTTTCTCACCCCAAGTATTGAAAACAAAGTTCAAGAGTAAAAGTGGGGCTATGACTCACCTCAAGTCCAGAAATCAGCAAGAAGAAGTCGGTAGAAGTAAGATGTATCACAACTCAAAAGACGGCAACTACGGACTCAGCACTTCCTAACAATATAAACTCTTTTCAGAATTATTTCCTCAAAATCAAATATTCCCAATCCTGAACGTATTCCATTTTACTTTCCGAAAATCCATTTCTCGTATTATTCTCGTATTAGTTTGGAGTTTAGTATGCATGCGGGTGGAGGGTCGACACAAAACAAAACAAGAAATCACAACGAAAAGAATAATAAAACAATCTATAGGTCTAATGTTAGTCTAATATATTATTTAAATAAATCATCGAGGTTTATCAAATCCGTCGACTTGGTAACCCTCCACAATTATTTACTTAATATATCACTCCAAGATTATACCCAAAACCTAAGTCACATAGCACGTAGGGTACTCTATGGTAAGTATCAAAGTTTAATAAACTCCCTAGATATATCGTCAAGCTTACCAAATTCGTCAACTTGGCAAACCTCGCGAGATATTTAGTAATTCATTATTCCCGAACACATACCACAACCTATGGGCGTCGTAGGATACAATGCCCATTAATATACTCATTTTATATAACTAAATAGATCATATTTAATCCGTCGATTAAATAAGTTACGTAGTTAAAGAAAGTGTTTGTATTAACGTGACATATCCGTGACAAGCACAAAAATCACAAAATAAATAATATGGCCCACTTGGACTCAAGTGACCACAATCCCGTATAACTCGAAAGTTTCCTCATTTTATTTTCCAAAAAGTACTTCATTTAATATATTTATTCAACTTTAATTATATCGGCATTTATAATCGTTTTATCACAATAACGTTCCCGACATTTATTACACTACTTTCATAATATAATATATATCGTCACGTTATTATAATATTACTCGTGATCGTTTTATCTTTAATCTACGCACTTATATAGTTATATATACGTTTTCACGTCTATATACTTATATAAACATTTATATTATTAATAATATTATTACAAGCTTTCATTATTAATTTTTGATTATAAATAAATCTCGAGTTATATAGATAGTCACATGTCCGAGTCATCACTCTCGGCTCATTGTCCAAGTCCAAGTAATAATAACCAATCATAAACAAGTAATCCACCTCCGTCAATCAAGTCCCATATCACGTGCTACAACAATAGGGTCTGACTACGGCACCCGACTAACCTATCTCCGTCATTCTAAGTGACCATCTCACAATCAGTCCCCATTTACCTCTCGTCAACAAAAACTCCAATAAACAATACAACAAGCCCATGCCGAGACCACAAGGTCTCGGCTCATCTACTCCTTCTCGACCCAAGGTACAACTCCAACAACAACAAAATTACAATAGCAACAAGGAAAAATAATCAACAAGCAATAACAACAACACAATGGTCACGAATAAAATCTGGTCGAATCCATCATGGGTCTCGGCTTGAGTACACTAGCCACGAGACAAACCCCGAGACTACAGGGGGTCTCGGTTAGGCTCCATCGAGCTACAAACAAACCAAACGGACCACTTGGGTTGTCAGCCACAAAACCAAACAACATCCATGAAAGTTTCCACAACCCAAGAATCATCCAAACACCAATTACTAGTACCAAATAGGACCAAAATTAAGAAACCCAAATGATGTATATCAAGAACATCAAAAATGAGCCCGAAATACCACAAGTCAAAGGTGAAACCCTCGGCTAGGATGTCGACCACGCAAGGAAACAACAAGAAACATCAAAACCCGGATACCAAACTTGTTAGAAATCATGTTTCATTCAAAAACCCATATATATCTTTCATTTTTATTCAAAAACTCGCCCAAATATTCGTTCCCGTGGTTCATTAGCCACGTTTTTTATAAAAATACGAGTCACCATGCTTGTGACTCGTCTTCCCTTCAATATTGCAAGAAAAGATCACGATCAATCTTCAAAAATCAAGAAAACTCGAGCTTAAATTAGTAGATCTAATAGATTTAGTGATGGGGGTTTGTTTGAAAGTGTTTTTAGGTGGCGGTGTGGGGTGGTCACGCGGCGGAAGCCGTGACTAGATGGTGGTGGCTAGGGTTTTGATAAGAAGAAGAAGAAGAAGAAGATAAGAGGGAGAGAGAGATATTAGTGAGGGTGTTGGTGTGTTGTGTTGTGTTTGTGCCAGGAAAAGGTCACAAGGACGATTTTTATATAAAAAAAATATGATAATAATAATAATAATAATAATAATAATAATAATATGGGTAAGGTAACTAGGTGTAAAATACACGGACAAAAACCCGTAACTTTTCAAAATGTTTCGACATTCTCAAACCAAGCTCGTTCCCAATAATTTTAAAAATCTCACGATTCGTTCATAAATGATATAAAGTCGAACCATAAATTCCAAACATCAAATTTTGTTAGGTTATCTAGTGCCGGAGTCAACGTAGTGCCAAATAGACGTCATAACAATAATTCGTGACATATATTCCATATCCAATCAATAATTCGAATGAAACTCCACATAAAATTTCATAATTCCACATCACGTGTTTAAATTTAACATAATCCACTGAAAATAAATTTCAAACATTTCGTATCATTAAATTTCAAAGTAATGCGGGTTTTAAAATAACTCACTAATTTGCCAGTTGTCACAAACGTAAACATTAAATTTTAGAGATTGACGTGATATATATGATGGGGTAACATTCCAAGGTGCATAACTATGCGCTATACCTCGTAGATCACCCAAAGGAACAAAGCTATGCCCCCGGCCAGTCCCCATAAAAGCATAAAAGTTAGACCTATCACAACTTCTAGTTGGAATCCTGGTGAACACGTTAATTACTACACAAGGATTAAGTATAGGGAATCCAATTCCCTCTAGAAGGTTTTAAAAGTAATGTACTAGGTACCCTTCGAGAGTCCTCCATTGTATGCATTCAAATCAAAAGTCATGAAATTCAATTTATTAAAATTAAAGAAAACGTGTAACCCTCGGGGTAGGGTGGCGGGTGAGTTAAAGGAGCTGGAAGCTAGAGATAACGGCAAGTATATAAGTATTGATCAAAATCGCAAGCATAGATGGAAATGGAAGCTTGATCAAAAGGGTGAGTTTTCAGTGAAATCTTTGTCCCAATGGATTTAGCATCGGTGTGTTAGGAGGGAAGCGGGTAGTACTAAGACAAAATGGAACACACTTGTGCCTAGGAAAAAAGTCAATGTTTTCATTTGGGCGTTAAATGGTAGAATTCCTGTCTGAAATGAGCTTGACAAGAAAGGTATAAATATGGACTCGCTACTTTGTCCATGTTGTGAAAATGTATTAGAATATCCGTCGACCATTGTTTAATTAGTGTTGTGTAAGAAAACTCTATATATTTGGAAAAGGATTTTTCTTGGTGAGGATATATCGTTCTAGTGGATGCCTTTATAAGCATTCAGGGGTGCTCGCCGGGTAAGGAAGCAGAAGTCTTGTGGCACGTGGTGATATTGGTGGCTGTTTACTTTATTTGGAAAAGTAGGAACATGAAGGTTTTTAAAGGGAAGACGGAGAATGGGTTGAAATTGTTCAAGGATATACAACTAAAGGCCTTTGAATGGATCAGTAGGAGGTCAAAAACGTGGAACTTGCAGTGGGAAAATTGGCTTGAGAGACCATATAATTGTGTTTGAATTGTTGCTGATGGTGTGTGAATTTCACGTGTGTCGCGCGTGCAGCTCATGGGTTTAATTTTTTGTTTGGGTAGTGATGGTGGGGTGGGTTTATTAGTCTTACAGGAGCATTAACTTTTTACTTAAACCATAAATCTCATGTGGTGGGTTCTGATATGTTTGTATTGATGGTGAGGAGTGTTTAGTTTTCTGCTTGTGTTTTTAGTCTCCTAGTGTTTTGTCGCATGAGAAGTCCGTTCTTGTAATTTCTTTGTTAGGTTTTGATATAGAGTTTTGCTTATCGAAAAGAAAAAGAAAACTTGTAACCCAAAGATTTGGAATCATGTGCATTTTAGGAAAATCAGTCTCAAAGGCGGAAGGTCGAGGCTTTTTGGAGAAAAGAGGGTTTTTACAATCCTAAAATTTTGAGTGTCATATGATGTATATAAATAGATATTATTATACTTAGAAGAAATTATTACTTTGACTCCTTTGAATTAGATTATATCCAGATTTCCCTAAGAGCTTTAAGCCGTGATGCAAATCTATACATTTTTTTTTTCTTTCTTTCTTTTTTTCGAAGCAACAAATATTTTATTGATCACAAAAATCCTTTATCGAGAAGCTATATGGATACAACTAAAATGGAAAAACAAGCACCAATTAATAAGTTAACAGAGAGCACGATTAGGGACGCAAGAGATAAATGGATTTGCAACCCACCGGATACGAATCTATGCCTATACGAATGGTCATCAACTCACCATTCATGTTAGCTAGGATGAACATTCTAGTGATCAAGACATGTATCTTGAAATAGGCAAGCAATTCTTTCCTTGCAGCGAAAAAACATTTTACCTGCACTTTGACTTCTATTTTCACCATTCGTGACCTAACAGCCGTAACAATGGTTGAAAATTTTCATCGATGGTGGTGAAAATACCACTAATAGGAGGATCGAAAAGATCGTCGTCAAAAAGAACGACATATAGTCTTGCAACTACGAAACTAATCCAGATGTTTTGTTTCTTAAGTTTACTTTGTTGACCAAATTCCGAGCAAATTTCGTTTGGGGAGTGTTAAAGGTAATTGGTAGTTTGGTACAAGTGCAAGAGATCTTTAGTATCGAGCATGAGAATAGTTTCATGATTAAGTTAGACTAGACGAGTAACCGTATATAGCAACGAGATTTTATAGCGGCAGATAGTTTCATTGATAAAAAAAGTTTGTGGGTTATAAACTCAAAATAATAAATGTTTGAGGATTTGAGGATTAAACATAATGTTTTAAAACCCGTTTCGACCCGGACGGTTCAACCGGTTGAAACCGTTCAGGTCGAAAAAATGGGTCAAATTAACCGGTCAACCCGCCTGGTTAGATAAAAAAAAAATGGTCAAATTAAACCGATCAACCCACCCGGTTTGAAGCAACCTGGGTCAATCTGGTTTTCGATATGTATTAATAGTGTGTTAATGGTTTCCAGCTTTTCATGTGCTTTTTTTTCAAAAATAATGTAAATTCCCTTAAATAGATTACTGAATTTTTAAGTTTGCCAAAATTAAGTTTTTTATTTTTTCACTTTGACTATTTTCTTTATATAGATAGTAGAGATAATTTTTTCCTCGTCAATTTAAGTCAACTTCGAGTACTTAATTATAGAAGTAGTCATCCAGCAGTGCATCACATGAAGATCAAAGGTGTAAACTTGAACACTGGTTTTGGAAACGTGTACTATTAAATACCCATAATATAGAAATAACGCGAGTGAACAATTAGTTTTTTACAAATAAACTTCTGATTTTAAACAAACTTTACGCAATCATAATTCATACATGAACCAAACTTTCATTGTAGGACTCGGGTACAAGAAGTAAATATATGCTTTGAAAGCACCTCACACGAAAACTTCATATGATTAATTATATATAAAGCTATAATTCTAACGATCATGACGGAATTACCAATAGAAGCAGGAAGCTAATGTACTTTTACGTCATTTCTTTTCCTTAATTTCACCATCAAACCGTACTCCAATTGGAGGATTACGGAAGGCTTTAGGGTAAATGGCTGTCGTCCTTCCATCACTTCAACTTTGTAATTGTATAAAACTGTGGCTGCCACTAATTTCATTTGAATTAAAGAGATTTTCTTACCTAAGCAAGTTCTTGGCCCTGCATGAAATGCTGTAAAGTTGTAAGATGGTACATGCTTGATTCCTCCTTTTGGTGAGATCCATCTCTCTGGCTTGAATTCCAAACAATCTTGTCCCCATATCGTCTCCATCCGTCCCATTGCATATGGATGTAGCAATACTTTGGTGCTTGAATTGACTCGGTGACCGCTTGGCAAAGTATCTTCTTTAATAGGAACTTTGGGGTTTATAGGAACCGGAGGAAATAGCCTTAATGCTTCACATAAGGCTGCATGAAGATAAACCAAGTTCCCGAGCTCATTTGCACCAAACTGTTTCCATTCCTCACCCTCTTTCATTCCTAATTGTTCATGAATCTCTTCAAGGATCTTGCTTTCTGCTACAGGATTTTTGGCAAGGAGATAAAAGAACGAAGTAAGTGCTGAGCTTGTCGTATCTCTCCCTGCAACCATGAGACTTAATAAAGTGTCTTTGATAAATTTATCTGGGTTACCAGAAGTACCAGTTTGATCCTTGTATTCCCTCATATATCCTGTTATTAAGGTTAGATCCTCTACTTGTTCATCATTTGCCTTTGTTTCCTTTTCTCGCTTTTCATTTATAAACTTGTAGAAAAGCTCATCACTTAGCTTGAGAGCATCAGTCATATGTTTCTCGTTGCCAATTTTAAGTCGGTTTAGGAACTTCCAATAACATTTTGGGAGGTAATGTCGATTGAAGATAGTCTCTTCTGCCTTGGTGAAGGCTACTTCGAAGTCATAGTGAGGAAGTTCAACTGTTAAGGTTTCAGGATCGTAGTCTAGAAGTAAACTCACGATACCATCAAAAGTTAGCCTCTGGAAGATACTTTGCAGATCGGTCACGGATCCTCGTTCAGACATGAACTCAAGAACTGGCATAAGTTTTGTTTCTACATAATTCCACATGGTTTTCTCCACAAGCTTCAGGAATTTGTCGTCTTTGAAGAGTGACATGGTTGTTTTCCTGTGCAATTCCCATAACTTGTTGTCACAGTTAAAAACACCATCACCAAGGATATCAAACATATCTCTAAACGATTGACCTTTCGGGTAATTGTGAAAGTTGGTGGTTACTATATAGTGAAAGTTGGCTGGATCACTAGTGAAAAGGAGATCTAGGTTGGAAAACCAAGGGCCTTTGTACAGAAATGTACCATCATTCTGTTTCAAAATGCTGGTGGTATAATCGTGAAAATAATGGTAATACCATAACAAGGTAGGGGTCATACCAAATATAGGCCACTTGGTGGGCAATGAGGATCTATGAATTCTGAAAATGTAATAAAAGTAAAGTGAAACTAAGAATGTGAGGAAAATGATTATAACATGGTATTGAAGGAATGCCATAGCGAGTGTGCAAATGTGCATGCATGTTGTATTTGGTTATTGGTTTTTTATAGACATCTTTTATGCAATTAATAAGGGGAGAGACGGAGAGTTAACGTGAGATTTTTATTATTATTATTATTATTATTATTATTATTATTATTATTATTATTATTATTATTATTATATATATATATATATATATATATATATATATATATATATATATATATATATATATATATATATATATAGAGGTGGGATCATGAGAAAAGTTGATCTCGATAGAAAAGTGAGAAAATAACTGTGATGCACCGGGTTTTTTAACTGTGATGCAGCAGAATAAAAAGTGTGGTGCATCACAGTTTTAAAAAACCCGGTGCATCACAGTTATTATTCTAGTGCATCACAGTTATTTTCTCACTTTTCTATCAAAATGCACTTTTCTCTACAACCTTATATATATATATATATATATATATATATATATATATATATATATATATATATATATATATAAACTTTTAAGTTGTTAAAATGAGAACTAATTTATACAATTACAAAAAACATTGATAAATAACTATTTTAATAATGATACAAAAAGATAAAATATTAATACAAGTTAACATTTTAGCAACTAATAACCAAAGTATACAAAAGTAAATGATTATTGATATGTAATTATAAATTTTACCAATACATCAAATTCTCAAACAGTAGATATCTTATATACATAAACTAGTATTAGAACGGTATTCGCGTAATGCGACGGCGGGTACCTGTGACTATACTGTGCGTTATTCTGTTACATATTTAGTTGTCTTTATGATTTATAAGTAGAGATGGTAGAGATGGTTAAGCCAAATAATTTTAGTTTGAACAACCAACCTGTTTTCTAACAAATTTCTTAACCAACTTGTTTCCTAACAAACTTCCTAACCAACCTGCTTCCAAACAAATTAATTTTGAAATCTTTCTATAATAAGCAAGTAAAAGTCAGAATTTTGAGCTTTTTCTAATTATAGAATAGTCGAAAATGCATTATATAGTAGTATACATACTTAATACACAAATAAACTAATATACACACTAAATCCTAATATACATTACACGTCAAATCAAAGTATATCGTTAAGGCTTCGTCAATTTAAAAATAATAATAATAAATAAATAAATAAATAAACCATCAAAATTTTAACAATTTTAGTTGTAATTCATTAAGTTTTTATTTGGGTGAAAGTTACAAACTACCAATGTACTTTTCAATTTGTGCCGACTTGAAACACATACTATTTTTTTTTTGGTTAGATTTGGATTCGTTAAGGTATAAACCCTAATCGCTAAGATTAGGGTTTTCTCTTTTTTGTATTGGTATCGCATGTTTGCTGGTGGATTTGATTCGATTTGTCTTTGTTTGGCTGCTGGTCGTGATAGATGGAGAGGGGTTTTTTGAGTCCTACACTTACTAAGAAGGTTGCTACTGGTCCTAATGTTGATATGGATATGTTGTCTGCTCGTATGAAAAGGTTAAAGAAAGATGAGGCTGGGAACACCGATGTAGCTCAGCCTAGGCAAGATTTGAGGGCTGTAAATCCTCAAAGTACCACACATCATGATGTGCATGATCAAGTGAAGCCGGTTTCACTTGATGATAGTGTTAATAATTCGAATGGGACATCTGGGGTTAAGGTTGACACTTTGGTTGGTGATGTGTCACACGGGGCTGATAAAGGGAAAACGGACAATGATAATGACGATTTGGAACAGCCTAGTGGTACACTTGACTCGGATTTGGCTTTTGATGCCTCTTCACAGCGTCATGTGGAAGAATTGATTACTAATGCGCATAAGAATTTTGATGAAGCCATGAACGAAATTCAACATGTTATTGCTAATGATAAGGCTTCCTCATCTGGTGTTAATGTTACTAATACTCCTTCTTCGATTGCTACTTCTGTCCCTGCTGCACCTAAGGTTGATTCTACTAGTGTTAATGGAGTGAAGTTGGTTTCTTATGCAGGTGCTGCTTCTAACGAATCTCATAAGCACGTGTCTAATTTTCGGAGATTAGAATGCAGCAAAAAGAAGGAAAATGTTGACCTTTCAGTCCCAATGAAAGTAGTGGAAGAGGTGAACATGAGGTTTGAGCATACACTCTATGGATATTTTCTTGGTCAGCGTCTTGCTTTTCCTATCGTGGATTATTATGTTCGCAATGCGTGGGCTAAGTATGGGTTACAAAAGGTAATGATGAACGCTAAGGGGTTCTTTTTCTTCAAGTTTACTTCGAAGAAAGGTGTTGATGATGTGTTTGATAATGGTCCCTGGTTGATCCGTAATGTTCCTATTATTCTTAAACCTTGGAATTTGAACACTAATTTGTTGAAAGAGGATTTAACTCATATTCCGGTGTGGGTTAAATTTCATGATGTTCCTTTAGCGATGTTCTCTGATGACGGGCTTAGTTTGCTTGCTACTTTGATCGGGACTCCCAAGAGATTAGATGCTTTTACTAGTCAGATGTGCAAAGAATCTTGGGGTAGGAGTAGTTTTGCTAGATGTATGATCGACGTGAAGTCGGATGAGGTTCTTAAGGATAGCCTTACTGTTGAGATTCCTTTACTTGACGGTTCGGGTTCGACAATTGAGAAGATCCGTGTGGAATATGAGTGGAAACCGCCTCGCTGTGATAAATGCAAGGTGTTTGGACATGTTTTGGTGGATTGTCCGAACGGTGTGCTACCGACTGCCCAACCTTCTAAGAATGTAAATGATGGTTTTCAGCCTGTTAACAATAAGAAGAAGGGTAAGCAAGCTGGTTCGAATCCGGGCCGCGGAGGTTTTACCAAACCTATAGTGGGTAAGCATTTTGAATATCAGCCCAAAAAGATTCCTCCCGAACCTAAGAAAGCTAAGGTCAGTATGAAGAAGGTTGCTGATGTGGCTAGTACGAGTGGAATTAAGATCACTACTTCTAATCAGTTTGATGCTCTTAATATGGATGATACAGATGGTTTTGGTATTCCTAAGGATGTTACTAACAAGGAAGTGGATGCTGGCAGTACAATGGAAGTTGATAATGATGAGTCGGTTAAGACTGGTACTACATCACAAGACCCTCTTGTGAGTAATATGCAAGAACCCCTTGTGAGTGATTCAATGGAAACAATGGAGGTTGGTTCTACTCCTATTGCTGAGAAAATTAGTAAGCTTGAAGAGCTACTGATCGATGGGAAAGCTATTCTTGTGGATGATGTTGGTCATCCTATTCCGTCTACCTCTGTCACTAAGAGGACTAACCCATTTTCAAAGGTGGGTGAGGTTGTGGTTTCTGATAGCGATGAGGAAGAGGTTATTAACACGTTCGACGAATCAGCAAATCTTTTTGGTGGTGGTCATGAGCGTGAAGATGAGTATGACTATGATGATTATTCGAAGCAAATTTATGATCTTCCAGGGGAATTGGATGCTCTTAATGCCTTTTATGGTGTTAATCTCCAAGGTCGTAAGAAGTAGTTTATCTTTTGTCAGAGTCACTACTATCATGTGATTTATGGTTTGTTTTCTTGTTTTGAAAATAGGAAGTATCTTGTTATGTAAGCTCTTCGCCTATGTAACGGGCTGAGATATGGGATTCACCCATATCCATTGTACTTAAACGTTTTTTGGAGTAATATATTTACCGGGTCGTTGACCTTTTACCCAAAAAAAAACACATACTATTTTATTTAAGGGTTTCAACAACGTACTTTCAAATTCTGTTCCGAGATAACCAATATAACCCTGAAGTGACTATACTACCCTTGTACGACCACTAGTCCTTTTGCATCGTTAGTCATTTATACTAACGGCCGTTAGTCTTTTTGCACGTTTTCGTTCGTTTTTGCACGTTTTCGTATGTTTTTTCAAGTTTTCGTCCATTTATGCAAGTTTTTGTCCATTTTTACACGTACTTTGTAGCTTTTACCTTTTTATTTTTGTATTAAAGTAACTGTCACTTGATAGATTTTATTTGGTTCTTATTTTTACAACTTTAAATAAATTCTCATTTGATCTAGAAATTCCTCACGTAATTGCTTCTTCTTTAATGCAAATTAAAAAGAAGAGTACGTCATTTAAATAAAGCTTCTGTATTTTATCGATGCTAAGAGAAATGTTATCATATCGATCTTGGTTCTAAAAAAAGACTCTGGAATTCAGTTTATACCCAAAAATAAAATACTATAAATCCAGTTTATTAACAATGGAATTGCAGAACATTAATCTCGAAATGAGGATTGTATGTTGTTTTACAAGACGATTATTTTTTTAAATGATTGTTTATTGATTTATCCGTATGACTACTTATATGTCTAATGATGTGATTGGTTAATTTAGAAAAGTGATTCTTCAAGAGAAGTTCTCTTTCTTTTACTTCATAATATTTCGCGTAGTTGACATGTCATTGCAAATAATCCTTTGTGATGATCTATATTATAGAAATCCATTTGCATAGAAAATTCAGTTAGTTACTCCCTCCGTCCATTATTAAATGTCCAGTTTTAAATTTTCAAGTCTTTTTCCTTTAACTTTGACCTTAAATATTTTTGTTTGTATTTTATGATACTTGATAAAAATTATGTCAATGAAAAATACATTTAAAACCCAATTCATTCATATATTTTGCATCATGTATTATATATCATATATAAAGATATTTATGGTCAAAGTTAATAAAACAAGACTTTGAAAATTCAAAGTGGACATTTAATATGGGACGGAGGTAGTATTATATTGATATCGTTGTTTGTATAAATAATCATTCTTTTATAGCCATCCAATATTGTACAATGTTTTATTGGTACTGTTATTAGGTTAGGTATCCACTTATAGAAGCACGTTATTCATGATCAAATTAATTTTGGCCCATGTGACAATTTTGGCCGTATAGTAACTAACATTGATTTTCTTCACGTAACTAGCAAATAATGTTCTTTCCAATTACGTCTAGTTTTAGTGTAAGTTTCAGTTTTGATCTTCTGATTTCTCTCAAATAAGGATTTTAAAAAGCACAAACTCTTGATATTATTAGTAGTTTTATCTTTTATAACCATAAGACTGTCAAATTTAAATTTTGGTTAGCCAAAAACGTAATATCAACAATCCTCTTAAGAAAGAAATGTTTATGATGACATATAGTCTATATTTGGGCCACGAATCTAAATAATATACACTACTAGCGCCTAAGTCCACCACAAGTGGGCTGCTATGACAATAGTTTGGGCCGCAGTATCATTAGCTTGGGCCCACGAGGCCCAAAGCCCAACTAAACCCACCGGGTACACGATAAGGATTATCTATTCATGGAATAGATATCCTTTCCTCAGATAAGCACCATGAGTGCGAAGAGTAAGGAGCAAGAAACCCACGCGGTTTCAGCCCCTATATAAGGAATGATATATTCTCATTCAAAGGTACGATATACAAACCCTAACTCTCTACGAGAACCTTAAATCGATTACTTACTCTCATGCCGGAGTCTAATCGGGGGAGACAATCCCTCGATAAGCCTAACGGTGTTGTTTATTTTCTTAGTGCGCAGGTAACAAGTACTAAGAAGCGAATTGGTACGAGAGCAAGAGCCTACAACCAGGAACGCCCAACTTTTGTATCAACAAGTGGCGCCATCCGTGGGACCCTACTAAGAACTAGAATGACAAAGCATAAGAATTCAAGCCAGCGGACTCCGCAGTCAGAAAAACGTGACCATCAGAGGAAGAATCAATAAGATCCGACCTCTAGACAAGTTGCTGGGACAACCAGCGCACCTGGTCACCAAGAGGCAGGGACAACCCAACCTCTTCCAGCGGTAGAACTACCTATAAGGACTACCCAAGTCACCCCAGTGGTCCCAAGCGTTGAGGAACTCCAGCGCACCCTCTTCACCACTCCTCATCAAACTGTACCCGCAATGAACAACACTGTGCCGCCAGGCGCGCCTAACCGAGATAGGGTGCCTAATACTGAGGCATAAATTCTTGCAACAACTAGGGATGCGCCCGATCTAACTTTGGGAAACTTTGTATCCCAAAATTATGAAACCCTAACCGCCCTCATGCAGGAAGAAGCAAGAAGAAGGGCAAGTACGAGCCTACAAGCTCCACTCAATTTTGGTCCTGAACGCGAACCATCACCACTGTGCCACCCACGAGGAAGACGCGTAGAACGTACCACTATCCATGATAGGTTGGGTACGACATCTGATTCACAATACTCAGAAGACAGCGAGAGGCGCACTAATGTTCACTCCAGACTTGGCAGTCGGGGAATACAAGACCGATTAGGGCCTCAACATTCGCCAAGCCAAGGATCTTCCAAACCTGGGAGTAGGAGGATCCAAGACAGATTAGGTAGAAGAAGATCCCCAAGCAGAGATCCCTCAAGCTCTTCTTCTGAGAGAAGCCGGCGCAAGCGCCGAAAAAGAGAGTACTCTTCTTCCAGTGACTCCTCGAACAACGAGGATAAAGAAACAGGACACTGGAAGTCAATAGGAAGACGTCGCGAGGAAGAGAATGAAGATATGTCTCTCCCATGGCGTCGCCAGAAAGTTAATGCGTTTACGCGGCGCATCAGCGATTACTCAGACCGCAAACGCAGGCCCATGCCCACTAACGTGAAAACATATGATGGAACAGGTGATCCCGATGATCACCTAAAAGTTTTCGAATCAGCCGCCACTATCGAAAACTGGCCACAGCCTGTGTGGTGCCACATGTTTAATTCCACGTTAGTAGGAAACGCGCGCACATGGTTTAGCAAACTCCCACGTAGGAGCATCGGTGGGTTTGAGGAATTACGGAAAGCATTCCGCCTCAACTTCACCCAGCGAAAGAAGTGCGCTAAAAACCCTGTGGAGCTAGCGAGAGTGAAACAGCGTCAAGGGGAATCAACCAGCGCTTTTATGGAACGTTTCAAGGATGAGTACATACAAGTCAAAGCATGTCCTGATATCCTAAAAATTTCAGGGTTCATGAATGGGATCAATAACCCAAAACTCATCCGGAAGCTGAACGACAAAGTTCCACAGACTTTTGATGAGCTAACAAAGCGCACTAGATCCTTTATACAAGGAGAAGCAGCTGCTGCGGATAGCAAAAAGGGTTATTCAAACTATAGGCAGCAAGAGCAACCGCGGAGACAATCCAATGATCAGAATAACAACCGCAGCAGGAATTATCGCAGTGGGAGAGACAATGACAAATACACCCCTCTTACAAAAACTCCGAGGGAAATATTCGTAACAGAAGGTGCGAACTTCCCAAAACCACCACCAATGCGCACTTCAGAGGAAAAGCGCATAGGGAGCGGATACTGCGAGTACCATGGCCAAAAAGGCCATACAACTAACGAGTGCGTCCAACTAAAACAACTAATTGAAAGGCTCGTAAGAGAAGGCAAGATGGACCACCTCGTAAAGAACATCAAAGAGGGAAAAGATAAACAGAGAAACAGGGGTAAGAAAGAACCCCCCAAGGAAAAAGCTGATACTATATACATGATACAATCATGGCAACGCGAGATAAAGCAAAAAGTCAGCCAAAAATTCTCTCCAGAAAAAGAGATATCTTTCCCTACTATAGCTGCGGACAACGCAGTCGTGGAGCCTCTAACTATTAAAATACATACAGGAGGACATGATATCCACCGCATGTACATTGACGGAGGAGCATCCGCAGATATCCTGTACGATCACTGTTTCAAAAGACTGCGACCTGAGATCGAAAGTCAATTGATACCAGCAACAACGTCATTAACAGGATTCACAGGAGAAAAGATCTGGCCCATGGGGCAGTTACGCTTGTTGGTGGTCGTAGGAGATGAACAACACTCAATCGCAACATGGATAAACTTCATGGTAATAAAATCCCCTTCACCATACAATGGTATCATAGGGAGACCGAGAATATCATCCATGCGCGCTGTACCATCCACAGCTCACGGAATGCTTAAGTTTCCAGTGGAAGGATGAGTTGTCACTCTCTATAACACAACAATACCACCAAGAGAATGCATCGCGGTAACAACTGAAGCAGAGACTATTCCAGAATAGCGCACGGAAAAAACGCCAAATCTAAAAGTCACTATTCATCCAGATTACCCGGAACAACAAGTTTCGATTGGGGGATCTTTATCTGACAAAGGTAAAGCAGCTGTATGCGCACTCTTGCAAAAGAACCTAGACATCTTTGCATGGGAACCAAAACATATGACGGGAGTACCGCGCTCTATCACAGAGCATAAGCTGCAAATCCGACAAGGATACCCTCCAATACGACAAAAGAAGCGCGGCCAGGCCCCAGATCGTGCAAAGGCTATTCTGGAAGAAGTACATAAGCTCGTGGACGCAGGCATCATGCGCGAAGTATACTACCACGACTGGCTTTCTAACCCAGTTATGGTAAAAAAGAGCGATGGCAGTTGGAGGATGTGCGTGGACTTCACGGACCTCAACAAAGCATGTCCATAGGACTGCTATCCACTGCCAGAGATAGACTGGAAGGTCGAATCCCTGTGCGGATATCCTTTCAAATGCTTCCTAGATGCATATAAAGGGTATCATCAAATCTAGATGGCAATTGAAGATGAGGAAAAAACAGCTTTCCACACCAGTCAAGGAGTGTACTGCTACACAAAAATGCCTTTCGGCCTGAAGAACGCAGGCGCGACATACCAACGACTGGTGGACACAGCTTTCGAAAAACAAGTAGGCCGCAACTTGGAAGTCTACGTTGACGACCTTGTCATCAAAAGCCACACAGAGGACGAGTTGGTGCGCGACATCGAGGAGACATTCAGAACATTGGGGCGAATAAACATGAAGTTAAATCCCAAGAAGTGCACCTTTGGCGCAACCGAGGGCATGTTCCTTGGATACTTGATAGAACCCGATGGAATCAAGCCTTGCCCAGAAAAGACAAAGGCTGTTATTGATCTCCCCTCACCGCGCACACTCAAAGAAGTCCAGTCATTGAATGGAAAGCTAGCAGGGCTAAACCGTTTCTTATCTAAGTCAGCAGACAAATCTCTTCCTCTCTTTAAAACACTCACGAAGTGTACTAAAAAAGGAGACTTTCGCTGGACTAAAGAAGCGGAGGAAGCTTTCCAACAACTTAAAAACCATCTCGCATCTCTTCCCAAACTTGTCGCACCGCGACCAGGGGAAGAACTAATCATGTACTTATCGGCAACCCATGGAGCAGTCAGCGCAGTACTATTGACAGATAGGAACTCCGTCCAGACACCCATATACTTTGTAAGCAAAGCCCTAAAGAAAACAGAGACTAACTACAGCGCTATGAAAAAGCTGGTCTTAGCTCTAGTATTCGCAACCAAAAGGCTGCGCAGATACTTTCAAGCGCACCCAATAGCTGTAATCACTGATATGCCAATCAAACAGGTTATCTCTAAGCCTGACGCATCAGGACGCTTACAAAAGTGGAGTGTACTGCTAAGTGAGTATAACATCTCATACAGACTGCGCACTGCAATCAAAGGACAAATCTTAGCCGATTTTATCGTGGAGAAGCCAGACAGCGATAGCCCGACATCCGCAACTAAAACAGATCTACAGGAACCCTGGATTCTGTTCACATGGGTCCTCGTGTGTAGATGGATCAGGCGCAGGCCTTATTCTTACAAATCCAGAAGGTATGGAATTCACCTATGCGTTACGCTTTGAATTCACAGCCACAAACAATGAGGCAGAATACGAAGCCCTACTAGCCGGACTATGTATCGCAATCCAAATGGGTGTACGCAACCTAGAAGCAAACATAGATTCGCGACTAGTCGCTAACCACGTGCTAGGTGAATATGAAGCCAAGGATGAACACATGATCCAATACCTGGAAAAGACAAAATCCTTGATCAAAAACTTTGATAGGTTCACAATAAAACAGGTGCCTAGAGGAGATAACAGGAAGGCGGACGCACTCAGCAAGATCGCATCCACAAGCTTCGCACACCTCTCAAAACAGGTATTGGTAGAGACCCTAAAAAACAAGTCAATCTTGGAAATGGAGATATCCACAGTGATAGAAGAACAAGATCCTACATGGATGACACCTATCATTGAATTCATTAGCAAGGGAACCCTGCCCCAAGATCATAAGGACGCTCGAAGAATACGGCGCACAGCGCAACGATTTGAACTACGAGACAACGTACTCTATCGACGCTCTTTCTTACAGCCATGGCTCAGATGTGTTGGAGCTCTTCAAGCAGACTACGTACTCCGAGAAATTCATGCTGGATCATGTAGTATGCACTCAGGGCCGCGATCCGTGGTGGCAAGCGCTCTAAGGTCAGGGTATTATTGGCCAACAATGCATCGCGACGCACGCGATCTGATAAGAAAATGCAGCAATTGCCAAGTACATAGGCCAATTCCGCGCCGACCACAACCAGAGCTAACACCAATCACCTCGCCATGGCCATTTTACAAATGGGGTATTGACATTGCAGGACCCTTCCCTGTAGCAGCGGAAGGAGTAAAGTTCCTCATCGTAGCCATAGACTACTTTACGAAGTGGATCGAAGCAAAGGCGGTGGTGAACATCACAGGAAACCAAGTCAAACGCTTTGTCTGGGACAACATTGTCTGTCGCTTCGGACTACCGGGTGCGATCATATCAGACAACGGAAAACAATTCTGTGATAGCCCATTCAAAGATTGGTGCACACAATTGAACATCACACAACACTTTGCTTCAGTAAAACACCCACAAACCAATAGTCTAGTTGAGCGCGCAAACCGCAGTCTAGGTGAAGGAATAAAAGCGCGCCTTGACAGACACAAAGGAAGGTGGGTGGATGAGCTCTCGCATGTCTTGTGGGCGCATCGCACAACAATCAAAACCAGTACTGGCGACACGCCATTTTCCCTAGTCTATGGAACAGAAGCCGTCATACCAGCTGAGATAGGAATGCCAACTATACGTACAGCAGAGGTAAACGTCACAACAAACGATGAGGAACGGCGCATAGATTTAAACGTACTGAAAGAAAGACGCGAACGCGCAGCTATACGCGAAACAAAGGCTAAGGCAAAAATGAAGAAGTATTATGACGCAAAGGTCAAACACACTTCATTCAGACCAGGAGACTTTGTCTACCGTGCCAATGATGTGAGCCACGCAGAAGATACAGGCAAGCTCGGCCCTAAATGGGAAGGACCTTACGAGGTCACAGACGCGCTCGGCAACGGCGCATACAGACTGCGCGATATGGAAGGTCACGACCTAGCGCGCACCTGGAACATCTGTAATCTTAAAAGATGTTACTTTTAGGCTACGGACCTTACACAGACACCCTCGCATCCTACGTGATGCCCAATAAGTGTTTGTTTTTTCTTTCCTAGGAATTGTATTTTCTATTTTTTCAAAAACTTGCAAGTATCAATAAAATGTTATGGTTTCTAGCTAACTCCATAGCGTATTTTACTTTATTGCATATATGCCAATATTGTTTATCTTATATTTTTGCCTATATGGCGTGCATGCACCACTTAAAGACCCACGAAGGCATAAAGGATGAGTTAACCTACTAATTCACTCGTTGAGTAAGAGGGTTGCAAACCCATCAACATTGGATCACGTATCCTTGCTAAGCGCCTTACTCTTGAGACGTCGAGGTAAGTTTCGCATGCGCACCCCACGACGGATGCGCATATACTAAGTACACCGTACAAGCTTAGCAATATAACGAGCCAAGACACTTGGTCAAATAATAAAACTTCGCAAAGAATGCAAGTATAATTTTTAAAGTCACGCACTTAACGAGCCAAGACACTTGGTCAAAAAATAAAAACTTCGCAAACAATGCGAGTATAATTCTTCAAAGTCACGCACTTTAAACACTTGGTTAAATAAGTTGGAAAAACAATGCAAGTATATTTAAGTCACGAACTTAAACAAAAAAGTATCTTATTCCACATTTATTCATAAAAATTACAAGGAAAGATACATAAATATACAAAAAGCCTACACACTATGGCGATGCTCAGGGCTATCTTGCGGAGTAGAAGAACTCCCCGCTTCCTGAAGCTTTTTGAGAAGCAATGCATCATTGGGAGATACCGTGGGAACACTCACGGGTACACCATCAGATCTGGGGATGTGCGCAGCACCAATGCCGCACATCACTGCTTTACCCTTGATGCCCTTCTTCTGAGCAGCCCTCTGCTCATGACGCTCCAGAACCTCTTTCAAGGGAATCTCCCTCTCAAGAGCAAAGGGTTTGAGGATGTCGCGAGGCTGCGCGAACACAGGAATCTGCAGCTGTGACACTGATGCGTGGGAATCGCACCTTGCTTTACCTCTCGAGGGATCTCGCGAGGCTTACAACCCCCACCAGGCAGTGTACCTGATCGTTGTAGTATAGTATAGTGACAAGTACCGGGGGATTGATCGTTCAACTTAGGAATAGTGTCGCTAGGATTAGAAAGCCTAATTAATAGTTCTAGAGATGGAAGATGATTATTTTTTGTGGTTTTATATTTTATGAAAGCAAGTAAAATCTCGGGTTTTGAAGGAGTGGGCGGAATTAGTTGCTAATCAACTAACCCAAAAACTACTTTATAACTAATTAACTAATGAAAATGAAATTAAACTAATATTAAACTAAGGTTGTGAGCAGTGGTTGGAGAAATTGTGTTTACTTAGACTTCATTACTCCCTAGATATCTTTTACATGTTAATTACTTGTTACACTTGTATGAATGACGGGTTGTATTCCTTAATACCATTCGTGGAGTGGCATACATAACTCCCCAACTCTATGAGCTCTTATCTCCTCCTACACCATGACCCAGCACAACTATAGGGATTGTAAACAGTGGCTCATGCATTAAATACAACCAATAAAGACCTAGTACGCCTCGGTTCATGTTTCTTAAGACGTTCAAGCATGTTACCATTTGGAGATCTGCCAGTTTTCTTAAGCCTAACATATAATATCATTCATTCAAAACAAGAATAGACAAGTAATCAACACATAATCAACATCTAGGTTTCATTAGATCTAAGCAAACACAAAGGAAATTTAGCCTAGCATAGTAGAATTAAGATAAGAACAAAAGATAGACAACCAACACATAGACATATTGATTGAATTAAGAGTATACTTATCTCAATTACAATGCAAGGTCTCAAGGGTTTGGAACCCTTGAAAAACCTGTAAAAGAGGCACCAAAATCGTCTTTAGGGTTTCACCAAAACTTCTCTCTTTTTAATGAAAAAACTAGAAAACTATATATAGGAAAATCGTCCTGACGGCGTCAAGAGTAAAATCTGACGCCGTCAACTCGCCGCCATATACTTCCTCGGACGCCCTAGATCCAATCGTGACGGCCTATGTGACGCCGTCACCACCCTCGGTAAATTAATCTTGGTCACTTTGACGCCGTCATCTCTTCATCTGACGCCTTCACAACCTTCGGTAAAATATTCATCCTTTCTGACGCCGTCAAGAGTAAATTCTTGACGCCGTCACCTTGTAATTCCAGCTTGGATTTGGTACTTTGTTGTTTTCTTCACTTTATGCTTCAAAAACGTCCAAAATAGCCTCTTTTCCAGAATTCACTCTCCAAACACCTAAAATCACAAAAGGAACGATTTAGGGCAATATTTGATCAAATAAATTCGGATTCGGGCTTAAATGACCCCCTAAAAACGGATCATTTTTCGCCTCATCATATACCCTTACACTTGAGATTTGCTTGTCCTCAAGCAAATGCGCTTTTATTCTACTCAAAAGACAAGTTAGGGGTCATTTAACACTAATATAAAAGTAATTACAACAAATAATCGTTCCACTAAAGACCAATAGACAAGCACGGAGATCATACACAAGCACCTCACAAATAGTGTTTAGATACTCACATCTCTCGGGTGTAATAAAGTAATATAACATTATGGAAATGGAAGATATCTCTCACTACCTGTCATAGCAAAATAGATTACCATAGGCTTGGGAAAGGATCAAACCTCCACCACATGGCGTAAGCACCTAGGATAAACTATCAAAGAGGTCTTTTTAAAGGGTTATAACGTTAGGTGTAGGGATATGAATTACACGGTTTTGTTGGATAAAGGGGATTTTACTGGTGGCGAGTTAACAATCTTAGTTAATTACATGTACAAGATGGCGTTGCTAAGCCAAGACTAGACTCGACTTAAGCTAATAAATGAAAAATAACTAAAAACATAAAATGAACATAGAATGAAAACGGGATGGTAGTCCGTATGTTTTTTCTCTCTTTCTTTTCTATTTTTTTTTTTCTTTTTCTATTTTTTTTTTCTTTTTCTATTTTTTTTTTTTTTTTTTTTTTTTTTTTTTTTTTGATTTTTTCGATTTTTTTTTTTTTTTTTTTTTTTTTTTTTTTTTTTTTTTTTTTTTTTTTTTCATACACTCTTACCCTACCATCCAAAATAATACATCATAGGGGTTTGAGCATTCCCCTTACACTTGAATCTTTACATACTTTACATTAAACTATTCTAATGACTCGAATTAAGAAAATCAAAACACTTGGAGCACTTTTAAGATTAACGTACATATGGGGGTAATAAGTGTTGTTCTTCCCCATTACTCCATAAAATAAGTACTTACCCATGAGTCCCAATCGTCCCAAAACAATATGTACAAGGATATGACTCGACTTAGCAACCATGTAATCAATTAGAAAGTTAACTTAGGGTTTAACAAATAACAATAATGCACTAAAAATGAGCGCATACACGGAAGGCTAAGGCGATTTGGGTGTACATTTAAGTGGGGTGTAACAAATTCTTCCTTTAAGTAAAATGCTTAAAGTTAGAAACGAAAAGATAGGCTCGGAGGGGTGTACTAGGGGTATCGTGTACTAAAAATGAGTACAACGCTAAGGGTGTGGGAAAAATTAGTTGACTTAACTAGCCAAGTAATATGACTTAAATGGTCAAGTAATCGTAATACGGGTTTAACACAAGGGTGATCCTAATGCCTCTTATCATGTAGTAAATCCTACTACACGAATGTAGTCTCACTAGCGGTCTCGGGATGCATCACTAACGCAAGTTCTAGAATCTAAATGCTACCGGTACACTCATAAGCACCAATAATGAATGCTTTTCCTATCAAATCTAAAGGCGAACCTCACATTTTTGGGTGGAAAATTTTTCTGAATATACGGTTATGTGCTAGTCATACAACCTCCTATCCATGAGACGCTTGCTATGGCTAAAGTTTCACTCCTAAATGTTGTAAAAAATTTTAAATTTGGCGCTAAAATTGCACTAACAAGTATTTCTCATAGTTTTATTACTCATCTACTATCAAACAAAACAAACTCAAGCGAAAGTGCATATGTAAGGTATCATCTTTTTACCCTCCCCTTACACTTAAGATGAACATTGTCCCCAATGTTCAAGTAAAGAATGTAAAAGTTAAAAGTAAAGAGAATGAATTCAAATACTCCCCTGATTCGCTCGGTATGGATTTTAGGTTGGCCAGGTTAAATCTTCCTCCAAGAAAACGAACAATCAAAGCTTCCCTTCCAGAATATAAATCATCTTCTTGTCTCAAATAACCTGTAAATCCTGACAAAAGTAGACAAGGCAACCTCGCGTAAAATCGGCGGCATCCTATATAAGTTACTAAATCCTAGAAAACAAAGTAAGATATAATGCTTGTGGAATGAAGTTTGCAGATTTCCTGGAGATTATAAAACTTAATAATTCACAAAAACTTATAAGACTCCGTTAGAAAAACAAAACTGGTAAAATTTCCAGATTTTTGACTCCTGACGCCGTCAAGGGCAATTGCCTGACGCCGTCAGAATGAACCTGCAGAAATCTTTATGTTAAGTTTCCGGAAAATTTCTGGAAAAACTTTGTCCTACTTCCTGGAAAATCCTGCAAAACTACATCATGACTCAATA
This sequence comes from Artemisia argyi, assembly GCA_030686995.1. Taxonomy (NCBI): domain Eukaryota; kingdom Viridiplantae; phylum Streptophyta; class Magnoliopsida; order Asterales; family Asteraceae; genus Artemisia; species Artemisia argyi. Next base: position 139,884,614 of record CM060682.1, read on the forward strand.
CAAGCATTTGACTCTAACAATACGAATACACATGTTCATTAAATATTGTGGAGAATCATGATCGGTTTGTTTCTTAAAAAACATATTTGGGGTTTCCCCTTACACTTATCTTTTGCAAAAAATACCTTTAGATTGAAGTTAAGACTAGGCTAAACAACATAATAAAGTATTTCCACATTTTAATTGAGAAACATGATCAACCAACAATAAAAATAAAACATGCATACGGAAGCAAATAACAATCAAACAATTAAAATCACACAAAACATGGGTTGCCTCCCAAGAAGCGCTTTTCTTTATTTACGAGTCTTGTAGCTAGACTCAAAGTTGTGGGTTACTACGTGATTTCATCATTGGTTCCATTCTCTAGGTCATCTTCTAAACTAGTATCGCTCTCATAGTGTAAGTACTTTGGATCTTCAAATTCGAAAACATCCCGTCGATACTTAGAGCCAAGCTCACTAACATCTTTAAAGAACCCACAAGATAAATCAGAAACATTTCTACAACCTCTTCTAACATCGTCATCACACAAGACAAGTTGGGAGCTCATAACATCAAGCCCGTCGCAATCTATCTCCCTAAGGTATCTTCTTTTGTATGGCGTTTGGTATGAAATCCTCCTAATCCCGTCAGTGAAAGTCATGATCCCGTTCAAGTCATCCACTATCAACTTAGTGATTTCACAAAAGGGCGCTCCAAATACAACTTGCGATAACCTAGGGTCAACAAAGTCCTCTATGTTGTCCACAATTGTGAACTCCATAGTGAATGCCATATTTCCTATGAATACTTGGATTTCATGATCCTTACCAACCACTTTCTCTCCTTTGTAAATCATCCCCCATCTGCAGATATTGTTATAATGGAATAATGACATGAAATTCTTTGGCAGGAATACATTAATGTATATGTTTTCGAAGTACTTGTGACCGATCATGCAAGGGATTTTAAGGTTATTCGGATCACGTCGTTTGATCTTTCTCAACTCTCCATCCTTTGACCCGTATGGATTCCCTTCAAGGGAGGGACGATACTCATAAACTTCCTCACCATCCCTACGAAAAATTACCGTTCTAACACCATTGGTGAGTAATACACTACCATCTTTCTCGTCGAGGATTGCTCCCGATTCATTGATGAATGGCATCCCAAGGACAAGGTTGGTCAATGGTTGATTGGCGAGAGGGTCCACGTCATTAACCACGGTGAGGTCAGTATTGTAATCAAATTCTCCAATCCTAATTGATACATTCTCTATTACTTTCTTGCATACAACGCGCTCTGGGAAGGTTTTGTGGTATAGAGAAAATGGGATTACGTTGATCGGGAAGCTAGGATCTATATGATTGTTAATTAAGACCTTCTCCTCAATGGTACAAGGGATTCTGAAAAGTTTAGAGTTGCTCTCCTTGGGTTGGTTGCTACCTATACTTATAAAATCCTCTATTTCGGGTTCTTTTATAACAGATTTGCTCAAAACGGTTGAGTCTTTCTCCTTTTCCACCGATGTCGCGTTCCTATCATCCGGTTTGTCGGATTTCTGCGCGGTGCACTGCTTGGGTGAACTGGTAGGTTTCCTCGCCGAAGCGTGGTCAACCTTTGAGGTTTCATCCTTCGCTGTCTGACTGAGTTTATCAGTTTGTTGTTGGGTTGGGTTGGGTGTTGAAGCGGGTATCGTGGTGATGGTGTTTACGAAGTGGATTGGTCCGGAGGGGTTGATAGGTCCTTTCTCGTTAGGGGATAGATGTTTAAATAGCTTGCTTGGGTTTTTTATTTTTACAGGGGAGGCTGGTGGACTCATGACGGTAGCAGATTTAACCTCATCAACGTAAATGGGCTTATTATCAATATGCTCTTTGATAGCAGTCAACAGATTACAAATCTTGTCGTTCACGTCAGTCTGCTGTTGTTTGAATTTTGCCTCGAGTGTAGCGAGCTGCAGTTCTTGAGAAAGAATGAATTTTTTTAAATCATCTTCACAGCTTTGCCTAGGGGAATTTTGGGGCGGAAAATGTTCGGACCAAGTGAGCGGTGAGAGATCATTAAATGATACACTTCGTGTTTGGTACCTTCTAAAATTAGGTTTATCCTTCCATGCCTCATATGCTTCGGCAGAAGTTCGAGGACCCTGCCCTACGTGTGACGATGTGAATTCGTTATAAGCACGTTTTGGAAGTTCCATACAGTTGTAGGTCTCATGAGGGCCATTGCACAGTTTGCATGTAGAAGCGATTCTGCTTACTTGGCTTGATGGCTTATGAGTTTCGTAAGATTTCATGAGAGACTTGACTCGACCTTCAAGTTCCATGATCCTACGGTCGGGAGTGCTTGAATTGTTCGAAGGCAAAGATATTGCCTTGACCGTTTTGTTCAAATCACGGGGATCATTCCAACTTTCGTTGTCATAGAGAGCAAGATCTTCTATGAGTTCCCATGATTGTTCCGCACTAAGATCACGTAGCTTACCACCGGCCGATTGGTCAATGGTTCGCCTCGTGGGGATATCGATATGGTCATAAAAAATTTGGACTTGGAGCCACAAATCTATGCCATGATGAGGGACTTTTTGGAGTAAGTCCTTGAAACGAGTCCATGCTTCATAAAGAGATTCATTTTGACGTTGTTGGAACATCAAGATGTCATTCCTAAGTTTAGTAGTTCTCCCCGGTGGGAAAAATTGAGCAAGGAAACGAGTGGTGAGATCATCCCATGTGGTGATGGATCCCGCGGGTAAACGCTCAAGCCATTGACTAGCTTGATCCCGTAGAGAGAATTGGAATAGGCGTAAACGGGTAGTCTCTCTAGTTTCAACACCTAGGTCTACGGAATCTACGATTTTGAGGAAGTCCTTAAGGTGTTGGTTTGGATCTTCGGAACGAAGTCCATGGAATGCACATCCGCTTTGCACCAACCGGATGGTGTCGGATCGCAAGGGGGTCACATTGGCTCCGGTGAGCTCAATGGTGTTTCGATAGCCTTGGTGGCTAGGTCGGGAATACTCTCCTAAGGTTCGGGGCCTAAGGGGTTCTAATGGTGGGTTTTGTTGTGGTGGGATGATGGGTTCAAAGATGTTACCACCTTCCATGATGTCGGATGGTAAAGAGTTACGAACAAAAGCACGAAGAAATAAGATAGACTAAAGAAGACCTAAAAATAAAAATAAAATCTTACTAGAAAGGAATCTAGCAAGTAGACCTAATAAAAAGAAATCCTAACCTAGACAATAACTATTCCCCGGGCTGCGGCGCCAAAAACTTGATGTGTGGGAATCGCACCTTGCTTTACCTCTCGAGGGATCTCGCGAGGCTTACAACCCCCACCAGGCAGTGTACCTGATCGTTGTAGTATAGTATAGTGACAAGTACCGGGGGATTGATCGTTCAGCTTAGGAATAGTGTCGCTAGGATTAGAAAGCCTAATTAATAGTTCTAGAGATGGAAGATGATTATTTTTTGTGGTTTTATATTTTATGAAAGCAAGTAAAATCTCGGGTTTTGAAGGAGTGGGCGGAATTAGTTGCTAATCAACTAACCCAAAAACTACTTTATAACTAATTAACTAATGAAAATGAAATTAAACTAATATTAAACTAAGGTTGTGAGCAGTGGTTGGAGAAATTGTGTTTACTTAGACTTCATTACTCCCTAGATATCTTTTACATGTTAATTACTTGTTACACTTGTATGAATGACGGGTTGTATTCCTTAATACCATTCGTGGAGTGGCATACATAACTCCCCAACTCTATGAGCTCTTATCTCCTCCTACACCATGACCCAGCACAACTATAGGGATTGTAAACAGTGGCTCATGCATTAAATACAACCAATAAAGACCTAGTACGCCTCGGTTCATGTTTCTTAAGACGTTCAAGCATGTTACCATTTGGAGATCTGCCAGTTTTCTTAAGCCTAACATATAATATCATTCATTCAAAACAAGAATAGACAAGTAATCAACACATAATCAACATCTAGGTTTCATTAGATCTAAGCAAACACAAAGGAAATTTAGCCTAGCATAGTAGAATTAAGATAAGAACAAAAGATAGACAACCAACACATAGACATATTGATTGAATTAAGAGTATACTTATCTCAATTACAATGCAAGGTCTCAAGGGTTTGGAACCCTTGAAAAACCTGTAAAAGAGGCACCAAAATTGTCTTTAGGGTTTCACCAAAACTTCTCTCTTTTTAATGAAAAAACTAGAAAACTATATATAGGAAAATCGTCCTGACGGCGTCAAGAGTAAAATCTGACGCCGTCAACTCGCCGCCATATACTTCCTCGGACGCCCTAGATCCAATCGTGACGGCCTATGTGACGCCGTCACCACCCTCGGTAAATTAATCTTGGTCACTTTGACGCCGTCATCTCTTCATCTGACGCCTTCACAACCTTCGGTAAAATATTCATCCTTTCTGACGCCGTCAAGAGTAAATTCTTGACGCCGTCACCTTGTAATTCCAGCTTGGATTTGGTACTTTGTTGTTTTCTTCACTTTATGCTCCAAAAACGTCCAAAATAGCCTCTTTTCCAGAATTCACTCTCCAAACACCTAAAATCACAAAAGGAACGATTTAGGGCAATATTTGATCAAATAAATTCAGATTCGGGCTTAAATGACCCCCTAAAAACGGATCATTTTTCGCCTCATCAGACACATCAGGCTTCAGATAGTAATCTGATTCCCCCTCCCCATTCTCTCCAAGATGGCGCTGCAAGGTCAACCCCGCCATAAGTACATCTATGGGGTCGTCTTGATCGCGCTCCAGCCTCCCAATGTGCGGCAGCTCGAGGACCTTCAACCCCGCCATTGCATGCATCAACTCGTCATAAGCAGTAGCGCTGTACCCAGGGACTTCCGCCAAGTCCTTCTTCAGCAGCTTGGCCTCATGGAGATCCTCCATAGCCTGCGATCTCCCACGCGCCATCGCACAGTGCACCACCTTCCCAAAGGCATCCACCACCTCTTGGGACTCCAGCGTACCCATAGCTGCCAGGCGCAGCCCATGGCTAATCAACCACCTACATTCACAAAGACAATTTGTGTAAGTAAAAAGCATGGCGATAAAGTTATTATGAAGAAGACTAAAATAAAATGAATACCTGCGCTCAGCAATGGTCGACATCAAATGAGGATATAGTTCCTCATCGTACTCAATACTAAGGCTACGCAGCCTGTCCTCCTGCGCTTGGATAATCTTCATCATGTCCTCCTTAAACTTGGTGATACTAGCATAATGCTCCACCTTCTTCTCCTCCAAGAAGCGCACAGCAAAAGTCAAGTCGGACTTATAATGATGAAGCTCCCCGCGCGCCTTCACCACTTCTGCCATGGCGGACAGCTTCTCATGGGTGACCTTCTCCGTATACACCCGCGAGGACTCCAACTCCGCCTGTGCTCCCGCCAGCTGCGCACGGAGCTTAGCAATTTCCTCGTCCTTCTGGGCAAGAGCACTGCTCTCCCCGACATACTTCTCTTTTAATTGAGCCACCAGCTCAGTTTGGCGCGCAGCAGTCGCAGCCAGCTCATCCATCAGCTGCTGCGCCTCTCCACTCTCAACAACTTTGGCTTTCCCCTCCCTGTTTTCATTCTGTGGAGAGGAAACCTCATCAACGAAGACTCCATCGTTCTTCGCAGCATCATCCCGACAAGAGACAAAAAACGATAGTTAGTCAATATTACAACAAGTAATATACGAAAAAAGAGATGATAAAAGGGCAGACACTTACAGAAACGGAGAAGCCTCAGCAGCCTTTTTCCCCGCGCCAGAAGTAGATGTCTCTTCCGCGGTAGACTCTGCATCCCCAATAACGTGACGATGCCTCTTCCTGGTGCCACTGCACCCAGCTTCTCCCTTGTGCTTGACATTCTGCGCAACTTCTTCCTTCAGCACTTCCTCAGGCTTGAGGATCCTTATGCTGTCAGACGACCCCGAGTGCGCCTCCTCATGCGCCACCTCCACATTGGGTGCCACCTCCACATTGGGCGCCACCTCCGCTTCGGGCGCCACGCTCTGAATGGGCGTCACTTGGAGTGGCGGCGTGTTCTCAGGGACCACCTCTGGCAGCACGGTCAAGCGACCCTCGGTCGCCTCCAGTAGGGGCTGCTCACCTTCCCTTAGAGGGCGCACCCCTATAGTTACCAGTTTCGGCTTGTCCAGCTTCACAACGGCAAACAGATCCATCTCTGCGCACATCAATAAAGCAAAGAGAGAAAAAAAGGATTAGTTATTAAAAGCGCGAATACACAAAAAGAGACTTACAAAGCTTGAAGTGGAAGGGATGAACACCCACCCCGGCCATCCTCACTTAAGAAAGTTGGCACCTCATCCGCAGCGCCAAAATAAGAGTGGCTCAACCCCATGTGCACCAAAAACTCCTCCGGATAGGGGTTAATGGACAGTCGGTTGGCATCAAGAGTTTGCGCATCAACCAACCTATAGGAACCGGGTGCGGGGCCCCCATCCCTTGGCAGTGTGTCCTGAGTATAAAACTCATAGGGAGAAGGAAAGACTACATCATCAACCCATAAAAAGTACTCCCTCCAATTCTTTAAGGCATCTACTTTCTCAGTATAACACTGAAGCGCCCCCTGGCGCTTCACAAAAGAAACCCAACCATTTGACCACGTCGTGTGGTAAAAGGAGCGGAACAAGGCCACGGTCGGTTCTATCGCAAGTAAACGGCAGTTTACTTCAAAATTCGACACCTTAGCCGCACCTATACAGTGCAGCTGAGAGATGTGAAGGAGATAGTGATTGAGCAAATCGCTCAAAAAGATAGATATGGGTACACGGTAATTCGCGTACTCAAAGAATTTTGTGTATAGCCCTATTTTCCTTTCGGGGAAATCAGCTATACACGCGTCCACTTCTGGAGCCTCTGGATGGACATCCAGAGGCATGAAATAGTCGGACGAAAATTGAGTAACATCCTCAATGGTGATCGCAGAGCGAAAGTCCTCTAACTGGGCAACCATCTTCATTAAATTACGAAGTGAAACGCACACAAATTACCTACGAAAATGAAGTATTTTCTTTGCAAAATGCTTTCAAGAAAAGTGAATAGTGGTGAGTGTGTGTTTTACTGTGTGATCGTAAAAATGGGGCGGTGACTCTTATATAGGGAGTAAAAAACCCTAGTTTATCTCCACGTGGAATCTACTCACAAAACGTATGGCTGGAACTGAACCGGTACATGCACTTTTTCCCGATTTACGAGGGCCACGTGGACACTACCCCCAATTTTTGAGGTATCCATTTGAAATACCCATGGCTAGGTGCATTGCACTTAAAAATGGGCGGTAATATTCCCTTGTTTTCCCGCCACGCTTACCGCTGATAATATTAGTCTAGCATCCGCGGCTACGAGCCGCGCACACTAGACTGGGGGGACATGATGACGTATAGTCTATATTTGGGCCACGAATCTAAATAATATACACTACTAGCGCCTAAGTCCACCACAAGTGGGCTGCCATGACAATAGTTTGGGCCGCAGTATCATTAGCTTGGGCCCACGAGGCCCAAAGCCCAACTAAACCCACCGGGTACACGATAAGGATTATCTATTCATGGAATAGATATCCTTTTCTCGGATAAGCACCACGAGTGCGAAGAGTAAGGAGCAAGAAACCCACGCGGTTTCAGCCCCTATATAAGGAATGATATATTCTCATTCAAAGGTACGATATACAAACCCTAACTCTCTACGAGAACCTTAAATCGATTACTTACTCTCACGCCGGAGTCTAATCGGGGGAGACAATCCCTCGATAAGCCTAACGGTGTTGTTTATTTTCTTAGTGCGCAGGTAACAAGTACTAAGAAGCGAATTGGTACGAGAGCAAGAGCCTACAACCAGGAACGCCCAACTTTTGTATCAACAATTTATAACAGATGGCTATATAATTATGTTTGTAGCTCATCCCTCTCTTTGTCTCTCACCCTCTTTCATATATATTATTGGTTCTAAATTGGTTTATCAAATAAAATACTCCGTAATTCTTAGTTAATAATAATAATAATAATAATAATAATAATAATAATAATAATAATAATAATAATAATAATAATAATAATAATAATAATAATAATAATAATAATAATAATAAAAATACACGCGTATCTCTTCTTTTGTCAAAACAGGCAAAAAATAACGGAAACATCACACGCCTCTTCTTGTAGAGAATAAACATTATGACCCAAAGTCTCCCTCCCTTTGGTCTAGTTTTGCAAAAGATGGTGGTTACAATATCACTTAATTTAGTCGGAGCGACGTACGTGGAAGTTAGGATGCATTAGTTTTGGTTTGTACATGTGTTGGGTAAAGATTTCAATCATCGGAAGGGGCGGAGGAGGTAAGGGGACAGGTGGGTGTTAGGCCTCCCCCAACCTGTCCAACTACTTCACTTATAAGTAAGCCCAAAGCAAATATTTCATACAATTTGGCCAATTGGCCTCCCTTTTACTCAACCATACATAAAGACACCATAAAATATAAACATCTCTTAGTGCTCATTAAGGACCTCAATAATAAGGATAAAAGCATGCAAGTGTAAAAGTGTGTATAGACATCAATGTATACTAACATAAAAGCATAACACAGGCACAAGCATGCAACCATTATGGAATGAGCATTTGCTATACGTTCCTACATTTTCATCCTATAAATCCTCCTACACTCACGATAATATTATACTCCTATATATTTTTTCACTTATTCTCTCTTTGCATCAAAACCATCAATTCTGCCAAGTGACAAGATCCTGTGAGTAGGACACTTTATATGCTTAAAATGTAAGAATGTTTAGCATTTTCCTTATGGAATATAGACATGTAAGAATAAAGACATAAAAACATATAAAAGCATCAAGAATTGAAGTTATTAATACATATAAGAATAAAGACATCAAAGCATATATAAACATCAAGAAGTTATTAAAACATATAAGAAAAAAGGGCTTACGAGCATGTATAACTATATCTACAAGGGGTATGGCAAAACTTGCATATATACTTAGTGATGTCAACACCTAAAAGTTTAAACAAATATGTATACATATGGCTACTAAATCATCTAAAATTCTAGAAGAAAACTGAAAGTTATAATCTCGATATTGCTTCTTATTAAACTAGAAGGACCGAAGTTGTTAGATAGAAACTTAATAACCGATTAGTTAGTTAAGTTAGTTAATATTCTGTAAATTATGAAAGGGTATGTCGAATGGAAACAACCATTCCAACAGTCACGATGGTTCGAACACAACCATTCGTTTAATATAAATAGACATGTACATGTAAAGTTACAAGTTTAGACCGATATTAAAGTTATTCAGATTTTACTTATTGCAATTTCATATCGACTCTCATATTGGGACCAACATTTGGTATCAGAGCCACGCTCGTTATATACTTCTAAACAAGAAAACATCTAACGAGACAGAAAAGGAAACCAAGAAGAAGACAGACGTTGGAACTTTGTTTCAGGAAGAAAGTATACGCAACATACAAACATAAAACGTTGCCTGAATAACTAGGACGCAAGGAAAGGAAGTGCACGTCCATACTTGTGGGAAATTGCAAACGAGAAGGGGCACCAAACGAAGTGGTGACCAAAGTTTGGTTGTGTTGTGTGACTTACTGTACGCAGAAAGAACAAAGAAGAAGAACACACAAGTTTTGCAAAAACTTTGCTTGTGTTTAGTACCACACAACAACAAACCAAGAAGACCCTTTGTTGCACCATATAACGCAACAAATTGGAAGAAAAGAAAAGACCCATTTGCCATCACTTAAGCGCAGCAAATTGGAAGGAAAGGACGTCAAGAAGAAGAGACCCACGGTTGAAAAAACTAGTAACGCAACACGTTTGGATAGAAAAGAAGAAGAAGTTGCTTGGATATAAACGGTACCGAGAAGAGAAAGAAAGAGAGAAAACAGAAAACAATCCTAAAATTGTTTGGCGCACGCTAGCAATACGAGAACAACAACAAAGAAGAAAACAATCTGATCAAATTGTTTGGTAAAAATACCGAGGAGTATTATTGTTGTGGGACGCACGGTGTGGAACAAAAAAAACAAAAGGAAAAAGAAAGTATTGTTGGAAAGCGTTAGAGAAGTAACAAGCAACGTAGGCAACAAGGAAATTCGTTAACCTTGTTTAGGAGACATACTACCGAGTTAGCATTTGAAGAAGGAAAACAAACAACGAATTTGTTTTAAGGAAAATACCGAGAAGTATTTTTGGAGAACTTTGTTGAAGCAGGAACTTGGAACTGAAAAGAAAACAACTTACAACAAACATGTTGTATTACCGAAAGTGTTTGGACACTTTGGAAGGAAGCCGAGACACAAGCAAGGGATCTAGGGCACGTTAAGGGTTCAAGTCGACACAAAGGATAAAAGGAACAATGTGATAAAGGCGTGGTAATTTGGAAAGCAATTCGACAAAGCATCAAGGGGTGTACGTGAATTAGCTTTGGTGAACAAGGGAAAGAAAAGCATAGTTGGTATAATTCCAGTACCGACATAAAGGGGAACACACGGTTGTGTTTTGACACAACAACGAGGTCACAACAAATTCAAATTTTGAATTTCATTTACATAGTATAGATATTTGTTTATACTATTAGGAAATCCCGAGAACTATATTTTGATCCCGTTATATTAGGATTCCTGGATAAATATTTCTGTTCCCATAGTATTAAGTGATACCACTAGTTAGAAATTCTCATAAGATTTAGAAAGTGAAGATATTAAACACTTTCAAGATGTCCGGTGATGATACAAATAATGTAACACCAAAAACCGTAACACCTATTGCACAATACCAATGCCCTAAACTTAAAACCACAAACTATACGGTTTGGGCTATACAAATTAAGGTTATACTATTGCCCTCTTATATCAAGCGTTGACCGAAGATGTGATTTTACAGGTAGCATGTTGTAAAACGGCAAGGGAATTATGGGAATCATTGAAAAGGAGACACGTTGGAGAAGAGAAAGTGCAACAAGCACGGTTACAATCATTGATGATTGGATTTCATACCCTTCAGATGAAGGAAGATGAAACGGTGGATGCATTTACGAACAAACTAAATGGTTACGCCACGAAGGCTAAAGAATTAGGAAAGACCATGGATGAATCACTTTTAGTTAGAAAACTATTAGACTCCAAACCAGATAGGTTCATTCAAATAGTAGCATCCATAGAACAGACGAATGATCTCGAAGACATTACCTTAGATGAAATCGTAGGAAAACTTAAAGCATTCGAGGAAAGGATAAAACTCCGAAAGGGAGGTCAAGTAGAAAGCCAGGATAATTTGCTATTCGCACAAGGCGAACACTCTAAAAATGGAAAACGTTTTACAAAACGTAGAGGTAGATCAAACTACTCACAAGGGAACTGGAAAGATAATAAGAATAAGGATAACTCGAATGGAGAGAACTCAACTCACAAAGACAAGTCAAATAAAGGTAGACGTGAGTGGGATATAAGAAAAGTAAAATGTTTCAATTGTGGGAAACATGGACATATGAGGAAAGACTGCAGAAAACCATCAACAACCCAGGAACAATCAAACCTTATCTTAGAAGACGATGAACCATCACTGTTAATGACTAGGAACGAAACTGAACACGAAGAAGTTTTGTTCAACGAAGGACAAATACAACCCGGAAAGTATGCTACAAAGGATGCTAGCATATGGTATTTAGATAATGGTGCAAGTAACCATATGACGGGAACCAAGAGTCATTTTAAGGATATTGACGAAAGCATCACTGGACGCGTTCGTTTTGGAGATGGATCGTATGTGGAGATAAAGGGTAGAGGTACAATACTATTAGGATGTAGAAACAAGGAACAAAAGATGGTGTCAGACGTTTACTACATTCCAAATCTCAAGAGCAACATACTTAGTCTAGGACAACTTACCGAGATAGGTTGCAAGATCATCATGGATGGAAAAAAATTGACTTTGTATGACAAGAGTAAGAAATTGTTGATGAAGGTAGAAAGATCAAAGAATCTACTTTACAGTATTAGACTACAGATAGAGGCACCTATATGTCTCTTAGCAAACGTAGAAAACCCAGCATGGTTATGGCATGAAAGATTAGGTCATTTGAACTTTGATGCATTAGACAAGATGACAAGAAAAGGTCTAGCAGAAGGAATACCGAGAATAAATCATGCAGGACAAATCTGTGATGCATGTTTATTAGGAAAGCACATTAGAACACCATTTCCACGTCAAGCTAAATTCAGATCAAAGAACCCATTGGACTTAGTATATGGAGATCTTTGTGGTCCCATAAGTCCAGCCACAAACTCAAGAAAGAAGCTCATATTCTTATTGGTAGATGATTGCACACGTTTCATGTGGGCCTACTTTCTAACATCTAAAGATCAGGCATTGAGCACATTTAAGGAATTTAGACAGAAGATTGAAATGGAGTTGAAGTTGAAATTAAAGATGCTAAGAACGGATAGAGGAGGTGAATTTACATCAAATGAGTTCACCAAATACTATAAGGAAAATGGTATAGCAAGACAGTTGACAGCACCATACTCACCACAACAGAATGGAGTAGTGGAGAGAAGAAATAGGATAGTGTTATCAACAACTAGGAGTATGATGAAAGCAATGAAGTTACCCTTAACTCTTTGGGCGGAAGCAGTAAGACACGCCATTTACATACTCAACAGGGTACCTACGAAAGCCCTGGAAGATAAAACAGCATATGAAGCACTCTACAATAGGAAACCGAATCTGGAATACCTAAGAATATTCGAATGCACAGCTTATGCTAAGATAACGATACCTCACTTGAAGAAGTTAGATGATAGAAGCATACCGATGGTTTATTTAGGAGTAGAGGAAGGATCAAAAGCATGTAGGCTATATGATCCAATAAGGGAAAAGAAACATGTTAGTAGGGACGTAAAGTTTATGGAAACGAAACCGTGAAATTTGGGATAACAATGGAGAAGATACGAGTACACAAGACACATTTTGGGCAAGTTTTGTGGTAGACGAAGTTGACAATGAAAATCCTACACCAGTCAACATAGAAAACATTGAAAACACGTATCATGAACCAATACCAGATCCAGAATCACCAGTCACACCACCAACATACAATTACGAACCTAACTCAGAAAGTGACAGAGAAGCAACTTTTAGCTCTTTAAGCTCAGACATATATGATCATAGACCAGTGCGAGGTTTAAAGGATTTAACAGAAATCTACCAAAATGCAAGTCTAGTAGAAGCACCTAGCTTATTTTTCACAGAAGAAGAACCTCGTAATTATAAGGAAGCATCAAAAGATGAGAAATGGATTGAGGCCATGGAGATTGAATTGGATTCAATCAACAAGAATAACACATGGACCCTTACCACATTGCCAACGAATCAAAAGGCAATCTGACTCAAATGGGTTTATAAGACCAAGAGAGATGCTAAAGGAAAGATCAATAAGTATAAGGAAAGATTAGTAGCAAAAGGTTATGTACAAGAAGAAGGAATAAACTTTGATGAAGTGTTTGCACCAGTTGCTAGGATAGAGACAGTTCGTCTGAATTAGCACTAGCAGCATATCATGGTTGGCAAGTACACCACTTAGATGTAAAATCAGCATTTTTACATGGGGAATTGAAGGAGGAAGTCTATGTTGCACAACCTGAAGGTTTCATTCAAGAAAGAAACTTAGGAAAAGTATACAAGCTAACTAAAGCATTGTATTGCTTAAGGCAAGCACCAAGAGCTTGGAACGTGAAGCTTGATCAAACCTTGAAGTCATTGGACTTTAAGAAGTGTAATCTTGAACAAGCAGTTTTACGAAGAGAAGCAAGACTTCTACATTGATAGTTGGAGTATATGTAGATGATTTGATAATCACGGGCACTCCAAAGAAGGAAATAGACTTGTTCAAATCCCAGATGAAAGACAAAATTCGAAATGAGTGACTTAGGGTTACTAGCTTATTACCTTGGGATAGAAGTTACACAGACAGGAGGAGAGATTACAATCAAGCAGACATGATACAATTAATAAGATCTTGAAAGATACAAGTATGACGGACAGTAATGCTACGAAGATACCTATGGATCCCGGCACTAAGTTGGTCAAGGCGGAAGATGGAGAATCAGTTGACGCAACTTACTACCGAAGCTTAATTGGAAGCCTTAGGTACTTACTGCATACAAGACCAGATCTTAGTTACTCAGTCGGACTACTCAGCAGATTTATGCAAGCCCGAAGGATCATCACCTGAAGGCAGTGAAACAAGTAATCCGATATATCAAAGTAACAAAGGAGCATGGAATAATATACAAGAAAGAAGGCGGCTGCAAGATTACAGGTTACAGCGATAGTAGTTATGGGATCAACACTGATCAAGGAAAAGGAACTACTGGAATCGTATTTTACTTTGGAGAGTCACCCATTACTTGGTGTACTCAGAAACAACCTAAAGTGGCACTATCATCATGTGAATCAGAATTCATGGCGGCTACTGGAGCAGCATGTCAAGCTTTGTGGTTAAAACGGTTACTTAGTGAATTGACTGGATGGCAAGAAAAGAGGATAACGCTTAGAGTTGACAACGTATCAGCTATAGCACTCGTGAAGAACCCAGTATTTCATGGAAGAAGCAAGCACATAGACATTCACTATCATTTCATTCGGGAATGTGTAGAGAATGGTCACATCAATGTGGAACACGTTAGTGGAGAACTACAAAGAGCAGACATCTTAACGAAAGCCTTACCAAGACTGAAGTTCGTGACTATGCGACAGATGCTCGGAGTTCAAGACTTAGGTCGAAGCAACGATCAAGATTAAGGAGGAGAATGAAAGTTATAATCTCGATATTGCTTCTTATTAAACTAGAAGGACCGAAGTTGTTAGATAGAAACTTAATAACCGATTAGTTGGTTAAGTTAGTTAATATTCTTTAAATTATGAAAGGGCATGTCGAATGGACACAACCCTTCCAACAGTCACGATGGTTCGAACACAACCATTCGTTTAGTATAAATAGACATGTACATGTAAAGTTACAAGTTTAGACCGATATTAAAGTATTCAGATTTTACTTATTGCAATTTCATATCGACTCTCATATTGGGACCAACAAAAACTACCATGCAATAAGGAAACCCGATTATGGTATACTATTATATATATCCAAAACTTGACTACTTAGTGATATTTATCATAAAAGTTACAGATACTCTTGTATATAATGAAGTTAAACCACATACTCATGCATAGAAGAAAAGTTGAACCATGGTAGAAAAATGTCCAAGTATTTAAATAGATGATTAAAGTATAAATAGAAGACATAGAATTACAGCATTGAAAATATGAATCATAATAGTTACAGATACTCTTGCATATAATGAAGTTGAACCACATACTCATGCATAGAAGAAAAGTTGAACCATGGTAGAAAAATGTCCAAGTACTTAAATAGATGATTAAAGTATAAATAGAAGACATAGAATTACAGCATTGAAAGTTGAATCACTTAGTAAAACTATTTGTTAAATCACATTATATCAATATCAATACATGAGGTGAGATCTATAAAAAACAACTAGTATCTAAAGTACATATAATCAAATCCCAACCATCTAATCCCCCTTCATCTAATGGCTTAGATGAAACCAAAATATACAAAGAAGGGCAAGATAGTAAAATCACAAAACTTAATAAAAAAAAATGCCATATCACAAAAATCATAACCGGCTTGATTTCTCTCTCATCAATAATCAGATCTCACGCCATATCACAAAAATTGCCAGATCTCACGCCGGAAAATCATGAATCTCGCCGGATTAATCATGAATCCGACGGATTCATCAACAACACCACCGCCGCCACCGGAAATCAGATCGGAATCATCATCAACCCAGCCGAAAACATCAATAATCAGATCGGAATCATCAAAAACCAATCGGAAATCATCGGAATAATGAATTCATCAAAAACACCACCGCCGCCATCGAAATCATCAATAATCAGATCGGAATCATCAACAAACCCGCCGGATTCTTCAATAAACACGTCAGAAGATGATTTGATTACGGAAGGTGATTTACCAGATGAAGATGCTACTGTTAAAGAAGTTCATGGTAAATCCTTTCAGAATCTATTTTTTTTATGATTTAAGAGAAGTATAAATCCCATGGGATTCATACTGAATCCTATGGGATTCATTATTAATCATTTGATTCAATATTAATGAATGAATCCTACAGGATTAATAAATGAATCCTATAGGATTCATCAATGAATCCTTTGGGATTCATCAATGTGAATTTATAAATGTATCACAAGTAATTTATAAAGAATCTCATGGGATTCTGTGTGAATCCCATGGGATTCTGTGTGAATCACATGGGATTCTGTGTTAATCCCATGGGATTCTGTACACGATAAATTTATAAATGTATCACAAGGAACTTATAAAGAATCTCATGGCATTTGTTAAGAATCCCATGGGATTCTTTAAGATCCCATGGGATTCTTTATGAATCCCATAGGATTCATTGTTTGCAAAATTCTTAATCCCTTGAGATTCTGCTTTTTATATACAGATTCTATGAAATCACCAAGACCAACTTTATATGAATACACTGAGACACCGGGCGGATCGGAATATTGGAAGCCTCATGTAGAAGGAATTCCTATACCAGAAGAGGGAAAATTCTATAACACTCTAGATGAAGCTATAGAAATGTATGGTAACTACGCTGAAGCCGGAGGTTTTCAAATTAAAAAAGCAGGACAAAAATTAACAAAATCTTGAGCGGTACAACTCAAATACATCATGTGCAATAAAGAAGGAGCTCAAAGACATATTAATATCGACACTTTGGATGCTAAAGACAGTGACAAACAAAACAGAAATACAATGATGCATGTAACAGGTAGTAAAGCTCTAATATATTTATGAGTTTCTTTCTGAATCCCATGAGATTTATTTTTGAATAACATGTTTTTAAAATACTTTTTTTATATAACAGGTTGTAGAGCTCGTATAAGGTTAGAATTGGATGTTGTTTCCCAAAAATACCAGATTGTTAAGTTTATTGCAAAACACAACCATATGCTCCTTGATGAGTGCGCAAACACTCATCATTTTTGATTAAATCTGAACTGCAAAACATACAAAAACACTCAGAAATGCATCAAAATACTGAAAATATTTTAAAATTGTGTTTTATATGTTTTAGATGCAAAAAGAGTAAAAACAGATGAAAAACGTACAAAGTTTGCAAAATTGGCAGTTTTAGTCCCCCAACTTTCATAAAATGTCAAAACTAGTCCTGGTCATTCAAAATATGGAAAATTATCACCAAAGGTCCTTTTAAAATCATAAGTGGTCATATTTAGTCCTTTGGTGAAAAATCTCAAAAGTTTTGGAAATTTACAATTTTGGTCCCTGGAGTTTCAAACTTTGGCAGGATTGGTCCCTAGTGAAATATTTTTGAAAGAAAAATTATTTTGGGTCCTTGGGAAGTCACAAAAGTCATTTTTAGTCCTTGGTGTGAAGTTTTGAGAAATGTCATGTTTGGTCCCTGGAGTTTGGTAATTTGGCAATTTTAGTTCCTGGATATTTTAAAATATTGGAAAATTGCATTTATGGTCCTTGATGAATGACATATGGCAAGTTGGTCCTCATGGTTACTTTGGAGCAGTTGCATTTTCAGTCCCTGGGTTTTCATCAAATTACACCATTGGTCCTTGTGTTACATATTAAACCAAACGGATCCTTTTATTACAAAAACCCAAACCAAATCCACAACCTGGTCCAATACACCCCTGATCCACCCCAAGCCCAACCAAAAGCCCAATCCCTTTTAAATATCAAACCCGGTCAAACCAGCATCAAAACCACTGTTCATCCCCTTCCTTCCACAAAATACGCTCCATGCTTCCTGCTCCCCCCTCCTCACCTTTTCCACCAACTTTCACCTCCTCATTAATATTACCCATATACCAAACCAACCCATCCCCCTCCTCATTTATGACTTCAACAACTCCACTCACCCTGCCAAAATAATTTTTCCCGCCAAAAGAGATTCAAAGGCTAGGATTGAAACAAAGCCATCCAACGGCTCACAAAAAGAAGTGGGAAAGATAGTGGAATGCTCCAGGACCTATATATTTGAAGAAAAATGAAGAAAAGAGTAGTAGTTAATGTAGCTTAGGAGTAGTGTCACTTAGATTCATGTTTTAGATTAATTTACAAATTTTGTTGCAATCCTTGGCTTAAAACTCTTGTATTATGTATTGATTGTGTATTTAAGACTCAGTGAAGTAATCAAATTCAGTTTCTTAGTTCTACATTTCAAAATTGTATTTTTCAAGTGGAAATTTCAATTTCTTGTTTAAATATTACAAGTTGTTAATCCTAATTTGTTTAAGCTCATTTTATTTTATTTGCAAGTTTTCTTAAGTATTCAGGGCATTAGAATATGTTTTTACTAAGTTTTCTCAAAATTTCAAAAATATCTCAAAAATAAATCATAAATTAAAAATCAATGTGGAGGAGGATATAAGCAAGGTTCAAAGGTGATTCTGGATTTCCAAGGTATTAGTTCCTCAGGGGAGGAGTTAGGATGGTCATTTGGTCTTTGGTTCACAGGTTTCACCTTGGATGCCAATTGTAAGTATTTTCCATATTTATTAGCATAATCTGTGTTTGTGGCCATTGTGCTTATTTTGTGGTTTTTCATTGCTTATTTTGTTTCATTACAGCTTATTAGATAGTTTTTGTTTGATAAATTAGACCCTAGTTCTAGTATCATATAGTTTCTTTCAAATCATAACTGTTAAGGTGTGTTTGGCATTGCACTGTTCTGAGGTGCTTGGTTGTTGTTTTGTTGTTAATATGGTATTAGTGGCTCTTAGTAAGTTAACTTAGGTCTAGGAAAGTCTCAAATCCAAGTTCCAATAGCAAAAAGTCAAAAAATGACTCATTGATCTTCATATCAGTCCACTGTGTGGGTTTTGAATCCACAAACCCTTTAAATCAGTTTAAATTTTGTTGTTTTAGTTTAAGTTAGCTTTATTATAGCTTATTATATCAATTTCTGTTAATTAAATGTAATCAAAGTTCAAAATAGTCAAAATTCCAAGTTTATGAAAAAAGTCAAATGTGCATCTCTTAGATTTTTCCAATATTTGCAAGAATTAATTTGATTTTTGTGAGTTGTTTCAGACTTTGAAATTCTTAGGGTTAGTAACCCCCCAGCTCAACTTTGAGTTCCACCCTCCAATTCATTTTTGTCATTTTTGTTGTGGGCCCCACTCTGGTTCAAAGACACCTGCAGGGGAGGGATATCCCCTGTTGCATCAGATAACTCAGCCATCACCACCACTTTGGTGGTGGTTTCTGGCCACCACAGTGGGTCCCACAGGCCCCACTTGGTTCCTTTCAACCCCCTGGCTACCTTGCTTGATTGAGCATTCATTTGAGCTTAGGGTCAGTGGACCCCACTTGTTTGGCCTCTAAACCTTGTCCCAATTCTGTCTAAGTCCTCCAATAAGCAAGTGCTTATTGTGACTTATTTGCTTATCTTGTGGACTCCACTTGCTTTTTCTAGCTTAATCAAGTTCACATAACTTATTTAGACCAGAATCTACCTTTGTGGGGCCCGCTTAAGCTCATTTGAGCTTATTTCCTTACTTGGTCAACATAAGTCAACTGTCATGACTTATTGTGTTCATAGTGCTTATTTTTTATTTTCAAAAAAGTTGTTTTTATAAAAGTTTCATGTTTATAGTTGTAAAATAGTTTTCTAAAAGAAAAATCCAGAAAATCTAAATTTAAAATAAGTGATAGTTTCTATTTAATATAATTTAAATTTTAATTTTCCTTTTTAGATTTTTATTAAGCACTTAGCATTTTTATATTTTTCTTAAATTCCTTTTATATTAAAGTAATTTTAGTAATTTTCTCAGATTTTTATTTTGTCATTTAGTATTTATTAGATTTAATATTAGTTTAATTAATAATTAATTAATAATTAAGTATTAAATAGCAAAATTAGTTTTTATAAAGTAAATCCTAGTTTTTATATTTTTACTAGCTTTTATATAATATAATATAATTTTAGGAATTTTTCTAGAATTTTTACTGTTCATTTTCTATTTTTTATAATTTAAATAGTTTAATTAGTAATTAAATAATATTTAATATAATAATTAGTAAAATAGTGTAAAAACTTATAAAATAAACTTTTTATAATTTTTTAGGATTCCTGTGATGGTTAATTAGATTTATAAATTTTTTCTTAATTTTCTAAGTCTTTTTAGTATTTTTAATAATTTAAATTAGCTTAATTAGGTAATTAATATTTAATTAGTAATTAATTAATAGAAAAATCCACAAAAAGACAAAAATACATATTTTTAATATTAAAATTTGTTTTTTGTTATTTTATAATTTTAGAAATTTAATTTTCATTTTTCTAGTGTTAAATTAATATTATATTGTATTTAAGTAATTTAAATATTAATAATTAGTAGTAAATAGTATTTAATTAATATTAAATAATTAATTAGTGTAAAAATTAATTTTAATTTTCTAAAAATTTTCTTTTAACCTTAGGTTTGTAAAAAAGTCATTTTCACCCCTGTGGGTTTTCAGATTTCAATTCTCGCGTTTTATTTTGTACGTTCGCGTAAATTTAATCTGAACGTACGCGTTTTAGGTTTTAAACGTTTCTGGTTTTTCTAAATTTCCAGTCTTGTTCATATAGCTTATTTAAGCTATTTCTTTGTATAATTCAGTAGTGTAATCAATCACACCCCTTTCTGTCCAAATTCGCCCGATCACAAACCCGTTTGATAACCATCCACACCTCGTCGGGACATAACGACCCGGGGAAGCCCTATATTCCGCGGTGCATTGAGCCTAAGGAGTTTGACTATCTTGACCACATCCGTGGTTGACTTTAGTTGACTGATTTTGCCACAATCAAAATTTGGTGCCGCTGCCGGGGAGGTCGTGTGCATTTTTCTAAAACGGTTTGCTGATTAGTGCTTTTAGAATTCAATCCTTTGTAAATTTACCATCCTTTGTTCATATTTTCTTATTATAAAAACAAAACTGTTCCCGAAAACATTTTAAATCAGTTTTCAACGAACACAAAAAAAAAAACACAAAAACATTTTCTTTCTTATTTGTACAAAATGTTTATCCAAAAACCCAAAAATATTCACCTTTACCCTCTCACATCTTTGATTCTTCACCCCTACTCCTCTATGAACTTTTAATTCTTTCTATGTCTCATCCACACCTTCTTATTTGCCATTGGTGTGGTAATCCTTATAATGGTGGCAATTGCCCCAGCTGTGGCATGGTAGAGTCAGAAAACGGGTCTGTCTATAACTAGAATCCCTATTCCTACCATGACACGACTGATTTATTCCATCAGCTACCACACCATGAGACTTAGCAGTTTTACTGTTGTGAGTACTGTGGTGGTTCACACTACAGTTCTGATTGTCAATCGGGAAACACGCTTGTCTATGAGCAATTTCCTGATAACAATTATGACTCTAGCACAAACAACCCACAGCCACATCAGTTTTACTATTCTGATTACTGTGGAGGTCCACACTCTAGCTCGGATTGTCAAACAAGGAATCCATTTCCTTGTAACAATTACGACTATTCGTTTTCAGACCCACCTCCACAGTACCAAATGATTCACACAACTCCTCATGATACTAAGCAAGACCTTTTACTAAAGGCTCTTTTTGATATTGAAAGACTTAAGGAGGAGTTGGTTACTACATCGTTTCAAGACTCTCGTGAGAAATCTATGGAAGAATTACTTGCTGAAGAACGAGAGGCTAGAAACAAAAAGAGTATGGAAGAATTACTTGTCGAAGAACAAGCAGCTATAACATGTGCCAAATTTCGTAAAGTTGTTCTTCTTGACTGTGATGATGATAGTGATAATGAAGACACCCTTGATATCCTTCAATTTTATAAGGGTTCGTTAGATTCATCATTTGTGATTCCTCCCATTGAAAATCAGGGAGAAAATAATGAGACGGAGAAATTACTAGCAGAAGATCAAATGGAACTTGTACAATCCATGAATGCTAGCTCCTCTCATCTCCCTCAGTCTGTTGTTATCACACCCAAAGTTCACACTCACTCTCTAAACATGGGGGGATGAGCATCTTAGCACTGTTCCTAATAAGGAATCGGACGAATTAATAAAGTCTAGTGTTGAGAGCCTTGTCCCAATCCCGAGAGAGTCACAGGGAACTTTTGATCAAGTGTGTGATATTCCTTCACCCCCTGATAATCCAAATGATCAAATTGAGACTGTCTCTGATTCCAGTGATGATTGTTTATCTTATGGAGACATTGAGTATGTTGATGCATCCCTTCCCCACTCTAATGTTGACTTTCTTCTCGAGGAGTTCACCGATGAACTCACTCACACCACTCCACTTCCATCGGGATGTGATGATGATCTCTTTGATTTCAAAGATGATCTGGAAGAAGTCGAAGCATTCCTTGCCCTAGATAGTTCAACTTCGTATGAAGTTGATGATAACTATCTTGATTCTGAGGGGGATATTCTTTTCCTTGAAAGCTTATTGAATGATGATCCATCACTCAATTCCTATCTCAACACCGGGCTTAGTGATTCACACACTGATGAAAACTCTTTATCTTATGGAGACATCAGTGATGTTGATGAAATATCTTCTGAGCCCATCATTGATCACCTTATCATGACTCCTCCGGAGTATGATGGCAAGAAACATCATGATCGGGAGGAAATATTCTCAATCATGAGAATTTGTATTTCTATGACAAATTATCCCACCCTCCCTCCCGGGATGTTTTCTAGCCCTAAGAGCTTACCCGACAAAATCCAAATTCAGGAAACTAAACCTGATCTTGAGGATGAGCATCCTTTCATGATTATTCTCATGACCTTCTCGGTGCCTTCCTCTCTTCTTCACTCCTTCGGGAATGAAGATACCATCTTTGATCCCGGTATTTTCATTTACCATTATCTAGAGCCGGGATTATATCTCATCGGTTTGGAACTTTCACGTGCTTCAAATGTTTGTCCAAACATCTTGAATGAAAGTCCGATTGAGATTGTTTCTTCCACATCATGCTTCCCCAAGGACAAATGAATTCGGGGTCGAGTCAAGCTAGCGATTCAGTAAACAAAAACAGTACCATATACTTAGGGTTTTCACCCTAAGTGTGGGGGAGTTACCCATGCTATGGTTACCAATAAAGAAAAAAATAATAATAATCATGGTATTTCCGCATTTAGCTTGTAATGTTGCCCTTTTACGTTCAAAGAGTCGGCATAATAGCCGGGACTTTGAATATTGAGCACAATATTCATTCTAAGTGTGGGGGGGGGGGGGGGTATTCTACCGAATTTTATCACATTTTACTATCTAGTACCCCCGTTTTTGGCCAAAATCTCAAAAAATTTAAATTTTTTTTCACTAAAGTTCAAAATTTTTGTGGTTATTAGTCCACCATGTCTAAACGACAAAAGGAATGGCTAATCCAAGAGCAAACGGCTCTTGGTAAAGATATATCAAATCCATTTACGGCTTGCAATTTGCCCAAAATTGTATGGTATCTCAACTCGCCATATCCTAAAAAGTGAAAGAGTTGGCTAGCCCGCAAGATTATGGCTTGTGGTAAAGGCAGTGGAAAAACCATAATTGGTAATCAACTCACCAAGATGTTGACTTGTCCATCAAGAGTTGGCTAGTCCCGAAGCAAACGGCTTTCGGTAAAGACGAATCAAATCCGTTGACAGCTGGTGGTTTGCTCAAAATTACATGGTTATCAGGTGGACCATAGTTCTTACTTGAATCGATACATCTGGCTACTCCAGAAGTGATGGCTTTTGGTAAAGAGATTAAAATCCATTAAGTTTTCAAAATAGTTTATTGCTAGGGACTAGCAATATTTTAGTGTGGGGGATTGATGAGTGCTCAAACACTCATCATTTTTGGTTAAATCTGAACTGCAAAACATACAAAAACACTCAGAAATGCATCAAAATACTGAAAATATTTCAAAATTGTGTTTTATATGTTTTAGATGCAAAAAGAGTAAAAACAGATGAAAAACGTACAAAGTTTGCAAAATTGACAGTTTCAATCCCCCAACTTTCATAAAATGTCAAAACTAGTCCCTGGTCATTCAAAATATAGAAAATTATCACCAAAGGTCCTTTTAAAATCATAAGTGGTCATATTTAGTCCTTTGGTGAAAAATCTCAAAAGTTTTGGAAATTTACAATTTTGGTCCCTAGAGTTTCAAACTTTGGCAGAATTGGTCCCTGGTGAAATATTTTTGAAAGAAAAATCATTTTGGGTCCTTGGGAAGTCACAAAAGTCATTTTTAGTCCTTGGTGTGAAGCTTTGAGAAATGTCATGTTTGGTCCCTAGAGTTTGGTAATTTGGCAATTTTAGTCCCTGGATATTTTAAAATATTGGAAAATTGCATTTATGGTCATTGATGAATGATATATGGCAAGTTGGTCCTCATGGTTACTTTGGAGCAGTTGCATTTTCAGTCCCTGGGTTTTCATCAAATTACACCATTGGTCCTTGTGTTACATATTAAACCAGACGGATCCTTTTATTACAAAAACCCAAACCAAATCCACAACCTGGTCCAATACACCCCTGATCCACTCCAAGCCCAACCAAAAGCCCAATCCCTTTTAAATATCAAACCCGGTCAAACCAGGGTCAAAACCACTGTTCATCCCCTTCCTCCCACAAAATACGCTCCATGCTTCCTGCTCCCCCCTCCTCACCTTTTCCACCAACTTTCACCTCCTCATTAATATTACCCATCTACCAAACCAACTCACCCCTCCTTATTTATGACCTCAACAACTCCACTCACCCTGCCAAAATAATTTTTCCCGCCAAAAGAGATTCAAAGGCTAGGATTGAAACAAAGCCATCCAACGGCTCACAAAAGAAGTGGGAAAGATAGTGGAATGCTCCAGGACCTATATATTTGAAGAAAAATGAAGAAAAGAGCAGTAGTTAATGTAGCTTAGGAGTAGTGTCACTTGGATTCATGTTTTAGCTTAATTTACAAATTCTGTTGCAATCCTTGGCTTAAAACTCTTGTATTATGTATTGATTGTGTATTTAAGACTTAGTGAAGTAATCAAATTCAGTTTCTCAGTTCTACATTTCAAAATTGTATTTTTCAAGTGGAAATTTTAATTTCTTGTTTAAATATTACAAGTTGTTAATCCTAATTTGTTTAAGCTCATTTTATTTTATTTGCAAGTTTTCTTAAGTATTCAGGGCATTAGAATATGTTTTTACTAAGTTTTATCAAAATTTCAAAAACATCTAAAAAATAAATCATAAATTAAAAATCAATGTGGAGGAGGATATAAGCAAGGTTCAAAGGTGATTATGGATTTCCAAGGTATTAGTTCCTCAGGGGAGGAGTTAGGATGGTCATTTGGTCTTTGGTTCACAGGTTTCACCTTGGATGCCAATTGTAAGTATTTTCCATATTTATTAGCATAATCTGTGTTTGTGGCCATTGTGCTTATTTTGTGGTTTTTCATTGCTTATTTTGTTTCATTACAGCTTATTAGATAGTTTTTGTTTGATAAATTAGACCCTAGTTCTAGTATCATATAGTTTCTTTCAAATCATAACTGTTAAGGGGTGTTTGGCATTGCATTGTTCTGAGGTGCTTGGTTGTTGTTTTGTTGTTAATATGGTATTAGTGGCTCTTAGTAAGTTAACTTAGGTCTAGGAAAGTCTCAAATCCAAGTTCCAATAGCAAAAAGTTAAAAAATGACCCATTGATCTTCATATCAGTCCACTGTGTGGGTTTTGAATCCACAAACCCTTCAAATCAGTTTAAATTTTGTTGTTTTAGTTTAAGTTAGCTTTATTATAGCTTATTATATCAATTTTTGTTAATTAAATGTAATCAAAGTTCAAAATAGTCAAAATTCCAAGTTTATGAAAAAAGTCAAATGCGCATCTCTTAGATTTTTCCAATATTTGCAAGAATTAATTTGATTTTTGTGAGTTGTTTCAGACTTTGAAATTCTTAGGGTTAGTAACCCCCCAGCTCAACTTTGAGTTCCACCCTTCAATTCATTTTTTTGATTTTTGTTGTGGGCCCCACTTTGGTTCAAAGACACCTGCATGGGAGGGATACCCCCTGCTGCATCAGATAACTCAGCCATCACCACCACTTTGGTGGTGGTTTCTGGCCGCCACAGTGGGTCCCACAGGCCCCACTTGGTTCTTTCAACCCCCTGGCTACCTTGCTTGATTGAGCGTTCATTTGAGCTTAGGGTCAGTGGACCCCACTTGTTTGGCCCCTAAACCTTGTCCCAATTCTGTCTAAGTCCTCCAATAAGCAAGTGCTTATTGTGACTTATTTGCTTATCTTGTGCACTCCACTTGCTTTTTCTAGCTTAATCAAGTTCACATAACTTATTTAGACCAGATTCTAACTTTGTGGGGCCCACTTAAGCTCATTTGAGCTTATTTTCTTACTTGGTCAACATAAGTCAACTGTCATGACTTATTGTATTCATAGTGCTTATTTTCGATTTTCAAAAAAGTTGTTTTTATAAAAGTTTAATGTTTTTAGTTGTAAAATAGTTTTCTAAAAGAAAAATCCAGAAAATCTAAATTTAAAATAAGTGATAGTTTCTATTTAATGTAATTTAAATTTAAATTTTCCTTTTTAGATTTTTATTAAGCACTTAGCATTTTTATATTTTTCTTAAATTCCTTTTATATTAAAGTAATTTTAGTAATTTTCTCAGATTTTTATTTTGTCATTTAGTATTTATTAGATTTAATATTAGTTTAATTAATAATTAATTATTAAATAGCAAAATTAGTTTTTATAAAGTAAAACCTAGTTTTTATATTTTTCATAGCTTTTATATAATATAATATAATTTTAGGAATTTTTCTAGAATTTTTACTGTTCATTTTCTATTTTTTATAATTTAAATAGTTTAATTAGTAATTAAATAATATTTAATATAATAATTAGTAAAATAGTGTAAAAACTTATAAAATAAACTTTTTATAATTTTTTAGGATTCCTGTGATGGTTAATTAGATTTATAAAATTTTTCTTAATTTTCTAAGTCTTTTTAGTATTTTTAATAATTTAAATTAGCTTAATTAGGTAATTAATATTTAATTAGTAAATAATTAATAGAAAAATCCACAAAAAGACAAAAATACATATTTTTAATTTTAAAATTTGTTTTTAGTTATTTTATAATTTTAGAAATTTAATTTTCATTTTTTTAGTGTTAAATTAATATTATATTGTATTTAAGTAATTTAAATATTAATAATTAGTAGTAAATAGTATTTAATTAATATTAAATAATTAATTAGTGTAAAAATTAATTTTAATTTTCTTAAAATTTTCTTTTAACCTTAGGTTTGTAAAAAAGTCATTTTTACCCCCTGTGGGTTTTCAGATTTCAGTTCTCGCGTTTTATTTTGTACGTACGCGTTTTAGGTTTTAAACGTTTCTGGTTTTTCTAAATTTCCAGTCTTGTTCATATAGCTTATTTATACTATTTCTTTGTATAAATCAGTAGTGTAATCAATCACACCCCCTTTCTGTCCAAATTCGCCCGATCACAAACCCGTTTGATAACCATCCACACCTCGTCGGGATTTAACGACCCGGGGAAGCCCTATATTCCGCGGTGCATTGAGCCTAAGGAGTTTGACTATCTTGACCACATCCGTGGTTGACTTTAGTTGACTGCTTTTGCCTCAATCACTCCTACCAAAGAAGAATGAGACAAGCAGAAAAAATGTTCGTTGTTAAAGCTGCAAAGAACAAGATTGGTCCAACACGGGCTCATAATTTGTTAACGAGTATGAAGGGAGGGTATGAGTATGTTCATGGGACAGTTGATGATTTTAAGAATGAAATGTGGGATGTTAATATGTTCATTGGGGAAAGTGACACACAAATGCTTATAAATAAAATGTAAAACAGAAAGATATATGTGCCAAACTTTACGTTTCAGTATAAGGTAGAAGAGAGTGAGTTAGTGGCTTTGTTTTGGGCTGATAAAGTTGCGAAATGCAATTATAAGGAGTTTGGAGACATAATATCTGGGGAAAACTAGAAGGGGGGTTGAATAGTTTACCGCTTTTTAACTTAATTATCTTTAAAAAACTTTACGTTTGATCAAAGATATAAACTCAAATTACTTGTTAATCTTTGAAGAGCTTTTCGTTTGATCAAAGATATAAACTCAAAATATTTGTTAATCTTTGAAAAGCTTTACGTGTAATTAATGATTCTAAATAAAGACAATATGTAATATGCAAAGATAAAGAAAGAAACGATCAAACCACAACATGATTGTTTATTGTGGTTCGGCTACAAGGACTCTTTTTCCTTGCCCTACATCCACGCCCCGAGTTTCCAACTCGAGAGTTTCAAGCACTAGTCAACAAGCTCCTTTCACGGGTGGAGAAACCTTTACAATCGTCGCTTACACTTTATCCGGTACAAAGCTAGATACCTGGTCCTAGTTCAAGGTAGAACCAACCTAACGTCGCCTATCCATTATTTCCGACACTAAGTGATGAGTGTGTAAATACTCATCATTTTTGTCGTATCTGTACTGCCGAAACATCCAAAAACACCCAATAATGCATCAAAATACTGAAATTATCTCAAAAGTGTGTTTTATATGTTTTAGATGCAAAACGTTTAAAAACAAATGAAAAACGAACAAAGTTTGCACAATTGGCAGTTTCAGTCCCTTAAGTTTCAAATATTGACAAAACTAGTCCCTAGAAGTTTAAAATGAAAGAAAAGTCAACCCAAGGCAAAGAAAAGTCAAAAATTGTCAAAATAAGTCCTTGGGTGAAAAAGTTTGAGAAAATTACACTTTTACCCCTCAAAATCCAAAATTGGCATAAAAGGTCCTTGGAGTTTTGGAAATTGACAGATTTGGTCCCTGGTGGGATAATTTTGAAAGAAAAAATCATTTTTACCCTTGGGAAGTCAAAATATGTTAAAAATGGTCCTTGGGTAAAATATTTGTGGAAATTACATGTTTGGTCCCCGAAGTTTGGCAACTTGTCAATTTTAGTCCCCGGGAATTTGAAAAAATGGAAAAATGCAATATTTGATCCTTGGGATATTTTAACTTGGAAAAAGTGGTCCTTGTAATATTTTTGAATGATGCCATGTTCAACCCCTAACTTTTGGCATGTTACAAACTTGGTCCTTGTGTTTAAATTTCAACAAACCAAGCGGACCTAAAATAAAAAAAACCCCAACACCTTTTAATCCAAAACCTGGTCCAACAATTACCCCCAAGCCCATGTCCCCTTCCCTAGCCCACCAAAGAAACCAGCCCACTCCTTTTAACCGTTTTAAATAATACTTACCTCCCATCTTTGACCCGTTGACTCCATCCCCTCCACCTCACCTCCCCACTTACAGCTACAAACCAAACTCACCATCATCACCCCTACTCTTTTCACCACCTGCACACTCCTTCCCCCCCCCCCCCTTGGTACTCCAAACCAAACACTACCCTCCAAATTAATACCCCTGGCACCAATTATCAAAGGAAAACTCCAAAAGAGTTTGGGCGGCAAAAAGTTTGAACGGCTATGATTGGGTGAAACTCATCCAAGGGTGCTTAATTCTGCTGGGAAAAGACAAAGAGTACCCCAAAACCCTAATTGGAGCTATATAAAGAAGCTGAGAAGCAGTGGAAGTGTAGTTAGATTTTTTAGTGTAAAATTAGTTTAATCTTCAAGTCTTGTAATTTCAATTTCAATCAAAAACTCAGTTGTAATGTATTGTTATTTTCATTAATATAAGTTGTTATTTCCAGAATTCAAGCTTCATTTTATTCCTCAGCTTATTTAAAAAAAAAAAAAAAAAAAAAAAAATAAATAAGAAATAAATAGAAATAAACTCAAAAAGAAAAATAAAAATCAATGAAGAAAGATTGCTGTGGATGGAATGGTTTAGGATTCCATGGGGAATAATAGGAATGGTTCTATGGTACCTCAGACATTTGCTTAACAGGAAAGCTTATTGTAAGGATTTCTCTTAATTTGTCATAATCAATCTTTATTGCTTGTAGTCTGATTAATTTAGCTCTTTTTAGTTTGTTTGTGCTGTTGTAGTTTGTATAAAGCTTAAGGATATAGTCTTGATTCACTTAAATCCTTTTTGTTCAAAATTGTGGAATCCACTGTCATATTAACTTAATATAGATTAATAGTTCTTAGTTTTCATTAGTGGTGTTTAAGTGATCAGTCTAGCTTAGTATGTCATATTATACCCTCATGGATTAGTGTAATGTCTTAAATCAATCTTGTGAAGTGAAAATCTAAATCTAGTCTTTATTAAGGTGTGTTTGGCATAGCTAAGTTCTGTCTGTTCCTATGAGCTATTGTTGTTACTTTTAGTTGTGGTAGTTTAATTTAGGATAATATAGCTCAGTATAGTCATAAAATCAAGTAGTATTCTGATAAAAAGTCAATATCACTCTCAATCCTTTATAATCTGTGAACTGATAGGTTTTATAGCTCTAATTCTTTCTAAGTCAGTGCATAAGTAGTTAAGATCACTTAATTTAATTTCATTTTAACCTAGTATATCATAACTAGTCATTAGAAGTCATTTAGAATTCACAAAAGTCAAAGTATACCAAAATCTTTAAAAGTCAAAAAGTTTTCTCAGTTAATTTGCACCAACTTTGGTGATCTGTAACTAGCATGATACAAGGATTTAGGACTTGAGATTTTACAAGATTATTCTCTACCAGCTTGTTAATTTTTAGGATTTTTCTCATAATTTATGAAATTTGTTTAGTGGGTCCCACCAAGCCTCAAAGTGAGTTGCAGGGCAAGACAATTGCCCTGTCTCAGCAGCTCAGCCTCACACCACCCACTTTGGTGGTCCATTGTGGTTGACTCAGTGGTCCACAACCCTTGATTTTAGGTCCTTACAACCCCCCCTCCTACCAGGGAGTGAATATTGACCATTTCTTTGACCTTTTGACCTGTGGACCCCACCTGTTTTTGGTCCAAAAACTTGTCCCATAACTGTCTCATATTTCCAATAAGCAAAAGCTTATTTCAGATTTTTTTTGGCTTATTGAAGCTTAATCTTTGTACCATACTTGCTTATCCTTGTTCATTGAACTCAGAGAAACCTTAAGTTGTCATTGTGGACCCCACACTTTCCCATTTGAGCTATAAAACCTCCACAGTCAACAAAAGTCAACTGTGGGAGTATTAAGCACTTCAAGTGCTTATTCCTTGGGTTAAAATAAAAGTGTTTTTATTAAAAGTAGTTGTTTTTAGTTTATAATCAGTTTAGAAAAAGAAAAAAAACCAAAAAAACCAACTTTAATATTAGTGATAGCTTCTATTTAATAGGATTTATCAATTTATTTTTCTTTTTAATTTATTTCTAAGTAATATATCACTTTTATATTTTTAGAAATTCTATTTTAGGTTAAAATAATTTTAGAAATTTTTCCAGATTTTTATTTTATCTTTTAGTGGATTTTCTAATTAATTTTAGTTTAATTTAGTTTTAATTAATATTAATCAATTAAATAGCATAATTAGATTTTATATAGTATAACCTAGTTTTTATAATTTTTCTAGCTTTTATTTTAGTTAAAACATTGTTATAAATTTTTGTAGAATTTTTACTGTTCATTTTCTATTTTTTATAATATAATTAGTTTAATTAAAAATTAATAAGTAATTAGATTAATAATTAGTTAATTAGCTTAAAAATATATAAAATTAACTTTTTATAATTTTTTAGGATTCCCATGATGGTTAATTAGATTTGTAAAAATTTTCTTAATTTTCTAAGTCTTTTTAGTATTTTTAATAATTCTAATTAGTTTAATTAGTATTAAATAGATAATTAGTAATTAATTAATAATAAATAATTAAATAGTGTAAAAATAGTTTTTATTTTTCTTAAAATTTTCTTTAATTTTTAGAATTGTAAAAATATTAATTTTACACTTTTAACCCTTCCTGTCCATCAGTTGCACTTTTTGTTTTGTTCGTCTGTATACGTTTTTTAATTAAAACGTACGTATTTAGGTTTTAGCTCAAATCTTTGTAATCTTAATTCTCGTAATCACTCACGTAGCTTTCCTAAGCTATTTTTGTTAATAATTTCCAAATAACTCTGATCATAACCCCTTTCCATCCAAATTCACCCGATCACGAAACCGTTTGATAACAATTCACACCTCGTCGGGACATAACGACCCGGGGAAACCCTATACTTCCACGGAGCATTGACTCTAGGTTGTTTGACCTTGTTGACCATACCTTGGTCAATTTAGGTTGACCGTTTGGAGCCAATCAATTTTTGGCGCCACTGCCGGGGAGGTTGTGCGCGTTTTCTAAACGGTTTTACAGATTAGTGAATCTGGGTATACACTCACTGTATATTTACCATCCTTTGTTCATATTTTCTCATTTTAAAAATAAAAACAGTTCCCGAAAACTTTGTAAAATTAGTTTTCAACGAACACAAAAAACACAAAAAGATTTTCTTTCTCAAAAAAAATGTTTAACCAAAAACCCAAAAATATCCATCTTTACCCTCCTACCTTTTTTATTCTTCATCCCTTTACCCTCTATCCGTTTGATTGTCACTTCTTACACTTGTCCCGTAATTGATTCTAATGGCATCTCTCGATGACAATTTCTTTGAACAATGGGCCTTTGAGAGCAAAATTGAAAAACTTATGGCCTTGTCAATGATATCGAGATGTCGTAGCGATTAGGATGGACCTTCGATTCCTATTCCCTCTCCGGTGAGGGAAAGAGATCATGAAACCGAGGTGACAAAGGACCCTGTACTTTCCTCTGACAATGAAAGTGCTAAATACGTCCAACCTACGGTTATCCAAAAACCTAAGCTCACAAATGCTCCTAAACCTTCAAGAATCGATCCTGGTCTTTCACGATATAAGGTTATAAGGTCATCAAGCAAACGTATAGAGCTTAGGGGAGTGACTAAAAAGAACGACTTGCCCAATCTTCACTTTTATCAAGAACCAAAACCCGAGACCATAACGGAAGTGGTGGAAATTGCTAGCTCTAAGAGCACACCACTTGTCCCACCTCCGGCTTTTATTCCTTGTGTCGGTTGTGGTGAGCCACTTTTTGGTTTGCCATGTCGTTGGTGTACATGTGTACAATGTGGTAATGATATCCAAAACGGGAGTTGTTTGTTTTGTGGGTCGAGTAATTCATTTGCTTATGATCCTAATCAAAACTCATTCAACGACTCTTCAAATTTTTCCAATTACCCAACACATTCATACGAGCAAGAATCATATTATCCAAACTTCAATGATGCTTCGTATCAAGATACACCAAGCCAGACTCAACAGTTTTACTGTTGTAAGTTTTGTGGTGGTCCACACTACAGTTCTGATTGTCAATCGGGAAATACGCTTGTCTATGAGAAGTTTCTCGATAACAATTATGACTACAGCACACACGACTCACAGCCACATCAGTTTTACTGTTGTGAGTATTGTGGAGGTCCACACACTAGCTCTGATTGTCAAACAGGGAATCCGTTTCCTTGTAACAATTACGACTATTCGTATTCAGACCCACCTCCACAACACCAAATGATTCACACAACTCCTCAAGAAACCGAGCAAGACCTTTTACTAAAGGCTCTTGATATTTTAAAAGAACTTAAGGAGGAGTTTGCCACTACATCGTTTCAAGAATCTCGTGAAAAATCAATGGCAGAATTACTTGCTAAAGAACGAGATGCTAGAAACGAATCGAGCATGGAAGAATTACTTGCTGAGCAAAGAGCGGCTAAAATACGTGCCAATCTTCGCTATGCTTCTCTTTATGATGACGATGATGACAGTGATGATGATGAAGATAACATTGTTATTATTCAAAAAGATTCATCAGATTCATCTGTTGTGATTCCTTCCATGGAGAATCAGGGAGAAAATAATGTGACGGAGTCACTAGCCATTGATCAAACGGAACTTGAAAATTCCATAACTGCTAGTACTTCTAAACTCCCTCAGTCTGCTGTTATCACACCCGAAGTTCACACTCACTCTCTAAACATGGGGGATGAGCATCTTAGCACTGTTCCTAATAAGGAATCGGACGAATTAATAAAGTCTAGTGTTGAGATCCTTGTCCCAATCCCGAGAGAGTCACAGGGAATTTTGGATCATGTATGTGATATTCCTTCACCTCTTGAGTGTTCAAACGATCATTTTGAGATTTTCTCAGATTTTAATGATGATTGTACATCTCATGGAGACATTGAGTATATTGAGGCACCACTGCCTCATTCTGATGTTGATCCTCTTCTTGAGGAGTTCGCTGATGAACTTACTCACATCAATCCACTTTCATTAGAAGGTGATGATGGTCTCCTCGATTTCCAAGCCGATCTGGGAGAAATTGAAAGTCTCCTATATCATGATCCGTCACTCACTTCTGATCCTAACAGTCCAATAGAGAATATTAATCTCTTTGTTCCCAAAACATTCAATACGACTCTCACCAATCCTCTATTTGAATTCGAATCTGAATTCACTATGATTTCTAACAATCCAATCTTTGACGAGGATTGTGATGAGTCCACAATGGAACATGAGTTCACAAATTCACATCTTGTGAATAATTCTCTTCATGAGGAGTTCTCCGGTGAACTCACTCATCATATCACGACTCCTCCGGAGTTTGATTGCCGGGGGGGAGATGCTCTCAATCATGAGAATTTGCAAATTCCCACCCACCCTCCCGGGTTGTTTACGAGCTTACCCTTTGAAATCCAAACTCAGGCTATTGAGCCTCCTCTTGAGGAAGAAGATCAACTCATGATTTTTATCATGATTTTCTTCCTTTTCTTCACCTATAAGGTGACTTCTTCTCTCCTTCACTCCTTCGGGAGTGAGGACACTATATTTGATCCCGGCATTTTCATGTATCATTATCTTGAGCCGGGCACTTATCTCATCGGTGTGGAACTTTCACGTGCTTCATATGTTTGTCCAAACATTTTGAATGAAAGTCCGATGGAGATCACTTCTTCCACATTCCCCAAGGACAAATGAATTCAGGGTCGAGTCAAGCTCGCGACTCGGTAAACAAAAACAGAGCATGCTTATAGGGTTTTTACCCTAAGTGTGGGGGAGTCCCCCATGCTATGGTTACAAGAGTGAAAATACAAAATGGTGTTTTCCACGCTTAGCTTGTAATGTTGCCCTTTTACGTTCAAAATATCGGCATAATAGCCGGAATTTTGAATATTGAGGACAATATTCATGCTAAGTGTGGGGGGGGGGGGGGGGGGTATTCGCTATTCTAGCGAATCTTATCACATTTTACTATATAATACTCCCGTTTTAGCCAAAATTTCAAAAATTTTAAAAATTTTTCACTGGTGCTTCAAAATTTTTGTGGTAATCAGTTCGCCTTGTCTAAACGACAAAAGGGATTGGCTAGTCCAGGAGCAAACGGCTCTTGGTAAAGACATCTCAAATCCGTTTATAGCTTGCAGTTTGCCCAAAATTGTATGGTTCCTCAACTCCCCAAAAACAAATGAGTTGGCTAGCCCGCAAGACTATGGCTTGTGGTAAAGGCCGTGGAAAATCCATAATTGGTAATCAGCTCACCAAGATGTTGACTATTCCATCAAGAGTTGGCTAGTCCAGAAGCAAACGGCTTTTGGTAAAGACTAATCAAATCCGTTGACAGCTGGTGGTTTGCTCAAAATCACACGGTTATCAGGTGTGCCACAGTTCTTACACCTGGCTACTCCAGAAGTGATGGCTTTTGGTAAAGAGTTTAAAATCCATTAATTTTTCTCAAAAGATTGCTAGGGACTAGCAATAGTTTAGTGTGGGGGATTGATGAGTGTGTAAATACTCATCATTTTTGTCGTATCTGTACTGCCAAAACATCCAAAAACACCCAATAGTGCATCAAAATACTGAAATTATCTCAAAAGTGTGTTTTATATGTTTTAGATGCAAAACGTTTAAAAACAAATGAAAAACGAACAAAGTTTGCACAATTGGCAGTTTCAGTCCCTCAAGTTTCAAATATTGACAAAACTAGTCCCTAGAAGTTTAAAATGAAAGAAAAGTCAACCCAAGGCAAAGAAAAGTCAAAAATTGTCAAAATAAGTCCTTGGGTGAAAAAGTTTGAGAAAATTACACTTTTACCCCTCAAAATCCAAAATTGGCATAAAAGATCCTTGGAGTTTTGGAAATTGACAGATTTGGTCCCTGGTGGGATAATTTTGAAAGAAAAAATCATTTTTACCCTTGGGAAGTCAAAATATGTTAAAAATGGTCCTTGGGTAAAATATTTGTGGAAATTACATGTTTGGTCCCCGAAGTTTGGCAACTTGTCAATTTTAGTCCCCGGGAATTTGAAAAAATGGAAAAATGCAATATTTGATCCTTGGGATATTTTAACTTGGAAAAAGTGGTCCTTGTAATATTTTTGAATGATGCCATGTTCAACCCCTAACTTTTGGCATGTTACAAACTTGGTCCTTGTGTTTAAATTTCAACAAACCAAGCGGACCTAAAATAAAAAAAACCCCAACACCTTTTAATCCAAAACCTGGTCCAACAATTACCCCCCAAGCCCATGTCCCCTTCCCCAACCCACCAAAGAAACCAGCCCACTCCCTTTAACCGTTTTAAATAATACTTACCTCCCATCTTTGACCCATTGACTCCATCCCCTCCACCTCACCTCCCCACTTACAGCTACAAACCAAACTCACCATCATCACCCCTACTCTTTTCACCACCTGCACACTCCTTCCCCCCCCCCCCCCCCCCTTGGTACTCCAAACCAAACACTACCCTCCAAATTAATACCCCTGGCACCAATTATCAAAGGAAAACTCCAAAAGAGTTTGGGCGGCAAAAAGTTTGAACGGCTATGATTGGGTGAAACTCATCCAAGGGTGCTTAATTCTGCTGGGAAAAGACAAAGAGTACCCCAAAACCCTAATTGGAGCTATATAAAGAAGCTGAGAAGCAGTGGAAGTGTAGTTAGATTTTTTAGTGTAAAATTAGTTTAATCTTCAAGTCTTGTAATTTCAATTTCAATCAAAAACTCAGTTGTAATGTATTGTTCTTTTCATTAATATAAGTTGTTATTTCCAGAATTCAAGCTTCATTTTATTCCTCAGCTTATTTAAAAAAATAAATAAATAAATAAATAAATAAATAAATAAATAAATAAGAAATAAATAGAAATAAACTCAAAAAGAAAAATAAAAATCAATGAAGAAAGATTGTTGTGGATGGAATGGTTTAGGATTCCGTGGGGAATAATAGGAATGGTTCTATGGTACCTCAGACATTTGCTTAGCAGGAAAGCTTATTGTAAGGATTTCTCTTAATTTGTCATAATCAATGTTTATTGCTTGTAGTCTGATTAATTTAGCTCTTTTTAGTTTGTTTGTGCTGTTGTAGTTTGTATAAAGCTTAAGGATATAGTCTTGATTCACTTAAATCCTTTTTGTTCAAAATTGTGGAATCCACTGTCATATTAACTTAATATAGATTAATAGTTCTTAGTTTTCATTAGTGGTGTTTAAGTGATCAGTCTAGCTTAGTATGTCATATTATACCCTCATGGATTAGTGTAATGTCTTAAATCAATCTTGTGAAGTGAAAATCTAAATCTAGTCTTTATTAAGGTGTGTTTGGCATAGCTAAGTTCTGTCTGTTCCTATGAGCTATTGTTGTTACTTTTAGTTGTGGTAGTTTAATTTAGGATAATATAGCTCAGTCTAGTCATAAAATCAAGTAGTATTCTGATAAAAAGTCAATATCACTCTCAATCCTTTATAATCTGTGAACTGATAGGTTTTATAGCTCTAATTCTTTCTAAGTCAGTGCATAAGTAGTTAAGATCACTTAATTTAATTTCATTTTAACCTAGTATATCATAACTAGTCATTAGAAGTCATTTAGAATTCACAAAAGTCAAAGTATACCAAAATCTTTAAAAGTCAAAAAGTTTTCTCAGTTAATTTGCACCAACTTTGGTGATCTGTAACTAGCATGATACAAGGATTTAGGACTTGAGATTTTACAAGATTATTCTCTACCAGCTTGTTAATTTTTAGGATTTTTCTCATAATTTATGGAATTTGTTTAGTGGGTCCCACCAAGCCTCAAAGTGAGTTGCAGGGCAAGACAATTGCCCTGTCTCAGCAGCTCAGCCTCACACCACCCACTTTGGTGGTCAATTGTGGTTGACTCAGTGGTCCACAACCCTTGATTTTGGGTCCTTACAACCCCCCTCCTACCAGGGAGTGAATATTGACCATTTCTTTGACCTTTTGACCTGTGGACCCCACCAGTTTTTGGTCCAAAAACTTGTCCCATAACTGTCTCATATTTCCAATAAGCAAAAGCTTATTTCAGATTTTTTTTGGCTTATTGAAGCTTAATCTTTGTACCATACTTGCTTATCCTTGTTCATTGAACTCAGAGAAACCTTAAGTTGTCATTGTGGACCCCACACTTTCCCATTTGAGCTATAAAACCTCCATAGTCAACAAAAGTCAACTGTGGGAGTATTAAGCACTTCAAGTGCTTATTCCTTGGGTTAAAATAAAAGTGTTTTTGTTAAAAGTAGTTGTTTTTAGTTTATAATTAGTTTAGAAAAAGAGAAAAACCAAAAAACCAACTTTAATATTAGTGATAGCTTCTATTTAATAGGATTTATCAATTTATTTTTCTTTTTAATTTATTTC
Organism: Artemisia argyi; assembly: GCA_030686995.1. Taxonomy (NCBI): domain Eukaryota; kingdom Viridiplantae; phylum Streptophyta; class Magnoliopsida; order Asterales; family Asteraceae; genus Artemisia; species Artemisia argyi. The sequence continues at coordinate 139,923,519 of CM060682.1, forward strand.
TAAGTAATATATCACTTTTATATTTTTAGAAATTCTATTTTAGGTTAAAATAATTTTAGAAATTTTTCCAGATTTTTATTTTGTCTTTTAGTGGTTTTTCTAATTAATTTTAGTTTAATTTAGTTTTAATTAATATTAATCAATTAAATAGCATAATTAGATTTTATATAGTATAACCTAGTTTTTATAACTTTTCTAGCTTTTATTTTAGTTAAAACATTTTTATAAATTTTTCTAGAATTTTTACTGTTCATTTTCTATTTTTTATAATATAATTAGTTTAATTAAAAATTAATAAGTAATTAGATTAATAATTAGTTAATTAGCTTAAAAATATATAAAATTAACTTTTTATAATTTTTTAGGATTCCCATGATGGTTAATTAGATTTGTAAAATTTTTCTTAATTTTCTAAGTCTTTTTAGTATTTTTAATAATTCTAATTAGTTTAATTAGTATTAAATAGATAATTAGTAATTAATTAATAATAAATAATTAAATAGTGTAAAAATAGTTTTTATTATTCTTAAAATTCTCTTCAATTTTTAGAATTGTAAAAATATTAATTTTACACTTTTAACCCTTCCCGTCCATCAGTTGCACTTTTTGTTTTGTTCGTCTGTATACGTTTTTTAATTAAAACGTACGTATTTAGGTTTTAGCTCAAATCTTTGTAATCTTAATTCTCGTAATCACTCACGTAGCTTTCCTAAGCTATTTTTGTTAATAATTTTCAAATAACTCTGATCATAACCCCTTTCCATCCAAATTCACCCGATCACGAAACCGTTTGATAACAATTCACACCTCGTCGGGACATAACGACCCGGGGAAAACCTATACTTCCACGGAGCATTGACTCTAGGCTGTTTGACCTTGTTGACCATACCTTGGTCAATTTAGGTTGACCGTTTGGAGCCAATCACTAAGCTAGATGTCGAGTTCTTTTACAAGGGTACAACCACTCCCGATAGTTCTTTTACAAGGGTACAACAACTCCCGACACACTATGTATTTTGAGGCCTAAAATACTAACCGATCACTTCTACATAAGATACAAATGAAGTATAAACTATCAAAGTTCATACATAACAAAGCTAACAAGTCTTGCAACTTTTGAGTTGAAACTTGTAACTTCTTGGAAGAACTTGTGAACTCCTTTGCTACATAAGAGAATCACACAAGTCAAATGTTACTGAGTTAGATGAGAGAATATGTGCAATATATGTCCTAAAGTCATGGGTAAAAACTAGCAAGTGGCTTGGTATTTATAGAAAATCCTTCAGCAGGTCTGGCGGATACGGCGGAACCCTCAGATGGGTTCCGCCCGTGTACCTCTAGGGTTCCGCCAGGTTGACAGTAGGTTTTGCAATAAATCTTTCCAAACCAACCAAAGTCACATCAACTTAATTCTAGTCAAACACACATTGAATCAAAGTAGAATGCTTCCAAAGATGTGTAAGAGCTTATGGTAAGTCAAACACATAAACTTACCATAAATGCATGTTGATGTGATGTGACACTTACTTATTTAAGAAATAAAAACAATGTTATGTTAAAAGAGAAATGTAAAATCTAGTTATACAAGACTTAAAACTAAAGTGATGTTTTTACTATAAACAAAAGTTCATACTTTGTCATTAACAAAACTTAGCAAAGATCGTAAAATATAAATAACGTTTTTAGGCGATATTTGTATTAACAATCTCCCCCTTTTTGTTGATGACAAAACATAAACTTTATTTATAAGTAAGCCACTAGTTTTATTGTTAAGTCTTATAAAGTTTGTATTGAAACTTTTTTTTGCTAAGATGATGTGATATGCAAGAGTTAGAGAAGAGAACAAGTTTAATATAAATTCTCCCCCTTTTTGTCGAAATAAAAAGAAGAGAAGCGGAGCGGAACTATGCACGTGCCCCCCTTGATTGATACTCCCCCTAAAAGGAGTGCCAAGATGGGAAACATGGATTTAGAACCTACAAAAAAAATGTTAGTTGCCACAAAAGACAAGTGTAGAACAAGTCATGAAAGCTCTTTTTGTCAAAAACACACATAAGAGTTGCGAAGCGGAATAATGCAATTCTCATGCTCCCCCTTGAATATTTCTCCCCTAAATGGAGTATCAAGGAAGGAATACATGGATAATGATCCTACAAAAAGGAAGGTTAGTTTCTAAAATACAAGATATATGTATGCTACTGATAAGGCGAAAAATGATCCGTTTTTAGGGGGTCATTTAAGCCCGAATCCGACTTTATTTGATCAAATATAGCCCTAAATCGTTCCTTTTGTGATTTTAGGTGTTTGGAGAGTGAATTTTGGAAAAGAAGCTATTTTGGACGTTTTTGGAGCATAAAAGTGAAGAAAACGGCTAAGTACCTAATTTGCATGCTGAAAATACAAGGTGACGGCGTCAAGACCAAAATCTTGACGGCGTCAGACATGAAGAATTAAATATCGAAGGTGGTGACGGCGTCAGACGGACTGGTGACGGCGTCAAAGTGGCAAAAATAATATATCGTGGTTGGTGACGGTGTCACGTAGGCCGTCATAAGTGGATCAAGGCCGTCCGAGGAAGTTTATGGCGGCGAGGTGACGGCGTCAGAATTAACTCTTGACGCCATCAGACTGTTTTTCCTATATATAGTTTTCTAGTTTTTTCATTAAAAAGGAGAGAAGTTTTGGTGAAACCCTAAAGACGATTTTGGTGCCTCTTTTACAGGTTTTTCAAGGGTTCCAAACCCTTGGGACCTTGCATTGTAATTGAGATAAGTGTACTTTCAATTCAATCAATATGTCTATGTGTTGGTTGTTTATCTCTTGTTCTTGTCTCAATTCCATTATGCTAGGCTAGATCTCTCTTGTGTTTGCTTAGATCTAATGAAACCTAGATGTTGATTATGTGTTGATTACTTGTCTATTCTTGTTTTGAATGAATGATTTATATGTTAGGCTTAAGAAAACTGGCAGATCTCCAAATGGTAACATGCTTGAACGTCTTAAGAAACATGAACCGAGGCGTACTAGGTCTTTATTGGTTGTATTTAATGCATGAGCCACTGTTTACAATCCCTATAGTTGTGCTGGGTCATGGTGTAGGAGGAGATAAGAGCTCATAGAGTTGGGGAGTCATGTATGCCACCCCACGAATGGTATTAAGGAATACAATCCGTCATTCATACAAGTGTAACAAGTAATTAACATGTAAAAGATATCTAGGGAGTAGTGAAGTCTAAGTAAACACAATTTCTCCAATTACTGCTCATAACCTTAGTTTAATTTAGTTTAATTTCATTTTAATTATTTTAATAGCTTTGGGTTAGTTGAATAGCAACTAATTCCGCCCACTCCTTCAAAAACCCGAGATTTTAATTGCTTTCATAAAAATATAAAAGTACAAAAATAATCATCTTTCACCTCTAGAACTATTAATTAGGTTTTCTAATCCTAGCGACACTATTCCTAAGCTGAACGATCAATCCCCCGGTACTTGTCACTATACTATACTACAACGATCAGGTACACTGCCTGGTGGGGGTTGTAAGCTTCTCGAGATCCCTTGAGAGGTAAAGCAAGGTGCGATTCCCACGCATCAAGTTTTTGGCGCCGCTGCCGGGGAATTGTCTATCTTTACATTTATTTCTCATCTTTCGCAAAAGAGTGCGGCGCCATCAAGTTTTTGGCGCCGCAGCCCGGGGAATAGTTATTGTCTAGGTTAGGATTTCTTTTTATTAGGTCTACTTGCTAGATTTCTTTTTAGTAAGATTTTTATTTTTATTTTTAGGTCTTCTTTAGTCTATCTTATTTCTTTGTGTTCTTTGTTCGTAAACAATTTCGATGGATAACAATAACATTGATCGCTCGATTCCTGTTATTCGTGTTTTTCGTCGTAGGATTTTCCAAATGCCCGTCCCACTTCCTTTAGCAGAAAATGAAAACCCACCTAACCTGTCACCCAACCACCACTTTGACAATAATTCTGAGTTAGAAGAGTCTGATCATGATGATGACCATAGGGCTAGTCCTTTTTACTATTCAGACTCCGATGAGGATCTTGATGATGGTGATGTGATTAATGAGGATAGAATGGGAGAAGAAGTAAACCCTCTTAGGTATGTTGACCCTAGAACTAGGATTGAGTGTGATAGTTCATTTAACATGCAATTCCCTTGTAAGATTGGATTTAAGAGCTTTAACGCCTATCTCAACTCATCTCTTCCCATGAACATAATCTCACGTAATGAATACAATAAAATCATGGTAGATGAGTTAGAATACAAAGGAGAAAACATTGTGGCTAGGGCAATACCATTACATGTGTTTGTAGGAAGTTTGGTTTATCTTGTTGAATTCATGGTTATGGAGAATCTAGGAGAATTTATTGCTGATAAATTGACCCAAGTTGTGTTTGGAAGACCTTTCAAACGGTTGACCAACCTCGATGAAAAACTCATAGAAGGGTTAATTACATTCTCGGATGGGGATGAAGAATTTGTCTATCAAATGCCCCGCACACACCCTAGGTTCAAGGATTTCTCCATGGAAAAGTGTAGTAGGTATCCGCCTATGGAAATGCTAAGTGAGAATGATAAGAGAAAAGGACTTAAGTACACGTATGAAAAGAATAAAAGATATTATCGCAGGTGCTTAGAGTTAGGAGACGAATACAAGAAAGATGAGGCGACTATTAGATGGCTCACACTTGGTTACGTGAGCATAAGCGATACACGTTAACCCATGACTTTGAGTCTAGCTACAAGACTCGTAAATAAAGAAAAGCGCTTCTTGGGAGGCAACCCATGTTTTGTGTGATTTTTATTTGTTTGATTGTTATTTGCTTCCGTATGCATGCTTTGTTTTTAATGTTGGTTGATCATGTTTCTCTACTAAAAAGTGGAAATACTTTATTATGTTGTTTAGCCTAGTCTTAACTTCAACCTAAAGGTATTTTTGCAAAAGATAAGTGTAAGGGGAAACCCCAAATATGTTTTCAAGAAACAAACCGATCATGATTATCCACAATATTTAATGAACATGTATATTCGTATTTGTTAGAGTCAAATGCTTGTATTGAGTCATAATGAAGTTTTGCAGGATTTTCCAGGAAGTAGGACAAAGTTTTTCCAGAAATTTTCCGGAAACTTAACATAAGAATTTCTGCAGGTCCATTCTGACGGCGTCAGGGTTTGCTCTTGACGGCGTCAGGAGTTAAAATCTGGAAATTTTACCGGTTTTGTTTTTCTAACGGAGTCTTATGGTTTTTGTGAATTATTAAGTTTTATAATCTCCAGGAAATCTGCAAACTTCATTCCACAAGCATTATATCTTACTTTGTTTTCTAGGATTTAGTAACTTATATAGGATGCCGCCGATTTTACGCGAGGTTGCCTTGTCTACTTTTGTCAGGATTTACAGGTTATTTGTGACAAGAAGATGATTTATATTCTGGAAGGGAAGCTTTGATTGTTCGTTTTCTTGGAAGAGGATTTAACCTGGTCAACCTAAAATCCATACCGAGCGAATCAGGGGAGTATTTGATTTCATTCTCTTTACTTTTTAACTTTTACATTCTTTACTTGAACATTGGGGACAATGTTCATCTTAAGTGTAAGGGGAGGGTAAAAAGATGATACCTTACATATGCACTTTCGCTTGAGTTTGTTTTGTTTGATAGTAGATGAGTAATAAAACTACGAGAAATACTTGTTAGTGTAATTTTAACGCCAAATTTAAAATTTTTACAACATTTAGGAGTGAAACTTTAGCCATAGCAAGCGTCTCATGGATAGGAGGTTGTATGACTAGCACATAACCGTATATTCAGAAAAATTTTCCACCCAAAAATGTGAGGTTCGCCTTTAGATTTGATAGGAAAAGCATTCATTATTAGTGCTTATGAGTGTACCGGTAGCATTTAGATTCTAGAACTTGCGTTAGTGATGCATCCCGAGACCGCTAGTGAGACTACATTCGTGTGGTAGGATTTACTACATGATAAGAGGCATTAGGATCACCCTTGTGTTAAACCCGTATTATAATTACTTGACCATTTAAGTCATATTACTTGGCTAGTTAAGTCAACTAATTTTCCCCACACCCTTAGCGTTGTACTCATTTTTAGTACACGATACCCCTAGTACACCCCTCCGAGCCTATCTTTTCGTTTCTAACTTTAAGCATTTTACTTAAAGGAAGAATTTGTTACACCCCACTTAAATGTACACCCAAATCGCCTTAGCCTTCCATGTATGCGCTCATTTTTAGTGCATTATTGTTATTTGTTAAACCCTAAGTTAACTTTCTAATTGATTACATGGTTGCTAAGTCGAGTCATATCATTGTACATATTGTTTTGGGACGATTGAGACTCATGGGTAAGTACTTATTTTATGGAGTAATGGGGAAGAACATCACTTATTACCCTCATATGTGCGTTAATCTTAAAAGTGCTCCAAGTGTTTTGATTTTCTTAATTCGAGTCATTAGATTAGTTAAATGTAAAGTATGTAAAGATTCAAGTGTAAGGGGATTGCTCAAACCCCTATGATGTATTATTTTGGATGGTAGGGTAAAAGTGTATGCAAAAAAAAAAAAAAAAAAAAAAAAAAAAAAAAAAAAAAAGAATCGAGAAAAATTAAGAAAAAAAAAAAAAAAAAATATATATATATATATATATATATATATATATATATATATAGAAAGGAAAAAGAAAGAAAAAACATACGGACTACCATCCCGTTTTTATTCTATGTTCATTTTATGTTTTTGTTATTTTTCATTTATTAGCTTAAGTCGAGTCTAGTCTTGGCTTAGCAACGCCATCTTATACATGTAATTAACTAAGATTGTTAACTCGCCACCAGTAAAACTTCCTTTATCCAACAAAACCGTGTCATTCATATCCCTACACCTAACGTTATAACCCTTTAAAAGACCTCTTTGATAGTTTATCCTAGGTGCTTACGCCATGTGGTGGAGGTTTGATCCTTTCCCAAGCCTATGGTAATCTATTTTGCTATGACAGGTAGTGAGAGATATCTTCCATTTCCATAATGTTATATTACTTTATTACACCCGAGAGATGTGAGTATCTAAACACTATTTGTGAGGTGCTTGTGTATGACCTCCGTGCTTGTCTATTGGTCTTTAGTGGAACGATTATTTGTTGTAATTACTTTTATATTAGTGTTAAATGACCCCTAACTTGTCTTTCGAGTAGAATAAAAGCTCATTTGCTTGAGGACAAGCAAATCTCAAGTGTAAGGGTATATGATAAGGCGAAAAATGATCCGTTTTTAGGGGGTCATTTAAGCCCGAATCCGACTTTATTTGATCAAATATTGCCCTAAATCGTTCCTTTTGTGATTTTAGGTGTTTGGAGAGTGAATTCTGGAAAAGAAGCTATTTTGGACGTTTTTGGAGCATAAAAGTGAAGAAAACGGCTAAGTACCTAATTTGCATGCTGAAAATACAAGGTGACGGCGTCAAGACCAAAATCTTGACGGCGTCAGACATGAAGAATTAAATATCGAAGGTGGTGACGGCGTCAGACGGACTGGTGACGGCGTCAAAGTGGCAAAAATAATATACCGTGGTTGGTGACGGCGTCACGTAGGCCGTCATAAGTGGATCAAGGCCGTCCGAGGAAGTTTATGGCGGCGAGGTGACGGCGTCAGAATTAACTCTTGACGCCGTCAGAATGTTTTTCCTATATATAGTTTTCTAGTTTTTTCATTAAAAAGGAGAGAAGTTTTGGTGAAACCCTAAAGACGATTTTGGTGCCTCTTTTACAGGTTTTTCAAGGGTTCCAAACCCTTGGGATCTTGCATTGTAATTGAGATAAGTGTACTTTCAATTCAATCAATATGTCTATGTGTTGGTTGTTTATCTCTTGTTCTTGTCTCAATTCCATTATGCTAGGCTAGATCTCTCTTGTGTTTGCTTAGATCTAATGAAACCTAGATGTTGATTATGTGTTGAGTACTTGTCTATTCTTGTTTTGAATGAATGATTTATATGTTAGGCTTAAGAAAACTGGCAGATCTCCAAATGGTAACATGCTTGAACGTCTTAAGAAACATGAACCGAGGCGTACTAGGTCTTTATTGGTTGTATTTAATGCATGAGCCACTGTTTACAATCCCTATAGTTGTGCTGGGTCATGGTGTAGGAGGAGATAAGAGCTCATAGAGTTGGGGAGTCATGTATGCCACCCCACGAATGGTATTAAGGAATACAATCCGTCATTCATACAAGTGTAACAAGTAATTAATATGTAAAAGATATCTAGGGAGTAGTGAAGTCTAAGTAAACACAATTTCTCCAATTACTGCTCACAACCTTAGTTTAATTTAGTTTAATTTCATTTTAATTATTTTAATAGCTTTGGGTTAGTTGAATAGCAACTAATTCCGCCCACTCCTTCAAAAACCCGAGATTTTAATTGCTTTCATAAAAATATAAAAGTACAAAAATAATCATCTTTCACCTCTAGAACTATTAATTAGGTTTTCTAATCCTAGCGACACTATTCCTAAGCTGAACGATCAATCCCCCGGTACTTGTCACTATACTATACTACAACGATCAGGTACACTGCCTGGTGGGGGTTGTAAGCTTCTCGAGATCCCTTGAGAGGTAAAGCAAGGTGCGATTCCCACGCATCAGCTACCATAGCAAGGCAAAGTTTACTCACAATACCTAGATGGTCTACAAACAATGCATACCTTATAGTATAATGAAATTCATTTCATGTAAAATTTGACTTTTAGAAAGTGAAAGACAAGAAATTTGGAAGATAACATCCTACTTCTAAAAATAAAAAGAAACTAAGAACATAAAATCCTACATCTATAAAAGGAAACCATCATTTTCCTTAATGAGAAACATTTTCTAAAAACAAGGCTAACGTTGTTTAAGGATGAAAATGGGTGTTGGAGGGTGTAGAGGATTTCATTTTGAATGTTGTGGAAGTGAGACGTTTTTGGTTTGTTGGTTTGTGTTTTTTGGTGCTATTATGGATGGGTCCCTATTGTTGTTGGAGACTCTAAACTTGAGGTGGGTGAGACAAAGATTTTAGACGATCCAAAATGTGGTTTAGGATATACCTCATTTCTTCGGTTAGCTCGCGAATTTCCGTTCGACACCTTTCAATAATGTGAGCGGTTCTTTCGCATTTGTCCGCAATCATGGCGGGGAAAGTGTGGTGGAAGAGAGGTTTGATTTGTTATTGGTGGATCATTTGAACTTGAAGGAGCAAATGTGGATGGTTGGGAGGTGTTTTTGGTTCCTTCACTAGTTGAGTGTAATGCCGTATGGAGATCCATAATATGGTTGATTTGAGAGTCAACCATACGTTTGAAGACATGAAGGTGGTTTAAATGAGTGCTTATTTCCTCATTAAGGTTTGGAGATTTTTCCCATATGGATGCTTCTATTTTCTTATAAGAAGGAAATAGAGATTCAAAGTGTTGGGAAAGCTCTTGTTGTGGTTGTTGTTGTGGTTGTTCTTGTTGTGGTGGTTGTTGTTATTGAGGTTGTTGTTGTTGTTGTTGTTGTTGTGGTTGTTGTTGTTGTTGAATAAAGTGGCGGAAGCTTGGTTCTCCGGAAGGATTACCATGAAGGTCTTTGTAAATGGGGTGAAACACAAATGATGTTATGTGTGTATGACCTTGATCTTGTGGAAAAATAGAGGGTCTAGCATAACGGTAAGCCAAACGCTCTATTAATGACGGTTGATGAGGTGCATCATCCAATGACTAATTTGGTTGAAAACTTGGTTGTTGTTGGGTTTCCATTTCGGCAATGGTGTCAAAGAGTGACAATGATGGAGGGCTTGATGATTTAGGTGATAGGTCTTTTAAAGTTTCCAAAAAGGGTAGTGGTGATGTTGGTGGTGTATGGAAAAGTTCCATTGGTGTAAGTGTTGGTAATTGAGGTGATGAAGTTTTTGATGGTTGATTTTGTTGAGAAGGTGAAGTTGAATCACTTGAAGGTCTAGTTGGTGGTGTAATAGTTGCTATGTTGGTGTTGCAATGTGTTGGAGAGGGTGTTGGAGTAGCAAGATTAAGCAAATCTTGTATAGTGATCACATTGGTATTGCAAGGTGTTGAGGATGGTGTTGAGGTAGTAAGGTTAAGGAAATCTTGGATAGGTGAAGAGATGTCAAGTGATGCATCACTTGATGATGATGAGCTTGATTTGATGGTTTTGTTGAAGCAACAAGGTTTTACACTAATCCTAGTGGTTTTTGCAAGGGATTTTGATGATTCGGATGAGGTGTTGGATTTAGTCATTTCAAAGGTGTGGTTTTGAAGCTTTGAGAGAAGAAATTTTGATGGTGATGGTGTGATTTGAAGTGTTGCAAAATTATCAAATTTATAGAGTGGAAGAGATGTTGGAAGGGGTGTTTGGATTTGATGTTCTACCATACAAATGTTGAGGTTTCTAACATGTTAAATCATTGGATGTCAATCCAATGGAATTGGGTGGAGTGAAAGACTAACTTATGCACTCAATGCTAAGTGATCATGGGAAGTGATATGGTTGAAAATGTTCTAAGGGTTTGAAGGATCTTTTTTAAGGGTTCCTTGGGTTAGTTATGTTTGAATTTGAATTTTTGGCGGGAAATGACTTCCTAATAGTTCTAGTGAGTGAGAGTGATCCTAATATGTTTATTGGAAGTAAGGGAAGATGTTTCTCACCAAAGATAATGATTTGACATTTTACAAATTTTGAAATTTAGAAAAATGACAGATTTTCTGCAGGTGACTGGCAGAACCCTCGCAAAACACAGGCGGAACCCTGTTTTGGGTTCCGTCTGGTCCGTTGGGCCAAAACTGGGTTGCCCAGAATTTACACTGGCGGAACCCAATTTTGACCTGAAAAACAAGGCAGTCCACTTTTTTGAGGGTCGAGACGATTTTCAAAATTTTCGAAAACTCTTAAAAATGAAAATTTATTATATGTTTGATTAGGAAATGCAAAAAATGGACATGTAGACATTCATATCATAGGACTTTGACCGGGGGCTAGCGAATTTCAATATACTTAGTGAAATTTTCCATAAGCATGAAAAACTGACAAACACCTCAAATATTGTCAATATACATAAAGGCTCATACAAAACATAGTCCGACGAAAATAATAAAGCATGGAAGTAAAAAGCAATACAAATCACATAGTTTAACACATACAATGTTCTAAAACCTACATAATCCAAACACTCCTTAATCACGCATCTCACAACCGGTCTATTTTCTTCTTGAGCTTTCCTAGGTACCTTCCAAAGCACTTGAACATTCCTTTGGTTTGCTTGAACTCTTCGGATGCATTGCTAATGACGGGAAGTTCTTGAAGGTAGTCTAAAGGGGGTAGCTTAGAGTTAGGAAGTTTATCGTCATCGCTTATATCGGATGATGGTGAAGGAGAGCGAGTACGCTTGCCCTTGACTTTGAAGACTCTTTTATCACTTAGAGGGACGAATATGTGAGGAACGAGAGAGTAATCAAGGCACATTCCCTTATCGTTAGGAGGAATGGGCGAAATTGCTCTAAAGAGGCGGGTGAGAAGCATTCCATAAGGAAGAGCGGTTGTTCCTACGAAGGATATGTCGGCCATTCTTTTGGCTAGGTAATAGGCTAAGTTAAAAGGTTGATCGGTGGAAATGCTATAGAGCATGTAGCTAAGACATGTGTTGACATGATCTCTATTTCCTATGGAACTTATAACGTTGGCTCTAAGAATTTCTTCCCATTTCTTAAATTGTGGTTTAAGCTCATTGAGTTCCATACCAAAAGGGTCATTATCTACCTCATTTCCCGAACGATTCTTCCTAGTTGTTGAGGTCCTAACAAAGAGATGCTCATGAATTTCTTCCTTATTAGTAAGAGGAGTGTCGTATGGATGAAAACGCTCAATGGAATCAAGACTAGAAAGGGGCCACTTATCCGTGTAGAGACATGTACCAATATTAGGGACACCAAGAATTATTGCAAAATCTTTCAAGGGTATGATATTTGGTACTTGATTGGTTGTAAAGGTTAGTGAGATCTCACCATCGTCATCGAAGAAAAGGCTTATGGTTGCATAGAATTCTAAGATGAACCTAGGACAAATTTGCTCATTGATGTCTAGGAGGCAATCAAAGTTGATTGCGGTAAAGTTTTGGCGAATGGATGTTCCTTTTAGGAAGGATGGATCAATGGTTCTTCCTTCATGATCATAGCGTTTTTCTAGACTCTTAAAAGTTTCAACTTGATCTTTAGTAAGGCCTTTGGTCCTATGGTGTTTGGGTAAGTAATTAAGAGTTTCCTTGTGATCGGAGAATGTTGCGGGAGGCATGTTGATTCCTAGAAAACACAAAATTTAAGTTTAAATTAATGAATTTTATAATGTGGATGTTCTAATATAAGCCTATATGAAAACAATGTGGAGGTGCGGTTATCTTGACTCATTTTGATGCTTGAAACATTTTTGTAATGCAAGTTATGTTACAAAACAAAAGATAGCCCAAACGCTCCTAATTTAATATAGCTTCGTTTTAATGTACCCGAAAATACATATTAGTTATGTATTACCTTTAGCATTCAAGAGACATTATGCAAGTGATGTTTCAATGACGTTTTTCATTTGTTTTAACAATGTGGTGAAAGGTGGTGTTCTAGTGATTTTTAAAAGACAATGAACTTGGTGTGTTTGGTAAATCATGATAAAAACAAAAATGATACAATTCCTAACTAATGGAAATTATGATTGGTTTACAACCAAGGTTTTTCATGAATTAACAAGTTTTTGCATAAACCCTAAGATTCTAGTTAATGTATGCAAATGAAAATGATAGACTTTGATTGAAAATGCAATTATGATAAGAATACTTACAAAGTTGATTCGATTGGAAAAGATGTGAGTAAGAACCCTAATTTTCGTGTGGTAAGGTGTTTGTGAGTGAGTGATAGCTGTTTGTAAGTTGAAGTTGTGAGTTAAGAGGTGTTTGGTTTTGAATTTAAAAATAAAACATGTTGCAGACTCGGCGAACCAGGCGGAACCAAAGGGAGGGTTCCGCACGTTTGGTCTCAGGGTTCCGCGGGTACAACAGAGGAAAAAATAAAAAGGTTTTGTCTTGAATTTTGTGATTTTATCCTAATGTTCAAAACTAAGGTTTTAGGTCTCATGAGTCTTTAACTAAGTCTAGGGAGGATGAATGATTCTCATTCAAGAGGTTTCGTGAAATCGTCGACAATATGGTTATCGTATAAGACTTTCTTGGTTGAGATGTTCCTCAATGAACATTTTTACCAAGGCGATGATGAAAAATCACAATATGTTAATTAAGAACATAATGGATTGGATTGTCGCTGAAGTCGATGCTTCCTTTGTTGAAGGGATAAAATGTAGATAAGAGGTATTCCGTTGTTGACGCGAGTTTGCTTGTTCTAGTGAAGCTTGTTGAAGTGCTTCTCCATCCGATACTAATTTGAGAACCTTAAGCGTTTTGGAGAATCATTGGGTAAGTAAGTATGATAGTGCAAGTACCACTTGTGCTTTTCTTATCAACTTATTACCGACATAATTCCATTTGGCATACACTATGGCTTCTATTCCCGTTCTTTTGGGATACCATAATCCTAGTTGTGTAGTACCTTTTGATGTATCCAAACAAGCTCTTCCGAAAGAGTTGTTTTAGGAACTTCTCTAAAACGAGTACATAGACAAGCACTAAACATAATGTTTGATCTATTTGTTGCGAGAACAAGTAAACTTCCAAACATTTCTCTATGTTTAGTTTTACCTACGAATTCACAAATCTCATTCTTGATAAGTCATAAAAAGATTTAATCATTGTGAACTTGTGAATAACTAGGAATGTCTTTGAGTGATTATTCCTTGCTTTTGGAGCTTGCTTAGGTTATTAAAAAGTTTTTAATAGATTTACATTATTTTCTATTTTGAAAGATCTATTTTGTTTTAATGGTTGCTTTACTCTAATGTCCAAAAACTATTTTTATCAAATTTGTTTTAATCACAACTATGACCCATGATTCAAGTTTTTATGACCATGTCAATATTGCTTGACTCAATGTTTGACACAAGACGAAAAGATGTTGTTTTTCATTTTTAATTGTTCATCTTCCTTGTTATTAATCTTGACTTACTTGTCTTATCAATGTTTGATTTTCGACTAAGTTATCATCTACCAAATATGATATCTTAGAAGGAGGTGGTCTTTCATCGAATGCTAAATTCAATGACTCCTCGACTCTTTAGGTTTATTTACTTGAAACACTATGAGTGTAAATGTCCAAGAGATGCAACATCATAAGACTATGGGTCGAATTTGATGTGTAAATCCTAGATGTTTATAAATCATTTTCTCCCAATCATCCTAATGTATTCAAATGATTTATTTTTCTTTGTGTGTCTTATATGAAACTTTAACAAAAGAGTGGTTGAATTTAAGACACGATTGAAAATATAAGGTATAATGGCAAAAGATGTTGTATCACAAACATCTATGAAATGTTGTGGTTTTGCTAGATTTGCAAGCATCACAAAAGTGTTGGTTGTTAAATCACTTAGGAGATTCTTAGTTAGCTCACTTGTAGACAAGTATTAAGTGAGACTCAGTCAAGAGTTTCTCGTGTCTTTTCCCGAAAGTTTAAAGAGGTAAAACACCTTATATCTCCTACTAGATGTAGTGTCTAAATCCTTTAATCACGTAGGATCTAATCCTAGTTGTTACTCACTCAACATAAACACCTTAGAGTAAAAACTATTAATATCACCCACGACAAAACTTAATGTTAATCAACAAGAAGCAATGAAAGGAAAGTTGAAGAGACGTACCTTTTAAGCTCCATAGATGAGCCACCAAGAAGATAATCTTTAAGCAAATTATCTTGACTCGTAAGAGAGCTAAACTCAAATACTTATGAATCCAAGGAGGTTAGACAAACATATAAAAGTATTGAACATGATATCTTTATCCTTTTATCATGAGCTCCTAATAGAGATAGAATTACTCCTACAATTCTCTCATAGGTTTCACAAACACAACTTGTTTTGTTTTACTTGTTGATGGTGCATTTGAGTCAAATCCTAATCCGGTTTTATCTCTAAATGACTTTTGACTTATCAATAAGCTTTTGAGAGCTTTTGAACTTTCTTCAAATTTAGCAAGCATTTTTCCTTTTTCATTTTGTCTTTGAATTTCATATTTGTAATCTTGAGATATTTTGCATTCTAGATCAATTTCAACATTGCTTTCAAGTCTAGACATTTTATCTTCTAACATTATCTCTTTTTCAAGATTGTTCACAAGAGATTTTGAATGTTCATTGTTAAAGATAGTTTTTAGGTCCATGTTACATAAAAGTTTAGACTCATTTTCTAGTTTAGAAAACTCTAGGATAAATGTGTCAAAGCAAAAGTGTTTGGTTTCAAATTGTACCTTGCTTGATGTTTTATCTAGTTGAGAATCACAAACCGGATAGTTGGCTTCATCTTCATCCGTGTCATTCCATGAATCGTAAGCAAGGCCATTTAGAGCTTGACATAAGTAATCATCTTCACTTACACCTTCATTTAAAACATTTAAACTAGTAGCACATGTATTTATTTCAACTAGATATCTATCTATTAATTTTTCTAAGACTTCTAATTCATATGTGAGATCAAATTGATCATCTTTGACTTGACATATTACTTGATGAAAGTTTAACATATTTTTCCAAATATCATTAGCCGTTTGACAAAAATACACTCTTTCATATTCGGTCCTTGGTAAAGCTTTATAAATTATTATCTTAGCTTTAGTGTTTTTATCAAGTTTAGGATAGTCATCTTGATTTTCAAAACTTGTTTTCGTTGGTTTGAAATCACCAATAGAAATAATATGCCAAAGATCTTGATCAATTGATTTCACATACTTTTCAAATTTACTTTTCCATTCAAGGAAGTTTTCTTTTTCAAATAGCGGTGACTTTTGAATAGGTTCCCCTTCTTTGAGATTTTCAAAATCCATGGATCGATCCATGTTTTAAAATAAAATATATTTTAAAGATCTTGAGTAACGTAGCTCCTGATGCCAATTGTGGAAGACGAGAAGGGGGGTTGAATAGTTTACCGCTTTCTAACTTAATTATCTATAAAAAAACTTTACGTTTGATCAAAGATATAAACTCAAATTACTTGTTAATCTTTGAAGAGCTTTTCGTTTGATCAAAGATATACACTCAAAATACTTGTTAATCTTTGAAAAGCTTTACGTGTAATTAACGATTCTAAATAAAGACAATATGTAATATGCAAAGATAAAGAAAAAAACGATCAAACCACAACATGATTATTTATCGTGGTTCGGCTACAAGGACTCTTTTTCCTTGCCCTACATCCACGCCCCGAGTTTCCAACTCGAGAATTTCAAGCACTAGTCAACAAGGTCCTTTCACGGGTGGAGAAACCTTTAAAATCGTCTCTTACACTTTATCCGGTACAAAGCTACATACCGGGTCCTAGTTCAAGGTAGAACCAACCTAACGTCGCCTATCCACTATTTCCGACACTAAGCTAGATGTCGAGTTCTTTTACAAGGGTACAACCACTCCCGATAGTTCTTTTACAAGGGTACAACAACTCCCGACACACTATGTATTTTGAGGCCTAAAATACTAACCGATCACTTCTACACAAGATACAAATGAAGTATAAACTATCAAAGTTCATAAATAACAAAGCTAACAAGTTTTGCAACTTTTGAGTTGAAACTTGTAACTTCTTGGAAGAACTTGTGAACTCCTTTGCTACATAAGAGAATCACATAAGTCAAATGTTACCGAGTTAGATGAGAGAATACGTGCAATATATGTCCTAAAGTCATGGGTAAAAACTAGCAAGTGGCTTGGTATTTATAGCAAATCCTTCAGCAGGTCTGGCGGATACGGCGGAACCCTCAGATGGGTTCCGCCCGTGTACCTCCAGGGTTCCGCCAGGCTGACAGTAGGTTTTGCAATAAATCTTTCCAAACCAACCAAAGTCACATCAACTTAATTCTAGTCAAACACACATTGAATCAAAGTAGAATGCTTCCAAAGATGTGTAAGAGCTTATGGTAAGTCAAACACACAAACTTACCATAAATGCATGTTGATATGATGTGACACTTACTTATTTAAGAAATAAAAACAATGTTATGTTAAAAGAGAAATGTAAAATCTAGTTATACAAGACTTAAAACTAAAGTGATGTTTTTACTATAAACAAAAGTTCATACTTTGTCATTAACAAAACTTAGCAAAGATCATAAAATATAAATAACGTTTTAGGCGATATTTTTATTAACAATATCATTTGATGCAACATTCAGATGTAACAAGTAAGTTTTATATCTAAATTAAAAGAGATTCTTTATGAAATCCCATGGGATTCACAGATTATATCCCATGGGATTCACCCTTTTAGATTGTGTGTGCAATTAACAATTATGTTATTTTTAGGTACAATATGGTGTTTGTACCGTTCACCGGTGTCGATAATCACAGAAAGTGTGTCACACTTGGATTAGGAATTCTATTACATGAAGACACTGAGTCATACACGTGGCTTATAAAAGCATTTATGACAGCTTTCAAAAAAGAACCAACAATGGTGGTAACAGATCAAGATGGAGCAATGAAGAGAGCCATTGAAGCCGTTTTCACTAAAGCAAAGCACAAATTTTGCATGTGGCATATTGACCAAAAGATTCCAGCAAAGGTAATTTATCGAACTTATAAAAAATATGTTTCTTAACACATATGATACTATGAATCCCATGGGATTCTGTATGAAACTATGAATCCCATGGGATTGCCTAATAAATTCCATGGGATTGCATGATGAATCCCATGGGATTGACTGATGAATCCCATGGGATTCACATGAATCCCATGGGATTCATTTGTAAATCCCATGGGATTTACATGTGTAAATCATCTTATTTATGCTGATAACATGATTCTAAAACTATATCAAAAACAAATTTGTAAAGAGATATATGTAGAAACAGATTTCAAGAAGCATTTTAAGAAGATTGTTTTGGAATATGTACATGGAACCGTTGGAATTTGAAGAGAAATGGGCTAAGTTGATTGAGGATTTTGGTTTGCAAAATCACAAATGGATGACCAAGATGTTTAACCTACGAGAAATGTGGATTCCAGCTTTTTTCATCGACTCGCCATTGTTTGGTTTGATGAGAACCACATCAAAATCCGAGAGTGAAAACTCGTTCTTCAAAAGTTTCACAAGCCCATGAGCAACGCTAGTTAGTTTTATGATGTCCTATGAATCAGCAATGGAAAGACAACGATATAGGCAAGAACATTTGGACTTTAAAACATTTGACGCGGCTCCAAAATGTCTAACACAATTAGAGATTGAACGTCATGCAACAAAAGTGTATACTAGAACGATATTTCTGCTAGTTCAAACTGAAATATACGAAGCATGTTGGAATTGTACGATTCAAGATTTAAAGATAGAAGAAGGTTGTGAGATTGTAATGATAAGAGACAAAAATCCGTGGGTTTATAGAAAAACTAATAAGGAAGCTGCAAAAGAACAAGCAGAGGAAGACAATAGTGAAGAGAAGAAAAAGTTTATAGACTATAAGGTATGTTGCTTTTTATTCAGCATGAATCCCATGGGATTCACATACAATCCCACGGGATTCACTGTGAATCCCATGGGATTAGTTATAAATCTATGGTTTTCAGTATGAATTTTAAAAAAAAAAAGTAATTCAAAGTAATTCTTTTCTTATTTTTCACAGTGAATCCCATGGGATTCACAGTGAATCCCATGGGATTCACAGTGAATCCCATGGGATTCACTCCCATGGGATTAGTTTTGAGAATGAATTTGTTACCATGATATACACATGTAAATCCCATGGGATTGAGAAATGAATCCCATGGGATTGAGAAATGAATTTGTTACCATGATATAGACATTTTGCTCGATATGGTTTTCTATGCCGACACATATTCTTTGTCTTCAAGAACCGTGATATTAACAGTATATTTTGAGGCGTTAGACAAGGGATATAATACCACCTGAATTGAGAAGGAAAAGAAACAGATATGGGGAAAAAATGTAGAAGTTGAAAGACTTACAAACGAAGCAACTTCTGGACTGGACGATTGCTTATTCAGGTTAAGCAATAATGTAGAGAAGATGGGTGAGTTTGTAGAAAAGTTGAAGGTTTTGAAAACAGAAGTAGAGGCTGAGGTTCCAAATCCTCCTTCAAGTAAAACGGGAGATGTCATTGGTGAACATTATGCAATTTCTAATCCTGAGGAAAGAATAGTCAACAATCCAACAAAGGTAGGAAACAAAGGGAATATTACAGAAAAGGAATGCAATAAAAGGCGAAAGAGTGAGAGAGAGAAAAAGCACTTGGAGTTAAAAAGAAACAAGAGAAGAAGTGCTGCTTTTGTGGAATAAAGACCAAATTGCACACAAAAACAACTTGTTCGGATAACCCAAATAGGCAAAAGCCAAAACCAAAAGTTTCTTGAACAAACTTATTATATTATGGTTTTATGTTAGTTCTTTTTTATTCTTTACTTGAATATTTAAATGATTTGCAAAGGAAATTTCAGAATTTGTTAGTTATTTTCTTCTTTAATTGGATATTTAGATTATTTGAAAAGAAATTTTTGAAGTTGTGAGTTATTCTTATTTTTTAATTGAATATTTATAAGAATCCCATGGGATTATCAAATGAATCCCATTGGATTATCAAATGAATCCCATGGGATTATTTCCCTAATCCCATGGGATTCTTTGAAATTCATTTAAACCAGAAATCATTGAAATTTCTGAATTTGTTGTTTATTTTTATTCTTTAATTGAATATTCATAAGAATCCCATGGGATTAGAAATTGAATCCCATGGGATTATTTCCCTAATCCCATGGGATGCATTGAAATTCGTTTAAACCAATTACTTCAACAAAAACAACATAACCCAAATTCAAGGCGAAAGCCGAAACCAATAGTTTCTTGAACAAACTTATTATATTCTGATTTTCTGTTGGTTATTTTTTCTTCTTTACTTGATTATTCAGATGATTTACAAAGAAAATTCTGGTTCTTTTTTATTTTTCTTCTTTATTTGAATATTTATAAGAATCCCATAGGATTCATTTTCTAATCCCATGGGATTAGCAAATGAATCCCATGGGATTATTTTATAACTTCATTTAAAATTTCAACCATCAACAAGAAAATGTAAATAAAATATCATAAAAATCTGATAATAGCAAGAAAATCTATACAAAATATCATAAAAATCTGATAATAGCATAAAAGAAAATCTGTGTAAACCATCTGTGTAAACCAATTAGTTCAACAGTTATAGTTCTACCATTAACAAAAGACGAACTTCTAGATTTTGCAGTCACGTGCATCCCTATTCCTAATTGCTGAAAAAATTATAGACAGCTTTTCACCAGGAGGAAGTTTATCAAACTCCAATGCTAATTCATACATCTTACCCGCATGAACATTAATCTCGTGTAACAATATCTTGGTGGCAAACTTGAATCTCAATAACCTCAATTGGTCAGACTACTCTTTAGACTCAGCAACCAAACCACAATCCCATTTTCCAGGAGCTTCACCAGTGTAATTATCCATATGTAACATAGCGAAAACACCACATTCCTTGAAGTTGTTCTTGGTCTTCCACTTGAGGCTTGCGATTCTTGGCTTGACTTTACGAATGCTAGCATGTTTATTGTATCCATACAACTCCAGATGACGTGCAAATAACGTTTTCTACAAAAATTATTTAAAAAAAAGAGCATAAATAACTATAATTATGAGAAAATCACAGATTCGTCTAATATCTCATATAGTTCTGTATGAATCCCATGGGATTCATCATAAAAGTAACATGTGTCATATGTGTCAATCCCATGGGATTCAGAATGGGATCCAGAATGAATCATAAAAGTACTTACAAGAAGTTCACATGAATCTTCATACTTTTCCTCATACGTTGCTCCACAATTGCTGTTATCCAGTATCGTCATTGTGGTAACCCTTTTAGTAAGGCTGAAGACAACAACAAAGAAATGGCCCAATTTGCGAATAGGAAAAAATGCATGTTTAAACAAAACCAAAAAACATAATAAAAATGACAAAAAGTAAAAACAAAAGTAAAAAATTAAAACAAAAAAATATATAATTTTACCAATTCAATGCCTTTGAGAGCTATGCCACCAACATCATCAATGAGCCGAAAGTTCTTTTTCAAATTCTTGAAATTTATCATCCTCAGACTCCAATGTTCCATCAAACATAGTTATCGGCTGTATATGCGATTTTACAATATGATGTTACGATATGAATTGAAAACAGTTTACTAAGAAAAATAAAAAAATAATTACTTACAATACATCCAGTTGGGAAAAAGTGTCGCGATGGACAACCAGCTCCTCTAGAACGATTTTCATGATTCATAATTGCAGCTAAACAATTAATTACATTAGCATCAACTTCCAAACCGGGTGCTAATGTCTCCATATTCAAACGCACTGAATATGGCTCCCCAGAATGTGTTTCAAAAACTGGTTCACTATATAAGAAAAGAATCAAAAACTTGTTCACTATATAAGAAAAAAATCATTTAAGAATCATATCATATAATTGTGAATCCCATGGGATTCACATACAATCCCATGGGATTCACTGTGAATCCTATGGGATTCACTGTCAATCCCTCACATTGAATCAGCTAATAATGAAACTTATATAAAAAACACAAACTTACATCTTTTCGCCCTGCATCGCGAAAACACTATTCCCAAGAACGAACTCCGGCCTAGTTAGTTTAAGTTGAACCTTTGTCTTCTTGTTCATATATGGCGACAATAAATAGGAAGACGGTTTCACCAAATGCTTTTCAGGACTCAAACTTACATTGGAAGCACGAGTAGCCATATTTTGAGGAGTAATGGCACCTGGATTCACATCACCCATTGGCTCCACAGTACCTTCAGCG
This sequence comes from Artemisia argyi, assembly GCA_030686995.1. Classification (NCBI taxonomy): domain Eukaryota; kingdom Viridiplantae; phylum Streptophyta; class Magnoliopsida; order Asterales; family Asteraceae; genus Artemisia; species Artemisia argyi. The sequence continues at coordinate 139,945,567 of CM060682.1, forward strand.
ACCGACTTTAGCTTAATAAAACAAAAAAAATTAATTAAAAATAAATAAATTAAATTAAAACACTAATATTATCCAAGAATATTATATAATAGAACTCAGCAACTGCACAATTAAACCACTCTTCAATCAGCTCTAAATTGTTTTCGATCCATTGAGTTAAAGAGAAAGGTTCAGCAACTTGCTTTACGGGAACTGCATCATCTCGCTTCTCGGCATCTTTATCATCCCCATTACCATCATCACATTCTTCTTGTATTTGAGATGGATCAACCACTGTTGAAATAACTAAAACAAAGCTTATGGGATTTACACTTTGAACATTAGGCAACAAAACTTATGGGATTAACAAATGAATCACATGGAATTAACAGATGAATCCCATGGGATTCACAGATAAATCCCATAGGATTCAATAAAAGAGATCCAATATAAGGGAAAGAGATCCAATAAATTAACCAATGTCGGAAAGAGATCCAATAAAAGGGAACTACAACAATTATGAATTTAACAAATTTAACAAAGTTATTACATAAATTCGACGGTTTCAAGTACAAAAGGGAACCACAACAGGCTATCGGAATTAAGGATCGGTACCAGATAGGCGTTTATCATTTACAGTATCATCATCTCCCTCAGCACCTCCATTATCATCAGCTCGATCAAGATCTTCACCATTCAATGAGACTGGATGCTCGAGAATCTGAACATACCTTTGATGTAGTTCAATGAGCTTTGGATCGGCAGGAAATTCTACACCGCCTATAACCAAAAGTTCTTCAACGCCAATTCTCTCATTGCTTAAAACAGATAACTTTTCTTCAAGTTTTTTAAGCAATTCCTGAAAAAAAAAAAAAAAAAAAAAAAAAAAAAAAAAAAAAAAAAAACAAATAGGAATACTCATAATGAGATAAGCACATTGAATCCCATGGGATTCATACACAATCCCATGGGATTCACAGTTAATCCCATGTATGCCCATGGGATTAACTGTGAATCCCATGGGATTGTGTATGAATCCTATGGGATTAACTGTGAATCCCATGGGATTAACTGTGAATCCCATGGGATTGTTTATGAATCCCATGGGATCCTAAACATGCTCACACATAAAGAAGTATCACAAGAAAATAAAACAAGGAATTAAACAAACCTCCTTGTAAGAACTATCAGTAGAACAACCAGCAACAAAACCTTCCGTCTCTGGAAGCTCGGATTCGTCATAAAGATCTAACGTCCCCATAACCTCTTCTTTCAATTCCATGTCCTCCCTTTTTGACATTAAGAATGACGACCAATGTTTGATGGCCGGACGTGTGCGGACATAAGAAAGCTTCTTGTACTTGGTGGAATCTAAATACAAAAGCTGTAAACAAAAAAACAAGGAACGAAAAAGTGTAAGAAAGATACAACAAATATGTCACAGTTAATCCCATGGGATTCACAGTTAATCTCATGGAATTCACAGTAACATGATATAAACATAATATGTCAACAAATATGTCACACAAACATAAAAACAATTTAAAACTTCGTATAGTTTAAAACTTACAGCAAGAAAGGTATATGGCCCCGTGTATTTGTTTTGAAGAGTTGCCGGTTTTCTACTGAGTTTAAGACAATGAAAGATGTACTCACACCAATCAATACTACGAATATCAGTATCTTCACGAAGACGCTTAACAACATCAAGGTTTATTTCCCCCTGCAAACCAGCAACCATACCCATTGTATTCGTAAACAAGGTAAGAAAGTTGACTTTAAAAAGGAAATTAACTTCCTTAGACTCGATCAACTTGCTAGCAATATCATTCACTCTTATTTGCTTAGCAGATTTTGCTTCAAACTGACCAAACCAAACTTTCTCAAAATCATCTCCCACTGGCCTGGTTTCTAAAGATAACAAAGACTCGCCGCCAATCGGAATACCTAGCAGCTCATGAACTTTGGTAACAGTGGCCTGAATTGACTTCCCACCTTCCAACTTCAACTGGCAAGTCTCAGCATCAAAATTATCAACCACATACCTACCTAACCTTGACGGAATTTTGGTTATATCAAACTTGAAATACGAGCTAAACCCTATCTCCGCCAACAACTTCTCAATATCAACATTTTTTATGCCATGGATGGCAGTATGAAGGGCAGTAGGTGCTGACCTAGCATGAAGAATGGGAAATTTTTTAAGATAATCTTGATGTCGTTTATCTTCTTCTATCAAGACCTTTTCTTTCTTCTTGCCTTTCTTATTCAGCTTCGATTCATTCTCCTCATCAGTTTCTACTTTAACCAACGAATTCTTCAACAGAGTCTTCATCAACTGCTTCATAACATTGTCAGGTAAAATATCTTCTTTAACATCTTCTTTACCAGAATCGTCCTTCACTTTCTTCTTCCCCTTATCTTCTTCTTTATCAGAAACGGAAGAGTCGCCCCTCTTTCTCTTTGATTTATACTTTTCATCAGCATTACTCTTTGATATCTTCTTTTCATCAACATCTACATAAAAAAAACATAATATAAACCACTTGATAACAAAGAGATTCATAATGAATCCCATGGGATTGACAGTGAATCCCATGGGATTCATAATGAATCCCATGGGATTCATTATTAATCCCATGGGATTCACAGTGAATCCCATAGGATTCACTGTGATCAGAATGCTTATACCAGAATGCAGTACACTATGTGGCACAGGCTGCAATCAATTTATCATAAAAACAGATATATACTAACCTCAGCAGACCTGGTTTAAAACCACTATCTTGCAGACTCAATAAGCTCTTAAAATAAGCTCTAGCCTAGAATCTTAAGGGGGTAAAGTTACTCTATAATACTAAGATACTAAAAAGTGCAAAAACTCTAACACAAGTTTCCAACTAATCTACTAATTCAGATTATACTTAATACAAGCAGTGATGAGATTTAAAGACTACTTTGACTTTTAGCTAATATACCTACTGATTTTATGCCTAAATTATCTATTATTATCCTAATGCAAACTAATTGTACCAATATCACAGCAAAACAACAACAAGATCAGCAAGTAACTTACAAATCCAAACAGTCCCTATAAGTCTAGATTACACTACACCTACTGATTTTAGACCTCAAATCTTTCAATCAATGCTCAATCTAAATAACAAATTACTTACATGAACTAATTAAACTATGAATAACCACAATGAACTACTAAATAACAGATCCACAGAATGATCAAATAAATCTCAATAACATCTTAGTTCAAGCAATCAATTGTACAGAGAATCAAATAAGCTCAAGTATCACTACTATAACTAAAATATCATGGGATTCACTAGGAAATCCCATGGGATTCACTGGGAATCACTGTCAATCCCATAACTTTTAACATAATATTAAATTAGATAAAATACTCAAACAGAAAAACTTAAAGCAATAGAGATGAAATAAAAACAATTTTCATGGATTTGGGACTAGTAATGAAGGAAAAAACTAAACTAGGAAAAATTAAAAAAGCTATATAAGCTTAAATAAATATGCATACTGAATTTAATCAAACAAAAAAAGACATATCTATACCTTTTCGAACCTTGAGCTTTTGTTTCTTTGAACTCTCATCGACTTTTGCTAATACTAATTTCCGTTTCTTTGGAATTTCCTCCTGAACCAGCTTCTTGGATCTCAAAACAGGAGCTTCTGATATTACTTTAGCAGACTTCTTCTTTGGAGTGGTCTTAACTGGCTCCGTCACCTTAATATTCATCTTAAGCTTCTTATTAACAACAACAACAACAGAACCCTTGTCCGTTGACTTATCCTTAACAACAGACAACTTCTTACCCTTTTTTGATTTATATGTAACCAACTTCCCACTCTCCTCATTCTCACTCTCCACCACCTTCTCAATAACATTCTCCTCACTCTCCACCACCTTCTCAATAACATTCTCCTCACTCTCCTTCTCTTTCTCCTTCTCCTTCTCCTTCTCCTTCTCCTTCTCACTCTCCTTCTCCATCTCAGTCTCAGTCTCCATCTCCTTATCACTCAACAACTTCTTCTCCTTCTCCTTCTCACTCTCCTTCTCCAAATCAGCAACAACTGCAGCAATAACAGCACTACTCTCCTTTCCCTGATCAACAATCGCCTTCCCCTGAACATTAACCTCAAACTCTACTGGTTTGGCAGCCTCACCAACATCACCCGTTGGTTTTTTCTTTGACAGCGATTTGTTTTTTTTAACATCAAACGGATTGAACCTAGGCTGCTTCACCGGCGATTTTTTCTTTCCCAAATCATCGAACGGATTGAACCTAGACAACGGTGTTGGGTTCAATACGTTACCTACATAAATTATAAGATGAAAAGAATAATATTAGTTATAAGCAACTAACAACAGCAAAATCTAATCAATCACAAAGACCTAAAACTAACAAACAAAACAAAAAACTATAAATCTGATTCCTAAAAGCTAATACAAACACTCATTATATGTTAATCCCATGGGATTCAGTGATAATCCCATAGGATTATTCTTAAACACACTGATATTTGCCATAATTCTAATTCTATGTGAATCCCATGGGATTCAGCGATAATCCCATAGGATTATTCAATGAAGCAAAATCCCATTTGCTAATCTACTTATATCATAAACCACTAATTCTTATGTGAATCCCATAGGATTCAGTGATAATTGATGAGTGTCTAAATACTCATCATTTTATACCAATCTGAACTGCCAAAATATACAAAAACACTCAAATATGCATCAAAATACTTAAAATATCTTAGAAGTGTGTTTTATATGTTTCAAATGCAAAATAATCAAAAACAGATGAAAAATATACAAAGTTTGCATAATTGGCAGTTTCAGTCCCTCAAGTTTCATAAATTGGCAAAACTAGTCCCTGGTTATTCTAAAAACATGAAAAAGTCACCAAAGGTCCTTTTTAAATCACAAAGTTACATATTTAGTCCTTTGGTGCAAAGTTTCATAAAATTACAAGTTTAGTCCCTATACTTTGGAAATTGACATAAATGGTCCCTAGGATGTAAAAACTTTGAGAAAAATCAATTTTGGTCCTTGTGCTATTAATCTTTTGCAGGAATGGTCCTTGGTGTGAAGTTTGGAGAAATTACATAATTGGTCCCTCAAGTTTGGCAGTTTGTCAATTTCAGTCCCTGTGTATTAAAAAATGAAAAATATCAAATATACCCTTGTACTATTCATCCTTGTCAAGTTTGGTCCTTGTGACATCCTTGGAAAAATCACAAACTCAGCCCCTTAACTTTCAGCAATTTACATTTTTGGTCCTTGTGATTTATAACCTAAAAAACCAAACGGACCTTAATATTATTCAATCCAAACACAAACATAACCAGCCCACCCTTTTTATTGTGTGATCCAATCCACCAGGCCCAACTCCAAGCCCAACCCCTTAAATAAATAAAAAACGGGGTCAAACTAAAAAGTCAAACAAACCACCCTGGTTTAGTTTTTCCCTCCATCTCCCTCACACCACCACCTGAGTCACCATACCAGGTGGTTTTGCCACCTGCTACCACCACCTCATCACCTCCACCTCACCACAACATTCCAAACTCAATTAAACCCCTAAAACCCTCACACGTTACTCATCTGACACAGTAATACCTTTGGCGCCAAGTTTCTAATTTAAACGGTGGATATGAGTTTGACTAATCCAAGGGCTCTGATGTGGTGGGAAAGGTCACAGGGGGTCCCACAAACCTCATAAGTCTCTACATAAGGAAAGAGAAGCAGAGGAGATGAACTATTAGATTAGTTTTAGAATAATTAAATCGTATTTGGTGTAATTTTCAATTCCAGTTGTAATTTCAATCAAATCAGTTGTATTAAGTTATTTTTAGTGTAATATAAGTTTTCTTAAACCTTTGATTACATTCTTGTTTATTAAATTCGTATTTAGCAATTTTATGTGAAATTGACAAATTCACATAACATTGTTATCTGTTGTTGTTTTGGAATCTCAAGCTAATATAAGCTCTTGACAAAAGCTTCTGTAAGTTTTAGTAATCTTAAAAACCAGTATAGAGTTAAAAATAGGAAAATCTCAATAATATAAAGAAAATTAGAAAATAAATAAAAAAATAGTTATCAAAGCCTGAAGAATGATGGTGCAGGGCAAGGAGTGATTGCTGTGGTATTAGTTACCTCTTGGGAGGTCATAGGTTATGTCTTGAGTTCATTGGTACCCTAGTCTCAGTCAGGATCATTGTAAGTCACAATCTTGATATTTGCAAATTCTATTTTCTTATTGTTAGTATTGCATTCTACTATTCAATTAGCTTTAAAAATGGTATAATAAGATAGTTAGATCAGTAGTTAGGTATTTCAAGGTTTAATCATAAGTGAGTTAGGGTAAACTGCCTATAAAGGAGTGTTTGGATATCTGTGTTACTCAGTGTATGTTTGGCTTTCAAAAGTTGAAATCAGTTCAGTCATGTTTCCTTAGGTAATATTAGAGTAGAGAAACCATAAAATTAGTAGTCTATTAATTAAAAAGTCAAAATACTAGTCTAAGCTTAACAAATTGTTCACTGTTGTTGTTTTAAGTAGTATAACCATATATTTTAGTTCATTAGTTATTGGAATAGCTTAAACTTACCTCTTATTAGCTTATTGTCACATATTCAGTCATAATATTAAGCTCAAAGTTCAATAAAGTCAAATCTTAGGTTTATATCAAAAATCAAATTTTGCTCATCTCATATTTTCTCAAATCTTGTGGGATTTTTGTAGATTTGTGTAATAGGTTTTAGAATCTGAAAATTGTTGTAGTCATAGTACCCCAGTTCAATTCTTGATTCCAACTCTTGTTATATTTTTAAGATTTTTATTGTGGGTCCCACCCTTGCTCAAAGACACCTGCAGGGCAAGGTATTGCCCTGCTGCAGTCATCACAGTTCCACATCACCAACTTTGGTGGTGGTTTGTGACCACCTCAGTGGGCCCCACTTGTCAACCTTAGTATCTTTGAGCCCCCCTCCTAGTAGACTACCTGTATTGACCAATAGTTTGACCTGAATCACTGTGGACCCCACTTGGATTTGCCTTTGAACTTTGTCCCATAATCTGTCTCAGAAAACCAATAAGCAAAAGCTTATTGTGGCTTATTGGCTTATTCAGTGTACCACTAGTGTTTTTTCTAGCTTATACTTGTTTACTTATCTTAGTTGAATTAGATTTTACTCTTGTGGACCCCACATAAGTCAATTCTAGCTCATTTCTTTCTTTGGTCAACCAAAGTCAACTGTGGAGGTAATAAGCCCCCACACTGCTTATTATTAAGCTATAAAATAGTTGTTTTTATTAAAGTTAGTTGTTTTTATATATAAATTAGTTTTGTAAAAAAAAAATTTCAAGAAAAAACCAATATAAAAATAAGTGATAGTTTCTATTTAATTTAATTTAATTTTAATTTTCATTTTTAGATTTTTATTAAGTAACCTACCTTTTTATATTTTTATTAATTTCCTTTTATATTAAAGTATTTTTAGTAATTTTATTAGATTTTTGTAATTTCATTTGGTATTTATTAGATTTAAAATTAGTTTTATTAATAATTAATCAATAATTAAGTTATAAATAGCATAATTAATTTTTATAAAGCAACACCTAGATTTTATATTTTTCCTAGCTTTTATAAGTCATAAAATAATTTTAGAAATTTTCTTGTAATTTTTAATGTTCAGTTACTAGTTTTTATAATTTAAATAGTTTAATTGATAATTAATTAATAAATAGAATAATAATTAGTAAACTAGTTTGAAAATACATAAAATAAAGTTTTTATAATTTTTTAGGATTCCTGTGATGGTTAATTAGATTTATAAAAATCTTCTTAATTATCTAAGTCTTTTTAGTATTTATAATAATTTAAATCATATAAATAGTTAATTAATAATTAAATAGTTAATAATTAATAATAATTAGAATAATAGTGTGAAAAATATAATTTTATTTTTAAAATAAGTTTTATAATATTCTAGACTTTTACAAATTTTAATTTTAATTTTCTAGACTTATTTTACATTTTCTTATTTATTAGTTAATTATTAGATAATTAATAATGGTAATTAAATAAATAATAATTAATTAAATAATTAGTAATTATAAAATAAATATTTTAAGTTTATTTAATTTGCATTTAAGCCCCTAAGGTTTGCAAATTACTACTTTAGTTAAAACCGTTTTTATTTTGTACGTTTACGTAGAATTAAATTAAACGTACGCGTTTTTAGTTATTAAACGTTTTTAGATATCTAGGTTTTACGTAATCATTCCAATAGTTTATCTAAGTTATTTTATTTTATAAAACCCTAGTATAATCACTCACTCACACTTTGTTCATATTCCTGTTCATATTCACTCGATCACAGATTCGTTTTTAATACCATCACAACCTCGTTGGGACTTTACGACCCGGGGAAACACTGTATTCCACGGAAGCATTTGCCTTAGACGTTTGACTTGGTTGAACATCACCTGGTAAACTTAGTTGACTGTTTGAGGCGAATCAATAATCCCATAGGATTATTCAGTGATAAGCAAAATCCCATTTGCTTATCTACTTATGCTTATTTCAAACCAAAAAATAAGCAAAAATAAGCTAATCCTAAACAGTCGTTATATAAAAAAAAATTAACTAATCCTAAAATCTAATCTACTCGCTAACATAAACTAATCCAAACTCTCATTCAGTAACAAAAAAGCTAATAAAACCACAAAATAAGCTAATAAATTCAAAAAATAACCTAATCGATAACAAAAATTCAAAATAATAACTGATTTAAAAAAATAAGACAAAAATATACCATATTCGACATTATCAATGGGTTCCGACAACAAACGTTCTTTAGATTGCGCTATTTCACCACGTAGGTCCATTTAAATGGATGAATAACGATTTACGGTAGATATAAAGGCGGATTAATGACGGATTAACGGCGAATTAACGATTTAGGGTTAGGGTTTGAATTGGGGGAAATGAGGAGAGTGTGTGTGTAAAATGCGTTTTACTGTGTGTGAGGGTGAGTGTGAGTGAAACACGTGAAATGTGTGATACAGGGTGCAAATAAGAGTAAGTTTGGAAAGTACAAAAATGCCCTTCCGGTTTTTTTTTTTTTTTTTTTTTTTTTTTTTTTTTTTTTTTTTTTTTTTTGTGTCTAATTAATATACACCGTTGGATGAAAGGGGGATGGATGGATGAGATCGTTTAATTTGTACTTTAACTAAATGTAGTTTCGTATAGAACTTTTCTCATCAATACATACATAAATATCTAAAGCTTTTGTAACCGATATGATGCTAGAACGAATCACAAATAAACAACTAAAAAGTTTACTCAATAAGAGCTAGAAGAGGTCAAGTAGTGGATGAATAAAAATAATGATGAAGTTTCAATTTTTTGAAGGGATGATGATAAAAATGCCCTGGTTGGCAAAGGGGTGAGACTATTTAAAGTAAACTTTTGTGTTTCCTTATCTAGATTAGGGCAATTAGTATTTTTTGGACAACTAAAATCTGTAAGTGATAAGTGTCACTTTACGGATTACAAGATAGGGTAACTTGTGTACTTTTTAGGTAGTTGGTATACTTTTGGGCAACGGGCGGCCCTGCTGTCGAACACTTGGCGTCATATGGTTGGCTAAAATCGAGTTGCCAAGACAACTATTCTAGATAAGGAAACACAAAAGTTTAGGTCTAGATAGTTTCAACCCTTGGGCAATTGAGGCATTTTTGGAATTATCATTTTTTTTTATAAGATATACTCTCAAAATTTTACGCTAATTGGTCAGGACCCTCCTTTGCCCTCACTAAGTTTCGCCGTAGGGCGTGCTAAAGCACAACCCTGAATAGTTCATGTTGATATATCCAGAGGTGTTCATTGGTTCGGTTTTTGTGTTTGTGAGTTGTATGGTTCGAGTTTATCGTTTTGAAAATTTTTAAAGTCAAAACCAAAACCAGATCATACTAATTATAGACTGAATAAAACTAAACCGTACACCAAATTAGAATTCAGTTTGGTTTCAGTTAAAAAACAAAAACCAAATTCAATTAAACATAAAAATATAATCTAGATATCGTAAATAAAAATCTAAAAGTTTAGAAAAAATAAACAAATCAAAAGGTCTCAAAATGATCAAGTAAATCAACAAAACACGAGTGTAAAAAACCAAAAGGTTTCACCAACTAAAACTTCCAGTCTGGTTTTATACAATTTTGGCCTTGTTTATTTTTCGGTTTATTCGATGTCAAACCAAACACTGAACACCTGTAGATATATCAAGTTTGTCTAAGACTATGTCGCATCTAGTTTTTTAAGGTTTGGTCAATTGATACTAGCTTATGTAAGGAAGAGCTGACTCGTATTCCGATATAGGTTAGATTACATGATGTGCCTATCCAAGTTTTTGAAGATGATGGTATTAACTTGATTGCTTCCTTTATTGGCAAACCTATTATGTTGGATTCGTACACAAGCTCTATGTGTAAGGATTCTTGGGGGTAGAAGTAGTTTTGCTCGATGCTTAATTGAAGTTGGTTCAGTGGATGAGCTTGTAGAAGTTATTACTATTGGTGTCCCCTCTCTTACAGGGGATGGGTTTACTAAAGAATCTATCCGAGTTGAGTATGAGTGGAGGCCTCCTAGGTGTACATCATGTAAGATTTTTGGGCATATCTGTGAGCATTGTACTAAAAAAGTGATTACACCTCCTGTTGCTACTACTTCTAATGTCGTTACTCCTTCTACTATGCATGCTAATGATGGTTTCCAAAAGATGAGTCATAAGAAGAAGAAAGGTAAAGCCTAGTCTGGTAATGGGAGTCAAGTTGGTACTTCTATCAAACAGACTTTCAGGTATGAGCCAAAGAAGATTACTAGAGAACCAACTAAGGGAGCTACTACTAGGAGTAATGTGCCTACATCGCCATCTATGTTGAAGTCTAAAGGTTCCTCCTCTAAGGAAGGTGAAGTTTCTACGTCAAATCCTTATGCTGCTTTAGCTACTGATGAAGATGGTGATGATGATTGTGTTGATAACGTGTTTGATGAATCGGCTAATTTATTTCATAACCCTACTAAAGGGGGAAGTTCATCTTTCACGGCAGCTGCTCGTTAGCTTGTTTTGTTTTGATTCTTGTTCTAGGTTCATATTTTGATTCTAGAGTTGTTAAAAGCTTTTGGCATGTCATAAGCTCTAGGTTAGTTGTCTATCAAGCTATTTTAGCTTGAGGTTAATGTGGTACTTCAGCCACATTCCATTTGTACTTAAATGTTTTGGTTTTAATTTATTTACCAGGGTGCAGGATTACTCCCCTTTAACAAAAAAAAAAAAAAAAAAAAAAAAAAAACGGGTAGCATGCATCACCTTTTAACTAAAGCTAAAGCAGAACCATAAGACCCCCCAATGCTAGTTATGTCATCTAACAGAAACAACAAAGTGGCAAACTGGAACAGAATGCCATGTCGCGTCACTAACTGGTTGCAAGATGAAATATCTAAACACTCCATTACATGCCTTAACCACGATGACAGTATGTTAAGCATATGCATCTAAAGTCTAAACATTTGAATAAATTGTTGTTGACTTGTTTATAGACATATCACCTTCGGGAGCAGCTCTTTCTCATTTATAAGCTAAAATGGTGGAACACTTTTTTTACGATAAATCAAAACTACCTGCACCTCAGTCCTCAGTCAAGATCTGCTCCATCTATACCACTTAAAGATCTGCTCCATCTATACCACTTAATTTATAACGGATAATTCCATATATACCCAATATAAACATAAAATGCCATATATACCCAAAATAGATGTTTTGAATGCATGACGTACAATGTATTTATAGCATGTTTTGGGTAGATATGTCATTTATGTTTTAGTCGGTTATCTATAAAGAGTAAATGCCCATTCTTGAAATCTTTCTTTAAAACTTAAATTAATGTAGTTGGCCTAAATTACCCCTACGTATCTCTTAATACACCTTAAGCTTAATCATTTCTGAATTTGACAACTTTTCAAAAACACACTATATTAATTTTAGAAAACACACGCTTTGTATTTCAAAAAACAGTTGCTTTGCATTAAAGGTCGAACCAGAATCACGATTACGCAAGTATAATTATTTGCCGCGCGCTATACACCGTTGCTTTGCGCGGGTATACTTCTATTTTTCGCAAAACGTATGCACGACGAAGTGGGAATTGAAACTGCCCAAAACCAAAAAATTGAACTTAAGTTCAAGAATTTCACATAAAATACTCTTGACGTCTAATTAATATATCAACTGAATATGAGTCTTTGAGCAAACTGACTACCAAAATTTAATGAAATATTTTTGCATAAAAAAATGCTTGTCCAGAGTTAATTATCTGACGACGCGTATCTGTCCAGCTCAAGTGATGCTATTGCTTTCACAAGCGCCTTGTATGTGTTGACAGTACTTTAGGACATGTTTTGTTGAATATCATAGTTGCATGACATGAACCTGCAAAAAGTGAGCGAACACATAATATAATGAACAAATAGTAAATTATTTGTTAGTAATGATTAGTAATTTGCTAGCCAAAAATATATAACATTTAGTTTTATCTACTCCCCCAGCCATATTCATTAGCAAAATCCGTAATAAAACACAAAGAAAATAGGTTGCATGAATACGAAGAATGGTGATAAACAAACACATGTGGGGAAAACCTACAAGAAGCAATATGGTTTAGAAAAACCGTGTTTTGATATTATGAAAATCACAAGTAATCACAACATATGATACGCGTCTATGATCCAATCCAATCAGCTAAACATGACCAGAAGAGACTAACAGCTAACGGAATTACACACACGTATAAGTTTATCCGATTGTAGTAACTCAATTGAATGAAAGGGAAATGCCTAAATACGCAAGCTAGTATTTAATGGGAATTGCTAATCACTGTGCAGTGAATATGTTGTATTGTTGTAAAGTGGTCATCTTGTAGCTTTAAAACCAGCAGTATATTCACCCAAAACACGTCTCTGTAGAACAGAAACAAAACCCATTAAAGGGCACTGCACAGGAGGAAAGTTCCCTGTTCTTAAAGGTTCTACGTGCTCTAATCGCAGTGAGCTTCCATACATATACATCCTGTTGGAATTATTATATCATGACTATCATATTAATAAACCAAGAACATCAAAGTGAGCATTAGCGGAAGCAATTATAATAGATCGAATAACATGTAATTAATTAATCATTAATTTAAATAGTAAACATACCGTAGTGATTCTAGCCCGAACAAGAATCAATGCAATCTTCCGGAACCAATGAACCCTAATTAGGGTTTATAAGGATTATATGAATTACCCCTTACCGTTTTGTAATTCAATCCAAGAATCAAACAATAGTGTGTTTGATTCACGTTCTTGTACACACGTACTAATTCAAGGAAAAGATTATGCAAGTAATTATCACAAAACAATTTTAGATGCAAGAAATCGAAACCCTTAGGGTGTTCGGTTTGATGATCGACCAAAGAAAAGAAAAGAGAAGAAAACCCCAAGTTGTGTGTGTACAAGTTATGAGAAAACTCTTCACCTTGGGTTTGCTTATATACTAGAGTTTACTTGGAGCTCAAGGCACAAAGGAGGTGGGTTCCTCCTTGGGCCGATCGGTTCTAGCTCCCACAAGGGGATTCCGGAACCTTCTTTTGTTTCCATGTATTGTCTAGTAATTAGTTTCCTAATCTTCGTTTAATAATTAATTAGTCATTAATCAATAATACTAATTATTATTTAATTGTTTTGTGTTTAATAATTAATTATAACATTTTATAAATAATTATTACATTTCCTCTTCATACGTATTGTGTGCAATCCCGTGATCTCAAGTTCGATCCTAACACATGACTATTATTATTTTGTCTATAAAACCAACAGCTCCCACTTAGACATATCATAATAGTGTGATCACATCGATTAGCGTCTTGCAACACGTCGATGCCTCTAGTACAACTTGAGTAAGGCTCCTGGAAAACCTTTTAATGATTTCTCATTATTATTATCCCTTTGTTTCTAATACTACGTTAATAAGGATATGGATCTAGGTCATTCCTTAATTAACCATTCTGTTTCTCGTTTTTAGAAATTGACAAGATTACCAAATCTTTTGAACCTTTCATAAAAGACCTTGGGCGTGGCCACGCAAACACCTTGACAACCCTACGAGGGGCCCAGCAGTATTAAACTCCAAAATTAATTTGAAGGAACAAATTCTTTATTGACTACAAGCAAAACACACAAACTTTGTAACATTTCCGAAAACAACCCTTATTACTACCAGTTACGTATAGCGTTAAGTTGTTCCACAAAAATGTACTACATTCATGACCGTTATCTTGTATCTCAAGTCTAAGGATAACTTCTTATGATTTACTTAATGACAAGATCCATAAAGTAACATCATATAGTTGGGATAAGTCCTATATTCAGTATCATCAAATATCATCTGAAATGGCATGACTACGCATCAATATACACTAAGTATATTATACCAACTTCATACTTGTCTTAATTTAATAATATTCCCATATTATTAACTGACAACGGACAATTTAGAATAACTCTTATTCATGGATTTAAACATGCAAAAATAGGACAACAATAATTAACAAATGGAAATAAACATACCAACATACTTTATTTCATTAAAATAATAATTGTTTACAATATCCTTTATCCAAATACTAATCACAGTTATGCATGAAACTACTAGCTAATTTAAGCCCAATTCCATTGGATAATCCATTAAGCTTTTCTTTCGCCAAAGCCTTAGTGAATGGATCAGCTAAGTTTTCATCTGTGTGAACCTTCAATAGATTTATTTCACCTTCGTCAACCTTTTCACGAACAAAGTGATACTTCTGTAGAAAATGTCTGGTGCCTCTCATGACTCCAGGTTCATTGGCAAATATGATTGCAGCAGAATTGTCACAATACATATCAATAGGTAATTCAATTGAAGGCATAACACCAAGCCCAAAAACGAATTTCCTAATCCAAACAGCCTCCATAGCAGCTTCCGAAGCAGCAATGTATTCAGCTTCTGTTGCAGACATCGCAATTGTACTCTGCTTCTTGCTCCTCCAATCTACAGCTCCTCCATTGATAACAAAGACATAACCCGTCTGAGACTTC
This sequence comes from Artemisia argyi, assembly GCA_030686995.1. Taxonomy (NCBI): domain Eukaryota; kingdom Viridiplantae; phylum Streptophyta; class Magnoliopsida; order Asterales; family Asteraceae; genus Artemisia; species Artemisia argyi. The sequence goes on from CM060682.1 coordinate 139,960,770, forward strand.
GAATCATCTTTATTACTTTGAAAGGATGCATCACAGAAACCTGTAACACAAAGTTCTGTAGATGGATTTCCACCATATACCAAAAACATATCTTTTGTATTCCTCAAATACTTAAGAATATGTTTAACAGCAATCCAATGTTTTTCACCTGGATTCTGTTGAAATTGACTGGTAATATTTTGAGCAAACGCCACATCTGGCCTTGTGCACTTAACCGCATACATAATAGATCCTACAGCCGAAGCATAAGGAACTTTACTCATGCGAGCCACCTCTTCAGGTGTTGAAGCACAATACTCATTACATAAGCCATGTTTTACTTCCATCGGCAAATATCCTTTCTTGGAATTTTGCATATTGAATCTCTTCAATATTTTGTCAATGTAAGCACTTTGACTTAATCCAATTAACCGCCTTGATCTATCTCTATAGATTTTGATTCCCAGAATGTATGCAGCTTCTCCTAAATCTTTCATAGAAAAGCACTTTCCAAGATATGCCTTAACAGCTTGTAAACTTGGAATGTCTTTTCCCATGATTAATATGTCATCAACATATAGAATTAGGAAAGTTACATTATCACTCCCACTAGCTTTGTGATACACACATGGCTCATCAAGATTTTGAGTGAATCCAAACTTTTTAATTTCAGCATCAAACCTCTTGTTCCATTGTCGTGATGCTTGCTTTAATCCATAAATGGATCTCTTAAGCTTGCAAACACGATTTGGAAATTCTGGATTTTCAAACCCTTCTGGTTGTGCCATATAGATGTCTTCATCTAGATGACCATTTAAGAAAGCGGTTTTCACATCCATTTGCCAAATCTCATAGTCATAGTACGCTGCTATAGCTATGAGAATTCTTATAGCTCTTATGTCTGCTACAGGAGAAAACGTCTCCTCGTAATCTATTCCAAAAGTTTGAGTAAAACCTTTAGCAACTAGACGAGCCTTATAAATGTGTGCATATCCATTCATGTCAGTCTTGATTTTGTAAAGCCACTTACTCCCAACTACCTTGGCACCAGGAGGTAAGTCAACTTCTTCCCAGACTTCATTGTCATTCATGGATTGTATTTCCCCGTCCATAGCAGCTTTCCATTTAGCTTTTTGAGGGCTTTTAATGGCAGCTCTATAACTAGTAGGTTCATCAAGATCCCCTAGTGTATGCTGATCGACCTCTACATTGAGACATAGACGGTCAGGAGCTTTCACAGATCTTGAAGATCTGCGAATGGGAATTACTTCAACTTCCGGTGGAGGACCCAGACTTTCCGGTTCTATAGGAAGTGTGCTAGTGTTTTCTGAAGGTAATGCATTATTTAGATCATCTTCTAAATCATATACTCTCCCACTGATTTCTTGAACGACAAATTCACTTTCAAGAAAATCACCATATCTTGCAATAAACACTTTATTCTCAAGTGGGTAGTAAAAGTAGTAACCCATAGTTTCCTTAGGGTATCCTATGAAAATGCATTTTACAGATCTTTGTTGGAGTTTATCTTGTGAGTCACGTTTAACATACGCCTCACAACCCCAGACCTTTAAATAAGACAAGTTCGGAGCTTTTCCAGTCCATATCTCATATGGTGTCTTATCAACCTTCTTGGTGGGAACCATATTCAAAATACGAACAGCTGATTCAAGAGCATAATCCCAAAAAGACAAAGGAAGATTAGTAAGATTATATATTGATCGAACCATGTCCAACAATGTACGATTCCTTCTCTCAGATACACCATTTTGTTGTGGAGTATATGGAGATGTGAGATTCTGGACAATTCCATTCTCAGTTAAGAAATCTTTAAAATCTTGACTAAGGTATTCACCACCTCGATCAGAACGAAGAGCTTTAATCTTCTTTCCCAATTGCAATTCTACTTCTGCTTTGAAAACTTTAAATGTTTCAAACACCTCATGTTTATGTTTAAGTAAATAAACATAACCATAACGGCTGAAATCATCCGTAAAAGTTAAGAAGTAGACAGCACCTCTCCTTGACACATGTCTAAGTGGTCCACATACATCCGTGTGTATTAAACCAAGTAGATCTGAAGCTCTTTCCATATTATTATGAAAAGGTTTCTTCGTCATCTTCCCAGAAATACAAGATTCGCATTTATCAAATGACTCATCATTGATATTATTCAAAAGCCCTTCACGTTGCAGCTTTTGCATGCGAGTCTTGCCTATATGGGCAAGTCTACAGTGCCAAAGGTAAGACGAATTCAAGTCATACTTCATTCTCTTACTTATGCTGTACATCGAATTATTATTATCATATCAATTTCAAACACACCATTCACAGCAACAGCATTAAAATAAAATACACCATTTAAAGAAACAGAAATTTTATTGCCATCAATAGTATGAGAAAAACCAAGATCCAACAACCATGAAAAGGAAACAACACCTCTAATTATAGAAGGTGCATAATGACAATTGTTTAAACAAAGTACTAAACCCGAAGGTAAAACTAAATCAAACATTCCTATGGCTTCAACTGCTGCTTGTGCTCCATTTCCCACATGCAGAAATTGCTCCCCATAAGCTAGTCTCCTTTTCTCTCTAAACCCCTGCAGTGTATTACAAATATTAATACCACATCCAGTATCATATACCCAGGAATTTATTTCACGAGATAAAGTAAATAATTCAATGACAAATAAGTTACCTGAAGTGCTGGCGCCCATGTGCCCAGTCTTCTTAACCTTGTTGTTTCGCAAGTCATCGAGATAAAGAGGACAATTCCTCTTCCAATGGCCCATCACCTTGCAGTAATGGCATCCTTGATCCTTCTTTGGATTATTCTTGATAGGAGGGTTCTTCTTAGGTTGAGGTGGTTGATAAGCCATAACTTGCTTATTCTTATCATGCTTCTTCTTTCCTTTACCCTTCTTCTTGTTCGCATTTGGCTTGTTAATTCTACCCCCTTGTATTGCTAGTACTTGGGGCGTAGGAGCCTTTTGTGGTGTACCTTTCTCATAATCAATGAGCAGTGCGTGTAATTCACTTACAGTCTTCCCCACGCAATGCATATTGAAGTTCCTCACAAAACCACTAAATTCCTTATCAAGGGATCTATTGATTAAGTTCACAGCCATATCATTGTCATAGGGTTTCCCAAGTGTTTGTAGTTGATCCATGTAACTTTTCATTTTCAACACATGAGCACTCACAGGTTCACCAGGACCTTGCTTACAACCATGTAGAGCTTCCATCAAATCGTAAATCTCTACATTTGATGGTTTCTCATAAAGTTTCTTGAGTTCATCAATCATGTCTTTGGGAAAATACTCCTCAAACTGTCTTTGAAGAGCTGTGGACATTCCCCCTAACATCATTGCGGCCACATCAATATGTTCCTTGGTGTCAAGATTCCATTTGGCCTTAGCAGCATCAGTTGTTGCCACGCCTTCAGGTTCAGCAGGACAAGGCGTTTTCAAGATTTCGAGTTGACCAGTCACTCGTAGGACAATCCTTAGTGAACGGTACCAATCATTGAAATTTTCCGAGCCAGTCAATTTTTCTCGTTCAAAATAAGTTTTGAACACAGAACGTAGGTTGGTGTTATCAGTTTGAGCCATTTCTACAGATAAAGAAAGTTCAAAACATTAGTATTTTTGATAATACAATTTTTCAAGAAAATTAAAATACCCAAGGAAAATAAATCCATAGAATAATCTTGAAAACTAGGATCCTCCATAAACATAGTTTCATCACATTCAGTTGATCTGCTAGTAATGAAAGTATAATATGAGGTAACTTGTCGTACAAGTAATTGGCAAAACATTTGTCCAATTCCTAGATTTATGGGATTTACAATCACAAAACATTTGTATTGTAAGCATGTTTAGTCCCCATCTTAATGCCTTGAGTCAAGTCTCACTTCCTACTCAATTTAAGTCGTCTAACTTAAAAACTGTAAACTCACAAATCCATCACATCAGTTGATCTGCTAGCAATGAATTTATGAAATTTACCTCTCCATTGCAATCTCGCCAAGTCTCACTATGACGTAAATTACAACTTCAAGTGTTCTTAATTAGATGGCATTCAACTTAATTCATAAGGGTATAACTATTTTGATGTGATCAAAATAATGTATGAAGAAAGATGCATACAACTTCATAACATTGGTTTTACAAAACATTTTTATTACCAATTTGCTAAGAGTAAAATAACAAAGTTTTGATTGAGGTATCGGGTTCACCAATTAAAGAATAACCATCAATTATCGTCCACTATATCGTACTTTTGCATAAGCTCGAAAGCTTAGTGTTTCGGATAATCATTGTGGAATTGTGGATTATTCACCCTTAAGATGACAATGTACATGTAATGGTTGTTCGGTAAGTCTAATTCACACACAAACGAGCGTTAAGACAGAATGTTGTCTATCTAAGGCCACAATTTAATGCGTTGCCATCCTTATACCCATCTTATAGTGTGTAAACTTCGGTCGAGCCTATTTAACCATTACGTACAAAAACATCAATCAACCAATTCTTTGAAATTTTAACTCTTAAAAACCAAAACAATTTCGCCATTATTTAGTCCGTATTATTTTTTCTATTCAAAAAATTACCCTTTCGTTTAAATAAACATGTCTAACACAATAAATAAACAAAACAAGTAATAGACAATAAAAAAATAAAACAACTAAATAAACACATATACATAATCATAACAATTAAATATGTATAAAACATGTAGCCACATGCAAATCTTATTAAAAAATCCTATTAATAATCAAATCTAGGCGTATAACGTATTAATTCAATTAGGGCTTTCTTTTTCTTAGAAAAAGAGCCACATACATCGATAAATCGATTGCGTAAGCCAAAATTAAATAAATACCACATAGCACATAATTGATTACTTAATATTGGAGTCTTCCCCAATTCGACATCTATTAAAATTTACATGTTTTAATATAACTTAACCATTAATATATATAAGCAATTTAAACCATTTAAATAACACAATAAAAAAAATCCATGCAAACATGCACTTTTCATGGATTTAGCTTAACAATTAACAAATTGCACCAAGATCGTTTACTAAAACGCATAAACAATTACATGACATCTTAGGGTTTCTAGTCAAATTTTATAAAAAAAAATAAAATCAAAACCCTAAAAACCCCTTAGGTCTAAATCGACCCAAATTAGGGTTAGGGATAAAAACACAAACCCTAAAAAAAAACATGTAACTATACGAATCAAAATCCAATTTTTATGCGTTGCGATAATTAATTACACATTATAACCTGTCTCTGATACCACTGTTGGAATTATTATATCATGACTATCATATTAATAAACCAAGAACATCAAAGTGAGCATTAGCGGAAGCAATTATAATAGATTGAATAACATGTAATTAATTAATCATTAATTTAAATAGTAAACATACCGTAGTGATTCTAGCCCGAACAAGAATCAATGCAATCTTCCGGAACCAATGAACCCTAATTAGGGTTTATAAGGATTATATGAATTACCCCTTACCGTTTTGTAATTCAATCCAAGAATCAAACAATAGTGTGTTTGATTCACGTTCTTGTACACACGTACTAATTCAAGGAAAAGATTATGCAAGTAATTATCACAAAACAATTTTAGATGCAAGAAATCGAAACCCTTAGGGTGTTCGGTTTGATGATCGACCAAAGAAAAGAAAAGAGAAGAAAACCCCAAGTTGTGTGTGTACAAGTTATGAGAAAACTCTTCACCTTGGGTTTGCTTATATACTAGAGTTTACTTGGAGCTCAAGGCACAAAGGAGGTGGGTTCCTCCTTGGGCCGATCGGTTCTAGCTCCCACAAGGGGATTCCGGAACCTTCTTTTGTTTCCATGTATTGTCTAGTAATTAGTTTCCTAATCTTCGTTTAATAATTAATTAGTCATTAATCAATAATACTAATTATTATTTAATTGTTTTGTGTTTAATAATTAATTATAACATTTTATAAATAATTATTACATTTCCACTTCATACGTATTGTGTGCAATCCCGTGATCTCAAGTTCGATCCTAACACACGACTATTATTATTTTGTCTATAAAACCAACACATCCTAGGATTCAATTGAGACCTATGTTGTATGTCGTCAGTGAAACGATCACAACACAATGTAAATGGCAGAAACAGAAGACTCTTTAGGTAGTTATAGGCTAGGAGAAGCATAACTGGAACAATTTGGAGCACTCGTATATTTGTGTGTATTCATATTACAAATTAAAATAAGGAAGCCTCAGTCCTTTTTTTAGCCTGTAAACTAATATCTTGGTGATCAAGCATGATTATAGTATTTGACACAAAATAGGAAACTCATGGTTGCCTTCCTAATCAAACCACTATGTTCCTTTATCAGGTCAATCACACATACACTAACTCCAAGCCCATGTGTGGGTTCAGGTCATATTTATCATGGAATATATATTATGTAAAAGCTAAGTCATACATTTTTTGTAATCACATATTGATTCAATCTTGTTAGAGAAGATTATTTGTTCGTAACCAAACATGCATATATATATTTGTTAAACTTCGAAAGAAAAAAATAAAGCAAATAAAACTGACAAAAGATGATGCTGAGATAAATAAATTTTACTCCATAAATTCCCGGATTTTTCATTACATAGATAGGTCTTTAACTAAAATATCTAAATAACATTAAGCTCGCTCAAACAGAATGATTACTGTTTATGATCGGCCACCACCATGTCCAGGTGGGACACCATGGCCTTCACCTGGACTCGGACCAGATTCCTTGCGGTCGAGCCAACCAAATGTATTTGGGACCTTGTGACGGCCTCCACCATGTCCAGCTGGGGTACCATGGCCTTCACTTGAACTCGGACCAGATTCCTTCCGGTCGAGCCAACCAAGTGTATTTGGGACCTTGTAACCCACGCCAGGGCTAGGCACAGATCCCTTTCGTGGCATGTCAATGAGCCAACCAGGTGGGTTTGGCACTTTGTGGCCCTCGCCTGGGGGACTTGGTCCTGATTCCTTTTGAGCAAGCCAACCGGGTGGATTTGGGACACTAGATGGGACACCGTGACCCTCTCCTGGAGGGCTCGGCCCAGATTCCTTTTGTGCAAGCCAACCGGGTGGATTTGGAACACTAAATGGGACACCGTGACCTTCTCCTGGAGGGCTCGGCCCAGATTCCTTTTGTGCAAGCCAACCGGGTGGATTTGGGACACTAGATTGGACACCGTGACCCACTCCTGGGGGGCTCGGCCCTGATTCCTTGCGGTCAAGCCAAACAAGTGTATTTGGGACCTTGTGACCCGCGCCAGGGCTAGGCACGGATCCCTGTGGCACGATTCTCAAGGCTTTGATTGAATATAAATCCTTTTGTACAACAAGTACAAAAAGAAAACAGACACTTAGCATGGTGATTTTCATGATTAAGCTAACAAAGAATTAAGAATAATGAGAGACTTATGGTTGATTACAAAGTTCCTGAATTTCGTCAATTTATAAGCATTCTAAACTATACACAATTAATACAATTATATTTTCTAACAGTCTATTCGAGTAACTATTCCACCAATTGCTCAAAGATAGTAAATAGTTATTAATATTTTGTGTTAAATACATTTAACGTACAACCTTTGCATTGATGAAATATATTTTGTTGATTCTGTTGATTAATTAAAATATTCTTTTATTAATTAAAAGTAACACACAAACACAGAAAAATGAGAAAAAAATGCACAATTAATATGGTACTTCTTACAAAGTAGATGATTACCCGTGTATAGCAACGAGATTTTTTATAACTGCAGATAGTTAGAGTGATACTTTGACACAATATATTAACCTCAACAATAATATTTTCTTGATAATTCATTTTCATTTCAATAAAATTAACTATAAATTAAGACAATAGCAAAAAGAAGTGCATGGTTTTTGTATATTAGAGAGTAGTATGATTTTTTGAAGACTATTATTAAGTAAGTTTGTGCTAACTTGCCATTTATAATAAGGGGTATAATAAGAGAAAACATTACTCAAAATTTAAGAACTTTTAAGAGATTAAGAGATTTGATGCATACTTTATAAGTATTCAATATATACTCGGCAAGTTTTATGCTATGCACAGTGGCGGAACTTGAACAATTCTCTTAGAGGAGCCGAAATAATTTGAAGTGTAAAATGCAGTTCGGTGTTTAACAAAATAGCAATCCGATTATGGTACACTATTTTATATCCAAAACTTTACTACTTAATGAAATTAATCATAATAGTTGCAGATACATGCATATAACGAAGTTGAACCACATACTCATGCAGAGAAGAAAAGTTGAACCATGGTAGAATAATGTCCAAGTACTTAAATAGATGATTAAAGTATAAATAGAAGACATAGAATTACAGCATTGAAAATATGAATCATAATAGTTATAGATACTCTTGCATATAATGAAGTTGAACCACATACTCATGCATAGAAGAAAAGTTGAACCATGGTAGAAAAATGTCCAAGTACTTGAATAGATGATTAAAGTATATATAGAAGACAGAATTACAGCATTGAGGCACTTAGTAAAAATATTTGTTAAATCACATTATATCAATATCAATACATAAATAAAGACTAAAGCTTTTGTAACCGATGCAAGAACCAATCACAAATAAACAACTAAAAAGTTTATTCAATAAGTGCTAGAAGAAGACGAGTAGTAGATCATAAAAAAAAGGATAATGTATATGTTGATCACTCAAATTTCGCTTTTAATATATATGCCACCTAATATATATGCCACCAAGTTATTGAAATTAACTTATAGGCCTACACTGATTTTAGCCAAATTTATGCCTGAAAACTATAAAATATATATAAATATGAAACCAGATTCTAACTTATTCAATCAATATGAATGAAAATTTTGATGTGAATTTCCGATTATACACTTAATTTAAGTGTTAATTTATATTATTAAAAGTACATTAGAAAGATAAAACTAAAAATTTCGTGACTGCTATTTTATTCGTATCACTTTTATATGTAATTAGTGTTAGGTTCATTCTTTTCCGTTTTATAATTATCCGGATTAAATTTGACCGAAATTGGTGTAAATTAAGATAACTACATAATTTGGTTGCCTATAATTGACTTTCAAAAAAATGAGTGGCATTATATGAGAAAAAGTTAAAATTTGAGTGGCATCTCTATATATTATCCATAAAAAATGATAGATATTTTAATCTTTTATATAACAAGAAAACTCATTTTTTGTCAAATCAAGAGTTTTGATTAACCAATGAGAAAGCTCGATTTTTTAATTGAGTTTTTTTTAATGGGCAATTAAGAAATCAGGCCAGGAAAAAATGGGCCAATATTGGAGTTTTTATTAAAACTCCCCAAATATAGACGTGCTGAAATTGCGAAGAAAGAAACTTAGGAGGAACCGGGTGTGATTTTTAAAACTTTGATGTCGAAAAAGTATAAAAAATAAATCCGTCTCATTAGAATCGTGTTTCCAAATATAAGATGCAAATTATAAAATGTTTTAAAAACGATATTTATCATCGCTGATATTTTATATATATTTAAATTACTTTATGTAGATATCTATTAGAATACGAATACGAAACTCTAATTCGGAGCCTATATATACTCGCCCAAGAAGAGTGTTCATCATACATTAGCCTTCTAACCTTTATATCTTCGTTTTCTTATTGCAAGAAAAACCATGTTCATGATCTCAGTTTCTGACGTTGATGTTATGGCTGCTGAGTGCAAACATTCTGAGTTATATTTTTAATTATTGACACCAAAGGTTTTATTTATCTATTAATATTGATATTGATGATTGTAGGCATCAAGATTCAAGGTGATCAGGAGGTCAGGGAAGCTCAAAATAAGAGAAAGACATATAAAAAGAGAGAGAGAGAAGAGAGAGAAAGGGAAGAGTGCGTATTTTATTAAGAAAGTAGGAAGAATTACACACACAAGAATGAGAGCTAAACCCTCCTAGGAAGTCTATCTTACACGCCTATCTCTACTATATTGACATAGCAAGTACATGCGTATAAATAAACTATAATACTAATTTAAATCCAATAATGTCTTCATATTTGAGGCTAACAATCTCCACCTATATAATAACATTCGGAATAAACTTACAATGTTTCTAGTAAGTAAAAACTAAAAACAATAATAACTTTCAAAGCGCAGCCAAATCTGAGGATGAACTTTAATGCTTTTTGTTTTCTTCATGTACTTCAACTTGGATCTCTTTCACTTGAAGGCAAACCCTGTAATAAGTATAAACTGGGATAAATCCCCTTCCCCTCAATTCATACGTCGTGTCTTTAGAAGCTTCTTCGTACTATTCTTTTTGGCGAAGTTTCTGAATTAGCTCCCCCCACCCCCAAAACTGATATCAATTTTCTGTAGATTCAAAACTTGTTGTGTACATATCTTATGTCTTGACTTTGTGTGCACAACGGAAAATGTAGAAGATACCGTATCTTTAACTTTGACATAGCAGCTAAAACTTTTGTAGATATTGTTATACACACTTAGCAAGCTTCTATGTCTTCTTCATTGAGATAAACGTTCAAGCACGTATCTTGAGACATACAACCATCCTCTAGCTTGACTCTAAGATAAATAGGTATACTCAATGCAATGCAGAATATTCATTTGAGTGAACATGCAAGAAATCAACAATATCTTCTCACGTATGCAAAATACTTCAAACTAAGCAAACCACAAAAGTCGAAATAATAATACTTGGCGCGAATCTACCCAATGAATGTTCGTTGACCCAGTAAATCCCTCAACAAGTACTCATAATATTCTTGCAACCGTAGATATATGAAGTTTGTCCAAGGCTATGTCGCATCTAGTTTTTTAAGGTTTGTCAAAAAGACATTCAAACCTAAAATTAAAACGAATAGCATGCATCACCTTTTAACTAAAGCTAGAGCAGAAACATAACCCCCCCCCCCCCCCCCCCCCCCGCTAGTTATGTCATCTAACAGAAACAACAAAGTGACAAACCGGAACACAATGCCATGGGACGTCACTAACTGGTTGCAAGATGAAATATCTAAACACTCCATTACATGCCTTATGCATAGGCGTCTAAAGTTTAAATATTTGAATAAATTGTTTGACTTGTTTATAGACATATCACCTTTGGCAACAACTCTTTCTCATTTATCTATACTACTATATAATGCATTTGACACTATTCTATAATTAGAAAGGCTTAAAATTCATACTTTTACTTGCTTGTTATGGAAGGATTTCAAAATTAATTGGTTAGGAAGCATGTTGGTTTAGGAAGTTGGTTAGAAAAGCAGGTTGGTTGTTCAAATTAAAATTATTTACCATATCTACCATCTCTACTTATAAAGCATAAGGACAACTAAATGTGTAACCGAATAATGCAAAATATAGTCACAGGTATCTGCCGTCGCATTGCGCGGGTACTGTTCTAGTAAGCTAAAATGGAATGAACACTTTTTTTTTACGATAAATCAAAACTACCAACACCTCAGTCAAGATCTGCTCCATCTATACTACTTAATTTATAACGGATAATTCCATATATACCCAATATAAACATGAAAATGCCATATATACCCAAAATAGATGTTTCGAATGCATGATGTACAATGTATTTATAGCATGTTTTAAGTAGATATGTGATTGATGTTTTACTCGGATATAAATGCCTATTCTTGAAATCTTTAATTTTGAAAACTTAAATTAATGTTGTTGGATTAAATTGCCCTTATATATCTCTTAATACACCCTAAGCTTAATCAATTCTAAACTTCACAACTTTTCAAAAACACACTATATTAATTTTAGAAAACACATGCTTTGTATTTCAAAAAACATTCGCTTTGCATTAAAAGTCGAACCAGAATCACGATTTCACAAGTATAATTATTTAATACTATACACCGTCGCTTTACGCGGGTAGTCTAGTTTTCTCAAAACGTATGTAGGACGAAGTGGGACAATGCCCAAAACCTAAAAATTGTACTTAAGTTTAGGGCTGAGCATCGGGCCAGATCCCGACCCGACCCGACCCGACCCGACCAGTCCCGATTAATCCCGATCCCGAAAGTCATCTAAATCGTAAACCGAATACCGACCAGAAAGTAGTCGGCTTTTTGGCCCGTCCCGACCTGTCCCGAAAGTAGTCGGTTTTTGCTTGTAATTTGTTGGTTTTGGCCCGTCCTGACCCATCCCAAATCCCAAAAATGCTAAAAATCCATCCCGACTCCGGCCCTGAGAAGCTATTATTTGGTTTCGGGACTATCGGTTTATGTCGGGATCGGGTCGGTTGTCAGGAATCGGGCGGTTTTGCTCACCCCTATTTTAAGTTCAACAATTTCACATAAAATACTCTTGACATCTAATTAATATATCAACTGAATATGAGTCTTTGAGCAAACTGACGACAAAAATTTAATAGAATATTTTTGCATAAAAAAATGCTTCACTACTACAAAAAAAGGCTTTTAGACCGGTTAGAAAAGCTTTTTAGACCGGTTACCCAACCGGTCTAGATGGGGGAGGTGTAAAAGATAAAAATACATTTAGACCGGTGCACCAACCGGTCCAAAAGATTGGTTATATAGACCGGTGCACCAACCGGTCTATTTGTGCTTACCAACAGGTCTATATAAGGCTTCTTTTAGACAGGTGCTTACCATTATAACCGGTCTATTTGTGGGTTTTTTCTATAAAAAAAATTGCTTCAATAAGCTAATCCTAAACATCCATTGCTATAAAGAGGAGGATTACTTAATGAAACTGCTTGTACAAATTAATCTCACATATAACCATAAACTAGAGTAATGACATATGGAACCATAAACTGCTAACAATGTTACATAAATACGATCCAAATTAAGTTCATCCATATGTGTGTCAGCAACTTTAATCTCTTTCACCTACATTGACATCTCATCTTGTTTTGCTTGTATTTCTTCGGCATGAAGTTTGAAAAGACCCCTGCAGGCCAAACATCCCAATGTTATATTTGTTACACCCTACATGTTAAAAGATGCACAAAGATATTACTAGCAAGCAGTTTATCAATACTTAAGTCCTTTCAGTATGCAATCGGAACATCGCTTATATAGTATTTTATAAGCACTTTCAGTTAGTTTTCCATGATAATTGAGTCAAGGGGCACCACATCCAAATATATAAATACACGTAGAAAAAGATGATAAGCTTACCGCTTCAATAGCCTCTCATCGGAATGTAATCTGCTGGCTTAAAAATTAAAAAGAACAACACATTCATTGAAGCATCTGACTTTGACTACTTACTGAAAAATCACAAGTTGGGTTATTGCTTATCAAACTGACAGTTCTGGCCATTGGGTTCATAACTTCATATCGGCAATATACCAATCTGGCTATAAAAAAAAGAAAGAATTGGAGATGAAGTGTGAATATATAAACTTATCAACTGTACCTGGGTCATCAGTCTAGTCTTTATTAAATCTAAAGGTGTTGTCACGACTCCTGTGATTGCACCTGTACCACAAAGAAGATGGCTGCATGACCTCGGGTAGTTTAACTTAAAAAAAGAGCATATATATAAATGAATAAAGCAGATAAAATAGATGATAACATGACGAGACCGCAATAATTACCTGCAAAAGCACCAATAACAGCATTTTCAGAGTCTTTGAGATCCGTTTTTTCCTGCAGTACAAAATGTGGTTAGACCTTTTGACTTTTGAGAGTTTCATCAGCATTTTCCATAGAATAGGAAGTATTATTTATGTTTTTGACAAAGGGGACGTAGAGTAATACGCCTACAAGATTTCCAGCCAAACCAGAGTACAAACCCTTCAAAACAATATGTCCTCCACCTCGAACTGTCTACCATGGAACAACACATACATAAAAAGCAATAAATCCTAAACAAAAATAATTACATATATAATATTTAGACTTTTGTATATAACATTGTACCTGCTTGAAGTCGAGTTTTAATTGTATCAAGTGGATATAAACCAGCTTCGACAACAACTCCAGCTACAACACCCTATGCAAAATAGAAAATACTTTTACAAATGACATTTCTAGTGAATTTACAAACGCTATACTCAAATTGCATAACAAGAATATGACCCGCAATGTTACTTATGATACCACATGTTTCTTGTTGACAATAATGAGTCGAGAGAATCACACATTTCACACACACACACAAGAGTGAAAGTGATTTCATTAAGCTGAAGAATGTAATGAGTTACAGAGTATATATACAAGGAAGAAACTAATAACAGAATATTTACAATACTAGTCCTTCAACTATCTAATTGTAACACTTCAGTCCCTTAACTATTATCCAACTCCTCTTTGACACTCCCCCTCAAGTTGAGAGGTGGAAGAATTGGAAACTCCCAACTTGGACATAAGTTTTGAATGTTGATCTTCAGGTAAAACTTTTGTAAACACATCTGCAAGCTGTTCCTTTGTAGACACATAAGAAGGACTGACTTGACCATTCTTCACTTGATCTCTTACATAGTGGCAGTCTACCTCTATGTGCTTGGTTCTAGCATGAAACACAGGATTAGCAGCTATGTACAGAGCTGCTTGATTGTCACACTTCAAATCCACTGGACCAAGATCTTTAATTCCCAAATCTTTTAGCAATGAAACTAACCAGGTCACTTCACAACAAGTTAGAGCCATTGCTCTATATTCTGCCTCAGCAGATGATCTTGAAACAACACTTTGTTTCTTTGATTTCCATGAAATAGGAGACTGACCAAGTAATATACAATATCCAGTTGTAGATCTTCTAGTCATTGGACAACTAGCCCAATCACTATCACAATATGCAGTCAGATGAGCAGCAGAATCATTAGCTAGCAAAATTCCTTGACCTGGTGATTTCAACAAGTATCTCAACAAATGCTTAACAGCTTGCATATGAACTGAGGTAGGATTTTGCATAAACTGACTAAGAAGTTGTACTGTGTAGCAAATGTCAGGTCTAGTGATAGTAAGGTAAATGAGTTTTCCAATGTACTTCCTATATACTTCTGGATCAGAAAGAGGAGTACCAATGTCAGCCTACAACTTCACATGAGGATCCATGGGCAGCTTATAGGTTTTAGCATTAGATAAGCCTGCTTCATGCAGCAAATCAGTAGTATATTTCTTTTGTGAAATGAAGATGCCTTGATCACTTTTGGACACTTCCAAACCTAAGAAGTAGTTCAGTTCTCCAAGATCCTTCATATGAAAATGAGAACTTAACTGAGACTTCAAAGCTTGAATCTCACTGCTGTCAGAACCAGTTATCATCAAATCATCTACATACACTAACACAGCTGTAAATGATGTACCATTTGATTTGACAAACAATGAATAATCTGCCTTTGACTGAACATATCCAAAGGACACCAGAGCTGATGACAATTTGGCAAACCATTGTCTTGGTGCTTGCTTGAGACCATACAAAGATTTCTTAAGTTTACAAACAAGGTTTTGATTGGTAGGAACATCTTGCACATTCTCCCCCTTACCAACATAACCTTGTGGCATCTGCATGTAAACTTCTTCAAACAAATCACCATGTGAAAAAGCATTTGAGACATCCATTTGACAAATATCCCAACCCTTCATGGCTGCAATAGCTAACAAGGCTCTCACTGTCACCATTTTGGCAACTGGAGCAAAAGTTTCTTCATAGTCTACTCCTTTTCTTTGTCTGTTTCCATTTACCACCAGCCTTGCCTTCTTTTTGTCCTCAGAACCATCAGCATTGTACTTTATTTTGTATATCCAGTGACAAGCAATAGCCTTTTTGTCTTTAGGCAAAGTTGTCACTTCCCATGTTTCATTATCTTCCAGAGCTCGAATTTCCACATCCATTGCATTGCCCCAGGCAGGAATCTTAATAGCTTCTTTGAAAGATGTTGGTGCAGTGTTGGCTAACAAGGCACACAAAAATGCTTGAAACTGAGACTGCAATGAAGTAACTGAGACTTGATTGGCTCTTGGCAAATGAGGGGTAACATAGTCTTTGAGCCAACTTGGAGGAACTGGAACCCTGGATGACTTCCTTGTTGGTTCAAACACTGGTGGAGCAGGATGTTCAACTGGTTGAACTTCTTCTTCATGAATCTCAGTCTCAGTTCTAGCTTGTTCAGAAGAATGTTGATTCTGCTGATGAGGTTCTGCTGACAGCTGATCCTGCTGATGGGATTCTGCTGACAGTTGATCCTGCTGATGAGATTCTGCTGACAACTGATCCTGCTGATGAGGTTCTGCTGACAACTGATCCTCATACCAAATAGAAGATGACAGAGGAGCAGGTATGGGTTTAAGAACTTGATTCATACTAGACTTTGAATAAGGAAAAATATGCTCATAGAATACCACATCCCTGGAAACAAACCTAGTATGTGTGAGCAAATTGTACAACTTGTACCCTTTTTGATGTTGTGGATAACCAAGAAACAAACAAGGCACACCCCTGGATTCAAACTTATCAGCAACTCTTGTTGGATTGCTTGCAACAGCCAGGCACCCAAAAACTCTCAAGTGACCATAATCAGGCTTAGAATGCATCAAAATTTCATAAGGTGTCTTGAATTTTAAAACAGCTGTAGGAAATCTATTGATGAGATAAGTTGCAGTGATAACACAATCTCCCCAATAATGCACAGGAAAATGAGCATGTAACCTTAATGCCCTTGCAATCTCTAAAATATTTCTGTGTTTTCTCTCTACTCTTCCATTCTGCTGAGGTCTATCCACACAAGAGGTTTGATGCTCAATTCCCAGAGATTTCACATAAGGGCCTATTGATCCTTTGAGAAATTCTAGAGCATTGTCTGACCTTATTACCTTAATGTCTTTCTCAAACTGTGTCTTAACAAAAGTATGAAATGACTTTAAGACAGTGAAAGCATCTGATTTCTTAACCAACAAATATGTCCACACAGCTCTACTACAATCATCCACTATGGTCAGAAAATACCTATGATGTCCTATAGTTGGAACTTTATAAGGACTCCAGATATCAATGTGAATGAGATGAAATGGAACTTTAGAATGTGTGACACTAGTAGGATAAGGAAGTTTAGCAAACTTAGCCATAGGACAGGTCAAACAAGCTTTATTACTAGCATTAGACTGAAACTGAGGTACAGAATCAATGTGCTTAAGAGTAGAGTTTGAAACATGACCAAGCCTATGATGCCATAGACTATATGAATTGTTGAAAACACTGAAAGCAAATGTATCAGGAACAGAACAGTTTGCAAAGAATGAATACAAGCTACAATCTTCAAGTGCAGACACAACCATAGAAGAGAGTTGAGCATGCACTTGCTCCAATGGAAGATTGAGCAAATGATAGAGACCAGCCTTCTTCTTATCCAAGCCCAACACCTTCCTGGTTTTCAAATCCTGAATAACACAAAACTGCTCATAAAAAGTGACAAAACATTGAGAATCTTTTGTCAATTTTGAGACTGACATGAGTCTGAATTTGAATGAAGGAACAACCAGGACATTTTTGAGCTCAATTTTGTTTTCTAACACCTTATTTCCAACTTGTGAGATGATAGATGTGTGACCATTAGGCAAATTAATCATTTGTTTATACTTAAGGGTCTGAACATCTATTAGATCCTCACTATCAGGTGACATATGATCACTAGCTCCAGTGTCAATTATCCAACCTTCTATCACACCATTTGTGCAGGAAAAACAATAAATTGTACCTTCACCAAATGGATGATCCATTTCAGTTGGTTCTTGAGCATTTTGATTGAACTGTGGCAAACTTTTCATGAGTTGCTCAAACTGTTTGGATGTAAACACAACATGACCACTGTTTTCAACTACTGCAGCAGTCCTTTTTACATTTCCATTACCATTCTTTACCATTGTTTTTCCTTTCTGACCTTGTTTATACTTATAATGCCAAACAGGATAACCAATTTTCTCCCAACACTTCTCTGGTGGATGCCACTTAAATCCACGGATATTACACTTATCTTTTATTTCACCTTTGCTGTAAAGAGCAGTTGAATCCACACCCACTTGTGTTGCACTTCCAAACACTCCTCTTTGAGATTCTTCTTGTTGAAGCAAAGCACAAGCAGTTTCAACACTTGGTAATGGAGTATTTAACAACAACTGACTTCTTTGACTAGCAAAATGATCATCTAAACCGTTCAAGAACTGAAACAATCTTTGTTCCTCTTTTTGTATATTCAAAGCGTTCAAGAAAACAGCAACTTCAGGAGTGATATTGACAATTCTTGGCAACTCAGTCATCGAATCCAACTCCTCCCACACACACTTCATGCTTGTATAATACTCACTCACAGGCTTACCTGACTGCATGATCTCATAAGTCTCTTTATTCAACTTGTACTTATGAGACCCATTGCTAAGTGCAAATCTTGTTTCTAACTGAAGCCAGATAGCATGAGCAGTACCCATAAACATGATGGATTTAGCAATTGACTCAGACACAGAATTCATCAACCAACTAATCACTAGATTATTGCAAGTATCCCACTGTTCTTGCAGATTAACATCATCAAGTGATCTTGGAACTGTGCCTCTAATGAATCCCAACTTTCGTTTAGTGGAAAGAGCAATTTCAACAGACCTTCTCCAAGAACGATAGTTCTGTGCACCAATTAGCTTCTCACCAATCATAAGAGTGCCAGGACCATCAGAAGGATGAAGAAACAGAGGATTTTGAAACAACTGGGTTTGATTGATCATGTTATTACTGGAATCAGATGTAGAAGATGAATTCACCATGATTATGATAGCGGAAGCGTTCTATAGATTCAAGAAACCGTTACAGAGATAACCTATTGATTCACGAATTCAAGAAACATGAATTGAATCAATTACAGGTGTTTGTGAAGAAATTTGATAGATATTAGTGAAAGAATTATGAAAATTGGTGTTGAAATGATGGTTTTATGAAGATGATCGGAAAAGTTAGTTACGGTGGTTTACGGTGGTTGAAGATGATCGGAAAAGTTAGTTAGAGTGGTTGTAACGGTTGTAACTGATCAAGAACTCATTATTGAGCTCTGATACCATGTTGACAATAATGAGTTGAGAGAATCACACATTTCACACACACACACAAGAGTGAAAGTGATTTCATTAAGCTGAAGAATGTAATGAGTTACAGAGTATATATACAAGGAAAAAACTAATAACAGAATATTTACAATACTAGTCCTTCAACTATCTAATTGTAACACTTCAGTCCCTTAACTATTATCCAACTCCTCTTTGACATTTCTACTACATGAAATATATACAAAACCCCACATTACAGAAAATGCAGCACTTGCGTTTTTACAGTCGCTGACAGCTGTTTATCGAAGTATCAAACTTTGGACAATTGTTACAAATATAGGGCATTGGCTTATAACAAAATGTTCTCAACACTGAAACATGTGAGACAGTAACAACATAGAAATAGAATTGTTTAGTTGTTTTTGGCAAACCAGGAAGCAATAAAATTAGACTCTACCAATCCCTTCTATAACACTAAGGGCTATTTAACAACTGAACAACCTATGTTCCATTGTACACTACCTTAATATACGTTTGCTGAATGTGAATTTCCATTTGGTAAGCTAAGTGCGGTGTGGCAGTGAATTCGATAACTCACATGGGATCTTTTGTGAGGAACTTATAAAACTTGATTTAAGATGAAACAAGTTTTCACATATAAATTTCACATGTTAACTATAAGTTCTCAGATATATCCATATCTTTTCAGTAAAATTTGCTTAATTTATAAAAAAAAAAAAAAAAAAAAAAAAAAAAAAAAAACATATTTTAGTTGCACCATGTAAAAAATTAGGCCAATTTAATCATAAATAAATACATAAATGAATAAAAAAAAACATTATAAAAATAAAAACAGTAAAAGAGCAGAAATTATACCTATATCCAAATAAATTAAGTGAAAAACCGTGCAAATCTTCAAAGCTATAGCCAGAGAATTTTAGCTCCGGCGAGTGTATCGTCGACTTAACAACAGTGAAAAACCCCTAAATATAGATCCAATAAACATTCAATCGACTTACAAACCTAGAAACAGAACAAATTAAATAGTACGGAAATTACCTTCTTGAATAGAGGGTGAGATTGTCTAATCTGTGATGATACAATGGAGACGGTCATATGAGCACTGGTGTCAGAGAGATTGTGGGAGCAGCAGCAGTGGTGTTTTTGGTGTTAGGAGAATGAGAAGATAATAGGTGATGGGTTTGTGTGAGGGCTTTGGTTCAATTGAAAAACAAAAAGAGGGTAAATGAAAAGTATTTCGCGCTCACAAATTTCAAAAGATTTGGGCTAACAGACCGGTGTATAAATAAGTAACCGGCCCAGTTGAGCAACTTTTAGACCTGTCCAAATGATATGCACGGGTCTATATAAGATTTCACATTTAGACCGGCGTTTATTATTTGCACCTGTCTAAATGAGTTTGAGTGGGTGAAAAATCACTTAAAGACCTGTGTTTATGTGAGAAGGTCTAAATGAGGAGGTCTAAAAGACCCAATTTGTAGTAGTGCTTGTCCAGAGTTAATTATCTGACGACGCGTATCTGTCCAGCTCAAGTGATGCTATTGCTTTCACAGCGCCTTGTATGTGTTGACAGTACTTTAGGACATGTTTTGTTGAATGTCATAGTTGCATGACTTGAACCTGCAAAAAGAGAGCGAACACATAATATAATGAACAAATAGTAAATTATTTGTTAGTAATGATTAGTAATTTGCTAGTCAAAAATATATAACATTTAGTTTTATCTACTCCCCCAGCCATATTCATTAGCAAAATCCGTAATAAAACACAAAGAAAATAGGTTGCATGAATACGAAGAATGGTGATAAACAAACACATGTGGGGAAAAGCTACAAGAAGCAATATGGTTTAGAAAAACCGTGTTTTGATATTATGAAAATCACAAGTAATCACAACATATGATACGCGTCTGTGATCCAATCCAATCAGCTAAACATGACCAGAAGAGACTAACAGCTAACGGAATTACACACACGTATAAGTTTATCCGATTGTAGTAACTCAATTGAATGAAAGGGAAATGCCCAAATACGCAAGCTAGTATTTAATGGGAATTGCTAATCACTGCACAGTGAATATGTTGTATTGTTGTAAAGTGGTCATGTTGTAGCTTTAAAACCAGCAGTATATTCACCCAAAACACGTCTCTGTAGAACAGAAACAAAACCCATTAAAGGGCACTGCACAGGAGGAAAGTTCCCTGTTCTTAAAGGTTCTACGTGCTCTAATCGCAGTGAGCTTCCATACATATACATCCTAGGATTCAATTGAGACCTATGTTGTATGTCGTCAGTGAAACGATCACAACACAATGTAAATGGCAGAAACAGAAGACTCTTTAGGTAGTTATAGGCTAGGAGAAGCATAACTGGAACAATTTGGAGCACTCGTATATATGTGTGTATTCATATTACAAATTAAAATAAGGAAGCCTCAGTCCTTTTTTTAGCCTGTAAACTAATATCTTGGTGATCAAGCATGATTATAGTATTTGACACAAAATAGGAAACTCATGGTTGCCTTCCTAATCAAACCACTATGTTCCTTTATCAGGTCAATCACACATACACTAACTCCAAGCCCATGTGTGGGTTCAGGTCATATTTATCATGGAATATATATTATGTAAAAGCTAAGTCATACATTTTTTGTAATCACATATTGATTCAATCTTGTTAGAGAAGATTATTTGTTCGTAACCAAACATGCATATATATATTTGTTAAACTTCGAAAGAAAAAAATAAAGCAAATAAAACTGACAAAAGATGATGCTGAGATAAATAAATTTTACTCCATAAATTCCCGGATTTTTCATTACATAGATAGGTCTTTAACTAAAATATCTAAATAACATTAAGCTCGCTCAAACAGAATGATTACTGTTTATGATCGGCCACCACCATGTCCAGGTGGGACACCATGGCCTTCACCTGGACTCGGACCAGATTCCTTGCGGTCGAGCCAACCAAATGTATTTGGGACCTTGTGACGGCCTCCACCATGTCCAGGTGGGGAACCATGGCCTTCACCTGGGCTCGGACCAGATTCCTTGCGGTCGAGCCAACCAAGTGTATTTTGGACCTTGTGACGGCCTCCACCATGTCCAGGTGGGGTACCATGGCCTTCACCTGGACTCGGACCAGATTCTTTCCGGTCGAGCCAACCAAGTGTATTTGGGACCTTGTGACCCACGCCAGGGCTAGGCGCAGATCCCTTTCGTGGCATGTCAACGAGCCAACCAGGTGGGTTTGGCACTTTGTGGCCCTCACCTGGGGGACTTGGTCCTGATTCCTTTTGAGCAAGCCAACTGGGTGGATTTGGGACACTAGATGGGACACCGTGACCCTCTCCTGGAGGGCTCGGCCCAGATTCCTTTTGTGCAAGCCAACCGGGTGGATTTGGAACACTAAATGGGACACCGTGACCTTCTCCTGGAGGGCTCGGCCCAGATTCCTTTTGTTCAAGCCAACCGGGTGGATTTGGGACACTAGATTGGACACCGTGACCCACTCCTGGGGGGCTCGGCCCTGATTCCTTGCGGTCAAGCCAAACAAGTGTATTTGGGACCTTGTGACCCGCGCCAGGGCTAGGCACGGATCCCTGTGGCACGATTCTCAAGGCTTTGATTGAATATAAATCCTTTTGTACAACAAGTACAAAAAGAAAACAGACACTTAGCATGGTGATTTTCATGATTAAGCTAACAAAGAATTAAGAATAATGAGAGACTTATGGTTGATTACAAAGTTCCTGAATTTCGTCAATTTATAAGCATTCTAAACTATACACAATTATATTTTCTAACAGTCTATTCGAGTAACTATTCCACCAATTGCTCAAAAAGATAGTAAATAGTTATTAATATTTTGTGTTAAATACATTTAATGTACAACCTTTGCATTGATGAAATATATTTTGCTGATTCTGTTGATTAATTAAAATATTCTTTTATTAATTAAAAGTAACACACAAACACAGAAAAATGAAAAAGAATGCACAATTAATATGGTACTTCTTACAAACTAGATGATTACCTTGTATAGCAACGAGATTTTTTATAACTGCAGATAGTTAGAATGATACTTTGGCACAATATATTAACCTCAACATTAATATTTTCTTGATAATTCATTTTCATTTCAATAAAATTAACTATAAATTAAGACAATCGCAAAAAGAAGTGCATGGTTTATGTATATTAGAGAGTAGTATGATTTTTTGAAGACTATTATTAAGTAAGTTTGTGCTAACTTGCCATTTATAATAAGGGGTATAATAAGAGAAAACATTACTCAAAATTTAAGAACTTTTAAGAGATTAAGAGATTTGATGCATACTTTATAAGTATTCAATATATACTAGGCAAGTTTTATGCTATGCACAGTGGCGGAACTTGAACAATTCTCTTAGAGGAGCCGAAATAATTTGAAGTGTAAAATGCAGTTCGGTGTTTAACAAAATAGCAATCCGATTATGGTACACTATTGTATATCCAAAACTTTACTACTTAATGAAATTAATCATAATAGTTGCAGATACATGCATATAACGAAGTTGAACCACATACTCATGCAGAGAAGAAAAGTTGAACCATGGTAGAATAATGTCCAAGTACTTAAATAGATGATTAAAGTATAAATAGAAGACATAGAATTACAGCATTGAAAATATGAATCATAATAGTTATAGATACTCTTGCATATAATGAAGTTGAACCACATACTCATGCATAGAAGAAAAGTTGAACCATGGTAGAAAAATGTCCAAGTACTTGAATAGATGATTAAAGTATATATAGAGGACAGAATTACAGCATTGAGGCACTTAGTAAAAATATTTGTTAAATCACATTATATCAATATCAATACATAAATAAAGACTAAAGCTTTTGTAACCGATGCAAGAACCAATCACAAATAAACAACTAAAAAGTTTATTCAATAAGTGCTAGAAGAAGACGAGTAGTAGATCATAAAAAAAAGGATAATGTATATGTTGATCACTCAAATTTCGCTTTTAATATATATGCCACCTAATATATATGCCACCAAGTTATTGAAATTAACTTATAGGCCTACACTGATTTTAGCCAAATTTATGCCTGAAAACTATAAAATATATATAAATATGAAACCAGATTCTAACTTATTCAATCAATATGAATGAAAATTTTGATGTGAATTTCCGATTATACACTTAATTTAAGTGTTAATTTATATTATTAAAAGTACATTAGAAAGATAAAACTAAAAATTTCGTGACTGCTATTTTATTCGTATCACTTTTATATGTAATTAGTGTTAGGTTCATTCTTTTCCGTTTTATAATTATCCGGATTAAATTTGACCGAAATTGGTGTAAATTAAGATAACTACATAATTTGGTTGCCTATAATTGACTTTCAAAAAAATGAGTGGCATTATATGAGAAAAAGTTAAAATTTGAGTGGCATCTCTATATATTATCCATAAAAAATGATAGATATTTTAATCTTTTATATAAGAGTAAATTACACCGTTCGTCCTTGTGGTTTGCGTTGACTAACGTGGTTCGTCCCTTGACCAAAAAAACTGCACCGTCCACCCTTAACGGGCAAACGTTACGCGTCGTTTGTCCCTCCATCCAGTGGGCCCCACTAACACTGGTTAAGTGTTGTTTACATGAAGTCCCCTTGAGGGTATTCCCGTCATTTCCCAATACCCCAACTACCTCTTCACCCACTTCATATATGAATCTCATCCATATATGTGTTCATTGATTATCTCTCTCTTTTTTCTTACCAGCAAACCCAATTAAACCAATAAAACCCAATTAAACCACAAGTAATAATAATCAATTAAACCAAAACCTATAAAAGATTTCTTACCAGCAAACCCAATTAAACCAATACTACGTATACAAAAAAGCCTCATTTTTTTTTTAAATCTTAATCGAAAAAATTAAAACCAATATATACAAAACCCCAAAACTATAGACACAAGTATATGGAACAACGGTGGTGGATCGGTGGCGGGTGTGGGTGGAGGTTGCGTGGGTAGGTGGAGGGTCGGTGGCGGGTGTGAGTTTGAAGGTTTGATTTATTTGAACAGATGGGTTTGATGATGAATGTGTACTGAAGTTTGAACATATATATTTTTTTTTCATGGTTTTGAATATCTTTGATTTTTGTTAGATATAATATGATTAGAGAGAATATAAATGTATAAATTATGGAGGTTGGCAATTGGCTTTTGATTCGGGTATTTTAGTTTGATGGTGAATGTGTAGATTTGGGGGTGTGCGGTGAATTTGGAAATGGTTGTGGTGCTAAAATAGGATGGCATGATTGATTGTTGGATATGAAGGTGGAGGTAGCCGGATATATGTGGAAGAAAATGGTGGTTGGAGACATAGTTAATGGGTTTTTGTAATGAGGAAGATAATAACTATTGAGGGTGACGGTGATTTTTGTGGTTACCGGAAAAAAGGGTTGTTGTTAGTTTGAAATGATGGTCGATTATGATGGTGGGCTATTGGTTTTTCCGTTTTTGAACATGGTATTTTAATTTGATGATATATGTGGAAGAAAATGATGGTGGGCGGCTATAGTTTGAATCTGAAGTTAAGACTTAAGAGGAAGGAGATGAAGTTAAGGAAGAAGATGAAGTAGCTGATATATGTGGAAGAAGATGGATGAGATTCAGAGATATGAAATGGGTGAAGAGCTAGGTTGATGGAAATGACAGTAATACCCTCAATGGGACTTGATGTGAAAAACACTTAACTAGCGTTAGTGGGGCCCACTGGATGGAGGGACAAACGACGCGTAACGTTTGCCCGTTAAGGGTGGACGGTGCAGTTTTTTTGGTCAAGGGACGAACCACGCCGGTCAACGCAAACCACAAGGACGAACGGTGTAATTTACTCTTTATATAACAAGAAAACTCATTTTTTGTCAAATCAAGAGTTTTGATTAACTAATGAGAAAGCTCGATTTTTTAATTAAGTTTTTTTTAATGGGCAATTAAGAAATCAGGCCAGGAAAAAATGGGCCAATATTGGAGTTTTTATTAAAACTCCCCAAATATAGACGTGCTGAAATTGCGAAGAAAGAAACTTAGGAGGAACCGGGTGTGATTTTTAAAACTTTGATGTCGAAAAAGTATAAAAAATAAATCCGTCTCATTAGAATCGTGTTTCCAAATATAAGATGCACATTATAAAATGTTTTAAAAACGATATTTATCATCGCTGATATTTTATATATATTTAAATTACTTTATGTAGATATCTATTAGAATACGAATACGAAACTCTAATTCGGAGCCTATATATACTCGCCCAAGAAGAGTGTTCATCATACATTAGCCTTCTAACCTTTATATCTTCGTTTTCTTATTGCAAGAAAAACCATGTTCATGATCTCAATTTCTGACATTGATGTTATGGCTGCTGAGTGCAAACATTCTGAGTTATATTTTTAAATATTGACACCAAAGGTTTTATTTATCTATTAATATTGATATTGATGATTGTAGGCATCAAGATTCAAGGTGATCGGGAGGTCAGGGAAGCTCAAAATAAGAGAAAGACATATAAAAAGAGAGAGAGAGAAGAGAGAGAAAGGGAAGAGTGCGTATTTTATTAAGAAAGTACGAAGAATTACACACACAAGAATGAGAGCTAAACCCTCCTAGGAAGTCTATCTTACACGCCTATCTCTACTATATTGACATAGCAAGTACATGCATATAAATAAACTATAATACTAATTTAAATCCAATAATGTCTTCATATTTGAGGCTAACAATCTCCCCCTATATAATAACATTCGGAATAAACTTACAATGTTTCTAGCAAGTAAAAACTAAAAACAATAATAACTTTCAAAGCGCAGCCAAATCTGAGGATGAACTTTAATGCTTTTTGTTTTCTTCATGTACTTCAACTTGGATCTCTTTCACTTGAAGGAAAACACTGTAATAAGTATAAACTGGGATAAATCCCCTTCCCCTCAATTCATACGTCCTGTCTTTAGAAGCTTCTTCGTACTATTCTTTTTGGCAAAGTTTCTGAATTAGCTCCCCCCACCCCCAAAACTGATATCAATTTTCTGTAGATTCAAAACTTGTTGTGTACATATCTTATGTCTTGACTTTGTGTGCACAACGGAAAATGTAGAAGATACCGTATCTTTAACTTTGACATAGCAGCTAAAACTTTTGTAGATATTGTTATACACACTTAGCAAGCTTCTATGTCTTCTTCATTGAGATAAACGTTCAAGCACGTATCTTGAGACATACAACCATCCTCTAACTTGACTCTAAGATAAATAGGTATACTCAATGCAATGCAGAATATTCATTTGAGTGAACATGCAAGAAATCAACAATATCTTCTCACGTATGCAAAATACTTCAAACTAAGCAAACCACAAAAGACGAAATAATAATACTTGGCGCGAATCTACCCAATGAATGTTCGTTGACCCAGTAAATCCCTCAACAAGTACTCATAATATTCTTGCAACCGTAGATATATGAAGTTTGTCCAAGGCTATGTCGCATCTAGTTTTTTAAGGTTTGTCAAAAAGACATTCAAACCCAAAATTAAAACGGATAGCATGCATCACCTTTTAACTAAAGCTAGAGCAGAAACATAACCCCCCCCCCCCCCCCCCCCCCCGCTAGTTATGTCATCTAACAGAAACAACAAAGTGACAAACCGGAACACAATGCCATGGGACGTCACTAACTGGTTGCAAGATGAAATATCTAAACACTCCATTACATGCCTTATGCATAGGCGTCTAAAGTTTAAATATTTGAATAAATTGTTTGACTTGTTTATAGACATATCACCTTTGGCAACAACTCTTTCTCATTTATCTATACTACTATATAATGCATTTGACACTATTCTATAATTAGAAAGGCTTAAAATTCATACTTTTACTTGCTTATTATGGAAGGATTTCAAAATTAATTGGTTAGGAAGCATGTTGGTTTAGGAAGTTAGTTAGAAAAGCAGGTTGGTTGTTCAAATTAAAATTATTTACCATCTCTATCATCTCTACTTATAAAACATAAGGACAACTAAATGTGTAACCGAATAACGCAAAATATAGTCACAGGTATCTGCCGTCGCATTGCGCGGGTACTGTTCTAGTAAGCTAAAATGGAATGAACACTTTTTTTTACGATAAATCAAAACTACCAACACCTCAGTCAAGATCTGCTCCATCTATACTACTTAATTTATAACGGATAATTCCATATATACCCAATATAAATATGAAAATGCCATATATACCCAAAATAGATGTTTCGAATGCATGATGTACAATGTATTTATAGCATGTTTTAAGTAGATATGTGTTTGATGTTTTAGTCGGATATATATAAAAATGCCCATTCTTGAAATCTTTAATTTTGAAAACTTAAATTAATGTAGTTGGACTAAATTGCCCTTATATATCTCTTAATACACCCTAAGCTTAATCAATTCTAAACTTCACAACTTTTCAAAAACACACTATATTAATTTTAGAAAACACACGCTTTGTATTTCAAAAAACATTCGCTTTGCATTAAAAGTCGAACCAGAATCACGATTTCACAAGTATAATTATTTAATACTATACACCGTCGCTTTGCGCGGGTAGTCTAGTTTTCTCAAAACGTATGTAGGACGAAGTGGGACAATGCCCAAAACCTAAAAATTGTACTTAAGTTTAGGGCTGAGCATCGGGCCAGATCCCGACCCGACCCGACCCGGCCCGACCAGTCCCGATTAATCCCGATCCCGAAAGTCATCTAAATCGTAAACTGAATACCGACCAGAAAGTAGTCGGCTTTTTGGCCCGTCCCGACCTGTCCCGAAGGTAGTCGGTTTTTGCTTGTAATTTGTTGGTTTTGGCCCGTCCTGACCCATCCCAAATCCCAAAAATGCTAAAAATCCATCCCGACTCCGGCCCTGAGAAGCTATTATTTGGTTTCGGGACTATCGGTTTATGTCGGGATCGGGTCGGTTGTCAGGAATCGGGCGGTTTTGCTCACCCCTATTTTAAGTTCAACAATTTCACATAAAATACTCTTGACATCTAATTAATATATCAACTGAATATGAGTCTTTGAGCAAACTGACGACAAAAATTTAATAGAATATTTTTGCATAAAAAAATGCTTGTCTAGAATTAATTATCTGACGACGCGTATCTGTCCAGCTCAAGTGATGCTATTGCTTTCACAAGCGCCTTGTATGTGTTGACAGTACTTTAGGACATGTTTTGTTGAATGTCATAGTTGCATGACTTGAACCTGCAAAAAGAGAGCGAACACATAATATAATGAACAAATAGTAAATTATTTGTTAGTAATGATTAGTAATTTGCTAGCCAAAAATATATAACATTTAGTTTTATCTACTCCCCCAGCCATATTCATTAGCAAAATCCGTAATAAAACACAAAGAAAATAGGTTGCATGAATACGAAGAATGGTGATAAACAAACACATGTGGGGAAAAGCTACAAGAAGCAATATGGTTTAGAAAAACCGTGTTTTGATATTATGAAAATCACAAGTAATCACAACATATGATACGCGTCTGTGATCCAATCCAATCAGCTAAACATGACCAGAAGAGACTAACAGCTAACGGAATTACACACACGTATAAGTTTATCCGATTGTAGTAACTCAATTGAATGAAAGGGAAATGCCCAAATACGCAAGCTAGTATTTAATGGGAATTGCTAATCACTGCACAGTGAATATGTTGTATTGTTGTAAATTGGTCATGTTGTAGCTTTAAAACCAGCAGTATATTCACCCAAAACACGTCTCTGTAGAACAGAAACAAAACCAATTAAAGGGCACTGCACAGGAGGAAAGTTCCCTGTTCTTAAAGGTTCTACGTGCTCTAATCGCAGTGAGCTTCCATACATATACATCCTAGGATTCAATTGAGACCTATGTTGTATGTCGTCAGTGAAACGATCACAACACAATGTAAATGGCAGAAACAGATTACTCTTTAGGTAGTTATAGGCTAGGAGAAGCATAACTGGAACAATTTGGAGCACTCGTATATTTGTGTGTATTCATATTACAAATTAAAATAAGGAAGCCTCAGTCCTTTTTTTAGCCTGTAAACTAATATCTTGGTGATCAAGCATGATTATAGTATTTGACACAAAATAGGAAACTCATGGTTGCCTTCCTAATCAAACCACTATGTTCCTTTATCAGGTCAATCACACATACACTAACTCCAAGCCCATGTGTGGGTTCAGGTCATATTTATCATGGAATATATATTATGTAAAAGCTAAGTCATACATTTTTTGTAATCACATATTGATTCAATCTTGTTAGAGAAGATTATTTGTTCGTAACCAAACATGCATATATATATTTGTTAAACTTCGAAAGAAAAAAATAAAGCAAATAAAACTGACAAAAGATGATGCTGAGATAAATAAATTTTACTCCATAAATTCCCGGATTTTTCATTACATAGATAGGTCTTTAACTAAAATATCTAAATAACATTAAGCTCGCTCAAACAGAATGATTACTGTTTATGATCGGCCACCACCATGTCCAGGTGGGACACCATGGCCTTCACCTGGACTCGGACCAGATTCCTTGCGGTCGAGCCAACCAAATGTCTTTGGGACCTTGTTACGGCCTCCACCATGTCCAGGTGGGGTACCATGGCCTTCACCTGGGCTCGGACCAGATTCCTTGTGGTCGAGCCAACCAAGTGTATTTTGGACCTTGTGACGGCCTCCACCATGTCCAGGTGGGGTACCATGGCCTTCACCTGGACTCGGACCAGATTCTTTCCGGTCGAGCCAACCAAGTGTATTTGGGACCTTGTGACCCACGCCAGGGCTAGGCACAGATCCCTTTCGTGGCATGTCAACGAGCCAACCAGGTGGGTTTGGCACTTTGTGGCCCTCACCTGGGGGACTTGGTCCTGATTCCTTTTGAGCAAGCCAACCGGGTGGATGTGGGACACTAGATGGGACACCGTGACCCTCTCCTGGAGGGCTCGGCCCAGATTCCTTTTGTGCAAGCCAACCGGGTGGATTTGGAACACTAAATGGGACACCGTGACCTTCTCCTGGAGGGCTCGGCCCAGATTCCTTTTGTGCAAGCCAACCGGGTGGATTTGGGACACTAGATTGGACACCGTGACCCTCTCCTGGGGGGCTCGGCCCTGATTCCTTGCGGTCAAGCCAAACAAGTGTATTTGGGACCTTGTGACCCGCGCCAGGGCTAGGCACGGATCCCTGTGGCACGATTCTCAAGGCTTTGATTGAATATAAATCCTTTTGTACAACAAGTACAAAAAGAAAATAGACACTTAGCATGGTGATTTTCATGATTAAGCTAACAAAGAATTAAGAATAATGAGAGACTTATGGTTGATTACAAAGTTCCTGAATTTCGTCAATTTATAAGCATTCTAAACTATACACAATTAATACAATTATATTTTCTAACAGTCTATTCGAGTAACTATTCCACCAATTGCTCAAAGATAGTAAATAGTTATTAATATTTTGTGTTAAATACATTTAACGTACAACCTTTGCATTGATGAAATATATTTTGTTGATTTTGTTGATTAATTAAAATATTTTTTTATTAATTAAAAGTAACACACAAACACAGAAAAATGAAAAAGAATGCACAATTAATATGGTACTTCTTACAAACTAGATGATTACCCGTGTATAGCAACGAGATTTTTTATAACTGCATATAGTTAGAGTGATACTTTGGCACAATATATTAACCTCAACATTAATATTTTCTTGATAATTCATTTTCATTTCAATAAAAT
This sequence comes from Artemisia argyi, assembly GCA_030686995.1. NCBI lineage: Eukaryota > Viridiplantae > Streptophyta > Magnoliopsida > Asterales > Asteraceae > Artemisia > Artemisia argyi. Next base: position 139,992,729 of record CM060682.1, read on the forward strand.
TAACTATAAATTAAGACAATAGCAAAAAGAAGTGCATGGTTTTTGTATATTAGAGAGTAGTATGATTTTTTGAAGACTATTATTAAGTAAGTTTGTGCTAACTTGCCATTTATAATAAGGGGTATAATAAGAGAAAACATTACTCAAAATTTAAGAACTTTTAAGAGATTAAGAGATTTGATGCATACTTTATAAGTATTCAATATATACTAGGCAAGTTTTATGCTATGCACAGTGGCGGAACTTGAACAATTCTCTTAGAGGAGCCGAAATAATTTGAAGTGTAAAATGGTTTAACAAAATAGCAATCCGATTATGGTACACTATTGTATATCCAAAACTTTACTACTTAATGAAATTAATCATAATAGTTGCAGATACATGCATATAACGAAGTTGAACCACATACTCATGCAGAGAAGAAAAGTTGAACCATGGTAGAATAATGTCCAAGTACTTAAATAGATGATTAAAGTATAAATAGAAGACATAGAATTACAGCATTGAAAATATGAATCATAATAGTTATAGATACTCTTGCATATAATGAAGTTGAACCACATACTCATGCATAGAAGAAAAGTAAGTACTTGAATAGATGATTAAAGTATATATAGAAGACAGAATTACAGCATTGAAGCACTTAGTAAAAATATTTGTTAAATCACATTATATCAATATCAATACATAAATAAAGACTAAAGCTTTTGTAACCGATGCAAGAACCAATCACAAATAAACAACTAAAAAGTTTATTCAATAAGTGCTAGAAGAAGACGAGTAGTAGATCATAAAAAAAAGGATAATGTATATGTTGATCACTCAAATTTCGCTTTTAATATATATGCCACCTAATATATATGCCACCAAGTTATTGAAATTAACTTATAGGCCTACACTGATTTTAGCCAAATTTATGCCTGAAAACTATAAAATATATATAAATATGAAACCAGATTCAAACTTATTCAATCAATATGAATGAAAATTTTAATGTGAATTTCCGATTATACACTTAATTTAAGTGTTAATTTATATTATTAAAAGTACATTAGAAAGATAAAACTAAAAATTTCGTGACTGCTATTTTATTCGTATCACTTTTATATGTAATTAGTGTTAGGTTCATTCTTTTCCGTTTTATAATTATCCGGATTAAATTTGACCGAAATTGGTGTAAATTAAGATAACTACATAATTTGGTTGCCTATAATTGACTTTCAAAAAAATGAGTGGCATTATACGAGAAAAAGTTAAAATTTGAGTGGCATCTCTATATATTATCCATAAAAAATGATAGATATTTTAATCTTTTATATAACAAGAAAACTCATTTTTTGTCAAATCAAGAGTTTTGATTAACCAATGAGAAAGCTTGATTTTTTAATTGAGTTTTTTTTAATGGGCAATTAAGAAATCAGGCCAGGAAAAAATGGGCCAATATTGGAGTTTTTATTAAAACTCCCCAAATATAGACGTGCTGAAATTGCGAAGAAAGAAACTTAGGAGGAACCGGGTGTGATTTTTAAAACTTTGATGTCGAAAAAGTATAAAAAATAAATCCGTCTCATTAGAATCGTGTTTCCAAATATAAGATGCACATTATAAAATGTTTTAAAAACGATATTTATCATCGCTGATATTTTATATATATTTAAATTACTTTATGTAGATATCTATTAGAATACGAATACGAAACTCTAATTCGGAGCCTATATATACTCGCCCAAGAAGAGTGTTCATCATACATTAGCCTTCTAACCTTTATATCTTCGTTTTCTTATTGCAAGAAAAACCATGTTCATGATCTCAGTTTCTGACGTTGATGTTATGGCTGCTGAGTGCAAACATTCTGAGTTATATTTTTAAATATTGACACCAAAGGTTTTATTTATCTATTAATATTGATATTGATGATTGTAGGCATCAAGATTCAAGGTGATCGGGAGGTCAGGGAAGCTCAAAATAAGAGAAAGACATATAAAAAGAGAGAGAGAAAAGAGAGAGAAAGGGAAGAGTGCGTATTTTATTAAGAAAGTAGGAAGAATTACACACACAAGAATGAGAGCTAAACCCTCCTAGGAAGTCTATCTTACACGCCTATATCTACTATATTGACATAGCAAGTACATGCGTATAAAGAAACTATAATACTAATTTAAATCCAATAATGTCTTCATATTTGAGGCTAACAATCTCCCCCTATATAATAACATTCGGAATAAACTTACAATGTTTCTAGCAAGTAAAAACTAAAAACAATAATAACTTTCAAAGCGCAGCCAAATCTGAGGATGAACTTTAATGCTTTTTGTTTTCTTCATGTACTTCAACTTGGATCTCTTTCACTTGAAGGCAAACCCTGTAATAAGTATAAACTGGGATAAATCCCCTTCCCCTCAATTCATACGTCGTGTCTTTAGAAGCTTCTTCGTACTATTCTTTTTGGCGAAGTTTCTGAATTAGCTCCCCCCACCCCCAAAAGTGATATCAATTTTCTGTAGATTCAAAACTTGTTGTGTACATATCTTATGTCTTGACTTTGTGTGCACAACGGAAAATGTAGAAGATACCGTATCTTTAACTTTGACATAGCAGCTAAAACTTTTGTAAATATTGTTATACACACTTAGCAAGCTTCTATGTCTTCTTCATTGAGATAAACGTTCAAGCACGTATCTTGAGACATACAACCATCCTCTAGCTTGACTCTAAGATAAATAGGTATACTCAATGCAATGCAGAATATTCATTTGAGTGAACATGCAAGAAATCAACAATATCTTCTCACGTATGCAAAATACTTCAAACTAAGCAAACCACAAAAGTCTAAATAATAATACTTGGCGCAAATCTACCCAATGAATGTTCGTTGACCCAGTAAATCCCTCAACAAGTACTCATAATATTCTTGCAACCGTAGATATATGAAGTTTGTCCAAGGCTATGTCGCATCTAGTTTTTTAAGGTTTGTCAAAAAGACATTCAAACCCAAAATTAAAACGGATAGCATGCATCACCTTTTAACTAAAGCTAGAGCAGAAACATAACCCCCCCCCCCCCCCCCCCCCCCGCCCGCCCGCTAGTTATGTCATCTAACAGAAACAACAAAGTGACAAACCGGAACACAATGCCATGGGACGTCACTAACTAAGATGAAATATCTAAACACTCCATTACATGCCTTATGCATAGGCGTCTAAAGTTTAAATATTTGAATAAATTGTTTGACTTGTTTATAGACATATCACCTTTGGCAACAACTCTTTCTCATTTATCTATACTACTATATAATGCATTTGACACTATTCTATAATTAGAAAGGCTTAAAATTCATACTTTTACTTGCTTATTATGGAATGATTTCAAAATTAATTGGTTAGGAAGCATATTGGTTTAGGAAGTTGGTTAGAAAAGCAGGTTGGTTGTTCAAATTAAAATTATTTACCATCTCTACCATCTCTACTTATAAAGCATAAAGACAACTAAATGTGTAACCGAATAACGCAAAATATAGTCACATGTATCTGCCGTCGCATTGCGCGGGTACTGTTCTAGTAAGCTAAAATGGAATGAACACTTTTTTTTTACGATAAATCAAAACTACCAACACCTCAGTCAAGATCTGCTCCATCTATACTACTAAATTTATAACGGATAATTCCATATATACCCAATATAAACATGAAAATGCCATATATACCCAAAATAGATGTTTCGAATGCATGATGTACAATGTATTTATAGCATGTTTTAAGTAGATATGTGATTGATGTTTTAGTCGGATATAAATGCCCATTCTTGAAATCTTTAATTTTGAAAACTTAAATTAATGTAGTTGGACTAAATTGCCCTTATATATCTCTTAATACACCCTAAGCTTAATCAATTCTAAACTTCACAACTTTTCAAAACCACACTATATTAATTTTAGAAAACACATGCTTTGTATTTCAAAAAACATTCGCTTTGCATTAAAAGTCGAACCAGAATCACGATTTCACAAGTATAATTATTTAATACTATACACCGTCGCTTTACGCGGGTAGTCTAGTTTTCTCAAAACGTATGTAGGACGAAGTGGGACAATGCCCAAAACCTAAAAATTGTACTTAAGTTTAGGGCTGAGCTTCGGGCCAGATCCCGACCCGACCCGACCCGACCCGACCCGACCCGACCAGTCCCGATTAATCCCGATCCCGAAAGTCATCTAAATCGTAAACCGAATACCGACCAGAAAGTAGTCGGCTTTTTGGCCCGTCCCGACCTGTCCCGAAAGTAGTCGGTTTTTGCTTGTAATTTGTCGGTTTTGACCCATCCCGACCCATCCCAAATCCCAAAAATGCTAAAAATCCATCCCGACTCCGGCCCTGAGAAGCTATTATTTGGTTTCGGGAGTATCGGTTTATGTCGGGATTGGGTCGGTTGTCAGGAATCGGGCGGTTTTGCTCACCCCTATTTTAAGTTCAACAATTTCACATAAAATACTCTTGACATCTAATTAATATATCAACTGAATATGAGTCTTTGAGCAAACTGACGACAAAAATTTAATAGAATATTTTTGCATAAAAAAATGCTTGTCCAGAGTTAATTATCTGACGACGCGTATCTGTCCAGCTCAAGTGATGCTATTGCTTTCACAAGCGCCTTGTATGTGTTGACAGTACTTTAGGACATGTTTTGTTGAATGTCATAGTTGCATGACTTGAACCTGCAAAAAGAGAGCGAACACATAATATAATGAACAAATAGTAAATTATTTGTTAGTAATGATTAGTAATTTGCTAGTCAAAAATATATAACATTTAGTTTTATCTACTCCCCCAGCCATATTCATTAGCAAAATCCGTAATAAAACACAAAGAAAATAGGTTGCATGAATACGAAGAATGGTGATAAACAAACACATGTGGGGAAAAGCTACAAGAAGCAATATGGTTTAGAAAAACCGTGTTTTGATATTATGAAAATCACAAGTAATCACAACATATGATACGCGTCTGTGATCCAATCCAATCAGCTAAACATGACCAGAAGAGACTAACAGCTAACGGAATTACACACACGTATAAGTTTATCCGATTGTAGTAACTCAATTGAATGAAAGGGAAATGCCCAAATACGCAAGCTAGTATTTAATGGGAATTGCTAATCACTGCACAGTGAATATGTTGTATTGTTGTAAAGTGGTCATGTTGTAGCTTTTAAACCAGCAGTATATTCACCCAAAACACGTCTCTGTAGAACAGAAACAAAACCCATTAAAGGGCACTGCACAGGAGGAAAGTTCCCTGTTCTTAAAGGTTCTACGTGCTCTAATCGCAGTGAGCTTCCATACATATACATCCTAGGATTCAATTGAGACCTATGTTGTATGTCGTCAGTGAAACGATCACAACACAATGTAAATGGCAGAAACAGAAGACTCTTTAGGTAGTTATAGGCTAGGAGAAGCATAACTGGAACAATTTGGAGCACTCGTATATTTGTGTGTATTCATATTACAAATTAAAATAAGGAAGCCTCAGTCCTTTTTTTAGCCTGTAAACTAATATCTTGGTGATCAAGCATGATTATAGTATTTGACACAAAATAGGAAACTCATGGTTGCCTTCCTAATCAAACCACTATGTTCCTTTATCAGGTCAATCACACATACACTAACTCCAAGCCCATGTGTGGGTTCAGGTCATATTTATCATGGAATATATATTATGTAAAAGCTAAGTCATACATTTTTTGTAATCACATATTGATTCAATCTTGTTAGAGAAGATTATTTGTTCGTAACCAAACATGCATATATATATTTGTTAAACTTCGAAAGAAAAAAATAAAGCAAATAAAACTGACAAAAGATGATGCTGAGATAAATAAATTTTACTCCATAAATTCCCGGATTTTTCATTACATAGATAGGTCTTTAACTAAAATATCTAAATAACATTAAGCTCGCTCAAACAGAATGATTACTGTTTATGATCGGCCACCACCATGTCCAGGTGGGACACCATGGCCTTCACCTGGACTCGGACCAGATTCCTTGCGGTCGAGCCAACCAAATGTATTTGGGACCTTGTGACGGCCTCCACCATGTCCAGGTGGGGTACCATGGCCTTCACCTGGGCTCGGACCAGATTCCTTGCGGTCGAGCCAACCAAGTGTATTTTGGACCTTGTGACGGCCTCCACCATGTCCAGGTGGGGTACCATGGCCTTCACCTGGACTCGGACCAGATTCCTTCCGGTCGAGCCAACCAAATGTATTTGGGACGACCTTGTGGCCCATGCCAGGGCTAGGCACAGATCCTTTTCGTGGCATGTCAACGAGCCAACCAGGTGGGTTTGGCACTTTGTGGCCCTCGCCTGGGGGACTTGGTCCTGATTCCTTTTGAGCAAGCCAACCGGGTGGATTTGGGACACTAGATGGGACACCGTGACCCTCTCCTGGAGGGCTCGGCCCAGATTCATTTTGTGCAAGCCAACCGGGTGGATTTGGAACACTAAATGGGACACCGTGACCTTCTCCTGGAGGGCTCGGCCCAGATTCCTTTTGTGCAAGCCAACCGGGTGGATTTGGGACACTAGATTGGACACCGTGACCCTCTCCTGGGGGGCTCGGCCCTGATTCCTTGCGGTCAAGCCAAACAAGTGTATTTGGGACCTTGTGACCCGCGCCAGGGCTAGGCACGGATCCCTGTGGCACGATTCTCAAGGCTTTGATTGAATATAAATCCTTTTGTACAACAAGTACAAAAAGAAAACAGACACTTAGCATGGTGATTTTCATGATTAAGCTAAAAAAGAATTTAGAATAATGAGAGACTTATGGTTGATTACAAAGTTCCTGAATTTCGTCAATTTATAAGCATTCTAAACTATACACAATTAATACAATTATATTTTCTAACAGTCTATTCGAGTAACTATTCCACCAATTGCTCAAAGATAGTAAATAGTTATTAATATTTTGTATTAAATACATTTAACGTACAACCTTTGCATTGATGAAATATATTTTGTTGATTCTGTTGATTAATTAAAATATTCTTTTATTAATTAAAAGTAACACACAAACACAGAAAAATGAAAAAGAATGCACAATTAATATGGTACTTCTTACAAAGTAGATGATTACCCGTGTATAGCAACGAGATTTTTTATAACTGCAGATAGTTAGAGTGATACTTTGGCACAATATATTAACCTCAACATTAATATTTTCTTGATAATTCATTTTCATTTCAATAAAATTAACTATAAATTAAGACAATAGCAAAAAGAAGTGCATGGTTTTTGTATATTAGAGAGTAGTATGATTTTTTGAAGACTATTATTAAGTAAGTTTGTGCTAACTTGCCATTTATAATAAGGGGTATAATAAGAGAAAACATTACTCAAAATTTAAGAACTTTTAAGAGATTAAGAGATTTGATGCGTACTTTATAAGTATTCAATATATACTAGGCAAGTTTTATGCTATGCACAGTGGCGGAACTTGAACAATTCTCTTAGAGGAGCCGAAATAATTTGAAGTGTAAAATGCAGTTCGGTGTTTAACAAAATAGCAATCCGATTATGGTACACTATTGTATATCCAAAACTTTACTACTTAATGAAATTAATCATAATAGTTACAGATACATGCATATAATGAAGTTGAACCACATACTCATGCAGAGAAGAAAAGTTGAACCATGGTAGAATAATGTCCAAGTACTTAAATAGATGATTAAAGTATAAATAGAAGACATAGAATTACAGCATTGAAAATATGAATCATAATAGTTACAGATACTCTTGCATATATTGAAGTTGAACCACATACTCATGCATAGAAGAAAAGTTGAACCATGGTAGAAAAATGTCCAAGTACTTGAATAGATGATTAAAGTATATATAAAAGACACAATTACAGCATTGAAGCACTTAGTAAAAATATTTGTTAAATCACATTATATCAATATCAATACATAAACAAATGACTAAAGCTTTTGTAACCGATGCAAGAACCGATCACAAATAAACAACTAAAAAGTTTACTCAATAAGAGCTAGAAGAAGACGAGTAGTGGACATAAAAATAAGGATAATGTATATGTTGATCGCTCAAATTATTCACTTTTAATATATAAGCCACCAATTTATTGAAATGATAGAAGTTTCAATCGTTTATATAACAAGAAAACTCATTTTTTTGTCAAATCAAGAGTTTTGAATAACTAATGAGAAAGCTCAATTTTGCAATTGAGTTTTTTCATGGGCAATTAAGAAATCACGCCAGAAAAAATGGGCCAATATTTGAGTTTTTATTAAAAACTCCCCAAATATAGACGTGTTAAAATTGCGAAGAAAGAAACTTAGGAGGAACCGGGTGTGATTTTTAAAATTTTGATGTCGAAAAAGTATAAAAAATAAATCCGTCTCATCAGAATCGTGTTTCCAAATATAAGATGCACATTATAAAATGTTTTAAAAATCATATTTATCATCGCTGATATTTTTTATATATTTAAATTACTTTACGTAGATATCTATTAGAAAACGAATACGAATCCCTAATTTGGTGTAACTCCCCCAAAATTTAGTATAGCTGAAGACTTTACAAAGTTTCGGGGTGCTACTTGGATTGGCACACAACACAAGTATAAGGAATAGAATAACGATATAAAAGTTTAGATAGAAGATTTAAGATACGATTTAAAGTCTACAAGATATAAGTAGTAAGCCCAAGTTTAAGATAGATAGGTCCCAATTTTATTTTATCAGAGTTTTAGACTGATGACTGATCCCTGTGACCACTGCGCTTGCGAAGCCTCCAATCCACCAACAGCGGATAAAGCAACTACTAAGTACCTGAGAATACATGCTAAAACGGTCAGCTGACGCTGGTGAGTAAATAAAATTTAGACACAAAACAATACACAATGCAAAGAATCCAAGAAATAACGATAACTCATAGCAAACCTCCAAGAATAATCCTATAGGTGCACACTATAGCTCTATGCTACACAAGCGGGCTTCTAATAGCTTCCGCACAAGAGCGGACCAAGACTAATAGCTCCGCACTAGCGGCGTAATAACCATTCTCATAAAATCCCAATATAAAGAATGACCATGATAACAATAGATAACCAAGAACCAACATAAACGATAAACCAGATCAGAACGATAAACCAGAACACACATCACAGTACCAAAGATATAACCCAAAATAGACATCACCATACCGAAAATAACAAATGACGACAAGATAATGACAAACATGTATTCTCCCCCAAAACAATGGAAAGGAGTAAAAGTGGGGCTATGAACTCACCTCAAGTAGTAGAAAAGAGGTGATACGACTAGAAGCAAACAACGATAGCTATTAAGTCACTGCACTGCGGGACCCGACACAACCTATTGAATAAACTCGTTTTAGTATCTTATTTGAAACATGTAAACTCTTAAAAGTGAATCATTCCTAACATTATTCATTTTAGATCTTTAGGTTTATTGTCATATTAACACAAACAACTTAAAGGACTAGGTCGGGGTCAGACGTTCTTAATTATAGTTTAATAAATTTCTCGAAATAATTGTCGAATCTTTATCGAATTTGTCAACTCGATAAGTCCAATAATTCCTTCGTCTCATTTATTATTCCAAAACTAAGTCACTTTGGTCATTGAGTTGTAAAGATGGATTTCCCGTTAATAAATTTTCTCCATCACGCTTATTGGGCCCTTATTGGACTTGTTAGCCCAATAAGTCCGATAACCGTGGAGGTCGGACATATTAGTGTAAATCAATCCAAAATCATCATGCAATTACTATGAATCCTATTATCTCCAAGACTAGTATATCTCTATAAGCGTGCCCTCGAAACGGTTGATAACTTGTCCGTATTCAAATTTAATATTGTCTATTTCATTATTCATATTAAGTATTAAATAACGTTCTTAACGTTATTTAACATTTCCTTTCTAATTCAGAAATACTAATTAATATTAAGTAGGAACTATTATATAACGTTTTTATCGTTATTCCAATAATTATCGTTAACTTTCACATATTAATTAACAAGTTTTCACTTGTGAGTTAATAGTTAATGTTAACATACGTGTCTCATTTTTATTGTTCCATTATAATTATTTTTGTGAGTTATTTTCCGTTTTGAGTTCATTTTATCGTCGGGTCAACAAATGAGCCTAAAAGTCCACATAATAATCTCAAGTCTCTTTTGGCATTGTTAGGGCCACAAGGGACTAGAAAGTCTCCGTAACGCCCGACACGGCTCAAACCAATGTCAATGGTAATACCAATCATCCACAACAATTCTAATACCACAAAACAAACTTCAACAATACTCGGCCGTCTACGGCTTGCATTCTATTCCTAATCTCCTTCATATCTAATCTCTCCCTCGTGACCACAATTTCACCAGCTATTTACCAAGACACATGCCGAGACTTCACGGTCTCGGCTCTACCCTATGGTTAACTACAACAACAACACCAATGAGCCAACAACAACAAGAACGACAACAACGATAACAACAACAAGGACAACAACGACAAAAACAAATCACCATCACTCCAAATCCAAATCAAACTCTCGGCTACACACCAAACAACCAAATCCATTTCTAGCTAATCTTATACCATCGACAAACAGAACAACCATCCCAAATCAGAACCTCCTCAATTCCTAACCCTATCTCATCCAAATCCGAGTAACAACAACAACAACAAAAACCACAACCATCCTAGGCCGTGAGTTTAAGCTTACGGCACCTTGTTCCTCCGCGACCCAAACACAATAAAAACATCAAAAAGAAAAGAAAGACAAAACAAATTATACCAATTACTATTATTCTTGTTATTATTTATTTTTACTCGTTATTAGGTCGAAACCCTTCAAGATTTGGTGTGTATTAATCCCACTGTGGCATATACGACCATGATAAGGTGGGTTTATGTTAGGAATATGTTTATTCATATGAATACTCGGTCACCCCGAGTGTGGTTTAGCATATTGTAGCTCGTAGTATTTATCATATTAGTTATAACGTAGTTTAGTATTAGTTAGTATTTGTAGAGTCGGGTCGGGTCTTTACCCACTGTCAGCTCGCTCCACAGCCCGTTTTAGGGGGCGTTTATTTGTAAGTATAAATACCCCTTCCCTAGCTTGGAAGGGGTTGGACCTTTCATTTGCAATCTAATACATTACAAGTTTTCTCTCAAAGGCTCCCAACTTCATCTCTTTCTCTCTCTAACTTCTCACTAGAAAACTACACATTTAATCATCCTAAACATCATTCCATACATGTTCTTTCATTAGAGTATATTACAATTGGTATCAAGAGCCATGGTTTCATCCTAGGGATTGTATACTCTCGGATTTTTTGTATGGTTTTGTGGTTTTAGTTTGGTTCGAATGGTTTTGTGGTTCTCCTCATAGTTTGATCTCGTTAGATGTTATTCTTGACGTTTTTTCTTGTACTTTCTTGATTAGTTGAGTTATATGTTCTTTGGTTTACCTTTGGAAAGGTTGAATTATTCATTTGTTAGGAGAAAAGTGAAATTCGTGTAGTGTTTCATTCTAGCGAGTTGATCATTCTTGGTAGAGGGTTGGCAGGATTTTCTAGCGAGTTAGGGTAGCGTGTTGGTGTTTTGCTATTTTGGGACATAAAGCCAAAACGCTGGAAAGTGACATTTCTGTCTTATTATTCCAGCGAGTTGATAAATCTTAGCGAGTTGACTACACTAGCGAGTTGTTTTGGTGTGTAGCGAGTTGACCAAGTTCAAAGAGTTGACAGAGTTAGCGATTTGATCAAACTTTAGCGAGTTGACTCTATTCTAGGGAGTTGGTTTGTTTTTAGAGTGTTAATCTCTTCTAGCTAGTAACTATATTCCAGCGAGTTGGTGTTCAGAGGGTTGGTTCCTTTTAGTGAGTTGATCCTTTTCCAGCGAGTTGGTCTATTATTAGCGAGGTGATCTATTTAGTGGCGAGTTGTGGAGTGGTGTGGTATTAGTGACTTGGTTCAATAACATTAGTGAAACTTGTGCGCGGTTGTGACTTAAGCTGTTACGACTAATTCAACAGTAACTTGACGTTGTGAAGTAACGCTTACAACTTGACTTGTTACTTGATGAAGTTGTTGTAATTTGACTTGTTGCGACCAAACACGAATTACATTCTTGTTTAAAACTTAGTACTAAGACTTATTCACTCACCTCAAACATGGCAAGCAATCAATCAAACGATGTTCTGAACTCAACTGGGCCACCACAAATATCTGAAAGCTGTGCTGAATGCTTCAAGCTACTTTACACCCACATTGAAAGACTGTTTGAAAAATCTGGCTACTCTGGAGGATATAGACGTGCATTCGTGACACTCTTTGGTCATGACATAGAGTCGTTTACCGTCACAATGACCCTATACCTGGATCAACTGAAACAACAAATGGTCAAAGCTGATTTTTCTGAAAACTGGTGTACTGCAGCATACGGGGTGATTCTCAAACAACTCCAACCTTTCATTGACTCAAGATTCACTATGGAATATGACTGTGATTCTCAAATGACGAGTAAACGGTTTGCTGATCATACTGGACTTGAGGTGGATGCCTTCAGAGTCACTTTACTCGAGATCACTGGGAATGTTAAGGTGTTCATTAAGCCACGTGCACATACTCTACCGACAAGTGTAGCTGTCGCTGCTGAAAGGACTTGTATTGAATCTTCTGCGGGTCTCTCTACACATGAGGTGGATGCTTCACACATACAGGTCACAAGGCAACATCAATCTCCAGAAGTTCATGTTTCCGATTATGACAAGCATCCTGATCAGAATTTACCCATCTATGATTCATGTCCATTGGAAGAGACTGATAGTGATGTCATGTCTAATTCAATCTACACGAATCCTATTTGGGAGAATTGTGTCCAGGATGCTACAAAAGGTGATGTGTCAGATCTTTTGGCTTCAAACAAACTCACAAAATCAAATGAAATGGTTGATATGCATATTTTCAAAGAACTTTCTAAAAGATTCTCTCAATTGGAAAAGCACTGCATTTCACTTGAAATTGCAATGCAACAAAATGAAGAACAGTTTCTAATCAACCAACCACGCAAGAACTCGGAACTTCCTGAGCTCCGCGAATATTTCATGATTAATGAGTTAAAAGCTCAAATTGAAACCAAAGACCTGACAATCAATCGCCTTAAGCACCATATTAATGTGATGAATGATATGTGTAGTAACCTTAAGGTCAAAGCCACACAAGATAACAATATTGACTCTAAAACCTTTACTGAGTTAGTGCACAAGGTAAATGTGTTGCATAATGAAAATGAATCTTTGAAAAGACACAGAAAAACCCTAAATGAATTTATCAAAGAAGAGAGATCTAAAACTGTCCTACACACAAAGTCTTTGATTGCACACAATGATGAGTTCAAAACTAAACTTCAGAAGAAAGACTTCGAGATCACGACATTAAAGAATGAATTGTTAAAATTGACCAAGAAAGATGTAAACACTAAGTTTGATAACTCTTCTATTTTGGGAGCACCTCCGTCCCTGCCACATAGAAAACCTAGGTCTACCAGACAACTATCTGCCTTTTGTACGAATAGATCTAAGTTTTCTAAATCAAGGTGTGCCCCCCAAACAGATACTAAGCAGGAATTATCAAAACCAGTCACTTCACAATGTCATCATAAGGTTGTGCCGTATCTCGAGAACCTCATCAGGAAAGACGGTGTAGTTAATGTAGGTATCCCAACCGTGGCTAGAATTCCATCACTTAAGAACAAATATTCCATAAGGCTCAGTTCACCATCTACAAGGCAGTCCTCCATTAGACGAGGAAGATCTGATTATATGCTCTCCAATACTTGCCTTAAGTGGGTCCCTACGGGTAGAATCTTTAAGTTGATTGGTCTTAGTTGGATACCAATGAGGTCTACTAAAAACACCAAAGTTAACTGTATGACTCCCACTTTACGGGGCCCTAACAACACTAACTCATGTCCAGACAAGCAAAATTTTCATGTTAGTGCAGGGTCATCTATCTTATTTACAGGACCTCCTCCAAAGAAGCTCAAAGTTTGGCGACCTAAAAGACAACTCCCTATATTTATAGGGACTCTGGAGAACAGACAATGTTGAATGGTGCATGATGACTCCTGGTAATTTCCCTATCAGGACTCGGACTTCGGTGATGGAGATGTGTATGAACGTATGTGATCGTTCATCCAGTATCCTTTGTATATATTTACAAATACTGTTACATATAGAATTAGTTAAATCTTTAATTTTAGCTATCACATTTTTTTTGCATTGGCAAGTCTTCCGGCATCGATAACATTTACGGTCCTAGAAATGTCATTCAATAATGACACGGGTCTTTAAATGAAGTTCGAACAGAAGTTGCAAACTTACCATTATGGCTTGCTATTATTTCTGATAGCAACCCGCTCATTTACTTCTTATTCAGACATCTCTCAGTCAATCAACAACCTCTATTTTGGTTTTTACACTAAGGTCAATGATTGAGGGGGAGAGTGTATTCTGCCTTATGCATGTATTCTGCCTTATGCATCTGTTGTGTTAATTTGTGGTATGTCTATGTGTGTCTTTAATGTGTAATTTCAATGCATACCCAAATGTGTGGTTTCAAGATGTGGGTTTCAGGAATGATGATTCTGTTATTCTTAAATGCTTAATTTGAGTCGTTCACAAGTAGAGGGTCTGTTAGGTCATTGGTTGAAAGTATTAAAAGAGAACACATAAATAGAGGGACTGTTTGGTCATCTTTTGAAACTCAAATGCTTAATTTGATTCGTTCACAAGTAGAGGGTATGTTAGGTCATTGGTTGTAAGTATTAAAAGAGATCACATAAATAGAGGGACTGTTTGGTCATTTTTTGAAAGTTAAAAGGGGAGTATATATATTCGATTTTGATAGCGAGTTGGTCATTACTCCACTTTCTCCAACTCGCTGCTCCCTTCTTGTAATTCTTTGATCTCTCTATCGTGTTATCCTAACATGTTTTTGATCTAACTTTTCTTCCATGATTATTACTTGGTCATATCTTTCTCGTGTAACATTTGATTAAGTAACTGTCTTATTCGCACCTAGGTCGCTCTACTCGTTTGATTGTGATTAAAGTGGTTAGTGCATCATCTTGTGTTATACTTGTTGGTATATGATCGGTGGATTGCTATGATGATATCCCACCCTTTGCGCTCTATGCCTATGCTCGTATTTGTTCTTGGTATCTTGCGCAGTTTGTGATAACTAGCGATTGTATCTTGTATTCTACAAGGAGTTTATAACTTGTTTTATGATTAAACGATTGTAATGATTTGAACTGCCTGTATATTGAATGGTGTGCATATAGTTTGAGTTTGTCTGATTGATTTCTGGGGGTGTTATGGTATGTTCCTAGCAGCGTGTTGATACATTCTTATTAGTGAGTTGACAGATTCTTGTTAGCGAGTTAATGATATTCGTATCAGCGAGTTGATGTCCTTTTGATAGCGTGTTGTAGTTATTCTAGATAGGGTGTTGATAAATGTTCTTATTAGCGAGTTGTCAGATGTTCTTTGTAGCGAGTTGACTGAAGTCTCCAATAGCGGGTTGTCTAGAGTTCTTGGTAGCGAGTTGTCTAAAACTCTGTTAGCGAGTTGATCGAAATTCCTAATAGCGAGTTGATTAAGACTTCAGGTAGCGAGTTGGTTAAAACTCCTGTTAGAGGGATGGCTTAGATAAGTTAGCGAGTTGATCCTGTTTAGCTGATTAGCAAGTTGATCCTGTTTAACTGATTAGCGACTTGACACCCTTATGTGCTAGCGAGTTGTCATATTGGTCTATATGGCGAGTTGTTATAAGGATAGAGTGTTAATTTCCTGTTTACCAGCGGGTTGATTACTTATCACTCGCAAGTAGTCCATAATCTTGGGTAATGACTTGTTTCAGACATATGTGGGTTTTTCTTTTCTCGCGTAGTGTTACTTGTGAATATATTTCTTTGTTGTGTGCCTATCCATAGTATGTATGCTCTTAATGGCTTGTTTTGTGTTGTTGTTTGGTATACATGTGGTGCGTGACTCGATTGTGTCCTGTTCTACTAGTATGCCTACTTTCATCACTTTTTAGGTTACGTTGGCATGCCATGATTATCCTATCTCGTGTGTTCAAGATGTTATTCATGATATTGTCTCAGTGATCTAACTAACCTCTAACCATACATATGTATCTTTCGTGGTGTTTTATGATGATTGTGATGTTAAATGGCTGACGCTAATGTACCAAATGAACTGGGTTCAGTACCACCGCCACCCACACGCACTGATGATGAAATATTACCACACAATGAATGGGTCTCCACTGGGAAAAGTAACCTCTACATAGACGTGGATAAACCTCAGAATAATCCCACCTACAAGATTGCTGTGGATATTTTGAGAAACACTTCATTCTTCAAGGCTTTCACTGTTTCATCATCAATCCCATCCATATACATCCAGCAATTTTGGAACACCATGACCCATAACAAGGACAACAACACTTATCGTTGTCAACTCGATGAACAATGGTTTGAAATTAATAAAGAAACGCTCAGGAATGCTCTCCAGATCAATCCAATCCTTCCTGACAAACCATTCTCATCCCCACCAAATCCTGAGGTCCTCCTAAAGTTCATGAATGATCTAGGGTATCCTAAGGAGGTCACCACACTATCGTCTATGTCCACTAATGAAATGTATCAACCCTGGAGAGTGCTTATCACACTTATCAACTTATGTCTCACGGGGAAGACATCAGGACATGAGAGACTGTGTGCCCCAGCACTGCAGATACTGTGGGGTATTGTGAAAGGGAAAGATATTGATTATGCTAAACGAATCTGGGAAGAATTCGCTCCCCCTATTAATACCTTCTTAGATGACAAGATGAAGCTGGAAACTCACAAAGAAAGCAAGAAATGGAAATCCAAGTCTCTAATTCCAAGTATCAGATTTACTAAGCTCATTAAACTTCACCTTCAACAATCTCATAATCTACACCCTAGACCCGAATCCTCAGTGCATCTGGCATCCGATGAACATTGTGTGGGAAACCTCAAGTTTGTTGCTAAGGGTACGGATCAGGAAGTGTTTTGAATGGATATACCCGAAGCTCTTATCTCCAGCAATATCCTTGACGCACCTTATTACAAGAGTTATCTGAACAAGGTCGCTGCATATCGCAAACAATCAACCGTCAAGACCACTACAAGAAAACCTACATCAAAGAAACGCAAAGATGTCTCAACTACTGAGGTGGCATCAAGTGGTACTAAGAAACACAAACGAAGCAAAACTGCCAGTAAATCCGGATCCAAGAAAACCAAGAAAGTGCAAGCTACTAATACAGATGACAATCCACTTGAAATACTGTCACCAGCAGAAGCTGCTGACATTCAGAAGGCTGTTGAAGAAAGTCTCAAACCCAGTGCGACACATCCTGGTCCCCCTTTGACAGGAATCAGCATTAAAGAGCCGGAGTCTGGTAAACTTAAGCAATTACCGGAAACTATCGGGAAAGGAAAGAGTGTAGTAACCGAGGAACAAGCTGCACATACACTCCTTCACATCAAATCACCTGCCTCTAAATTAAAAGTACCTCAGTACGAATTCAAGAAACGATCCCCTGAACCATCTAAGCCTAAGGAGGTTTCCTCTGAAGACACACAGGAGCAGCCACAGACTCATGAACTCTTCATTGAATCCAGTGACTCAGAGTCCGATTTAAATGCTTCTAAGAATGAAGAAAAGGTTCCTGTAACTGCCACCATGGAAAAGTCATCTAGGGACTCACCTCCACCAGAATTCGTACCCACTACTGAACCTCACTCGACACTGCAAGATGACTTTGTGGCATCTATTTATCCTGGGGTTCAAGTGAACCTAAAGATGAAATCTGACGAACAAAAGCTGCTAGTTGAACCTGATACATCAACGGGAACTCTTTCCTCATTCAAGCAATTAGACCATGATTTTACCTATGGGGATCTCGATGTCGATGACAATCCTGAAGGGAAGGAAACCTCTAAACCTACCAATGAGAGTGAAGTTATCTCTATGGTAAACATTCCCATCGAACAAGACACGTCTACCATTCCCACTATGACCATACCGATTCCCACCACTACATCATCAAGAGATACCTCCACTGCTACACCCACAACCACCATCCCTCCAAGTACTCATGAAAACCTGTCATCACAAGTTGAAAGGGCCCTGTCTACTGCTGAAAGAGCAAATAATGAAATTCTAGACATCAGGACCGCACTTGAGAAGCACCGGGATGTACTTAAAGATCTTCAACAGCTCAACCTGCACCAAGTCATTCACCATCAAGCTTCTAGAATATCTAAGCTCGAACATCTCAACATTGATACATTGGTACGTGATGCTGTTGAAGATCAGGTATCTGATGTTGTTAAACATGCCATGGATGCACCACTCAAAGCTCGATTCAAAGACTTGTCCACTTTTGATATGAAAGATCTGTTGCATCAACGAATGTTTGAAACAAATCATCACAAAGGACATGAGGTACACCAACAGCTGTATGAATCACTGGAACGTTCCATGATGGTTGACAACTCCGATGAGCTTGAGAAAGACTTGGCTGAAGAACGAAGAAGAAAGAAACGTAAGCTGAACATCCCTAAACCACCATCAGGGGATCCTCCTAAACCACCTCCTCCTCCACCACCTTCAGGATCTGCTGGAGCTCCTCGGTCATCTGGTGGAGCTAGTACACACCAATCTATGCAACCACCTCAAGCACAACAATCATCTTCTCAGAAGGATCAGCCTGACCCTACAACTGAATCCAGTCATCCCAAGTCTTCCCGGCATGTCACTTACAAAGCATGGACGACAACTGAAACCCTACATATGCCATCAGTCGCTGTAGAACATGATCTGGGCCATGATACTGGATTACCCGATGAAAACCTTTCATCTGCTGAGGAGGAAGATGATGACGATGATAACACGGCTCCTCACAAGTCTAAACGGGATCAATGGTGGAAATCGTTTACACGAAGAGATGGGTCTCCTACCACTCCTGTAACCATTACTGAGGATGTTATTAGCACATGGTGGAAATTCGATGAAGCAGAACAAGAGTCTCTTTCCCCTGAACCTAAGTGGATGATCACCTCCGACGATCAATCTGTCCCTGACAACAACTGGGCTTATGCAGTAGCAGATAATTATGTTCCACCTCCCATAAACTCACTTCTAGCTCATACATGAGATATGGGTGCATTCATTCAATGGTATTGCAAGAAACAAGGGATATCCAGACTCACCAAAAAGGACTTGGAGGGACCCGCTAATGAGATTGTCAAAGCTTTCCATCCTGATATAGTGCATCTACAGTATCAAATGGAAGAATTTCACAAGATGCTTACTGATCAAGTTGAAGACGACATCCTTGACTACAATCTTGGAAAACCACTTCCTCTTGGAGGATCTCCATGTCAACTCACTCTACAAGCAGACTTCTTCTTCAACAAAGACCTTGAGTATCTTCGCTCTGGCAACAAAATTGCACTATCCATCACCAAGATGAAAGTTGCTCGCTATACAAATGTAGGTTTGGAACAAATGGTACCGGATAATATGTGGTGTGATGAGGAGTGCAAATATGATATAGCAGCATCCTTTGGTATCTTCCACTGGTGGTTCAAAAAGCGTGAGTTCTATATTGCAAGACACATTGCTGCTGGTGATCCCAAAGCCGCTTACTCGAAGAAAAGGATTCTAAGTGTAATTCGAGTTGAGATCTTTCCCACCTGTGGATATAATTACTTGAAAAAGATTGTTCTTAGACGGTCACGCTATTGGGAGCATGTCATATCCGAGGGTGACTTCAAGCATCTACACCCTAATGATTTTGAAGATCTCTACTTGCTACATCTCCAAGGAAAGCTGGATCACCTTCCTGCACTTGAAAGAAAAACTCTTGTCTCTGCTGTCACTTAGTGGATCCGTGGGCTTGTTATCAGGCAAAGAGTTAAGGACTTCCAGCTTGGTATTGAAAGCTATCAGACTCAGCTCAACCTCACAAGACCTCGATGGGAAGCCAGAGACATGGAGTTCAAGAAAGATTACGCAGTCATTGAGACTCCTAGAGCTGTGGTCTTTACTGATTGTTTCAACACTCGAATGCTAATGAGACTTGAAGAAATTCACCACTTCAGTGATGGAACGCTCGAACAGGTGGAAGCTGCTCTGGATCTAAGGATTAAAGAATACCGAATTGCTAAGGATGGGAAGTACACTGCTTTCTGGACTACAGAGGTGTTCCAAAGAAACAAGCAATTTCTTCAAGCCATCCGAAAACTCTTGCTGGAAAGACGAATTTTCCGAAGTCTGGAATTCTTTGTTGGTGGGAGAATTCGTGAAGGGGACTACAGGCTCATGGAACGTACCATCTAACTGTGCTTCATCATGTTATGTAATAGTTGTATCTATATTTTGATGACCTGTTACTATGTAATCATGTGAACTTGTCCTGCACTAATGCACTAAATGTAGTGTGTATGGTTACATTCTTGATTATGTACATTTCATAATGGTTTGCTATTACTTCAGATAGCAACCCGGTCTTTATATTGGGGAAAGTTCGTCGCCAAAAAGACGACTGTTCCTAACAAAGGCATGAATTACTTTATATTCGTGCCTTTCCGATCTGATGTACGCTTAAGTGCATCATTTCTGGTAAAAGAAGAGAAGCCTTCTTTACATCTCAAATATTTTTCCTTCAATGATTCTTCGAGAAAGTATTTGCTCCAAACTTGGTGGTACCATGGTTTTTGAAGATCAAACAAACTCGAAATGTTGTTTAAAATTTGCCACTCAATCGATGCTAAAAGAATTAATAATTTGGGCAAAATATTTAATTTTTAAATGCGTCATCGATTGAGGGGGAGAACGATTTCAAAAAGTATCTATCAACCAAACAAGATCTTTGTGCATAACTCCAGTGGATTAAGTGCTTTTGTTATGTGTTAGTATATGAATTTTTCATGAGTTTCTTGCTAAACTCACAATTATTTATAAACTCATCATCTCTAACACATAACATACTCCCTCAAGGTTTGAGGGGGAGCTAAAATGTCGTCTCAAAATCAGTCATTCTTAAATATGACACGTCTTTCTCCCAAAACCTTTAAACTTATTTAAATCACTTGGGATCACAAATCTCAATTGGTTTGAAATTTTTGATCGGGGGAGAAGATGTGATTTAAATATGAAAAACTGATTAAAACGTGATGTTTTGAACCCAAAAAAATATGCTCTTCCCTATGTGCCAAACTCTTTTGTATATCAATGCACATATTGAGGGGGAGCAAATGTTTTGTGAAAAAGGACCCTTGCATCTTATGAGGTCGAGACTCAAACTTGACTCATGAATTGACGAAACACAATTGTCCTAAATCGAAAGGACTAGTCCTGGACGGGTAATAACTTCAAGCTGGTCTAACCAGTGATGTAAGCGTGTCTCGAAGAGGACTTGTCTAAGTAGAGTGTACCGTTTCGAGAAACCTTCTATGGACTTGATCAGGCCGGGTAATAACTTCAAGCTAGTACAACTAGTGATGTAAGTGTGTCTCGAATGCCTGCTCATGTTCAACGAAGGTGGATCAATTCAAAAGTGCAACTCTTCCCGACATGTGCAAATTTTCAAATCAAAACATATGAGCACATGTTAAGTGGGAGCATTTGAAAATGACAAAACTCTCAATGTGTTAACAAAATGTGTTTCTCAATCATGAACACGTTGAGAGAATTTTCAATAATTTGGTAAATGGCAACATAGGATAGTCATGAAGTTAAAAGGTGGCTAAGGTTAGAAAAACCGTCCTATGATCCGCCAGAGCCGGAGGGGTCTACCCATGGTCAATACCAAATAGATAGTATTAGTAAGTCCGTAGGTATGATTATGAAAAAAGGAGAAATGTGAGAATGGAGAAAGAAGGGGTTGAAGAATTAAAAAGAAACGAAATGAGAAAGCGTGAAAAGAAATAGCCCTCCAATTATTCAACCTTAGGGCAGAAACCGGGTTCAATTCATAATCTACTGATGGTTGCTAAGGCGACATCGGTATTGAAGACAAGACGTCATGGACCCAGTGACGCACTGCACTAAACCTTCTAGCCACTCAAGTTCTCTTAAAAGAACTTGTTTCATTCTCACGGGGAACCGGTGTAATCTATCGACATATCTCTTATAGATGGTTGATATTGAAGCAGGAGACCTCTCCCTAATCTCTGCATAGGAAAACCAAATGTACTTATTGAGTCTAGAGCCTCGAGATACATAAAAAGATCTAATAGGAGCACGTGCTACTTCTACCCTGGCTGTTCAACATTAAGGACACCAGTGGTAAACTTATGAGTCCTACGCAGATCTTAGCAATCTGCCAGAACATTTATGAGGGACGTTACTTTTGTAACTCCCAGTGATTGAATGGAAATTCCTGCCAAGGTCAACATCAAGCAGCCCTAAAAGCAGGTCACTTAGGTAATTCCTTGTGGATTACGCTTAGTGATCGCGATGGTTACAAAAGGTCAACAGTCGTAGAGTGATCTCCAGCGACTCACCCAATCGTTGATCTACTTAGGTAGTTCGTGTAAATCCTTTCAGGGTTTGCCGATTGGGAACGGTCATGGTAAGGGTTAGAAGGAGTCTTCACACTATGCTGTTGACAATCTCTAATTCCAAACCTATAAGCACCGGATGATTTGTTGCTAACTGTCTACTCGCAGGAATTTCTGACAGTTACTGTTGATTGCTGAAAAGATGCTGATCCATCAACACATGCTAACACTTCAACATCACAATCTAAGAAATCATGATCATTTATTGGGCCTCATATATGCTTCCACAACTCTGATGCAGAAGATCATGATCCTGAAAAAGTGTGAGCATGCCATCACAAAGATGTTCATATCACATGGAGACGTTACTGCTCAAAGATGACCCTCAGACATTCATTTGGATGATGAAGTTGAAGCTATTTCCAAAGATCATCCATCACATTGATGGTGTCATCTAGAGTCTTCTACTTAAAGCACAAAGATCTCAACAATGAAGAATCAAAAGGCTACGTGCTACAAAGATGTCGTCAAAGACTTGAATGCTATGATTCAATATTTATTTTCTGGGGTGACCTCCCTTAGGGGGAGATTGTCAGGAATACGTTTATTCATATGAAGACTCGGTCACCCCGAGTGTGGTTTAGCATATTGTAGCTCGTAGTATTTATCATATTAGTTATAACGTATTTTAGTATTAGTTAGTATTTGTGGAGTCGGGTCGGGTCTTTATCCACTGTCAGCTCGCTCCACAGCCCGTTTCAGGGGGCGTTTATTTGTAAGTATAAATACCCCTTCCCTAGCTTGGAAGGGGTTGGACCTTTCATTTGCAATCTAATACATTACAAGTTTTCTCTCAAAGGCTCCCAACTTCATCTCTTTCTCTCTCTAACTTCTCACTAGAAAACTACACATTTAATCATCCTAAACATCATTCCATACATGTTCTTTCATTAGAGTATATTACAGTTTACCTACCTTTCTATTTTCGATGAACAAGAGGACCAAAAGAGATGGTGTTTAGAGGTGATTCGTGACTGTGGTGATGTAATTCAAGGTGTTTAGAGGCGGATTAAGGCGCGTGAGTTGTACTATCGTGAAGGAAATGATGTGGGGAACAATATAGGGTTGGTGGTATGTTTGTTTCGATGGGCTCTGGTGGCCGGAAAATAGTCGGAGAAGAAAAGGGGGGAGGGCGGCTGGTTTTTTTGAATGGGAGGGTGAAACCCTTGTTGGTGAATAGTGTGTGTATATATAGGGTCATGTGAGGACTTGTGATAAACCCTATGGTGCCCACAGGGACTGATTTTGCCATTCTTCTTATATTTTTAACAACACATGAACGGAATTAATAAACCGCGTTATAATTATTTCTCAAGCTTTCGAAACCATTACCATAAATTCTAGAATTATTTTTCCATAAATTCTGATTATAAATACATGTATCTTTATATTTTGTCGTTCGTTTAACTAATTATTCGCATTTTATTTATTTTTGTGCTAAGACTCGCAGTGGTATGTACTAGAACATGGGATATACTCACAAATCATGAATAGAGATATATGAAATAGAAACACGGAAAACCCAAAAGTACCAGTTGTCACAGCCTCCCAGCCTCAGAAGAAACTCGTCCCGAGTTTCACTAAAGATTATTAGTCGGGGATGAAAAGAGATGTGAATACTTCCTCATGATCTCGTCTTCACATTCCCATGTGAATTCCGAACCATGACCGGAGTTCCAACGGACCTTAACGATTGGAATACGACTGTGCTTAAATCGCTTGAGTTCTGAAAGGCTCAAGGCGCACTAAGGCGCAAAGGAGGGCAAAGAGCCTCGAGTCAAGGCGCATTCTAAGGCGCGGGATTCATGAATGCGAGGCGCACTAAAAACATTAAGTTTTTTATAACATATGTGACCATTTATGTAGCTTAAATAACACAAAATAACATTAAAATACTTGAAGCATGACATATTGCCATTATAAAAATTAAAATGGATCAGTTGTCACTGCTAAAATAGATCAACTCTTTGGCTCGATGGCCTATATAGAAATTAAAATCCATATCAGACTAAATATGCTTGTGTCATACACTTGTAGCTTACATCTAACAAAGCTCACAATTTAACCCAAAATATCAAGCAAGCAACATATTAATCTTCAAGGCACAATGCCATATTTTCATGATAATATGTCGTAAAGAAAATACTTAATGAAACAAAGTAACTTCCTAAAGAAAATTTCAATCAATAAAATAAACATAAAATTAATTCAAATTTACAAATCATACAAATACTCACCCTATGACTTAAAGGGCCCATGTATCTTAAAAAAAATAAAAAAATAAAAAAAAAAAAAAAAAAAAAAAAAAAAAAAAAAAAACTGATACATCTTCTAGGCGCAAAAAGCCCCCAAGGCGCGGGCTTTTTGTGGGATTCATGCATGTCATGAGCCTCGATCTGAAAAAAGCCCAAAGGCTAGAGCCTTGCGCCTAGGCGCGCCTTAGGCGCAATTTTGACAACTATACGCTTGACTTATCGATCCATAACCTCAACAGGTTCTTTGGTGAATTTCAGACTTTCGTCGATTCTGATTTCTCTCAACGGAATGATCGGGGTTTCGTTGGAAAGACACTTCTTCATATTACAGATATGAAAAACGTCGTGCACACTGCTAAGTTCGGATGGTAGCTCTAGTCGATAGTCTATCGCTCGAATCCTTTCCAGAATCAAAAATGGTCCTATTTAACTAGGGTTGAGCTTCCCAATGTATCACCCCTTTCCAAGATGAGACCTTCAACATGACTCTGTCTCCAACCTGGAACTCGAGAGGTTTACGCCTCTGGTCGGCATAGCTCTTTTGACGATCTCGTGCGGCTTGAAGAAGGCTATGAATCTGAACGACCTTCTCGGTTGTTTCATGGATGAGTTCGGGACCAATGAGTTGTCTGTCACCCACCTCGGCCCAATAAACGAGGAATCAACATTTTCGGCCATACACACCTTGATTGGTGCGGCCTTAATGTTGGTATGGTAGTTACGGGTATAGGAAAACTCAACTATGGGAAAATTCCTCTCCCAACCTTTTCCGAAGTCTCTCACGCAGGCTCTGAGCATATCCTCCAATGTCTGGATAGTTCTCTCGCTCTGGTCGCCGGTCTGGGGATGATAGGCTGTGCTCATATCGAGTTTGCTCCCTAATGCCATCTGCAGCGAATTCCAGAAATGCGATGTAAAGCGGCTACCACGATCGAAGATGATAGATATAAGTATGTCATAACGAGAAATGATCTCCTTCAAGTAGAGACGAGCTAACTTGGCTACACTGTCGTCTGCATCAAATGGGACAGGTGCACTGCACAACTTCTCCTTTAATAATTGGAAGGCTTCTTCTTCTCCCTCTTTCTCACCCCATACGTACTTCACATTCTTCTGCATCAAATGGGGTCAGCGGTTTGGCTATTTTAGAGAATTCCTCAATGAATCTCTGATAATAACCAGCTAGACCCAAAGATTGACGAACCTCTGTAGGGGTTGTAGGTTCGGTCCACTCCTTGATTGACTCTTTCTTAGCCGGATCCACGTGAATTCCTTGGCTGTCGATCACGTGGCTTAGAAGTTGTACTGTTGAAGTCCAAAATTCATACTCAGAGAATCTGGCGTACAGTTGCTCTTCCTTCAGTAGAGTCAATATGAGTCTCAGGTTTTCCTCATGATCTTTCTCATTCCCTTAGTAGATGAGGATGTCGTCTATGAATACTATCACAAACTTATCCAAATATGGTTTTCACACTCGGTTCATGGGGTCCATGAACATAGCTGGCGCGTTGATTAAACCAAATGGCACCACCTAAAACTTATAGTGGCCGTATTGGGTTCTGATCGCGGTCTTGGGGATATACTCTTTCCTAACCTTGAGTCGATGATACCCGGATCGCAGATCAATTTTCGAGTAAACGCTCAATCCTTGGAGCTGGTCGAATAAATCGTCAATCCTCGGGAATCGGTGATGAGGCAAAAAATGAACCATTTTTAGGGGGTCATTTAAGCCCGGAATTGAATTTATTTGATCAAATATTTCCCTAAATCGTTCCTTTTGTGATTTTAGGTACTTTGGGAGTGAATTCTGGAAAAGGAAGCATTTTGGACGTTTTTGGAGCATGAAAGTGAAAAAAACGGCAAAGACTTAATTTTCTACGCTGGGAACAGTACCTGACGGCGTCAAGAAGGAAAATATGACGGCGTCAAGAGCAAAATGCATGAAGACCCAGAGAAAACCTGAAGGCGTCAGAAGTAGGGCGTCAAGAGTTATTTTGGTGACGGCCTGAAGATGGATTACACATGACGGCGTCAGACCCAGATCTAGGCAGTCCGAGAACTTTATTGGCGGCGAGATGACGGCGTCAGAAATTTACTCTTGACGCCGTCACCTCACAAAATCTATATATACTTTTCTATTTTTCATTCATTAAGGGAGGAACTTGTGTGGAGAATACTAGGGCCGAACCTAATAAACCCTTGGTCGTTTGTAATAGTATTTTCAAGGGTTTTCATCCCTTGAAACCTTTCATGTTCAATTAAGATAAGTCTTCTTTCAATTCATTCAATATGTCTATGTGTTGTTTGAATATATCTTATGCTTGTCATGATTATAACATGCTAGGCTAGATCTTTCATGCGTTTGCTTAGATGTAATGAAACCTAGATGTTAATTATAGGTTGATTGCTTGTTTATAGTTGTAATGGATGAATGATTTCAATGTTAGGCTTAAGAAAACTGGCAGATCTCCATTATGTAACTTGCTTGAACGTCTTAAGAAACATGAACCGATGTGTACTAGGTTTTTATGATTGTATTTAATGCATGAGCGAATTCTAGTTATCCCATGTTAGGAGCTTCTTAGCCTGCTCGACATAGGAATGAAGTAGGAGCTTATAGGATTGGGGAAGTAAGTACGCCACCCCATGAATGGTATTAAGGAATACAATCCGTCATCCACGCAACTGTAACAAGTAATTAACCTGTAAAAGATATCAAGGGAGTAGTGAAATCTAAGTAAACACAATTCTCCCATATATTGCTCACACCACTATCTTAATTTAGTTTATTTTCATTTTTATTATTTTATTTTGATTGCATTTTTAGTAATTGGGTTAGTTGACTAGCAACTAATTCCGCCCACTCTTCCAATATCCGAGATTTTTATTTGCTTTTCTAAAATATAAAAAAATACAAAAAGAATCATCCCTCACCTCTAGACCTAGTTTTTAGGTTTTCTAATCCTAGCGACACTATTCCTAAGTTGAACGATCAATCCCCTGGTACTTGTCGCTATACTATACTACAACGATCAGGTACACTGCCTGGTGGGGGTTGTAAGCTTCTCGAGATCCCTCGAGAGGTAAAGCCTGGTGCAATTCCCACGAATCAAGTTTTTGGCGCCGCAGCCCGGGGAATAGTTATTGTCTAGGTTATAATTTCTTTTTATTAGGTCTACTTGCTAGATTCCTTTCTAGTAGGATTTTATTTTTATTTTTAGGTTCTCTTTAGTCTATCTTATTTCTTCGTGCCTTTGTTCGTAATCTTTACCATTCGACATCATGGAAGGTGGTAACATATTTGAACCCATCAACCCACCACAACAAGACCACCCACAAAACCCACCACTAGCTAACCAACCTCTTAGGCCCCGAACCCTAAGAGAGTACTCCCAACCTAGCCACCAAGGCTATCGAAACACCATTGAGCTCACCCAAGGAGCCAATGTGTCTCCCTTGCGATCCGACACCATCCGGTTGGTGCAAAGTGGATGTGCATTCCATGGACTTCGTTCCGAAAATCCAAATCAACATCTCAAGGACTTCCTTAAAATCATAGATTCTATAGACTTTGATGCTACAACTAGAGAGTCAACCCGATTACGCCTATTCCAATTCTCTCTACGTGATCAAGCTAGTCAATGGCTTGAGCGTCTACCCGCGGGATCCATCACCTCATGGGATGATCTCACCACTCATTTCCTTGCTCAATTTTTCCCACCGGGGAGAACTACCATTAGAAATGATATCTTGATGTTCCAACAATGTCAAGGTGAAACTATATATGAAGCATGGACTCGTTACAAGGACTTACTCCAAAAAGTCCTTCATCATGGCATAGACCTTTGGCTCCAAGTCCAAATCTTCTATGACCATATCGATCTCTCCACAAGGCGAACCATTGACCAATCGGCCGGTGGCAAGCTACGTGATCTAAGTGCGGAAGAATCATGGGAACTCATAGAAGATCTTTCTCTCTATGACAACGAAAGTTGGAATGATTCCCGTGATTTGAACAAAACGGTCAAGGCAATATCTTTGCCTTCGAACAATTCTAGCACTCCCGACCGTAGGATCATGGAACTTGAGGATCAAGTCAAGTTTCTCATGAAATCTTACGAAGCTCCCAAGCCTTCAAGCCAAGTGAACAAAATCACTTCTTCATGCGAATAATGTAGTGGTCCCCATGACACTCGTGATTGTGTGGAACTCCCCGGAACAGCTTTTGCGGACTATGCATCCTCGCGTACCAACGAAGCGGGAGATAAGTGGTACACTTTCAAACCCGAGCCAAACCCGTATGGTGATTCCTACAACCCTTCTTGGAAAAATCACCTAAACCTTAGGTGGAAACAAAACCAAACCAATTTTTCCAATTCGCCTAATCGTTACCAACCAAATGGTCCACCCTCCAACCGTACTTTCAACAACAATCCTTCTAACAACTATGGTAGTACCAACAATCTTGAAGGATTGATGTCCAAGTTTATGGCATCTCAAGAAGTTCGCATATCTAAGTTTGAAGCCGATTTCAAACAAAAGCAAAGCGAGATGACCACCAAAATTGACACATTGTTGAAAGTTCTCAATGACCGAGAAATGGGAGCACTCCCAAGCGACACGGTCAAGAACCCGAAACTAAACGTTAATTCCATATCATCAGTTTCGTCACCCACTTCTTGTCCGCAATACTATTCGGTTAAAGCCACGAGCACGTGTTTCAAACAAAACCAAATCCCTCAAAAGGACCAATCAAATAAAACACCCGATATAAAACCGGTCAAAAGCATAGTTGAAACACCTCCTACGCAAGACCTTGACGATGAATTCAAGGAGCTTCACCTTGAACATCCCGTCATTGATGTCTTAGCCCGTGCTCCCTACTATAGTGCCCTCCTAGAAAAATATGAGAAATTTAAACTAGGTAAAAACGGGACCGCCTTCGTTCAAAACAAGTTGCCTAAAAAGCTTGATGATCCGGGTATATTTGTTTTGCCTTGTAAGATAGGAAGATCCGAAGCTTTCGACACACTAGCCGATTTAGGGTCAAGCCTCAACTTGATTCCATTATCCCTTTTCACCACTCTCAAGCTAGGAAAGTTAGAGGAGACGGAGGTATTAATTTGTCTAGCGGATGGGAGTATTGCCCACCCGGTTGGGATGATTAAGGATGTAGTTGTTCACGTAGGGAAGTTAACTATCTTAGCGGATTTTCACGTCCTAGATATGGTTAGTGATACTACATGCCCTTTAGTAGTAGGAAGAGGATTTTTAGCAACCGCTAGCGCCATGATAGATTGTAAGGAGTCTAAGATAGCGGTAGGTGAGGGCGATACTTGGTCGGTATATGATGTTAAGAAACATAGCTATGATTGTGAGGATGAACCGACACCACATTGGGTAGAGATGAATAGGAGACCATCTAGATATGGACCTTGGATAGAAAGAAACTTTATAGGACCTCAACGCCTATTCTATCTAGAAAAAGATTTCATCGATAAGACACATTCGGTGGAACAACTCATAGCTAGAGATGAAGAGCTAGATCCTTTTGAGGACCCCCTAGTCTTTAGGAAAATGATTGAGTTCTTAGGCGTAATGCCTATTAATATAGAGATGAACAAGTGGAAAAGAGAGGGGGATAATTGTAAATGGAGGTGGGACAAGCCACCTAAGGAAGGTAACGGATCATGGCATATGAAGATGATTTTGTATGATCCGGATGGAGAAAAGTTTGAAAGGTCATACCGTACTAAGAAAACCGATAGGAAGTTGAAACCTAAGTTTGATCCCAAAGATGTCCTCAATGAGGAACTCACCCATATCACGTAGTAACCCATGACCTTGAGTCTAGCTACAAGACTCGTAAATAAAGAAAAGCGCTTCTTGGGAGGCAACCCATGTTTTGTGTGATTTTTATTTTTGTTTGATTGTTATTTGCTTCCGTATGCATGCTTTATTTTTATTGTTGGTAGATCATGTTTCAAACTAAAATTGTGAAAATACTTTATTTTGTTGTTTGGCTTAGTCTTAA
Organism: Artemisia argyi; assembly: GCA_030686995.1. Taxonomy (NCBI): domain Eukaryota; kingdom Viridiplantae; phylum Streptophyta; class Magnoliopsida; order Asterales; family Asteraceae; genus Artemisia; species Artemisia argyi. Next base: position 140,023,746 of record CM060682.1, read on the forward strand.
CTTCATCCAAAGGTATTTCGCAAAAAGATAAGTGTAAGGGGAAACCCCAAATATGCTTTTAAGAAACAAACTCGATCATGATTCTCCAAAATATTAAGTGAACATGTATATTCGTATTTGTTAGAGTCAAATGCTTGTATCGAGTCATAATGATGTTTTGCAGGATTTTCCAGGAAGTAGGACGAAGTTTTTCCAGAAATTTTCCGGAAACTTAACATAAGAATTTCTGCAGGTCACTTCTGACGGCGTCAGGAAGAAACTCCTGACGGCGTCACATGTAAAATTCTGGAAATTTTACCAGTTTTGTTTTTCTAACGGAGTCTTAAAGTTTTTTGTTGAATCTTTAGTTTTATAATCTCCAGGAGATCTGCAAACATCATTCCACAAGCATTATATCTTACTTTGTTTTCTAGGATTTGTTAGCATATATAGATTGCCGCCGATTTTACGCGAGGTTGCCTTGTCTGTTTTCTCAGGTTTAACAGGTTATATGTGACAAGAAGATGATTTATATTCTGGAAGGGAAGCTTTGATTGTTCATTTTCTTGGAGGAAGATCTAACCTGGTTACCATAATATCCATACCGAGCGAAACAGGGGAGTAATTGATTTCATTCTTTTACCTGTTTTACTTTTACATTCTTTACTTGAACATTGGGGACAATGTTCATCCTAAGTGTAAGGGGAGGGTAAAATGATGATACCTTACAGATACACTTTCGCTTGAGTTTGTTTGTTTGATGGTAGGTGTGTAATAAAACTATGAGAAATACTTGTTAGTGTAATTTTAGCGCCAAATTTAAAATTTTTTACAACATTTAGGAGTGAAACTTTAGCCATAGCAAGCGTCTCATGGATAGGAGTTGTATGATTAGCACAAAATCGTACCATTCAGAAAAATTTTCCACCCAAATATGTGAGGTTCACCTTTAGATTTGATAGAAAAAGCATTTACTATTAGTGCTTATGAGTGTACCGGTAGCATTTAGATTCTAGAACTTGCGTTAGTGATGCATCCCGGGACCGCTAGTGAGACTACATTCGTGTAGTAGGATTTACTACATGATAAGAGGCATTAGGATCACCCTTGTGTTAAACCCGTATCATAATTACTTGACCATTTAAGTCATATTACTTGGCTAGTTAAGTCAACTAATTTTTCCCACACCTTAGCGTTGTACTCATTTTTAGTACGCGAAACCCCTAGTACACCCCTCCGAGACTATCTTTTCGTTTCTAACTTTAAGCATCATACTTAAAGGAAGAATTTGTTACACCCCACTTAAATGTACACCCAAATCGCCTTAGCCTTCCGTGTATGCACTCATCTTTAGTGCATTATTGTTATTTGTTTAAACCCTTAGTTAATTATCTATTTGATTACATGGTTGCTAAGTCAAGTCATATCCTTGTACATATTGTTTTGGGACGATTGGACTCATGGGTAAAGTACTAATGTTATAGAGTAATGGGGAAGAACATCATATTATTACCCCCATATGTGTGTTAATCTTAAAAGTACTCCAAGTGTTTTGATTATCTTAATTCGAGTCATGAGATTAGTTTATTGTAAAGTATGTAAAAATTCAAGTGTAAGGGGAATGTACATTCCCTATGATGTATTATTTTGGATGGTAGGGTAAGAGTGTATGCAAAAAAAAAAAAAAAAAAAAAAAAAAAAAAAAAAACCGGACTAACATCCCGTTTCATTCTATGTTTGTTTTATATTGGGATAGTTTAAATACACCAATATAATTACCTCATCATTGACTTGTTATAAAAAAAATCACACTTTTTGATAACTCACTCTAAGACTAGCCACCATAAATAAGAACAACATCTTCCACAAATGAATAAAGTAGTTATATCTCATCATTGAGGTCATCACAACTTTTCAAAAAAAAAACTTTTTCTTTTTTCTTATTTACTTTATTTACTTTTGTAATTATTTATTATTTTATTTTACATTTTTTTGTCATATAAATATTTTTCACTTGTTATATACATATATACGTTTATAAGTGTTCAAGCAATACAATATTTATAAAGAAATAAATAATTAAAAATACAATATAAAGAATGTTACATAATTATTTTGTCAGGTCAATATTTTCCGAAATACGATAATAATATTCGCGAAACATTTTGATGACTAACATATGTGTCCTCCCATCCAGATGTATTTCCAATTTTATATGTAATCCAAAGTGGATGAGTTAACGGTAATGGACAACCTTCGCGTATTGTCGCTTTAATATAATGGTTACCATTCACATGAACAATCACAATTGTCTCATGTGGTTTCGATTATCGTGGACTCGACCAAATCGGAAAACTCGTAGTGCAGCCTCCAACATTTCCTCAATATGCTTTCGACGAAAAAATCACATTTGATTTTTATGTTAGGAATAACGTGTGATTTCACAAATCACAATTGATTTCATAAAATCATAAAATCACATGTAATTTTAAAGTAACTATTCACATGTGATTTTACCATACGCAAATTTCAACATTGACATAAAAAAGTTCAAAAAAAAAAGAAAAAAAAATCGTCAAAAGTATGTATAAGTGCCCTATATAATAAGATAATTTAATTATTGTCGTCTTTTATTACATAAGGATAAAACGGTTATTAAGTATATATATGAAAACCTTAATAAGGTTTAGTAAGATACATCTACTAACTATATAAAACAGGCTTTTGCAAAGCAATCTCTAACCCGAAATTGCTCTAAATTCGCCACGTGTAAATTCCCTTTAATCAACGGCCTACATTTCATTTCAACCTAAAAATCAATAAATGCAAGACCCTTTTTGTCGCCATTCAAACAAACCATTTACTTCCCTTTAATCAACGGCCTTTTTTGTCGCCATCCAAAACATGTCCGGTATCTATTCGGTATTGTCGCTTCAGGTTCAGAATGTGAAGTATAGTTGGTAAAACTTTGAAACAATCTATCGAAAGTCGCTATTATCTTAGTGTTCATGTTTTATATAAATTATATTAAAATGAAGGTACTTACTTATGCTAGGAATTGTCGCGGATAAAACTGAGTAGCTAATATCGAAGTAATAGAAAGAATTATGTCGTAACACATCATCAAAGTAACAAACTGAAGTCACAATACTCTGTATTTAATGTTTGGATAAATAAATTATGCTCAGTTTATGTATATTCTTATCATTTTCTGTTGTTATCTTCAAAGGAGTTAAACTGAGACAATTTTTTATTTTGTAGATCGATATGGGAAGTGTTCAACCCTTTATAAGTAATTTTTTAGCTTAAAGAAGAAGCAAGTTTTCTATATTGAAGAGATTAAAATTGAGTGCTATATTCTTACCTATTTTGGCCGCTCTATTTGTTTATTTATAAGCAAACGAGCTAATATTGCGACTTTGTCTATTCCTTTCACATATGCAGGCATGTGTAAAGGACATGAACAATTTTACTTCTTATACTGTGGGTTTCGCCTAACATCTACTTTTTTTTTCTTCACTTTCGGTTATAAGAGCTATTTGTAACAAAGCATAATTTTGATGATGCTTTGACAAAAGAATGAGACTGTCAGGCTATTGAAAAGAAGCTTGAAAAGGTAGCATGTTCAAATAAGTAGTCAGGTCATTATGTGTAGATGGTAGTTTCAACCCATTTACATTATTACTTCCAGCAAAGTCAAGAGTCAAGCCAGTTCCGGAGTGAGTTTGAAATGAGAAAAATGAAGCAGGTAAGTTCTTTTATTCTCTGTGTTCTGTGTATAAAATTTCATTTTGGGCGACTCTACCCTTTCGAAACTTCTTTTTCTTAGGTAACACTTGAGCTTATTTAATATTACCCGTTGATATGTAATATATAAAACATAACACAAATTAACTCATTACAACTTTACAAGTATATTTGATTATTTGTTGAAATGGCCGCCTTTATAAAAATACTTACACTGACATTCATCGTTAATTTTTCTGTATGTTTCTATCTTCTATAGGATCAAGGCCTGGATACGATATCAGAATGTTTAACCACATTGAAAAAACATGGCACAAGATATGAACGAGGCTTGCTATCTTTTAATAATCTGCATCTCACATTAAAAGAATAAAACAATACTACTACGTAATACTTTTACAATGTTGTATGACATGGAAGTGTTGGATTTTTTTTTATTTGTAGCAACTGTTTCAAGTGTTAAATGATTTTATTACTTTATTTTTCGTTTTAACATTATATTCGTTTAACATTATGGTATCAAGCATTTTACTATTTTTATCTTTTAAAAAAATCTTGGATCTAGCCGCCAATCGGGCGGGCCTTGAAGCTAGTGTCAATATACATAAGGGCATAATAATTATTTACAACATCTTATACATTTTTTTAGTAGTAAACTACATTTAATAGACAAGAACTTCCCAAGAGTCTCGTGATTAAGAAAAAAGGAAAAGCCACATACATTAATTATTACGTAATTAATGAGTGCCTATAGAGTATGTTCATTTAGTCAAATTTGTTTATTTATTACGTAATTAATGCATTGACCAAAATAATACTTTGGTGTGTTTAGTAGCACTCTTTATATTTTTGTTATTTTTCATTTATTAGCTTAAGTCGAGTCTAGTCTTGGCTTAGCAACGCCATATTGTACATGTAATTAAACAAGATTATTAACTCGCCACCAGTAAAGATTATCTATATCCAACAAAAACGCGTACTTCATATCCCTACACCTAACGTTACAACCCTTTAAAAAGACCTCTTTGATAGTTTATCCTAGGTGCTTACGCCATGTGGTGGAGGTTTGATCCTTTACCAAGCCTATGGTAATCTATTTTGCTATGACAGGTAGTGAGAGATGTTTTCCATTTCCATATTGTGATATTACTTTATTACACCCGAGAGATGTGAGTATCTAAACACTATTTGTGAGGTGCTAGTATATGACCTCCGTGCTTGTCTTTGGTCTTTAGTGGAACGATTAATACTTGTAATTACTTTTATATTAGTGTTAAATGACCCCTAACTTGAATTTTGATTAGAATAAAAGCGCATTTGCTTGATGACAAGCAAATCTCAAGTGTAAGGGTATATGATGAGGTGAAAAATGAACCGTTTTTAGGGGGTCATTTAAGCCCGGAATTGAATTTATTTGATCAAATATTGTCCTAAATCGTTCCTTTTGTGATTTTAGGTACTTTGGGAGTGAATTCTGGAAAAGGAGGCATTTTGGACGTTTTTGGAGCATAAAAGTGAAGAAAACGGCAAAGACTTAATTTTCCATGCTGGGAACAGTACCTGACGGCGTCAAGAAGGAAAATATGACGGTGTCAAGAAGGAAAATATGACGGTGTCAAGAGCAAAATGCATGACGACCCAGAGAAAACCTGAAGGCGTCAGAAGTAGGGCATCAAGAGTTATTTTAGTGATGGCCTGAAGATGGATTACACATGACGGCGTCAAACCCAGATCTAGGCAGTCCGAGAACTTTATTGGCGGCGAGATGACGGCGTCAGAAATTTACTCTTGACACCGTCACCTCACAAAATCTATATATACTTTTCTATTTTTCATTCATTAAGGGAGGAACTTGTGTGGAGAATACTAGGGCCGAACCTAATAAACTCTAGGTCGTTTGTAACAGTATTTTCAAGGGTTTTCACCCCTTGAAACCTTTCATGTTCAATTAAGATAAGTCTTCTTTCAATTCATTCAATATGTCTATGTGTTGTTTGAATATATCTTATGCTTGTCATGATTATAACATGCTAGGCTAGATCATTCATGTGTTTGCTTAGATGTAATGAAACCTAGATGTTAATTATAGGTTGATTGTTTGTTTATAGTTGTAATGGATGAATGATTTCAATGTTAGGCTTAAGAAAACTGGCAGATCTCCATTATGTAACTTGCTTGAACGTCTTAAGAAACATGAACCGATGTGTACTAGGTTTTTATGATTGTATTTAATGCATGAGCAAATTCTAGTGATCCCATGTTAGGAGCTTCTTAGCCGGCTCGACATAGGAGTGAAGTAGGAGCTTATAGGATTGGGGAAGTAAGTACGCCACCCCATGAATGGTATTAAGGAATACAATCCGTCATCCACGCAACTGTAACAAGTAATTAACCTGTAAAAGATATCTAGGAAGTAGTGAAATCTAAGTAAACACAATTCTCCCATATATTGCTCACACCACTATCTTAATTTAGTTTATTTTCATTTTTATTATTTTATTTTGATCGCATTTTTAGTAATTGGGTTATTTGACTAGCAACTAATTCCGCCCACTCTTCCAATACCCAAGATTTTTATTTGCTTTTCTAAAATATAAAAAAATACAAAAAGAATCATCCCTCACCTCTAGACCTAGTTTTTAGGTTTTCGAATCCTAGCGACACTATTCCTAAGTTGAACGATCAATCCCCCGGTACTTGTCACTATACTATACTACAACGATCAGGTACACTTCCTGGTGGGGGTTGTAAGCTTCTCGAGATCCCTCGAGAGGTAAAGCCTGGTGCAATTCCCACGCATCAGTCGGTATCGGTTCTTTACCGTCAACTTATTCAGTTCCCGATAACAGATACGTGTGTGGAAGGATCCATCTTTCTTCTTCACGAACAACACTGGAGCTCCCCACGACGAGGAGCCCGGTCATATAAATCCTTTCTCCGATAACTCCGCAAGATGCTTTGACAACTCCTCTAGCTCAGCAGCGGCGAGTCAGAAATGGTGCTCGTGTTACTGGAGCAGCGCCAGGCACCAACTCAGTTTGGAATTCGACTTGTATAACCGGTGGGATTCCAGGAAGATCATCTGGAGATACCTCCGGAAAGTCTCTGACAAATGGTACATCTTCCAAATGTCTCGCCTCCCCTTTCTTCTCTTTCCTTTTAGAGGTTTGAGCTAGGAATATATGGCATCCCTTCTCGATACACTTCTGGGCTCTAGTACAAGAGATAGTATTCAATCGGGAACAATATTCCGCGATCGTTCCTATCTCCCTATATCATTAGGATCTTCTTGCCAAAGGGTACACGAACAATCTCCTCATCTCAGATGGTTACAGCACGGCGAGTGGATACCCAGTCCACTTTTGAATACGGAATCGAACTACCCAAAGTGATTGGCAACAAACGAATCTGGGATAGCGGGGATGCAGAAAATACGGGACGTCTTCTGGCGATATGCATTCGTGGCGGACGATAACGCTTAACCTCCTCTTCGCATAGTCAGGTCGTACAGCTTGACGTGAGGTACACAGAAAGGTAGGAGTGATCCTTCAGGATCCTAGGTGAGAGATTTGTCTCCTAGTGGAACTGGCGGGAGTTGGGTCCTAGCATGACACCATTCCACCCAAATTATACGTAGGTGCCCAGCCTTCGTATAATTGGGGCCCAATAATATAATGCTAGTTTCAACTTACCAGGGATGGATGTTAGGCACTCGAGAGTTTTATCCTAAATAACGTGGCGAGAATAAATCAGCAGAGTACTATCAAGAAGTAATACGGAAAAGGATCAGAAATAAAAGAATGATGGAACGAACGCAAGAATTGCACATAGAATATATAATAAGCTAAACCATTGCCATAACGAGATCCGATAGAGTTATATTCCAAATAACGTACAATGGAAACCATAACATTGCAAAGTTCTTAAGGAAATGCTTTGAGAATTCGCACTAAATGATAACGTAAATAAACATAAATGGGGTTCCTATGAGACAAGGGAGTCATCCTTGACATCACATCTTATTCTCCTTCTCCTCCAGCTCCAATTCTGTCGTTCTCCTAGGCACTTAGCTTTCCTGATGCTTGACACTCCTCCTTGAGGTGCCCCTCTACTCCGAATCCGATACAGATGTGTGTTGGGGTCTCGGTAGGTATCTTATGCTTACAGTAACGGATTACGTGCCTAGCTTTGTTACAGTGATAGCACACCTTTCTACACTTTCCAAAGTGTCGACCGTTGCAATGAATGCAGCTTGGTTTATCGACTTTGAAACCTCTTCCTCCACTTGCTATGGCAGTAGTGTGGCTCTCAGCGACCTTCTGTCGCTTGCCCAGTTGGGCATTACCACTTATATAACTCTCCCACTTCCTCTTAACTGCTATCATCTCCTTAACAGCTCCTCCGATCACCGGACTCATACGAGCATGCGCTATAACTACAACATCCCGAAGGCTAGCTGGTTCGACTGCAACCACGTCCATCGTGACTCGTGGGGGCATTCCTCTGATATAGCGCTCGACCTTGTGAGTCTCACTACTAGCCATCTCAGGGCATAATTGATCAACTCGAGGAAATGGCTGATGTATGTCTGGATATCGCCGCCCATCACCTTATGTCCCCAAAGTTCGACTTTCAGCTCCTTGTCCTTAAGGTCTGATCCATATCTCTCCAGGATCATCTCTCTGAGCTCTCCCCAAGGGTTATCATAGGCTCTCTCTGCTCCTACAGCCCTCAGGTAGCTAATCCACCAAACCCATGCCCTGCCCTGCAATGTGGAACTGGCACAATCCACCTTCGAACCTTTTTCGCAGCTACTCTTCTCAAAGGCAGTCTCCATTACTTCCACCCAATGTCTCACATCGACAGCTCCTCCATTGCCATCGAAGTTGACTATCACATACTTGCTGAACTCTACAAAGGTGCATCCACTTATTCTGCCATCATTGCCTACAGGGGGAGGGGCGGGGTTACTCGAGTGGTGGACTTTCACGAATTGTTCGGCGAGTCGCACAAATTGAGTGGTCAATTCTGAGACACCATTTTCGGTCGGTAGCGGTTAGTTGTTAGTCATCTCGACGTTGGTAACGGGAACAGTGGTGGTTGACGCTCGTGCCATCCTGGCCGGGTTTCGTTTTGAAGCCATAGATCTGAAACTAGAAATACATACAATAAGGAAATACGAACAATAAGGTTTTCGTCAGAAAGTCGCATCCGGGTTGGGGTTCGAGCATGAAAAGGAATTTAATGATCGTAAATTGGCATACGAGGATATTAAGCTATGATACGGCGTGGAACACGTGACTTAAAAAAATTGAGGGATTAATGAGCTATATCAACAATCCTTCTATAACTGAGTGATCTCGAAACAAGTTATCGAATGATGCCAAAATGGACTTTTCAGAAAGTACGACGCATCAGAGTACTCATAAAGCATAACGTATCAGAAAGCATGAAAGAGTAGGAGTCATATGATGAATGTATAGAGTTACTATTTTCCAATGATATAGATGAACGAGGATGTATTAAAGAGAGGCATGGTTGTGACAACGGTATAGGGTAGGTATAAGTGTTTCAATAAAATTGAACCACATGACATAACTCGTAAGACAATACATATTACTCGTGATGCTAAAAGCATACGCAAAGAGGATTCGTGATGCTAAACACATAAGAGAAGAAAGCATTATACCAAGAATATCATATTACTAATAGGGCTTCAGCTTGGCAGGCGCGCGTCGGTCTCCGGATCAATCATTTGAAGAATGGTTATAGTCTAGGTTTTAGTTAGTTACCCAGTTCTCTATAACCTTGGCTCTGATACCAATCTGTAACACCCCCAAAATTTAGTACAGCGGAAGACTTTACAAAGTTCCGGGGTGCTACTTGGATTGGCACACAACACAAGTATAAGGAACAGAATAACGATATAAAAGTTTAGATAGAAGATTTAAGATACGATTTAAAGTCTACAAGATATAAGTAGTAAGCCCAAGTTTAAGATAGATAGGTCCCAATTTTATTTTATCATAGTTTTAGACTGATGACTGATCCCTATGACCACCGCGCTTGCCATGCCTCCAACCCACGAACAGCGGATAAAGCAACTACTCAATACCTGAGAATACATGCTAAACAGTCAGTTGACGCTAGTGAGTTCATAGAATTTAGACACAAAATAATACGCAACGCAAAGAATCCAAGACATAACAATAACTCATAACAAACCTCCAAGAATAATCCTATAGGTGCACACTATAGCTCTATGCTACACAAGCGGGCTTCTAATAGCTTTCGCACAAGAGTGGACCTAGACTAATAGCCCAGCACTAGCGGCCTAGTAACCAATCTCATAAAATCCCAATATAAAGAATGACCATGATAACAATAGATAACCAAGAACCAACATAAACGATAAACCAGAACGATAAATCAGAACGATAAACCAGAACAGACATTACATTACCAAAGATATAACCCGAAATAGACATCACAATACCGAAAATAACAAATTACGACAAGATAATGACAAGCATGTATTCTCCCCCAAAACAATAGAAAGGAGTAAAAGTGGGGCTATGAACTCTCCTCATGTAGTAGATGAGAGGTGATACAACTAGAAGCAAACAACGATAGCTAGAAAGTCACTGCACTGCGGGACCCGGCATAACCTATTAAATAAATTCGTTTTAGTATCTTATTCGAAACATGTAAACTCTTAAAAGTGAATATTACCAACATTATTCATCTTAGATCTTTAGGTTTATTGTCATATCCATTATTAGATGTTTGGTATCATTCGTGTGTGTGGTGCAGACATGACACAGACTCGAGTGAATACACACTCAGATAAGGACCAATAACACAAAAAACATAAAGGACTAGGTCGGGGTCAGACGTTCTTAATTATAGTTTAATAAATTTCTTGAAAGAATTGTCGAATCTTTATCGAATTTGTCAACTCGATAAGTCCAATAATTCCTTCATCTCATTTATTATTCAAAAACTAAGTCACGTTGGTCATTAAGTTGTAAGGATGGATTTCCTGTTAATAAATTTCCTCCGTCATGCTTGTTAGGCCCTTATTGGACTCGTTAGCCCAATAAGTCCGATAACCGTGGAGGTCGGAAATATTAATGTAAATCAATCCAAACTCATCATGCAATTACTATGAACCCTATTATCTCCAAGAATAGTATATCTCGATAAACGTGCCCTTGAAACGGTTGATAACTCGTCCGTATTAAAATTTAGTATTGTCTATTTCATTATTTATATTAAGTATTAAATAACATTCTTATCGTTATTTAACATTTCCTTTCTAATTCAGAAATACTAATTAATGATTTAACGTTACTTAATATTTCTTATTAACTAGGAACTATTATATAACGTTTTTATCGTTATTCCAATACTTGTCGTTAACTTTCACATATTAGTTAACAAGTTTTCACTTGTGAGTTAATAGTTAAAGTTAACATACGCGTCTCATTTTTATTGTTCCATTATAATTATATTTTGTGAGTTTTTTTCTGTTTCGAGTTCATTTTATTGTCGGGTCAACAAATGAGTCTAAAAGTCCACATAATAATATCAAGTCTCTTTTGGCATTTTCGGGGCCACACGAGACTAGAAAGTCTCTGTAACTCCCGACACGGCTCAAACCAATGTCAACGGTAATACCAATCATCCACAACAATTATAATAGCCGCAAAACAAACTTCAACAATATGCGGCCATCTACGGCTCGCATTCTATTCCTAGTCTCCTTCATATCTAATCCCTCATCACCACAATTTCACCAACTATTACTGTTAACAAATGGACCCTCAAGGTCTCGGCCAAACTCCAACAACAACACCAACGAGCCAAGAACAACAAGAATGATAACAAGAATCACAACAACGAGAACAACAACAAGGACAACAACGACAACAACAAATCACCATCACTCAAAATCCAAATCCAACTCTCGGCTACACACCACAAAACCAAATCCATTTCTAGATAATCCTATACCTTCGACAAACACAACAACCATCCTAAATCAAAACCTCATCAATTCCTAACCCTATCTCATCCAAATCTAAGCAACAACAACATCAAAAACCACAACCATCCTAGGTCGTGAGTTTAAGCTCACGGTGATGCGTTATATTCATCTTTTTTTACATTTATAAACTTGGACCTATAAGGATTAACACATACTAACGGGCAGTGTACCCGGTCATGTGTAGTATGCCTTAGATAAATCCAAGTGTCTTCCCAAGAGCTGTTGTTCTGGCGAAATAAGATAGATACTAAAAGGGGTATGATGTGAGATGAATAAAATAAGAACAAATCTTAACTAAACAGAGTTAGAGATAAAGGAAAGATAACTAAAGGGATAGACTATTAAGATATTAAGATTCATGTTTCTTAGTTCTATCTAGTGGGTAAAAGTCGACTAGACTCAGATGGTCAAATCATTAGCCCTATCTTACACCTTGTCCTATTCTCACAAACTTTAAATTACAAGAGTTCATTGGCCGGCGTGAACCTACGAGATGCAAGAGTCTTTAAGTGCCATGTTTAATAGACTTGTTTAAGTGAAACCCGGCATGGTCAGAACCTAGGTTTCCTCTAACTTCTTAAGTATATCCAATCGGTAGGTGATCCTATGGTCAATTCGCACAAAGAAAAGGTAGTACTATGGCCAGTTCTTACCAATCCTCGCTACCTACTCGCCTAGGGTCCTATGGTCAATTCTCCCGACTAATAGGTATTACCGAGATTCAATACTACCAAAACAAAAGGATTGCAAACAAGCAAAGAAAACTTCTACATAGATAAACACAAATGATAAACTAAACCAAATCTTAATTAATAAAGAGAATTCATAGAATGATTAATTGCAAAACATAATAGAATTCAAACTTGAACTAGACTAGGATCTTCATGGATCTTCATTCTTCTTCTGGGTCGTTCTCCCCAAACCTTAGTGAAGGTTTGGGAAAGGGGAGATGTCAAATAAACGAAATTCTCCTGGTATTTATAATGCCCGTCTGAGCTACGACATAGTTATAAGGACATACTACGCCATAGTCTTTGTTCTTCTGTTCTACGGCGTAGCTTGTTGAGTTGCTACGTCGTTGATGAGATGAAAAGTGTTACGCTTTTAAGGGGTCATTTAAGCCTTAAATCGTGATTATATGATCAAATATTGCCTTAAATCGTTCCTTTTGTCATTTTAGGTACTTTTGAGAGGAAATATGGAAAAGGAAGCATTTTGGACGTTTTTGGAGCAAAAAAGTGAAGAATACCACAAAGTCTCAAATTATGCTGGAAACAGTTCCTGACGGCTTCACACCTTACTAGGTGACGGCGTCATGTGTTGACAAAGAGGTGGATATGAAGTTTACACGAGACGCGCCAGAAAGAATTTGGAGGTTAAAGAGTGACGGCGTCACCCTTTGTCATGCCCAGGCCATCACGTGTTGGAGTAAAAGGAGACAGCCCCGAAGACTTTACAAGGTGACGACGTCAAAGGTGGATCTAGGCAATCCGAGAGTTAGTTTAGCGGCGAGTTGACGGCATCAAGGGCTATAATGTGACACCGTCAAGTTGTGAAATCTATATATACTTTTCTAATTTTCATTCATTACGTGTGGAACTTGAGGGAGAACTTTTGGGAGAAGTTAGGGATAAACCCCAGGTCGAATTTTACACTCTTTGTAAGGGTTTTTCACCCTTATTTCATCCATGCTTAATTAAAGATAAGTCTTCCATTAATTATTCAATATGTCTATGTGTTGTTTGATTCTATCTTATGCTTGTCTTTACATTAACATGCTAGGCTAGGTTTGTTTGTTTGTGTTTGCTTAGATGTAATGAAACCTAGCTATTGATTATTGATTGATGGTTTGTTATTAATTGTTGTTGGATGAATGATATCAATGTTAGGCTTAAGAAAACTGGCTAATTTCCTATTGGTAACTTGCTTGATGTCTTAAGAAACATGAATCGGATGTGTACTACAATTAATTGGTTGTGTTTAATGCATAAGAGAATATTAATGAGGCCATGATAGGATACTTAGCGTGTCGTCATAGGAAGAGATAGGATCTTATAGAGTTGGGGAAGGACGTACACGCCCCCACGAATGGTATTAAGAAATACAACCCGTCATCCACGCAATTGTAACAAACTAATCAATCAATGAAAGATAGCTAGGGAGTAGTGAAACCTAAGTAAACATATTTTTTCTCCATATTAGTTTCTCTCACATTCATTTTCTTGTTATTTTATTTTTATTGCATTTGTAGTTATTTGGGTTAGTTGACTAGCAACTAATTCCGCCCACTCCTTCAAAACAGAGATTTTACTTGCTTTCCAATAAAAAATAAAAATACAAAAAGAATCATCCCTCACCTCTAGACCTAGTTTAGATCATTTTCAATCCTAACGAACATTATTCCCTGTGGAAACGATCAATCACTTGGTACTTACCACTACACTATACTACATCGGTCAGGTACACTTGCCTGGCGGGGTTTGTAAGCTTCTCAAGATCCCTTGAGAAGTAAAACTTTTGCGTAACAATCCAAATCGCATCAGTCGTAGTCTTCAAATAGTGACATCTACACCGTAAATTGATAACTTGTTACGGACGTAGAACACTTGTTGTTAAACTTACGCCGTAGTTTATGACTAACTATGGCGTAGACTTTTAGATGGCACCACTATGCCGTAGCTTAATGCATGTTGCAGCGTAACTCTCCAAGAATAGAAGTTCTTCATAAAATAATAATATTTTGCGCCATAGTTCCATTATTCAGCCAAGCCGTAGTCTTCTGCATCTTCAGAACGATTATATGAGTGGACTTCAATCATTATAAAATAGTCATCAAAAATGTTCATTTGCTCCTTTCTTGTCCTGAAATGAAATATAAAGAAATAAGAGCACAAATGAAGGTAATTAATCACAAAATGATGACATAACGGGGGAAATTGACACTAAGAATATCAGAACTATTTGATTTTATCAAATATGCCCCCCACTTAAACTCTACTTGTCCTCAAGTAGACTATATTAATTATAAAATAGTATCTTCCTAATCACGTTGAAGATACAGATTCAGATTACTACAAAAGCTAGAACAAACTCAAGTCGAACACCTTACGAAAAGAAGGATAGAAATTCACTCATACTATCCCTATTCTAAGTGTTCAATTTTGGGGTGCTCTCATATACGCTCAGTAATAGCATGTATTATATCATAAGCTTGGCATTTACACAAAACTTCACCGCTAGAGCTAAGGTCAAAATAATTTTTTTTAAACAACATTGGGTGGATGATTGTAGGGTTAAAGGTGTAAAGGTGTAATGAAACTGAATTTTGGGTAAGAAATGAAAGGATAGGCTCAATGGGTGCATCTAGGGGTATCTTGCACTAAAAATGAGTGCAAATAAAGGTTTAAGTATGGTTGTCGAAAAGTCAATGCGACTAAACGATAGATTCATATGTAAAGGTTTAAATGGTGGTAATCTTAAAATGTCGTTTTCTCCAAAAATTTCTTCCAAATGTATTAAGAAAAACTCAACACATTACTCGTCTATGGTCTCGAATTGATGTAAAAGCCAAGTTCTAAAGTCTACATCACTACCGGCACACTCAATATTTGGTAGATTTTGGGTAAAAATATTGGAAACGGAAAGGTTAAATCTCACAATGTAATCAAGGGTTATAATGTGCTCGGCAATCAATTTATTCTAGTTTTGTAAAAAGCTGTGTCAAAAAATTTCAAAATGGCACATTTTTTTTAATTTATATTTTGTAAAACTAGAAAAAAATGAGGACAAGTAAAAATGTAAGTTCCCTTTTTAATTCGTATTTTATTCCTATCCCCCCACTTAGTTTGTGCAAAGTCCCATTTGTAAAAAAAAAAAAAAAAAAAAAAAAAAAAAAAAAAAAAAAAAAAAGTATAATAGAAGTGAGAAAGAAAAACTCCCCTCACGAATGCGCTCAAGGAAGTCCCTGGTAATGCCTACTGAAATAGTCAAATGGGTACTAGCTACGGCATAGGTCTGTGGACCTGCTACGCCGTAGCTCCCAAATCTGGACAGAAGCTCACTCAATCTCACCAAGTATGCTACAGTGTAGGTCTACGACATACTACACCATAGCAACAGTCTGCAACTGAATTCATAGCACCCAAACCTGCATGTTACCATTCCTAATAACAGATAGTCAATAAGTAGCATGTCATGTCCTAAATATTCAGTTATTATAGACCAAAGTAAATTGTTTCAAAGATAAGGGTAGAATAATTGTTCAACACATGGAGATTTCACTCATGATGATGGTCATGTTCCATGGGAGTGCCAAATTGAGTGGATGGGCCATAGGGATCAATGGGAGCAGCAGAGGAACTTCCAGGATGTATGTAGGAGACCCCATGTTGGACACCTAAGTCGGGAATGTCGGGCTGGTACACATACTCTGGCTCATTCCATCTCGGGTGACTCAAGTGCATATGTTGGAGCATTTGGCTTGTTCAGTCGGCGTTCCATTGATAGTAGTCGTTTTGTTGTACCTGCAAATTTTTAAAATCATTACAAAACTATCAAACTAGGTGTTCATCGTAGAAACCACCACCGTCATGTCATCCAGATCATTCTCAAAATTCGCCATGCTAATAAGGAAATATTTGTTACGCTTTTAGGGGGTCATTTAAGCCCTAAATCGTGATTTTATGATCAAATATTGCCTCAAATCGTTTCTTTTCTCATTTTAGGTACTTGGGACGTGATTTCTGGAATATGAAGCATTTTCGAGCTTTTTGGACGTTTTTATGCTCAAGAATGAAGAGAAAAAGAAAACCAAGGAAAGTCAGGATTTTACACATGATGGCGTCACGTTTTGGATGCTGACGACGTCACTTGAAGATTAGAGCTGATGGAAATTAACAAGTGACGCTCCAAAAAACTTTTGGTGGAATTACACGTGACGGCGTCACGTGTTAATAGAAGTAGGCTATCACGTGTTAAATTAAAGAGTGATGGCCCAGAAGACTTATAACCTGAAGGGGTCACGTGTTAATGGAAGTAGGCCATCACGTGTTCACTAGTCACAACTTGCGCGCGTGGTAGCTGTTACTGTTTTGGCCATACCATTTGCATACGAACTCGGATTTAGGTGATTCAAAAGCCCACACAAAGAGGACGAAAAGATCTACAATTTGGTGAAGAAAAATTGGTCTTGACACTATCAGGTACGGGCTGACACCGTCAAGTTGGGTCGACAGAAAACCGCCTATCAATACAACCTTATAACTTCATTATTTGTACGCCCCAAACCCTAAGTCCGATTCTAGGGTTAGGGTAGGTGTTTTTCCAGCAACTTAGAGGGTCTTAATCACTCCACAAACATCTTGTAATGGTTTGTTGATTCTACCTTAATTCATGTCTTCAATTATTATTATCGTTGTAACACCCCCATTTTTCACTGATCGTAGCGGATAAAGTGTTTGGGGTATTACTTCATAGAATCACAGATACAGTAATAGAAAATAACTCGAAAAGAGACGTTTTGAAAAATTAGTTATCATTCATAATTATCAGAGTTTTAATTATAAAAGATATACTTTTATTTTGTTGAGGTCCCAAAAATCTAAGAGTTAGGTTGGTGGTGTTTGAATGATAACCATGAGAAGTCTTTCGAGTTCAGTACCTCCTTCCGTCATAGGTCCATAGAAGTAATAAACCTAGAATACATGCTTAAAAAGTCAACACTAGGTGTTGAGTGAGAATCATAGGTTTAGGGGTTAGTGAATACAAGTTCCCTGGGTTCAGTTGTTACACCCATCTGGGAAAATGCAAGTTTTTGTGATAATTGTGATGCATGCACAATTATCAGGAGTTTAGTAGGTTGCACTAAGCTCATGAATCACACCTTAACGATCCGGGTCATGTGGGCTGCAGACCCAACATGAGGGGATAGAAGGATAACTTGCCAAAGTTATACCTTGAGTGGATTCAAATATAGTACTTATTGGTACCACCTAGTGGGGTGTTAATACCAACGGGAGTTGTCAACCTCCAATAGATCTATCAACTATATTCGCGTTCAATTGGATAAAACCTTCCAAACGATTTGATTCATGAATTTTGTTTATGTAGTGGTGGCAGTTAGTTTACTCGTGCAAACAACCAAAGAAAAAGACTTGTATTCGGTTTTAAGTAAAGCATTTTAGCATGTATCCCCCTTACAGGGTTTATAAAAGCATTTAGAGAGAAAGTTTAAAAAGATGTAATGCTATGAAGACTCACCTGGGTGTAGAGTAATCTAAGTAATGCAAATAGTGACTCGGGAACTAGACCGCCTTACTCACGTATCCTAGTGTGTTGTTGTTGGTTTTGTATATATGTCAAGCTTTTAGTTATTATGTTTATGTTTATTAAGTTAGGGTTTTTAGGTTTGTTAATGTTTTAGATATAACATAACACCGTTCAGGCCATTGTCATTCAGAAGTATATGACTCCTCACATGAAGCTCCCTACTATTGTATTATGTTATCAACATAATACCGTTCGGGTCATCATAATTCAGAAGTTAATACTCCTCACACAAAGCTCCCTATTATTGAGTTATGTTGTTATTAGGGTTTAGTTATAATCATATCACCGTTCGGGCCATCATATCTTAGAAGTATATGCAATAATCGTTCGAGGAGTCAGGGCACTTTAATTCGTAAACCCAACAAACTCGTCAAAAACGAAATTTCCACATAGTACTCCTCGCATGAAGCTCCCTAGTATTATGTTATGCTTCTAACTTTATTTAGGTTTTATACTTATATGATATTTTCACTTTTTACCCTTATAGTTTATATATTTACGTTTTCTACCCTAAGTTTTATATTACTTATACTAATAACTATCTATACTTGACACAAATAGTCCCTAGACTTTTATATTTTATGTAATTAACCTAAGACTCCTAAATTTTCTATATTTACCATTTTAGACCTTTAACTTATACTATTTACGTTTTTAGTCCTTTTTAATTTATACTTATGTTATTATCTATCCTAGGGTTTAAATATTATGCAAAACTAATCCTTACTACTTATCACTTCTAGGAAAGGTCAAAAACAGTCCCTAGACTTTATAATTTCAGGAATTTACGATATATACCCCTATGCATGTAAACTATTGCAAAACTAGTCCTAATATGCATGTAACTTGTATTTTATCTAGTATTAAAGTTTTCTAGCCTATGTTTTACTTATTTTAAGTTATCTAAGTTATATTTAACTAGTGTATGACCTATTTTAACTACTTATAGCATGCATGCAAGTATATGACTCGATCTAGGGTTTTAAAACGTAAACTAGCAATTAGAATGGTTCTAGGCTCATGCAAGGTTATCTAAGCTATCTAAATCTATCCTAACACTATACTAAAGCTATACTAACTAAAAGTAAGACTTACTTGGCTAGGGGGGTTTACGTGGGTTAGAACTAGGGTTTAGGGTTTTCTAGGGTTTCCTATGCCTCGTACGACTTCAAACCACAAAAAAAACTCAACCAAGGCCCAGCTACTCGTTCCTAATAGCTCCTAAGGGCTTAGTACTGCAGAAATGTGAGGTAGAGAGGAGGGGGAGAGGTGTGGAGAAGAAATGAGGGCTGAGGGGGGTATTTATACCCGTGATAAGGCTGTTTGGGTGGAAATGGTTGCCTAGGTGTCACGGAGGGGGAGGGCTGAGTAAGCAGAGCTAGGGGTTGTGGCAAGTCTAATGATGACAAGGAGGAGCTAGGGAGTAGCTAAGGGGCTGGAGTAGGCCGGTTGTGGTGGAAATCAGTCGTGGGAGGCGGTTAGGGAAAAAGGGCGACAAGTAGCTAACAAGGAGGTGATACACCTCCTTGCTTGGGTGCTTGGAGGTACTTGTAAGCTGCTTAGGGTGTTTAAGGGTGGTTTAGGGTGATTAGGGGGTGGTTTAGTGGTGGATTAGGGAAGGTTTAGGGTGGATTAGTGGTGATTAGTGGTGGATTAGCCAAGTAGGTGATGCACCTACTTGTGTGTGTGCTTGGGTATGACTAAGATGTTAGGGTGCTAGGTTGAGGTGTTTAAGGTGCTTATGTTTAGGTTTTTCTAAGTTTTAGTTAAGTTTAGACCTAGTTTCTACTTATTATGTGTTTAAGGTTTTACCTAAGGTTTAGTGCCTAAATTAAGTTCCTAAGTGTGCCTAGTGACTAATTCTAAGACCTAAAGGGTTTGTACTAAGTGTGGGTAACCTATGGGGAAGTTTTGGGAAGGTTTGACCTAGTTTTATAACCTAAATGACCTAAGTGGGTTTAATGAGAGACTAGGGTTTATCCTATGGTTTTGTGCCTAAGTTAGTGTCCTAGTGGTATCTAATAACTATTCCTAAGTTCCTAAAGGCTTATACTAAGTGGTAGTGACTTATGGGGAAGTTTTGGGTGGGTTTAGACCTAATTCTAGTTATCTATGACCTAGTTATGGTTTAGGGCTTATGGGGTTTATATCTAAGTTCTAAGGGTTCTATTCTATAACCTAATAGTTCTAATATATCCTAATATACCTAAAGATACTCTTACTTAAGCCTTGAACACATTCTTACTAGTTTAACTAAGCATATAGGTTCAGATAAGCACATAATCCTACTTAAGTTTTAGTTTAGGGTTTTGTGTTATGTTTAGTGTTTTAGATTGGTGTATTACTTATTATGGTGTTTTTATGAGTTTATGCTTGACATACCTGGGGTTTATAGGATGTGAGTGTTGAGTTATTTGGCTTGTGTAGATACGTGAGCAGGTCTAGTGAGTCATGCAAGTAATTATGTATATAAAAAGCAAAAATTTACCTGTGAAATACCTACTATAGGTATTTGTAATGGGAATGATAGTAATGGGTGTTTGTGGGTTGTTATAATCATTGCTTGTTTTTCATTAATTATGATTGGCTAATTCACCTTGTGTTTACCTATGATTGTGTGAAACTTGTGTATAATTAATTAGATCTTATTGATTCCTTGTTGATGTTTGTGTTTATCTTCATCAATTAAGGTGTGACACTTTGATAGGTCTAATTGGTTTAGTTTATAATTCTTGTTTCCTATTGTCTCTTGTTTGATTGATTGATTGATTTCGTGTTAGACTTAAGAAAACTGGCCAACTTCCTTTATGGTAATGTACTTGAACGTCTTAAGAAACGTTTCTTGGTTGTGTACACCGATGTTATTGGTTGTTTTAAATGCATAAGTTACTATTAATGAGGCCATGATAGGATACTAAACGTGTCGTCATAGGAAGAGATAAGAGCTTATAGAGTTGGGGAAGATCGTACATGGCCCCACGAATGGTATTAAGGAAAGAAACCCTTCAGTTACAACAAGGTTATCATTCAATAGGTAGAATTGGATAGCTAGCAAGGAGTAATACATCATAGGTAGATACGCTTCACTTCTCTTGCTGAACCCTAATTTACTTTTCTTGCACATTGGTTTAATTAGTAGCTTTTAGGTTAGTTGATTAGCAACTAATTCCGTCCCTCCTTTCAAAACCGAGATTTTACCGCTTTCATAAAATATAAAATACAAAAAGGACTCATCCTTCACATTTAGACCTAATTGACTTAGTTTTCAATCCTAACGAACACTATTCCCCGAGAGAACGATCAATCCCCCGGTACTTGCCACTCACTATACTACATCGGTCAGGTACACTACCTGGTGAGGATTGCAAGCTTCTCAAGATCCCTTGAGAAGTAAAACCTTTTGCAAGGTTGCAAAACCATGCATCACATGCTCAGCTCCATTCTCCCCATGCGTCCGTCAAATGCATGCATCCTCTCAACCATTGTCATGTTAGGACGAATCCTAGCATGCTCCTCTTCTCCAACTCCATGACTCCCACCTGCTTGGGAACTTGATGCTCCGGCTACTCCTTGGACTGATGGCATTAAGACTGGTTCACTCAATGGACTGAAAGTGATGATACCAAATTCGTCTAATTTTGAGATACCAATCAAAGAGGTCTCGGCAGTCCTGGTAACAAATGTCAATGCAGCCGACGACATCAAGCCAAAATTCCTAGCCAGCCTCCCAATCAAATGAGCCCCCTGTATCTTGCTATTCTATTGTGATCCTTTTTCTTTTCCTATCATAAAGCGAGCCAAGTACCATGGAATGTCTACAAAATCTCCTCCATCCATGCTGTGCATAAGAAACAAATCTTCCACAGTCATCTTCTCATGTGCCGAATTTCGAGCACGGACTGACACGGCCAAGAGCCTGTGTACTAGACGGCGGATTGGATCCCTGATGGTTTTGTAGGAAGGTGGGCTCCTAGACTCGTAACCGGCTAAACCTGAGATTTGTTGATAGTGGGCCAGAGGATTATAGTTGTGTGGTCTTTCCCTTAAACATATGTTGTGGTAATCTTGAAAAACTGGTGAATCAAGTGTTCTTCGAGTGTATAATCCCATTGCCAAAATGAATTCCCTCATGCTCATCTCTCATCTTACACCTCCTAGCTGGAAAAACAAGCACTTCTCGGTCATGCTTGTAATATGCTCCTCAAAATCTACAGTGGCTAAGAACTCCCAAACATATTCTTGAATGAGAGGCTCATTGATGGTGAAGATAGTCATCCATGCCCTGCAAGTAAAGTTCCCATTTGGACTGTTGAACTTAATATTACACAATTTCCTAAGTTCCTTGGCGGCATCCCCAGCGCTAACTGTTTCAAATGCATCCATACCAAAGGCCTCTGGACTTTCTATCGTCTTGCTCATCAATTGGCGAAGTTCTTTCTTGCAAAATTTTCTGATCATAGTTCAGAAACTTGAACCACTGGGTAGGGGTGTTGGCTGCGTCTCCTAAAATATAGATAAATGTAAAACAAATCAGCAATATCCTCAGGTGCAACGGCGTAGCTTTATCAATAGCTACCCGTAGTTAGCCTAATGTTGTAACTACGGCCTAACAAAGGCCCCGTAGTTCCTTTTAGTTATGGCGTAGTCCTATTACCACTACGCCGTAGTTTGATAATGTCAAAAAGTGTTGTTCTGTTTAAAAATTCAAGCTACGGCGTAGCTCTACAACTAGCTACGCCGTAGTTACCACACAGTTGGCGTATTCAGCAAAAACTACGACGGATTGATCAATCAACTACGCCGTAACCATCAAAATTTTCTCTAAAGTTTCAATGTGAGTTTCCCACTCAAATATTCAAAGGGCAAGACTAACTTATTCGATTAGTACTAAATTAATCCAAACCCTAATTTAATTTAATTGAGTCTAAAAAAATTATAAAACAAACTCATCCAAATGTTCAATCAATCAATATATTGGCTAAATCTTAACCTAAAACATTGCGCAATCCCTATCCTAAAACAACATTAAATAAAACCCTAAAAATTGAATAAATAATAAGAAAAATCAATGGAAGAGATTAGGATAATTACCTGCCATTGTTGATGTAGAGGAAAGGATATGAACAATTTTTTTTCAAGAAAATTTTTTACAGAGGCAGCTCTGTAAATATTTGTGGTAAAATATGTGTGTGTGTGTGTGAAGAGGTTTATTTATATGATCGGAAAACTACGGCGTAGTTGTTAGAAAAAACTACTCTGTAACTCTTATTTTTCCTGTAAAAATTTTAATATTAAATTATGACTACGGCGTAGTAACTAATTAAGCTACGCCGTAAAAAAATTTATATAAATTTATGCAGTGATGTGATTAATAAATTTGCATACCTGGATATCCATGATTTCGTAACGAGGTTGAAATTCATATGTAGATCGTCAATAGGAAGTATGTTCTGATCTTTAGTTTGAAATTGTGAAAATAAAACATGACTTAGATCGCCTAAATAAACTGCTCTCCGGCAGCGGCGCCAAAAACTTGATGCGTTATATTCATCCTGTTTTACATTTATAAACTTGGAGCTATAAGGATTAACACATACTAACGGGCAGTGTACCCGGTCATGTGTAGTATGCCTTAGATAAATCTGAGTCTTGTCCCAAGAGCTGTTGTTCTAGCGAAATAAGATAGATACTAAAAGGGGTATGATGTGAGATAAATAAAATAAGAACAAAACTTAACTAAACAGAGTTAGAGATAAAGGAAAGATAACTAAAGGGATAGACTACTAAGATATTAATATTCATGTTTCTTAGTTCTATGTAGTAGGTAAAAGTCGACTAGACTCAGATGGTCAAATCATCAGCCCTATCTTACACCTTGTCCTATTCTCACAAACTTTAAATTGCAAGAGTTCATCGGCCGGCCTGAACCTACGAGATGCAAGAGTCTTTAAGTGCCATGTTTAATAGACTTGTTTAAGTGAAACCCGGCATGGTCGGAACTTAGGTTTCCTCTAACTTTTTAAGTATATCCAATTGGTAGGTGATCCTATGGTCAATTCGCACACAAGAAAAGGTAGTACTATGGCCAATTCTTACCAATCCTCGCTACCTTCTCGCCTAGGGTCCTATGGTCAATTCTCCCGACTAATAGGTACTACCAAGCTTCAATACTACCAAAACAAAAGGATTGCAAACAAGCAAAGAAAACTTCTACATAGATAAACACAAATGATAAACTAAACCAAATCTTAATTAATAAAGAGAATTCATAGAATGATTAATTGCAAAACATAATAGAATTCAAACTTGAACTAGACTAGGATGGTCCTAGCTAATTAGATGCTATTCCTTCTATCTTCTTGGATCTTCACTCTTCTTCTGGGTCGTTCTCCCCCAAACCCTAGTGAAGGTTTGGGAAAGGGGAGATGTCAAATAAATGAAATTCTCCTGGTATTTATAACGCCCGTCTGGGCTACGGCGTAGTTATAAGGACATACTACGTTGTAGTCTTTGTTCTTCTGTTCTACGGCGTAGCTTGTTGAGTTGCTACATCGTAGTCTTCAAATAGTGGCATCTACGCTGTAAATTGATGACTTGTTACGGACGTAGAACACTTGTTGTTAAACTTACTCCATAGTTTATGACTCACTATGGCGTAGACTCTTAGCTGGCACCACTATACCGTAGCTTAATGCATGCTACGACGTAACTCTCCTAGAATAGAAGTTCTTCATAAAATACTAATATGCCACGGCGTAGTTCCATTATTCAGTCAAGCCGTAGTCTTCTGCATCTTCAGAACGATTATATGAGTGGACTTCAATCATTATAAATTAGTCTTCAAAAACGTTCATTTGCTCCTTTCTTTTCCTGAAATGAAATATAAAGAAATAAGAGTACAAATTAAGGTAATTAATCACAAAATGATGACATAACGGGGGAAATTGACACTAAGAATATCGGAACTATTTGATGTTATCACACGGCACCTTGTTCCTCCGCGACCCAAACACAACAAAAACATCAAAAAGAAAAGAATAGAGCGACAAAACAAATGATACCAATTACTTTTATTCTTATTATTATTTATTTTTACTCGTTATCAGGTCGAAACCCTTAAAGATTTGGTGTGTATTAATCCCACCGTGGCATATACGACCACAAAAAGGTGAATTTACCTACCTTTCTATTTTCAATGAACAACAGGACCAAAAGAGATGGTGTTTAGAGGTGATTCGTGACTGTGGTGATGTAATTCGAGGTGTTTGGAGGCAGATTAAGGCGCGTGAGTTGTACTATCATGAAGGAAATGATATGGGAAACAAGATAGGGGTGGTGGTGTGTTTGTTTCGGTTGTGGTGAGACTCCGGTGGCTGGAAAACAGTCAGAGAAGACAATGGGGCTGGTTTTTGTGAATAGGAGGGTGAAACCCTAGTTGGTGAATAGTGTGTGTATATATAGGGTCATGTGAGGACTTGTGATAAACCCTAAGGTGCCCACATGGACTGATTTTGCCATTCTTCTTATATTTTTAACAATACGTGAACGGAATTAATAAACCGCGTTATAATTATTTCCTGAGCTTTCGAAACCATTACCATAAATTCTAGAATTATTTTTCCATAAATTCTGATTATAAATACATATATCTTTATATTTTGCCGTTTGTCTAACTAATTATTCGCGTTTTATTTATTTTTGTGCCAAGACTCGCAGTGTTACGTACTAGAACACGGGATATACTCACAAGTCACGAATCATGAATAGATATGAAATACAAACACGGAAAACCAAAAAGTACCAGTTGTCACATTCGGAGCCTATATATACTCGCCCAAGAACGGTGTTCATTGTACATTAGCCTTCTAATCTTTATATATTCGTTTTCTTATTGCATGAAAAACCATGTTGATGATCTCAGTATCTGGCGTTGATGTTACAGCTGCTGAGTGCAAACATTCGAGTTATATTTTTAAATATTGACACCAAAGGTTTATTTATCTATTAATATTGATATTGATGAATGTAGACATCAAGATTCACGGTGATCGGGAGGTCGGGGAAGCAAAAATAAGAGAAAGACATATAGAGAGAGAGAGAGAGAGAGAGAGAGAGAGAGAGAGAGAAAGGGAAGAGTGTGTATTTTATTAAGAAAGTAGGAAGAATTACACACACAAGAATGAGAGCTACACCCTCCTAGGAAGTGTACCTTACACGCCTATCTCTACTATATTGACATAACAAGTACATGCGTATAAATAAACTATAATACTAATTTAAATCCCATAATGATGTGCGGATTCTGGTCTACACGAAAGTTTTACTTCTCAAGGGATCTTGAGAAGCTTACAATCCCCACCAGGCAGTGTACCTGACCGATGTAGTATAGTGAAGTGGCAAGTACCAGGGGATTGATCGTTCTCCACAGGGAATAGTGTTCGTTAGGATTGAAATTGATCTAACTAGGTCTAGAGGTGAGGGGTGATTCTTTTTGTATTTTTATATTTTATGAAAAGCAAGTAAAATCTCGGGTATTTAGAAGAAGGGCGGAATTAGTTGCTAGTCAACTAACCCAAATAACTACTAATGCAATAAAAATAAAATGACAATAAAATAAAATGTGTAAACTATATATGGAGAAAACGTGTTTACTTAGATTTCATTACTCCCTAGTTATCTTTTATTAATTGATAAGCTTGTTACAATTGCGTGGGTGACGGGTTGCATTTCGTAATACCATTTGTGGGGCCGTGTACGATCTTCCCTAACTCCATAAGCTTCTATCTCTTCCTATGGCGACACGTTAAGTATCCTTACCATGGCCTCCTTAATAGTTACTTATGCATTAAATACAACCATTAAAATCGTAGTACACAACCGATTTATGTTTCTTAAGACGTTCAAGCAAGTTACCGAATAGGAGATTAGCCAGTTTTCTTAAGCATAACATCGATTATCAATCACCCAACAACAATTAATAACAAACCATCAATCAATAATCAATAACTAGGTTTCATTACATCTAAGCAAACACAAATAAACCTAGCCTAGCATGTTAAAAGAAAGACAACTGTAAGATAGAATCAAACAACACATAGACATATTGAATGATTAATAGATTACTTATCTTTAATTGAACATGGAAGAGACAAGGGTATGAAACCCTTAAAAACCTCTGAAATTCGTGTTAGGGTTATTCCACCAAAAGTTCCTCTCCAAAGTTACACACTAATGAATGAAAAATCAAAAAGTATATATAGATTTACAAGGGTGACGGCGTCACCTTTTGATGGTTGGCGCCGTCATCTCGCCACGGCTAGGGTTTCTTGTCGTCCAATCCAACTTCTTGACGCCGTCACTTTGTAGGAGTTCTGGGCCGTCACGCTTTAGAGAATACACATGACGGCCTACTTCTGGTAAAGGGTGACGTCGTCACGTGTAAATACCCAAATTGTCTTTTGGCGCGTCAAGTGTAAATGTAATATCCACCTCTTGTCACAAAGGCTGACGCCGTCAGGTGCAATTTCCAGCTTGGATTCTCGACTTTGTCGTTTTCTTCACTTTTTGCTCCAAAAATGTCCAAAATGCTTTGTTTTCCAGAATTCTCTTCAAAAGTACCTAAAGTGACAAAAGGAACAATTTAGGGTAATAATTGATCATATTATCACGACTTAAGGCTTAAATGACCCCTTAAAAGCGTAACAAATTTCGCCTCATCACATAACGTCTTCATATTTGAGGATAAAAATCTCCCCCTATATAATAACATTCAGAATTTACTTACAATCTTTCTAGCAAGTAAAAACTAAAAACAGTAATAACTTTCAAAGCGCAGCCAAATTTGAGGATGAAATTTAATGCTCTTTTTTTTCTTCATGTACTTCAGCTTGGATCTCTTTCACTTGAAGGCAAACACTCTAATAAGTATAAACTAGTATAAATCCCCCTCCCCCAATTCATACGTCGTGTCTTTAGAAGCTTCTTCGTACTATTCTTTTTGGCGAAGTTTCTGAATTAGCTCCCCCTACCCCCAAAACTGATATCAATTTTCTGCAGATTCGAAACTTGTTGTGTACATATCTTATGTCTTCACTTTGAGTGCACAACGGAAAATATAGAAGATACCATATCTTTAACTTTGATATAGCAACTAAAACTTTTGTAGATATTGTTATACACACTTAGCAAACTTCTATGTCTTCTTCATTGAGATAAATGTTCAAGCACGTATCTTGAGACATACAACCATCCTCTAGCTTGACTCTAAGATAAATAGGTATACTCAATGCAATGTAGAATATTCATTTGGGTGAACATGCAAGAAATCAACAATATCTTCTCACGTATGCAAAATACTTCAAACTAAGCACACCGCAAAAGTCAAAATAATAATACCCGGTGCGAATCTACCCAATCAATGTTCATCGATCAAATAAATCCCTCAACAAGTACTCATAATATTGTTGAACCCCTAGATATTTCAAGTTTGTCCAAGGCTATGTCGCATCTAGTTTCTTAAGGTTTGTCAAAACGACATTCAAACCAAAAATAAAAACGGGTAGCATGCATCACCTTTTAACTAAAGCTAGAGCAAAAACATAAGTCCCCCCTCCCCCCCCCCCCCCCCCCCCCCCCCCCCGCGGTGCTAGTTATGTCATCTAACATAAACAACAAAGTGACAAACCGGAACACAATGCCATGGGACGTCACTAACTGGTTGCAAGATGAAATATCTAAACACTCCATTACATTAAAGTTGACTTTGAAAAGGCTTTTGACACTTTGTCTTGGTCTTTTTTAGACTCGATTATGGCTCAAATGGGTTTTACCTCTAAGTGGAGGAAATGGATTTTTGCTTGTCTTAACTCGGGCTATGCCTCGGTTCTTGTTAATGGTTCCCCTACATCGGAATTCAAGATTGAAATGGGTCTTAGACAAGGTGATCCACTTTATCCCCTTCTCTTCATCTTGGCGATTGAGGCTCTTAATGTGGTTTTAAATGAAGCAAAAAATAGAAGTCTATTCCGAGGGGTTGAGGTGGGGAAAGATAAGATTAGTGTCTCGCATTTTCAATTCGTCGACGATGCTCTTATCTTGGGAGAATGGTCATTGTCAAATGTCAAATACGTGTCTTGCATCCTTTCTTGTTTTCATCTTGCTTCTAGGCTTAAAATCAACTTCAACAAGAGCAAATTTTTTGGCTTAAACGTTTCACAGCATGAGTTAACCTCTCTAGCATCCGCAATATGTTGTCCCCCTTGCCACTTCCCGTGTACCTATTTAGGGCTTCCTATTGGGGCCAAGATGTCTAGATGCTCAAATTAGAATCCTCTCATCGAAAAGTTTCAAAAAAGATTGTCTAAATGGAAATCAAAGTCCCTCTCTTTTGGTGGTAGACTAACCCTTATAAAAACCGTTCTTGGAAGCTTAGGTGTTTATTTATTCTCCATCTTTAAGGCCCCGAAATCTATCATCAATAAACTTGAAAGCAAAGGAGAAACTTCTTTTGGGGTGGTTCTTTAGACACTCAAAAGGATTGCTTGGAAAAAGGTAATTTCTCCTTTAAAATGTGGAGGGCTTGGAATTGACAGTTTAAGCTCAAGCAATATTAGTTTACTATCTAAGTGGTGGTGGAGGTTCTATAATGAAGGCGACTCGCTTTGGGGTAAGTTATTCGTTCTATTCATGGTCCTCAAGGTGGTCTTCTCGATACCTCAATTATTAGATGTAAATTAGGACCTTGGTATAACATTGCAAAGCTAAGAGAAGACCTACAATTGCACGGGATAGACTTGCTTTCTCTCTTTAAAATCAAGATTGGTAATGGTGAAATTGCAAAGTTTTGATTAGACAAATGGTTGGGTGGTCCTTCTTTAAGTGAAACGTTCCCTCGCTTATACCGACTTGAAGTTTCTAAAGATGTTCGAGTTGTAAACAGGTGCCCAAGGTATTGTCCCATTCCCACTGTTACTCCCACCCCTGTGATTCCAGAACCAAGGTATTCTGCTGGTGTTACTCCCCTTCCAAATGTCATTGGCCCATCAGGCACTTCCAGACTTCAATTTTCTTAGGCCCGGAGGAGGACTCCACGTTATGAAGAAGAAATTCAGGAATTAGAGACACTAAAAAATCTTGTTTCTCAATTACATCTCAGCAACCCTCGGGACTCGTGGGAATTTACAGCTTGTGCATCAAGAAAATTTTCAGTCAAAGCTTTTAGAAATATCTACACAAGCTCTACAACAACCATGGCTCAAGATCAAACAAGATGGAATAAGTACATTCCTATCAAAGTTAATATCAATAATTGGAGAGTAGCAAATGAAAGACTTCCAACAAGAGTTAACTTAGATGGAAGAGGAATTGATCTACACTCACTTCGGTGCCTTGTTTGTGACGATGATCTCAAAACAGAAAATCACATATTTGTTCATTGTGCAATAGCAAAGCAAATGTGGGCCAAGGTTTTAAAATGGTGGAATCTTCACAACTTAATTCCTTCTAATCTTTTTGAGGCAATCACCTTGGCGGATTGAGCAAATCTCACATCTACTCTCACATACCTTTTTGATGGTGTGATTCAATCAGCTATTTGGATTCTTGGCAGAATAGAAACGAGATAACCTTCAAGAACAACCGAAGGAACAAAGATGTGATTGTAAATGATGTGAACGTGCACTCGTTCAATTGGATTTCTAGTAGATGTAGGAAAAACTTTTGTAATTGGATAGAGTAGTATTCTAACCCTCATAACACCATATCTAACCATTGTAACGCTTGATGCTAGCTTCTTGCTAGGTTCTTAATAAAATTGCCATTTCAAAAAAAAGCATGCCTTAAGCATAGGCATCTAAAGGAGCTCTTTCTCATTTATAAGCTAAAATGGTATGAACACTTTTTTTACGAAAAATCAAAACTACCAGCACCTGAGTCAAGATCTGCTCCATCTATACTACTTAATTTATAATGGATAATTCCATCTATACCCAATCTAAACATGAAAATGTCATATATACCCAAAATAGATGTTTTGAATGCATAATGTACAATGTATTTATAGCATCTTTTGGGTAGATATATGTCATTAGTGTTTTAGTCGGATATGTATAAAGAGTAAATGCCCATTCTTGAAATCTCTAATTTTGAAAACTTAAATTAATGTAGTTGGCCTAAATTGCCCTTACGTATCTCTTAACACCTTAAGCTTAATCAATTCTAAACTTCACAACTTTTCAAAAACACACTATATTAATTTTAGAAAACACACGCTTTGTATTTCAAAAAACATTCGCTTTGCATCAAAAGGTCGAACCAGAATCACGATTTCGCAAGTATAATTATTTGATGCTATACACCGTCGCTTTGCGCGGGTATACGTCTAGTTTTCTCAAAACGTATATAGGACGAAGTGGGACACCGCCCAAAACCTAAAAATTGTACTTAAGTTCAACAATTTCACATAAAATACTCTTGAAGTCTAATTAATATATCAACTGAATATGAGTCTTTGAGCAAACTGACTACCAAAATTTAATAAAAATATTTTTGCATAAAAAAATGCTTGTCCAGAGTTAATTATCTGATTACGCGTATCTGTGCAGCTCAAGTGATGCTATTGCTTTCACAAGCGCCTTGTGTGTGTGGACAGTACTTAGGACATGTTTTGTTGAATGTCATAGTTGCATGACTTGAACCTGCAAAAAGTGAGCGAACACATAATATAGAAAAAATAGTAAACTATTTGTTAGTAATGATTAGTAACAAGGGGTAGGAACCCGCCGCGTTGCGGCGGGGGCCTTTGCTATTTCTTTTGGCCAAGTGTACAACAGCACGGTATCGTCATACAAAAACCTGCATTTATATTACGACTGCTTGTCATTACAGAAAACTGCATTTTCCAGACATAGTAGCGGCGAACATGCGCGTTAACAGCCTAACAGATCTGTCCTACAGGTGGCATACATATTACAGAAGTTACATCCAAACGGTTACTGTACATATTAGATTAACACAACTGTGTGAACAGCCATTCATTTTCTGCCTATCATGTTACTCGTGCTTTGGTTTTTTAGTGTCAGGTCCAGTCGCTTCTGTTGCTGCCTCTGTGAACAGCTCTTTACGAACCGTCTTATATGTGCTTTCGATCTTATGCTGTTTCTTTTCTGCAGGTTCGTCATCCCAGCCCGTCTTCTTTGTACGACATGTTTGGCATCTAACATCAATAGTTCAGAGCTCGTTAATGGAAATATAGTCTATAATTAACCACGCAAAACAAAACTGGCATTAACGGTTACACAACAATCTCTACATTTAACAGTACCTCAATTGGCTGGTTGCCGATTCCTGGCTCTTTTCACTCGAAGGTGCTCCTTCTGAAACCAAAACACGGGGCACAAATCACAATGACAAACTATTAGCACAAACCCAAAGACAATATCAACGTATATGTAACTTTAAAAGAAGGCTCAGATATATTGTGATCGAGCTTACTTTGGGCTAATAAGCCATGGCTGCAATCACAGTTGCAAATGCTACCTTTTCAAGTAGCTATTAACATGCGACAAAGTACAGTTCGTATTGGTTCACCTCTCGGCCGACCGTCTACTGTTTCAGGCCTTGATGTCGTATCAGGTGCAGCTAAAACAACAATACTGTCAGATATTTAGTAAGGGTGCCACAAAGTACATATTACAGTCATTAAGCAGATGTGTGCCAAAATTACTTGCCAGCTACACACGTTGGATGAATTGTCCTTGTTCGAACAGTGGATGCAATACCTGGCGTGCAGCAGTTGTTGGTACTTGCATAAAATCTGAAACCTTTAGCATATTGCTGTGTGTCCCCCCAAACCCCTAACACAAACTTT
Source organism: Artemisia argyi (assembly GCA_030686995.1). Taxonomy (NCBI): domain Eukaryota; kingdom Viridiplantae; phylum Streptophyta; class Magnoliopsida; order Asterales; family Asteraceae; genus Artemisia; species Artemisia argyi. Next base: position 140,056,715 of record CM060682.1, read on the forward strand.
GTTTTGCGCTTGTTTTTCAGTATGTGTGAACCAAACATTATCTTTTTATCATTCTGTAAATTCGATAACCATTTTATTAGTGTACCTAACTTCTATTTCTAATATGTGCTACGTAATATTTATGTATCATCTATTTCCCAAACCACGCTTTAGATTTTTAACTTTCAACAATGACATGGGTGGCTCTGTAACTTTTTACGGTTTTAAAGACTGAGATAGAAGAATATCCTGGCCATGCCATTTAAAGAACATTGCTGGAAATATTAAACTCACAATTTTGGTAAAAAAAAGATGAGTAGTAATAACTAACCTTTAGCCAAGTAGAAGACGCTACCCGCAATTTCTGCAAGACTTTTCATGGCTATCAAGTCACCAGCCTGTAGATGTACACATTTCAAATAAATCCATTTACCCCCTTTAACCTTTTATGATAAATATTTTTCTCCTTTTCTCTCAAAGTTATAAAAATACATCGATTTCTCATAATGATAACTATATATAGTTTGATTTAATAGCTGATGTTTAGGTAATGCCATTTTTTCATGAAAAACATTTTCTGGCATCCTAGCCTCTGGAACATATTCCGTTGGATAGTGGATACTTCTGCCAAGACCGAAACCAAATGGGTGTTTGGATTAGCTTAGTTTGCAGGCATATAGGCTCGCTCGAATTTGAATAAGCTCATATGCCTACGTTTGTGATATCACTGGACATGTTACACTTGCCCTTGCGTGAGGCACATCCTGTGCTTCTGACACACCTGCAACGGAATTGGGGTAGGTAACAGATGTAATGAGAGCACAACACATTACATAATAGCTTAATGAGGGCACAATACATTACATATTAGGTTGACAAACTATGATTGCAAGCCACACTTACTGGGACTTGAATTTGTAAGGAGCAAATCATGAGTTCCGAAAGCAGGTCATTCATTATTGGAAAATCAACGCTACAGGAATTGCTGGCTTGAAAACGTTGCCACAAACAAAAAGACATCCAAGGATATGTCTAACCTATTGCAACTCCATTTTATACATTTGACCAAACAAATAGTAATATGTAAATAGCCTAAAGACTAAGGGGAAAAACACAATCATGTACAGCTCACCTGGACCGCGATGTAAGTACCTCGAGCTCTATCGTCGACTTCCTTCATACCTTTTCACTTCTTTTTCACTTCTGAAAATGAACCACCCAACTCATCAATGACACAAATAAACTTAGGTACCAACTAATGAAAACATAAAAACTAAAACCTCTAGTGTTTTTAAGAACCTTATATTACCTTTTGTTTTTTGCTTTCAAATTTCATTCCGAGATTTTCTGCTTCAGGCTATTGTTTTTTCTGTAACGTTGACGCAATATCATGTATGCATAATTGACAATCAATTAACCAATATTAGGAAAGAATTGTTTCAATGACAAATTCAAGAAACCACTGTGTGGTACAACTTTTTGAAAAAAAAAATATATATATACTGTACAAACCACTGTAGCGTACAACATGCTACAGCAGCCCGGTTACTGTAGAAACAACTGTGTCGTACAATCCTTTGAAGCACGATACTGCACCATCAAACTCCCCTCTTTTAGTATATATATATAATGTTGTATATATAAAAAGGGGACCATACCTGCTGTAAAAGGGTAAAAAGTGATGGAAAAGGGGGTTATGCGTTTGTTAGAGTAAATTATAAGGGTATAAATTGTAACTTTTAAAATGCATTTTACTTCTTGACTGTAGACAACTTTTCTGCTGCAACAGCAGGGATGATAAGCCCGTATAAAAAAGGAAAACAAGAAAAAAGAGGACCTATCAACATCGGCAAGATTGTGAAGAGATAGAGAACCGAGTGATGCAAAAAGTGAAAGAAGCAATTAAGTCAAGCGAGTTTTGGGAGGAAATGAGGGTGGAAAGGATGAGGAAAATACAGTCAGAGTCTAACAAGGGTTTCAACAGGGCATGATGCGGTCGAGTTGCTGGACAGAGTGCCTAGTTCTGTTTCCACTCAGGAGAAGGTCACATGTGCTACTGCGACGGTATTTCCGAAACGGTCTCATACATGGAAAGAAATTACTAAAGGGGCACATGAAGGTGTCGGTATCCAAGTTGCTGACTTTCATAAAAGTATGGAGCATCCGGTGCCAAATGATGAATTCCCTACTTAATTTATTGAACAGAGTAAAGAGCTTTATTCAAAGGAAAATTAGTTCTATTGCTCGTTTTACGACATTAAATATGTGGAATATCTCTTTGTGTGGTAGTAACGTACATATAATTGGCTTTGTAGGGATTGGTGGAAACCCCAATATCAAGAGCGCCAACCAAGAGTGTGTTGCCTCATCATCAAAAAGTCAGCTATAGAGGAAAGAAAGGGAAAAGAGACTCCTAAAGAACCTGCGAACAAGGAAAAAGCCTTGGAAGAAACGAACAAGCATAAAATGGCGCCGGCTAAGATTGCAAAACACACTAAAGCTAAGGAGCGGGTAAATTCTAAAACATTATAGCTACTATATGTATTGAAATATAAAAATATCTTATAAAAATATCTAAAACATTATAGCTACTATATGTATTGAAATATAAAAATATCTTATAAATCTGCATTTTCCTTTTACTTCCTAAAGAAAGTACAAAGTCTTATCTAATAATAAAGGGCATACTTGTTTTTAAACTCGGCAAGACCTTTCTATCGTTGGGTATAATGAGATCATATTAATACCATTGTATGTGCAGAATAATAAAAAGAGCCGAGTATAGGAAAAAGTTAAACGATATAAAACCTGCTATAAAGTTACATAGACCTAAGAGTAGGATGGCTATAATCGTTGGATGAGTAGGGGTAAAGATTGTGTTGAGCCCTACAATTTTCGTGTTGATAAGGAGGTCTTTCGACAAGTTGAAAATTCCTACTTTGGAATTATCCCTACCAACATAGTTGAGTTGTTGACTAATAAAAATCTCGAGCGTGACATTTTGACTTGGTTTGAGATGTAAGTACATTAATATTTTCCATATGCAGCTACGACCGATGTTTTTTCTATACAAATTACGTTAGCATGTTCTTTTTATGTTTTAATTAAGTCATTATATCAACTTAAATGACGTTTACCACAAAACAAGGTTGGTTTCCTCTGAATTCGTTATGCCAAATATAGGCAGGGTTACCTTAGATTACTTTGCCCAGGCATCGGAGGGTTATCAGTATTATGTCGCACCATATCTTCAAGGGTACCATTAGCTACTATTTTATTGTTGATATGTTTTTAGTTTTAAACGTACACAGGAAACCTGAATTCGTTATGCCAAATATAGGCGGGGTTACCTTAGATTACTTTGCCCAGGCATCGGAGGGTTATGAGTATTATGTCTACCATTAGCTACTATTTTATTGTTGATATGTTTTTAGTTTTAAACGTACATGTTTACACATAATGCAACAATCACTATGTGCTCTTCATAATTTGCCCCAAACATGAAAGTGGGTTCATTTTGGATTCTTCTAAGGCTTCGGTGTTTAATACCGACGACGACTACATACTTGTTGAACTTGTGGATTCGTGAATTTTTCATAATTTTTTAGAGTTCACCTTTGTTTTTACACATCTTAAAGCAAACCCTATTGTTTATTTTTCTTCTTAGTTTTCTCGGTGTTAGCTTAAGGTGGAAATTCCCTGTCGTAGATCGACAGCCGAGCGATTGAGAGTGTAGATATTACGTGATGAAATGGATGCATGATTTTGTGCTCAAATATCAAAATGACAATTTCCCAAACACAATAAGTACTTTTAGATTTGCATCTTGTTTGTTGCACTGAAATGACGTCTGATTTGTGAGGTAACTATCTCTATCCTGACTGAATTACATATAGATCCCTTGGGGTGAAGAGCGACGATTAGATAATAAAGAATTGGACGTTGTCATTGGTGCATGGTTTACATTGTGGCACAATTGATATTAGTATGATGTTCAGATGTGATGATGTGATGTATTTTAGTTTTTTTTTTTTTATCTACTTTGTTTGTTGAACTCCAAATTATGTTCAGTCATGTTGATTTGTGATTTGTGGATTTGGGTTTTGGTTTAGATTTATATGAGATGGATTGATGTATTCTATCAATATATAGGTTGTTGATTTCAACTTTTTCAGCACGATTTGTTTGTTCATATCACTTTATATTATGTGTAAATGCGATTTGCACATAATATAAAGTGATCTAAACAAACCAATAATCTTGCTGAAAAAGGTGAAATCAACAACCTATATTAATAGAATACATCAATCCATCTCATATAAATCTGAACCAAAACCCAAATCCACAAATCAACACGACTGAACATAATTTTCAGTTCAACAAACAAACTAGATCAAAGATACTTAACTTCATCACATCGCCGCGCCACAATGTAAACCATGCACCAATGACATTGTCCAATTCTTTATTCTCCAACCGCTGCTCTTCACCCCAAGGGATCTATATGTTATTCACTTAGAATAAATATAGTTACCTCACAAACCACAGTGCAACAAACAACATGCAAAGCTATTTAAAAGTAGTTACTGTGTTTGGGAAATTGTCATTATGATATTCGAGCACAGAATCATGCATTCATTTCATCACGTAATATCCACACTCCCAATCGCCCGGCTATCGATTTAGGATAGGGAGTTGCCACCTCAAGCTACCACCAAGAACACTAAAAGAAAATAAGCAATAGTGTATGCGTTAACATGTGTAAAAACACAGGTGAACTCTAAAAAAAAGATGAAAAATTACTACGAATCCACAAGTCCAACAAGTATGTAGTCATCGTTGGTATTGAACACTGAAGCCTTAGAAGAATCCAAAATGAATCCCCTTCCATGTTTGGGGCAAATAATGAAGAGCACATAGCTACTGCTACATTATGTGTAAACATGTAAGTTTAAAACTAGAAACATATCAACAATAACAATAAAAATAGTAGCGTATGGTACCCATCATGATATGGTGCAACATAAAACTCATAACCCACCAATGCCCGGGCCAAGTAATCTAAGGTAGCCCCTTTATCACCTCCGCCCCGTATACATCTAGCGTAATGAATTCAGCGATCAAGAAACAAACCTTGTTTTGTGGTGAACGTCCTTGAAGTTGATATAGTGACATACTTAAAACATAAAAAGAATATGCTAACGTAATTTATATAGAAAAGACATTGTCGTAGCTGCATATGGAAAATATTAATGCACTTACATCTCAATGCAAGCCAGAATGCCACGCTTGAGCTTTTTATTAGTCAACAACTCATTTATGTCGGTTGGGGTTAGATGCAAAGTAGGAATTTTCAACTTGCCGAAAGTCCTCCTTACGAACACGAAGATTGTATGGCTCAACACAATCTTTACCCCTACTCATCCGGCGATTATAGACATCCAACACACTCTTAGGTCGTGATTATAGCCATCCAACACTCTTAAGTCTATGTAACTTTATAGAAGGTTTTAGATCATTTAACTTTTTCTATACTCGGCTCTCTTTTTTGCACATACAATGGTATTAATATGATCTCATTATACTCAAGGATAGAAAGGTCTAGTCGAGTTTAAAAACAAGTATGCCCTTTAGTATTAGATAATACTTTCTACTTTCTTTAGGAAGTAAAAGGAAAATGCAAATTTATAAGACATTGTTATATTTCAAAAAATATTGTAGCTATAATGTTTTAAAATTTACCCGCTCCTTAGCTTTAGTTTGTTTTGCAATCTTAGCCAGTGCCATGTTGTACTTGGTCGTTTCTTCATAGGTTCTTTAGCGGTCTCTTTCCCCTTTCCTTGCTCTATAATAGCAGACTTTCTGATGATGAGGCAGCACACTCTTCTTGGTTGGCGCTCTTGATATTGGGGTTTTCGCCAATCCCTACAAAGTCAATTATATGTACGTTAATAAAGCTTACTACCACACAAAGAGAGAGATTCCACAGATTTAATACCGTAAAAGAGCAATAGCACTAATTGGCCATTGAATAAATCACTGCGTTCAATAAAGTAGGGAATTCATCATCCGGCACAGGAAACTCCATATACTATTATGAAAGTCAAACAACTTTGATAACTGACACCTTCATGTGCCCCTTTAGTAATTTCTTTCCATGTATAAGACCGTCTCTAATCGGAAATACCATCGCAGTAGCACATGCGATCTTCTCCTGCGTGAAAACAGAATTAGGGACGTACAAACAGTAGAGTGAACAAAACCAGGAACATACAAACAGCTGTAGGTTTCCTCCTACATAAAATGTAGCAAGTATTGAATTAATCTGTGTATGTAAGTATGTACAATATTTATTATATAAACAATCAAGACTAATATTCCATATAAGAACAACATTCTAGGATTACCAAATAGATTCCAAATGTGTCATCTCATCTCTTAACTTACATTATGCAACATACACATTTGTAGAAAACAAAAAACCAAATAAACTTTTACCTTTATGCAATTTAAATTGATGATGCTTGTAGTCGAGGCGACACTCTATCCCAGCAAATCGACCTCATCTTGCCCTGCTGAAAGCCCCTCGTTAGACTCATTGTATTTCCCTCCTCATTTCCTCACAAAACTTGCTTGACTTAACTGCTTCTTTCACTTTTTGCGGCACTCGATTCTCTATCTCTTCACAATCTTGCCGATGTTGATAGGGCCTCTTTTTTCTTATATATCCTTCTATTCCTTTTTTATATATCCAACATTAGTCCCTACCCTCCTAGTGCGACCACCATGCTCTGGTCCCATCACAATGTTAACGGATCTACTTCAGACAACTGTTTGCTTGCTTTGGTCTGTTAGATTTGAGTATAAATCAGGACAACATATTCATAAACAAAAAATTTTATATAGTTCAGAAAATATATATATATATATATATATATATATATATATATATATATATATATATATATATATATATATATATATATATATATATATTGTAATAATATTATAATAAAAAAATAATTAAAAATAAATAACCAGGTCCTTTGAAAGATTAACTAACTCAGGAAGCAACGTCTTATTCCCATTTTTGTCACGGGAAGCCCTAGCCAAACAATTATTGCTCCCACGAATGTCTCGTATTTTATGAAGTTATGTTGATTAATTTGGGTCATTCCTTACCTCTTCCCACGTTTTTTCAAAACCACAATACCCTTTTGGTCCTAAGCGGGGCCAAATTGTTTTTTCACGTTCACTCACTTTTGCACGCAGTTTCTTCACATAGGAGTAACGACAAAATAGAAACATGGAATATATCATAGTAATACAGAAGTAAATGAAACCTGCATTTTTTTGCAGGTGTATTTTATTTCTTACAGAATTCTTTCCACATATGAGGCTCTATATGTGTCCATTTGTCCATAGGATATATGTTCTATAACATGTATTCACCTCGTAGTTCTGTCTTCCATGCCTTCCACTTACTGCCGCATGAAAAAGTGTAGGGACTTTGACATCATCCTTTTCAAGCCTAAAATGTGTCTGAATGATATAGAGATAAAGGTTATTGATTGTTAATATGTGTACTAGTTAGAGTATATTGTAATTAACGATTTTAGATGTTATACCTTGATATCCAACCATAAAAAGTCTTCTCTTTGTCTGTCACATGCTTCGAGACCTCTTTGAGAACAATTTCTTGTTTTGCAAAGTCGCATTTCTCGAGTTTGACAAACAGTTGGTGCTCTCGAAGGACCTTGAATAACTGCCTCAAATGTTCTATATGTTCTTTGAGTGTTAAGCTGTAAACCACGATAGCATCCAGATATACTATTACGTATTGATCTAGAAAAGGGCTAGAAACGGGCACGAGTTCTCATGTACTTTCCATATAAGTTTTGCCACTTACCTACAGGCTACAGCTTGACCTAACGGATTGAAATTAACAACTTCACCTGGTGGAAGATCTTGGATTTTATTGATTCCTCTTGTTTTTCATGGAATTACGAGCGGGGGTCCTAAAAAAGCATGTAAACAATTGTAAGCCAATTAAATGTTCACATAGATGCAACGAAAGTGTTAATTAGTTCATTACATCAGTTGGTTAAAGGGAGTTTTTGGTCACAGAATGAGAACCCATACCTTTTTTTTAAAAGCATCAATATATACCACAAACAAAGCAAAGTACAGATAACACTCACAATGCAACCACCTCTAACAGGCAAATTGGAAAGGTAGGAACACAGGCCTAAGCACTCAAGGCAACTATAGAGACACAAGACCGGGTTTGGCACCAATACCTTCAACTGGGACCACATGAACAGGCCAAAACATCTACAATGATTAGACCCAAAAGCATTATACCAAAAACACAGCAGACACACTATCATATTGTGACAAAAACTATAGCCACACACAAAACATTCTATAATCTTTATACTAAACACACAAGCAAACAAATGGTGCTACACAACATAACAAACTACAATTTTTTTTTTTTTACTATCAAAGCTGGTAGAGAATGAAATAGCATGTGCACTGTCTCACTCAAAACGGACTTTGTAAGACTCTATGTTCCCAAAACCCTGGTCGCAACTAAGAAACTCCCAACTTTGATTTACTAACATGGTGGTGGTTTTGTGACCAATCTGCTGCTTCTTCCACCTACAAACCAACACTAAACGTAATCACTAAAGAAACCAATGTGATTATCGTGTCTGTAAACTACAGGTTGGCACCAGAATATCTTATCCCAATTGCATACAAGGACTCTTGGGAAGCGATCAAGTAGGTAGCTACCCATGCCAGGGGAAATGATCCCGAGTCATGGTTAAATGACCATGCTGATCTTGAAAACATGTTCTTTGTTGGAGATAGAGTGGGCGCCAACATAGCCCACAACATGGCTATCCAAGCCGGGTTGAATTCGGATGGCATTATCAACCTCAAGGGCGTGATTCTTCTTCAACCCCATTTTGGTGGAAAAGACCCAATTGGGACAGAGACTGAAAAATAAACAGTTTAAAGAATTTGCGGATCAGCTATATATGGATGCTCGCAAACCCATTAGGGTTCTGGTTAGATGACCCTTTATTAATCCAGCCATGGACACACGTATTTCAGGTTTTGGGTGCTCCAAGATTCTTCTGTGTGATGGTGAGAATGATAAAGTTAAAGATAGGGGTATGAATTACAAGAAGGTGTTGAGAAGAGTGGATGGAAAGGAAGAGTGGCGGTGTTGGAGAGCAAATTAAAGGCGATGGTCATGTGTTCTTTTTGTTGAATACGTCATGTGAAAATGCTCGTATATTATGTAATAGGATTTGTACATTTATCAACCCGATCCTTAGCAAAGCATGAAAATCATGTTCTATTACTCGTATTAGCTAGTTAACTTGTATACTTGGCCAAAATAAATGTCACTACTACACAACGTGTAAATGATGAATGTTGATCGTTGAATGCTAAACTTAAACTTTAAATCATAGACGTAAACACTATTTTATATATAGTACTGCAAATTAAATATATGGTGTTTATGGTTTGTGTAAATGATGAATGTTGACCATTGATTGAATATAATGCTAAACTTAAACACTACTAATCGCCACCTGCTAGTGCTGCAGGAACTCTGTGACTTGTATATGTGTAGCACTGTAATATATCTAGTTCTCTATAACAGAACAGCGATGATTAAAATCATAGTCTCCGATTAAACACCTAAAAATTGTATCTAATTTAGGACGACCCATGGTTGTCCTCCATGCTAGTACCAATTTTCTTTGAATTGTTTCTTTTTGGTCTTACTGATTAATTCTAAGGAATATATACGTGTGTTAAACAACTTGATCTCTAGCATGACATGCACCTTTAGCGGTTTCACCATATCACAATCAATACGGTCAAAAACCTCAATTACGGGTTTTGATTGCCAGCCCATACTAAAAACATATTTAAAAATTTATACATATTAAACCATAATTGAGTATTTAATACACTAATTAACACAAATCAACCTAAATAAAAATACGAAAAAGATATACCATTTTGTTTCTCAAACTATATAAAGAAGAAAGGAGTTTGGTGTGTGGTGGGAGAGGATAGTTGAGGTTCGTGATAATGAGAAGGAGTTTGCCCCTTTTGTTCATCATGTTTAGCGGGATTTTGAGAGAGATAGTGGAGGTTCGTAGGGGTGGAATGAAAAAAAGAAGGGAGTAGTTTTATTTATAGTTGAATGTCACTTTTCTAGGTATTTGCAATGCTTGCGACTAGAGATGGGGCCGAGCCCGGGCTTAGGCCCGACCCAAAAAACCCTAAAAAAGCCCGGCCTGAAGCATGATCTGGCCCGACAGGTCTAAACGGTCCTTATATTTTTCACTAAAGCCAGGTCTAGCCCAAGCCTGGTCCAGCTCGGGCTAAGCCCAAAGCCTGAAAAAGCCTGCCAAAAAGCCCGAAAGCCCGAGCTTTTTTAACTATAAAAGTTCGGGCTTTTTTCGGCCCAGTCCAAGACCTAAACTTCCAACCTACTTTTTTAAATTTGCTAACTTAACACACTTACTTTTTTATTAAGATTCAAGTCATCAAAACATTTTTTTTTTATTAATATCACCAACGTTGCCAGTTACTTTTCCATGTCATTTTTATATTTAGATTTTGACTTTAATAAGTTACACATGTGTAATTCATGCCTACGTGGATTGCCTATTTATAACATGATATGACTTACTTGCCCTCCTTCCTCTTTTGATTTTACTTATACTTTCTTTTTATTTTTAAGAATTTGTGTCGATACCCAAAATTCATTTCATGTTATACTAGGCTTCTTGCTATTTCCACCGACTTGCTTACACAAACACAATCATTTCATGCTATACTAAAGTTCAAAACACTGACTTGCTTACAAAGAAATTCATCATCTTCATCCTTACCCATAAATTCATCGTCTTCAAACACTAACCTTAAACCCATTAGCACACACATCGACCATAAATTCATCGTCATCATTACCCTAACCCTAAACCCAAAATAAATTATGTATCAATCTACGAAAACAAACCAAAACTTCATATAAGAATTCGTTTTTACACAAGATTCCAAAGTGTTAACAATTGTGTTTGGGTTTTGTGTTGGAGCAAGATGAGAAAATTAAAATAAACACAAATAAACAGATCTCGCGTTTTGTGTTAGATCTTGAAAGAAACGACGAAACCCATCATTGATCTTTTGAACAAGAAAGAAAACAACCAAGATTTAAACAAACAAAATCATAACAACAAAACCTATATCAAGAACTTGTTATGAAAACTAGCTTCGATGATGTTGTGTTGTTTATTTTGGTGCTTTAGTTTTATAAAGAAAAGTCAAAAAATGAAAACTTGGCCACTATTTTGTATTAAGATCTTGACAAGCCAAAATCCAAATAGAATTTGTTAAGAATTTCTTGATTCCAGTTATTGAGGCCCAGTAAGCAAAAATAATATGTGATAATTAGTTGACTTATATAATAAGATATTATAAGAGAGAATTTTTAAATGATATATCCAATAATTGTTTCATTACCTATACAACTATACAACGCGCGTGGTTTGTCAAACCTCGTGGCCTTCTTAGCGGTAGGATCGCAAGTAAATTGTATCACCAAGAACATCATCCGATGATTGAATACCGATAGAAAAAAGAGGTAGCCTGTCAAACTGGTTGTATTTGTCCTCGTCCACAAGATCATCAACGTCAGCTATGCTTCGTTTACCATGTTAACAATGTGTCAACTATTGTCTTTTAGGTCGTAAACAAAGAATACTTGGGTGGCTTGTTTTGCTAGAATGAATAGTTCAGATATAAAGACGATTTTGGAAGATTAACACACGTGAAACTGCCCTTATCAACTTTAAAACCTCCCATGTTCTTAACTCGTATACACTTAAATACGGGTATAGCAAACTTATTATAATCCAATCACCAAATTTCTTCTATGATAGTATGACCATAATACGACTTTTATTCCGACTGACATCCTTGATGAATATGTCGTTGTTGCTAATAGCGTCACTCTACTATTTTGCACTATACTATTTTCATCTTGTTGTTTGGTATAAAACGTATATCCATTAATGTCGTACCCTTGATATTGCAATATACGTTGTGACTTGTGGACGGTACCCCCAACTATATCACTTCTGCACAACATTCATAGACATACAAGTAACTTATCTATATTACATTATAGAACATTTGGACCTTTCTAAAAAGTAAGTCTTAAAATATTAATACAACACACTTACTTATTATGGAATTGTGTTGGTTTTGCTATGAGATCAATAGTTTATAGCATACTCATCATAAATAAATGCAAGTTTTAGTAAGTATAACTATAATAGAATTAAGTACAACACTTTAATGCACTTTTTTTTAGACATTTTAAAAAAATTAATTAAAAAAAATATAATGTAATTTAATATAAGAAATTTTTTTTTAAAAAATGTATATAACCATAACTACCTATTAACTTTTCAACTTTTCTAATAAATGTACTTTTAAAACACTTGTTAGAAATAGAAGTGACGATCATTATTGTATCAACGAGTCTTGTAATAATGTTGTAATAGTCTTGTAGTTTAGTTAAGGGTAAACGGGCTTGGTTTAATCTAATATTGTATAAGTTTAGGTCTAGCTCATTACGAAAGCCCAAGCCCGGCCCATCTTTTTATCTTAACTATATAAACCTCCAAATGCTCTCATTTGGAGGTGGTGCTTCTATGTGTAATTTTATGTGTTTCTCTCTCTAAACATAATACATCTTTCATTTCTTTCACTAGAAGTATCCATCTCTATTCTCCATCTCTCTCTCTCTACTTATCTCTTCTATTTTCTATATATAACTTGTGTAAGATATAAGATCAAGGGTCCTAACAAGTGGTATCATTCGCCGGAAGAAGGTGTAGTAGGTGGTTTTTTTGTTAAAATCGATTCAAAACCTTGTTGTTCATCTCGTTTTTTTTTTAAATTTTGTACTTTCTTGTTTATTTCTTGGTTTTTAACACATCTTTGCTTACAAAATTGTGTTACAAATCATAACAAACAAAAAGTCTCAAACTTTTTCATCAAAAACTCACGTTTTTCATATTGTACTATATTTCGAAATCTCTAAAAAAATTTGAAAAGTGGTTCAAGTTTGCAACTTTCTTTAAGATTTCATCATTTTAAGGATAGTTGTACAAGAATTTTAGATTAAAAACGTGTTTTTGGATTGCTTTTTATCAAAAACAAAAATCTGCCTAGTTTCGCAATCTATCTACTGTCCAAGTTTCGAAATCTCAAAGATTTGCTTCATAACGACTTCCGGATCGTGAACTCAGTCTTTTCTCTCTTGTATAAGAAAGAAGAGTACTTCGACTTTTGGATAACTTTCGAAATTGGATAATTTCGAAAGTGTGTTAGTGACTTTGTATTTTCGAAAATATCTTAATTTTCGAAATCAAAAATTTTTCGCAAACTTTTATAGTTTCGAAAATATCATCAGTTTTCGAAATCTCAAGGTTTTCGAAAATATCATAAGTTTCGAAATCACTAAATTTCGAGGACCTGTATTTCGCAAATCTCAAAATTTTCGAAATCTCAAGTGACAAATTTCGCAATCTCAAGTACAAGGTTTCGCAATCACTTATGTGACAAGTTTCGCAATCACATGTTTGTACAAGTTTTCGAGATTTGGCTAAATCTATACCTTCTAAAAGATCCATTCATCTACACAAGTTATCCTATCTTTCTTTTTTCTTTAAAAAAAAATAAATAAATAAATAAATAAAAAATAAAATAAAATTGGCGGGAAAAGTTGAGTAAAATTTAATTTTTACAGGAGACTAAACGTTCAATTTTTACACGAAATTCAAATTTTGGTATAACGGTGAAAATTTTGGCCCAAAATTCAAATTTTTAGGCCAAAATTCAAATTTTTTCGGTAAAATTTGGCGTCAAAATTTTTCAAACTCAAATTTTTTCTGTAACCTTAGAATTGCATTTCTAGGTGTTTTTCAAAATTCTGGGAGAGAAAAATTTTCAAATTAAATTTTGGAGGGAAACGTCGATCTCTCTCGGAAAACTCGAAAAGCGTTTTAATTAAGCTTCACGTTCATGGAACATCTCAAAACTTTTTGTCCATCAATGGAGGTGGAACCTATCAATGGAAACTACCTCTTTATGGCAAATCATCAGGCAACAACATCAAGCAGTGATTCTGATCTTCCTCCTACTTATGATCCAGATCCATTCCATGAGGTACCAAATTATGGTAATAATGCTAATCTGTTTGCTCATGAGAAGCCACATTATGTGCCACCTGAACCTAATTACGATACATATGTGGGGGAGCAAGTTAATACCAATGTTAACTATGCAACTCCATACATGGATCCTAATGGAGTTCAAGTTGCACAAAATGATGCTAATGATGAGGAAACCCGTGCTTTATTTGAATCATTAATAAATAACTGTGGTATTGAAATTGAGAAAGTGAAAAAGGTCAATCGCGATGTTAAGGCCGCGAATGCAAAATTGACCACTGAGCTTGAGAGTTACAAGGAAAACGCTAAAGCTTTTGAATTTCATAACAAAAGATTGTCTGAATTAGAAACTGGTTATCAAAATTCCGTTTCAAGGGAACAGCAATTGCAACTCAAGTTTGATACACTTGATGTTAATTCTTTCAAAAAGATAAAATCTTTAAACGCGGAAATTTCTGATTTACAAAACCAACTTTCTAAACAAAAAACAGCTTATACCAATCTTGAAAAAGAAAGGGATGAGTTGAAAAAGGACTTTGCAAAGAAAGAAGACAAACTTTTGGAAGAAATCGTAGAGTCAGAACACATGATTGCTCATTTAGAAGAATTAGTGGTTAAGTCGGGTCAGTCGAGTCAAACAATGAAAATGATTTCAAATCAAACTAATCCGATTTACCATACGAAACATAAAATGGCTCTTGGTAACAACACCCCTTGTAATCTCAAGAAAGCTCAGCAAGAACAGAATGTTTTGTACAATGGTAATGTGATTTACACCAAACATGATCCTCCCGTCGTTCGGGATTATGTGATAACGATTGAACATGTCGAAGAGAGCATAAATAAAATGAAACAAAAGGATTTGAAACCCATTGATTACAACAAATTGAACAAACTTTCGGGAATCACTTTTGTTCCACAAACAGAACCATCTGCGTTTTCCATAAAACGACCATTTGCGAAATTCTTGTCTAAAAAGAAAGTTGTTTCCAAATCTCTTTCAAAAATGGAACAAATGTCCTCTAACGACACTTTTAATACAAGTGAGGCTAGAGAAATTCTTGATGACGTTAAAATGAGAATTCAAGAACTTCAAAATATTGTTGCATCGAAAACTACCATCAATATTAACAACTGGCATTCTAGTTTTCATATCGAACAGAAAAAGGTGTTTCAAAACGAAATTACTATCCCACTGAATAACATCAGTGCAAGGGTAATCCATTTTGAACAAGCTTTCTTAAAAGAAATGGCCGACTTTGTCAAGGACCACAAATCCCTGGTAAACGAAGCTAATGATACTCGTGAAAACATGAATGTTTTGGAAAACTTAAATGATTCTCTCTTCGAAGCTGTTATGACTACTGATATAATGTCCATCATTTTACAAACATATTCGGTTCAAGACGATGAAAGACTGCGAGCTGAGACATCTGAAATTGTTTCCAAATATGAAAATGCTCTTGTAAAACTTGAAAAAGAAAACATGTCATTTTTCAAACAACTTGATCGAAAATCAGAGGACTGCAAGTATGACAAATTGTCGTATGAGCATGCCTACAAGGAAATGAAAGAGCAAAATGATCTTTTGAGAGCTCAGCTTGTAAGTATAAAAGGGAAGGGTGTGGAAACTAAGTTTGCAAAACCATCGACTTCGGAGAAACCAAATGTTTCAAACACGGTTCAAAAACCAAAAATGTCAATTTCACGGTTTGCTCCAAAAGTCGATGAGAAAAAGGATTTGTCAAAACCAGTCACTCCACAACCCTTGCTTAAGAAAAAGGAAATGGAAAAGATTGTTGAAAAACGAAAATTCGTTGTTGAAAGAAACACAAATGTGAGTGCACCTGGCTCTTCTAGGAATAGTACAACTAATGTGACTACAAAATCTGTTAAGGAATCTGTTGGTTCTAATGACATGGTCCAAAATCACCATCTAGAAGAAGCTAGGAAAAAGGCACAACGTCGTAAAAATGGAATTTTAGGCGCAAAACCTAGTGTGATGAATTCTACAAGATTCCAAAGCACTGCTAGTAGTAGTAAACCATTACCTAGGAACTATCTTCAAACTACTAGGGATTGGCTTGCATCTAAGAGTAGTGGCACAAAAGAGAATGCTAGGAACGTAGAATGCAACACAAACAATTCCAAAGTCTCATCGAACAATAAACAATTTCCAAAAGACTGTAGTGACAAAATTAAAATTGTTGTGTTAAACAAGAATGTTGAATTTGTCTGTCCTACATGTCAAAAATGTGTTTTCTCAGCTAATCACGATGCATGTATTGCACAATTTCTCAAGAAAGGAAAGTCATGTGTCAAGACACAATCCACTAAGACACCAAATCGAAACAAACCCGTTGATAACAAGCAAAATGGTAAGAAACCTAATAGGTGGATATCTAAAGGATGTAGTTTTTCCAAAACTGAGACTTCCGCTGCATCTGATAAGCAAACTACGTCTAGATCTTACCTTAGGTGGATTCCTACGGGAAAAGTTTTTAAAACAGTTGGTCTTAGATGGATTCCCACAAGAAAGATTTTTGATAGTTGCACCAAGACAAATAATAGTGATAATCATCAGGTTAAGGAAGTAGAAACCATTACAACCGTTGATAGTCAACACCCGCAGAATGATGATTCATGTACTTCTAACACTGTTATTTGTGAAACCTCTTCGTCTTCGGTTGCAGGTGCTTCAACTATCTCAGAACCCAATTCATCAGATGGCTCAAATTCTGTAAATTCTAATCTTCTATATTTTATTTTCCTTCTCTTTTATAAAAACAAAAACAAAATACAAAATTTGAAAAACAAACAAAAA
Organism: Artemisia argyi; assembly: GCA_030686995.1. NCBI lineage: Eukaryota > Viridiplantae > Streptophyta > Magnoliopsida > Asterales > Asteraceae > Artemisia > Artemisia argyi. The sequence continues at coordinate 140,073,797 of CM060682.1, forward strand.
CAAAATACAAAAATATAAAATTTCAAAAAAAAACCAAAAACAATATAAAATCAAAAAATTCAAAAATATTCTTCTCACAACATGTCTCTTGTATAATCGATATTCTGTACGTTTCTAGAAATGTCATTCAACAATGATACGGATATGTACATATGCTTGAGCGAGAGTTCTCTAAAATGTTTTTTCTAAAACATGTCGTTCCTCAAAAAAAATTCTTCACAATGGCTTTCGTATACTTCAGTACGAAACCCGGATTTAATCGGATGGCTTCTGGACACATCAATTTAGGACCCACGTTTCAAAGAAAGGAGAGTGCTTAATCAAAACAATGATTTCAAATATTTTTCGAGCACTTATCCTAAAACGAGTACCAAACACTTATCTGGCTTGAGTTTTCTTTAGAAAAACTTTCAAAATCTTTAAGCTCAAGACCATGATTGTTGATCTAATGATAAATTAGATTTTCAAAATTCTCTTACATTATGAACACCACCTTTTCAAGATTTTTCAAAAAGATTTTCAAAATCTATCAAAATCGGTGCTCATCGTAATAATGGCTTGTGTACACCTTACAATGCACAACTCAAGTTTTCAAAGAAAGGAAAGTGCAACGCAAAAATGATTTTCATCAAAAAAGTGCACTTATCCTAAAAATGGACATTGTTGTACGCCTCAGTGCGACATTCCTATTCAAACAAAGAGATGTCTTTGCTTTTCAAAAAAAAAAAACTTAATGCAAAATTCATCAAATCTGAAATTTCTTCCTCTTTCAGAATTTTGCTTCAAGAAGACTCCTTCCCTCTAAACGTTAAAAAGATTAATATTCTCAAAATCATATGCAAGTTTTGAGGGGGGAGTATTTCAAAAACAAAATGTTCCGATTTCATGCTAAAACAAATTCGTTTATCTCTCCAAAAGCTTTTCAATTAATCAGATGATATCAAAAATATCATGATATGCTATTTTTGAGGGGGAGAAGATGTGATTAAAATGTGATCAAAGATGTTTAAAGATGTGACTGAATCTCAAAAGAGCTCGACTCAGTAAGTACCAATGAATTGACGAAGCTTAAAATGTTAGTAATCGAAAAGACTTGTCCTGGACGGGTAATAATTTCAAGCTAGTCTAACTAGTGATGTAAGCGTGTCTCGAATAGGACTTGTCTGAGTAGAATGTACCATATCGAGAGACTTTCTTTGGACTTGACCAGGACGGGTAATAATTTCAAGCTAGTCTAACTAGTGATGTAAGCGTGTCTCGAATCGGTCATGTTCACTGAAAGTGGATCAATTCAAAAAGTGCAAACTCCTCTCGCATGTGCAAATTTCTTAAAAATACATGAGCACATGTGAAGGTGGAGTCCTTCAAAAGAAATGCAAAACTCTCGAAGTGTCAACAAAATGTGTTTTATATTCATAAACACTTTGAGAGATTTTCACAAAAGGTTTTATGGCATGTGATCAATGATAGGATAGTTATGGAGTTATAAGGTGACTAAGGTTAGGAAAAACCGTCCTATGATCCGCCAGAGCCGGAGGGATCTACCCAAGGACAAATCCAATAGATTAGAATTAGAAGTCCTTAGGTATGATTAAAAAAAAGGAGTAATTGAGAAAGGAGAAAGAAGGGGTTGAAGAATTAAAAAGAAAAGTTATGAAAAAGGGTGAAAAGAAATAGCCCTCCAAATGCTCAACCTTAGGGCAGACACCGGGTTCAACTCATATGCTACTGGTTGTTACTAAGGTGACACCGGTATTGAAGACAAAGACGTCATGGACCTAGTGACGCACTGCACTAAACCTTCTTAACCACTCAAGTTCTCTTAAAAGAGCTTGTTTCATTCTCACGGGGAACCGGTGTAATCTATCGACCTGTCTCTTAGAGATGGTTGATATTGAAACAGGATACCTCTCCCTAATCTCCGCATAGGAAACCAAATGTGCACTTATCGAGTCTAGAGCCCCGAGATTCATCAAAAGATCTCATAGGAACACATGATATTTCTACACTGGTTGTTCATCATTAAGGACGCCATATGTAAACTTAAGAGTCCTACGCAGATCTTAGCAATCTGCCAGAACATTTATGAGAGGATTCACTTTTGTGATTCTCAATGATTGAATGGAAATTCCTGCCAGGGTCAACATCAAGCAGCCCTGACAGCAGGTCACTTCGGTAATTCTTTATGGGTTACGCTTAGTGTTCGCGGTGGTTTCAAAAATGGTCTACAGTCATGGAGTGATCCCCAGCGACTCACCCAGTCATTGAGCTACTAAGTAGGTCTTGTAAGCTCCCTCAGGAGTATCTGACATGGGAACGGCCTTGGTAAGGGTTAGAAGGAGTCTTCACACTATGCTGTTGACGATCTCTAATTCGAACCTGTAAGTACCGGTTGATTTATTGCTAACTGTTTTCATGCAGCTATACATATCACCTCCATGGCGAAGGATTCCACATGCTCATACATGCATCACGAAGTCAAAGGAAAGTTCTCACAAAGATCAAAAGCAAAGTAAGGTTCAAAGAAAGATTCTACGCATTGTGAAAGAATCTACAGAAGTAAAGTGACAAAGATCGGTGTGAAAGAACGGGAATAACAAATGCATGTATTACAAAGACTGAAGATGTATGAGCATGTTGGAATGGCGAACAACCACCACAGACGCAAAAGTGACGAAAGGCAGATAACTCCACATCACAAATGAACAAAGAACGATGAAAAGTCAATCATCAAAGATCACAAAGCATGATTGGAACAAAGGAACTAGCCAAAACTATTACACAACAAGACTCAAAGTTCAAAGAGAACAAGCTTCAAAGAACAAAGATCGAGGTCACATAAGAGAGATCTCAATGATCACCCTTAGGGGGAGATTGTTAGCATTGGAAGTGTTGATCATCAATGGAATCAAAGAGAGATCTCAATGATCGCCCCTTAGGGGGAGATTGTTAGAAATAGAAGTGACGATCATTATTGTATCAACGAGTCTTGTAATAATGTTGTAATAGTCTTGTAGTTTAGTTAAGGGTAAACGGGCTTGGTTTAATCTAATATTGTATAAGTTTAGGTCTAGCTCATTACAAAAGCCCAAGCCCGACCCATCTCTTTATCTTAACTATATAAACCTCCAAATGCTCCCATTTGGAGGTGGTGCTTCTATGTGTTTCTCTCTCTAAACATAATACATCTTTCATTTCTCTCACTAGAAGTATCCATCTCTATTCTCCATCTCTCTCTCTCTACTTATCTCTTCTATTTTCTATATATAACTTGTGTAAGATATAAGATCAAGGGTCCTAACAACACTCCTAAAATAAAAAATACAGGTTATTAAATATATTGTACAAACTAATAAAACACGCAAACATATAACTTATATGCAACAAATTGATGGTAAATATGGTTTTAAAAACTGGGCCGTACCAATCAGTTTAACTGGAAACTAGAGTCGCTACTTGTTCGGCTAGCCAACAAAACCCTTTAGAAAATGAACTTAAGAGAACCGTCGGAACTGGTCAAAACGGGTGAACCGGATCGGATCGGGATCATTTTCTTCTTGTTTGTCTCAAGTTAATAGAGGTGGCAAAATGGGCGGGCTGGACGGGTTACGGGCACGGGTCAAACAGGCGCATGTTATACGAATCGCTTTAGAAAAAACCCAAAACGACGAAATAAATTCGTCAAATGTGACACCTCATTTATATTTAAAAAATTAAATATTAATCTATAATTTTTTCTTTAAAAACAATTATAATGTTATTCAATTGAGAGAAAAAATGTGTCCGTTTATGCCAATTTAATTTTTAAATGGGCAATATATGCCTATTTCAAAAAAGGAGGGGGCTAAATCTTTTAAAAATTTGCCCAAGCTAGCCTATTTTTTTGATTTTGGGCACAAATTGTTACCTCTAGTTAATTAGCTCGCCATTATTACTTTGTGGTGCTTAAAATTTAATCACAGAATACCCGCCGTCGCAACACACGAATAATTAAATGCCTAGTTAGTGTTCATCAAACAAGCATTCACAAATTCAAGTCTCAACGAAACAAGAATGCAAGTCACTTTTATAGTCCAGTCAAGTGGACGTTTAAGTTTGACTTTTTTTTTAAACTTACACATAACACAATACCATTTGGGCCAATTGGTTATATCCAAAGGGGCCAATATTAAGGCCCATTATTTCATTTTCATTAGGTTATAAAATCTATCTAGGGTTTTGTTTCATTTAGTTTTTCTTTTAGACGACCAGCAGCTGCTCACCGTAACAACATTTACAGGTTCGTTATTACCTTTGGATCTTATTTTATTTAATCCTCATCTATATATACACTAATTCTTTAAATATGTTAGATCTATGAAACTGTATTATGTTACTTAGTTTTTTATCTTGTTTATTTGGTTATTGTTTTAGGGTGCAAATATATAGGTGTTTGTTAGATATTTAGTTAAGAATAAAAAAGTATTGATTGACAATGTTTTAGTGTGATTTTTGGAAAAGGGTTAATGGAATGTAAGTTAGTTGTAAATAATTTGGATTAAGATGTTACTTCTTGTACATTTAGGCTGGTTGAATGAGCTTATAATAAAAGGTCTGTTGCTTCGTTTATTTAAACTTAGGGGGTGCTTGTTTAAGCTTATATGTGGCTTATAAGCTTATTTGTGTTTCGGCTTATATTTCATAAGCCTCAATGTTTTTGGCTTATTTTGAGACTTGTAGCTTATATAAGTTTAGTAGTTTACTATGATATGATAAACTTATATAAGCCCATAAGTCTCAAAATAAGCCAGAAAATTAAGGCGTATGAAATATAAGCCGAAATCAAATAAGGTCTCAAACCCGCATATAAGCTTAAACAAACACCCCGGCTGGTTGAGCTTATAATAAAAGCTTCTGTTGCTTCATTCATTTAAACTTGCAGAGTATAATATTGTGTTAAGTAAGAAAATGGTTTCAAGTTTGTTGCATAAATGGGAAAAAATGTAAAATGGGATCTAAGGTTTCAAATTACTCTTGTAAAAACAAAATTTATCTTTCAACTGCGAGTTTATGTTTTTTTACGATTTGGGTTTTTTGTAGTTCTGGCTTAAGTGCATCATTTCGAACTTTTTTAGCTTCAACTACAGTTACTTTGATTAGTAGTTTGATATAGCTAATAACCGTGGAGTATTAACTACCACTTTTAGTCTAAATTGTAGTTAATTTTGCCGAACATGTTTGTGGAATTGTTTGAAGTTATGTATTGTTGTTTGATGTGCTCTTTGGGAACTGTGGGACATTATAACATTGCATTTATGATAACAGAAAAACGCAAAGATGGCAGCAGCAGTAGCACCATATGCAGCAGTGAAGCCAGGGAAGATGGGACTTGAAGAGCCCCAAGAACAGGTTCACAAGATCAGAATTACCCTCTCTTCCAAGAATGTTAAGAATCTTGAGAAAGGTATTGACACTGTTAACCTTGTTTGATTCATATTCATTGCAATTTAGGCCTGAATCATTTTTTCTATCAAGTTTTAATAATATTGACAATGCAGCATTGCCTGAACTTAAATACTACTGTTGTTAGTCCCTTTTGAATTTGGGTTCTTTGGAAGTCGTGATTGCTGTTTAGTTAATGTTTTCAGCTTACTTAATCCATTAATGAGAAAAAATGTGTTTGCACTTTACAGAGTTAATTATGAAATATGAGAAAATGTTTACTAAAAGTATCAGGTTAATGTAATCAAAGAGCTGGATTATAAAGTTCTGATTTCCATTGTCGTGTGTGTGTTTTTTTTTTTTTTTTTTTTTTTTTTTTTTTTTTTTTTTTTTGGAATTGGGCATGTCGGTTTATTAACAAAGATATTGATTTTTGAACTACAGTGTGTGCTGATTTGATCCGTGGATCCAAGGACAAGAAATTGAGGGTTAAGGGACCTGTGAGGATGCCAACCAAGGTTCTTAACATCACTACCAGGAAATCTCCCTGTGGTGAAGGTATTAAATTCTAAACTCTTGTAGGTCACAATTGTACAACAATGCAATATCGTTTTCTTAGGTAATTGCATGGTATTTGAATTCCAATCTGATGCTCAATAAGTTTTTTCTATTTTGCTGTCATGTAAGATTTTTTTTAACTCTGTATGGTTCATTATTGATTTGTTCAAACCATTCTTGCTATAGTTACTATATAAATATACTGATTGTTTTACAACGTTTCACTTGTGTTGTTGCCATTAGACTTGTTTTTCTTTTTCTAATGTTAATTATTTTGTTTGGATGACAGGAACAAACACATGGGATAGATTTGAGCTTCGTGTTCACAAGCGTGTGATTGACCTTTTCAGCTCACCAGATGTCGTGAAGCAAATCACCTCCATCACCATTGAACCTGGTGTTGAGGTTGAAGTTACAATCGCTGATCCTTAAATGCATCATCTGTTTTGTGTTTTTACTATTTCATTTATCTACTGAGGGTGTGTGAGATAGTCTTTTATGTAGGATTTCTGCAAATTATAATTTTGGAGTTCAAATTTGACTGCAAGGTAGTCTGGTATTTATTGCGACTTATTCTGTTCTTAAAGCATTTGAATCTTGTTAGCCTATTAAAATTTGGTCATGCATTATGTGTTTTTAACTGCAAGATTTTTCATTACTCTAAATGGTTTTAGATCAGGACACCATAGGTGGCAAATGGGTTAGATGTTTAGATGTATCGAGTAATGTCGGGGGTGTGGTCTAGTATGAAACAAACGAGCCAAAAATAACTGCAAGTAATTTTTGTGTAGCTCTAAAGTTATGAAAACTAGCTGTAAATGATGGAAGAACCAAGTTAAAGAAATGCCCTGTGGTAAAATCTTAGGACATTATAAGCATTCAAACAGATACTTGACAACTTTAACCTGTTTATTACGCATCATTTTTAGCAAATTTTATTTCCTGCAGACTTAAATTGGCATATTCATCTCAAATGGTTGAAATGAGTGTATAGAATTTTTAGTTGTATATCCATTGCAATAATCTTTACCTTTTCCACACTTGCATTGAACATTTCCCAATGACGTGTGAGTATAGGTATCGAGTCTCTTCTGCTTGTCATACCAATAAATGGACATTGTCAAGAAGATAAGACCTACTTTATATTACACTACTTTGTCTTATTGCTATACCAAACCATCTTCTCATTGACACTACTGAGAAATCGTAGACATCCATCATAATGACACACGGGCTACAATCTTCGAAATTACCAGTCACCTTATAAACTTAAACATGCTCAAATGTTCAACATCTTCTTCCTCACCGTGTAAAATTCGCCTAACTAGGACCAACTCGCATATAAAAGCTAGAAAACATCTATCAAAGGGTTGACAAATCGTGCTTAAAATTCTAGAATCGGCTTATGACTGGATGCCGGGACTAAACTATGATTTTAAAACTGAAAAGAAAGAGGCTTAATCATATTCTGTGCATTAGCTCAAACTTTTGATCACCTTCCTCCTTTAATATGACAACATTAGGGGGAAAAAAATAATAAATAAATAAATAAAAACAATACCATTTACTTCTATTCCAGGCAACATATGCCGATAAATAAAAGCAAATAGCACGCTTACAACAAAACTTACGACAAACCAAAATCATTTCTGCAGAAATTTTGGTATCACAACAACTCCTAAGAGGGAAAAAATATGAGAGAAGAGGAGAAAGGAATTTTGAAATTCGTGCAATATTAGTTGGAGAAGGGTGGATTTGCTAGTTGGCAGACGCTGTCGAAGCCAGAAACCGGTGTAAACAAGGATAAAGCAAGACATCTTGAGTGAACAAAGCAAGATTGGGAATGCAATAGGTGCCGTCGCACAATACCTCCACTTAAAAGAAACCACATTTTTATTAGTTTTACATATAATATGTATAATATTAAACATATATGAGTCATATAATTCAAGTTTATATGTAATTTCTCTTTAGTTTACAAGTGTTAGGGACTTAGAGAGTGTTATTGCCTAGGGCCACCGAAAACGACGAGACGACCCTTGGATCACATGCGTAAAGCGGGTGCCGAGGTGTAGGGTAACTAATTACACAACCCTTAAACGGGAGTTTTGTTGAATTATATGGTTTTATTGCTAGCTTATGTTTGGGAGGTTAAGTCCAGGGACTTAATATGTCATATTATGCTTATGTTTCTATGTTTAGCAGCTTGTGACAGGTTATTGATACTTCAGGGACTGAAGTGTAACTAGGTAGTCTCTGGTATTGTCTTTGATCATCTTAATCAAGTATCTAGCATAGTTTTGGTATTCTTTGAGAGTGTTTGTAGTAAGTTATTTGTAACTGATTCTTTATAGTGTGATAGATTAGACTCTTCTGAAGGGGACGATCTTTTTCTCTTTATATTTGTCTGGCAAGAACATGTTTGTTGGCTTGTCTTCTTGAACTATTAAGTAATAAAAGATTTCACAAAGGGGTGGTTGGCTGGGTGAATTAACTGTATTGTGGTTGGTTTTGGTATTAGATTCATAGTTTTAACATGGTATCAGAGCCACGGCTTTGATCTCCGTTGGTTCTTGATATTCGGGTTTTTAGGGTTTGGTCTCAATTTTGAGGATTTCTTGATTGGAGTGAAATTGGGCTCAATTAAGGTTGTTTCCTCAACGGTCGTGGTGTTAATCGGTGATTTGGTGGTGATTCTTGGATTTGTCAGTTAGGCTTTCTTGAAACCTTAATTTGTCAATTTGGGGATCTTGATTCTGGTGGTTTCCTGTGGTGTTATTGGGGTTCTTTCTTGGTTACTAACACTCTTTACTAAGTGAATCAAGAGTGTTGGTGATCTTTTCATTCCGCTGCGCATCTTCTTTAGCACTGTAAGGTTTCTTGTTTCTTCCTTTAATTCTCTGAGTACTTTGTTGTAACACTGCAAACTCTGTGGGTAACATCTTGACCTGTCTCTTTGAGAGGTACGGAAACCTGCTCTTCTCACAGACAGGTGTAAGACTGGGTACTTCAGGCGAATTGGGTATGAGTTTTATTGTTTTTCTTGTTATTTTAGTTATTATTTGGTTGATCTTGATTAGTTGTTACCTGTTCTTGGTTTTTTATTGTTTGGTTGTTATCTGTTATTTGGTTGTTATCTGTTTTATCTTGATTAGTTGTTATTTGTTCTTGTTTGTTTGGTTATTATCTGTTATCTGTTTGTCTTGTTATTGCTTTTATGGTTGAGGTTTTGATTAGTGCTTTGGATGCTGGTAATCCCTTTTACCTGCATTCAAGTGATAATTTTAATGTTCCTATTGTTCATTTTAAACTTACTGGTCTGATAATTACAAGATGTGGTCAACTGCTATGAAAATTGCTTTGAAAGGTAAAAATAAGATGGGTTTTGTTGATGGTTCTTGTATCAAACCTGTTACCAGTACAGTCTTATCCCAACAATGGGAAAGATGCAATGCCATAGTTCTTGGCTGGATTCTTAGGTCCTTATCCCCTGAGTTGTACTTGGGGCAGGTTTACTCAAAGATTGCCTCTGAGGTTTGGGATGAATTAGAGGAAACACATGATAAAATTGATGGTTCTGTTATCTTTAATGTGACTTACAAAATTAACAGTCTAAAACAAGGTGAATTATATGTGCCTGATTATTATCATAAGTTAAATTCTTTTTAGAGAGAATTTGATACTTTGACCTTGTTACTTGCTTGCACTTGTGCTGCTCATGAGGGTGTGTTGAAACATAATCAGCTTGTTAGACTTATGCAATTTTTAATGGGTTTGAATGATGTGTATCAACCAATTAGGAGTAACATATTGCCTAGGGACCTTTTACCATATGTTAAAGAAGCCTTTAATGTGGTTTCTAGGGAGGAGTCTCATAGAGGACTCCACCCCAGTTCTAGTTCTAGTAGCAAGGTCCAACCTGATGCTTTTGTTGTTAAGACCAATAACAATTCAAATTCTAATAATAACTTTATTAGAAGAGGTAATAACAATAATAGTAATGGTAATAGGGGCCTAATCCTAATCTGTTTTGTAAACACTGTGGTTTAATTGGTCACACCATTGAAAGATGCTTTGAGTTAAATGGTTACCCTCCTGGTTTTAAAAGAAACCCTAATTTGTCTAAACAATCCATTGCTATCAAAAAGTTTAATGCTAATGGAGATGTGTCTCAACCCTCAACTTCTTCTAATTCTGTGGCCTGAACGTGTTTTAACTGCTGTATACTTGATTAACATGCTTCCTTCCTCTGTCTTGTCTGGTGCTTCCGCTTATTTTTTTAGTATATGGTAAGGATCCTAGTCTATCTCATTTCAGATCCTTTGGATATCTGTGTTATTCTACTATTTTAAACTCAAATGATAAGTTTAGTTCAAAATCTGAAAAATGGTTTTAATTGGTTTTTCTAGTGTGAAAAAAGCTTATAAATTGTACGATCTGGAAAGTAAAATGTGGTGTTAGGTCATGTTGAGACTGAGACTGATAAGGTTTTGTCTAACATGACTGAGTATCAAAAATTGGTTGGAAAGCTTATATATTTGTCTGTTACTAAACCTGACATATCTTATGCAATTCATTGTTTAAGTCAGCATATGCATGCTCCTCTTAATTCTCATTTTACTGCTACTTTTAGAGTGTTAAGGTATTTGAAACAGGCTCCTGTTACAGGTATTCAATTTTTTAGTATGGTAATAGGCTTAGGGGTTGTTTATTTTTTTCCTTAGCTAAGGGTTCATGTGAGTCCCACGTCTGTCCTAGCCTCTTGTTGGGGAGGATGTCAATTTTCATTCCTTGTGGATATAGACTGAATAAATAATTTTTATGGGCCCCACCTAAAAAAATAATAATATTAAATGGTAATTGGGTCAAATCCTTTCACTAAAGAAAAAAAGAAACACAACCTTAGTCTGTATGCTTTTTCAGATGCAGATTGGGCTACGTGTCTAGTGTCTAGGAAATCAATGTCTATTTTTTGTGTTTACTTTTGTAACAACCTGATTTCCTGGAAAAGTAAAAAACATGCAACTATTTCAAGGTCCTCACCTGAAGTTGAGTATAGATGTCTTGCATCTACTACTTGTGAGCTTGTTTAGATTGTTAAAATTTTTAAGGACCTTGGAATAGATGATCTGTTACTTGCAAATTTGTTTTGTGATAACAGTTCTGCTATTCAAATAGCTGCTAATCCAGTTTTTCATGAGAAAACTAAACATTTTGAGATAGATTTGCATTTAGTTAGGGAAAAAGTAACTTTTGGGGTCATTAAAACTTTAAAAGTTGCTTCTGCCAATAATGTTGTAGATATATTTACAAAAGGTTTAAGTGTTTCTCAGCATAAGCTATTTTGTAGTAAACTTGGACTGGTTGATGTGTTCAAGCCATAAGCTTGAGAGGGAGGGGGGGGGGGGGGGGTGTTGAATTATATGGTTTTATTGCAAGCTTATGTTTGGGAGGTTAAGTCCAGGGACTTAATATGCCATATTATGCTTTTGTTTCTATGTTTAGTAGCTTGTGGTAGGTTATTTTTATTTCAGGGACTGATGTGTAACTAGCAGCTATATAAGCTCTCATCCAACCCTAGCAGCCTCATTAAGCGCTCTCTCTCCCTCCCTTCCCCTCCCCCTCCCTCTCTCTCTCTCTCTCTCTCTCTCTCTCTCTCTCTCTCTCTCTCTCTCTCTCTCTCTCTCTCCCCCTCCCTCCCTCCCCCCCTCTCTCCCTCTCTCTCTCTCTCTCTCTCTCTCTCTCTCTCAAGTTTGTTGGTAGTCTCTGGTATTGTCTTTGATCATCTTGATCAAGTATCTAGCATAGTTTTGGTATTCTTTGAGAGTGTTTATAGTGAGGTTATCTGTAACTGATTCTTTGTAGTGTGATAGATTAGACCCTTTTGAAGGGGACGATCTTTTTCTCTTTGTATTTGTCTGGAAAGAACACGTTTGTGGACTTGTCTTATTGAACTATTAAGTAATAAAAGATTTCACTAAAGGGTGGTTGGCTGAGTGAATTGAGTGTGTTGTGATTGGTTTTGGTATTACATTCATAGTTTTAACTTTTAACAAGTTTAAATACAATACAATTTTGCTTGAATTAGATCTAGCTAAGTGGCCTTATATGCCTATCAAGAAGATTGAGAAACCTGACAAAATCAAACGTAAATACGAGAGAAACAACATGAGTAAAACAAGTGCGAAAAAACGGATGAATCAAACAAAATCACTTCACATGTTATGAAGAGAATAACAAGAAACCTAAGATATGCATTGACATAATAACTAGTTGAAAATTACTAATGACCTAGTTAGCTACCACTAATACCCAGAAGTAAATTCACAATCAATATTTAAAGAGCCAAAATCGGGTCATTTTTGTTTGTTTGCTTTTGGAAAACATATAGATAGAGCATGCTTGGTAATTATAACAAAGCAATAATTAAAAAAGTGAAACAACTTGCGAAAAAGCTTTAACAAGATGCTCCGTATAAAATAAATATTTCCAAAATTAACTACTCGCACAGTTGCTTGGCCCCTTTTCATCCCACTTGGACCATTTCACAAAATTTTTTGGGGACCATATTACCTGCCATTTTCAACTAATACGTCTCTCAAGCCGTCAGTCCATTCGTACTAATCTTAGCTGTTGGACCAGCCGTCTCAGACACGTTATGGACCACTTCGCGTAAACAGTGCCACAAGTACACCACCATGAACCGTATAATCTCACTAGGTACATACAACTATACCAACTCGTCAAAGCAAGTCAGTATGGACTTAATTTCACCCTGAGGGCTGGTAAACTAGAAAGGAAAATTTTAGGGTCGCAATTTGACTAGCTATGTTGTACGTGTCAGAATGCAGGCCGTTAACGAAGACTCAAGCAAATAGTATGGAAGTGGCGAAAATGAGGATGCTAAGGTGGACTTGTTTTAAAATTATGTTCGACATGATCTTGAATGTAGTTTTTCAAGCGGAACTGCAAGTTGTTTTTTTTTTTTTTTTTTTTTTTTTAGTTGTTACTTTAATCAACAAGTTGAAAAGACGATCGAGATGGTTTGGGCATGTCAAGAGGAAACTACAATCGGTGCCTGTTTGGAGAGTGAAGTCTCTTACTGTCGATGCCTTGAGGAGAAGGGGTAGACCAAAGCTCACGTGGGTAGATAAATTAACGCTTGACATGAAGGATCTTCTATTATCAGAGGACATGACCTCTCACAGGAACACATGGAGAACTAAGATTAAAGTAGATGAGCAGGACGTTTGGGTGTAGAGATGCATGGTAGCTTCGTTAGCATAGTTGATCACCCCTAGGTATAGAAACATAGCTTTATATGCCCACATTTCTCGCAACACCCCAAATTTAAATTTGTATATTGCGGCTTTGTTTGTCAAAAGTAGTTGTGAGCAGTAGCAGTGAGCTGTAGCTGTGAGCAGTAGCCAAAAAAGCTCACAGCTTCATAAAGAAGCATTGGGAAAATGAGTTTTCCTAAAAAATAGCAAAGCCCACAGCTGTCATGACAAACGAACACTAAAAATTAAAAAGCTCATTGTTCACCGCTCATTGCCTAAAAAAGCTCCAAAAAGCTTTGTGCCAAACATAGCCTGCGTGTAAGCTCATTTAGCCTTCTATGGGTTCATACATGTAGGATTTCATGCTTTTATGCTTTTTACGGCTTATGTATCCTATATGTTTAAATGACTTTACCCCGTATATGGCTAAAAGCTTTTCTTGTGCTTTTATTGTCTAAATTTGCTAATTGCTTTATTTTCTTATAAGAATCCCACACGTTGAGGTGGCGCTGTATGATTGGTTTTTTGTGGGAGCCACTCTCACAAAAAACCAATCATCCAGTGCCACCTTAGCGTGTGGGATTCTTTTGTGGATGAATTTGAGTGGATGTAGCAAAATTCTTTCTTATATGTCGTTTGTAATTTGAGCCGTATATTCCCGTAGAACCATATTTTCCATATATATACATATATGCTTGCATGCTCTTATATTATGAGTTTATGTCTATGCATGTTTGTATATATTTGTTACACATGTCAGTGTCTATAACATCCGCACACAACCCGCCACATATAAAGTCTTACTTTCATGTCTATACCATCCACACACATGGCAAGCCACATATAAAGTCTATATATGCACACACACTTGCCGGAGGTATTTCTGAAGCAGTCTATTTATTGTCTACATCTTAGCTTTCCATACCTTGCCAATTGCCATGATGGAATTGGGTATTTTTGTTGTACATCGACTCGCAATACCAGTTGCTACAAGCTCGAATCTTTTCTTGACCAAGCCTAAACCAATCATTAGCGATCTTTACCAAGCCTAAACCAATCATTAGCGACTTTAACAACACGTAGTTCATATCATTCGTCTAGTCTTTACTTTTACATCGAGACAATGGAAGCGTATGTCTTGGCTATTTTGCTTTTTTCAAGTGGCCCCATAGAGTGTGACCAGCCAACGACATCTCAGCTTACCATACATTGCTCCAACAGGATTTGAGTATTGTTGTTCAACATCGACTCGCAGGACCAGTCCTCTAAAGGCTCGATCTTTACTTGACCGAGCTAAACCAATCATTAGTGGCTTTAACATCATGTAGTTCATATCAGTCTTGTAGTATTTTCCTTTAAATTAAATTTTAGAGAGAAGTGGCCCCTTTGATTGTGACCAACCAACTACCACTCATAAGACTTAACCAACTAAAACTAGACACTGTGTCAAAACAAGACATGTACACCCACAGAAACTGGCCAATAACAAATCCTTAATTCATTATAGTAATCCTTTCTGTTTCCAATGATTAAAGAATCAATCAGTTTGAGACAGATGAAATGAAAGGGAGATCCAGTTTCTGGTCAAATAAACCAGTAACTTAAAAAGCTACTCCCTCTGTCTCAAAATTACAAAGTTTAATAAAAGTGGAGTAACTTTTATTTTCAACCACTCAAAAAGAAAATCCCCTTATTATATTCTCTAGTTTTTACTTAAAAAGGAAAGTGGACAATTAAATTGAGACATCCTAAAATAGAAATGTGGACAATAATTTTGAGACGGAGGTAGTACTTCATTTTTTCTATCTTCTACATCATCAAAATGAAAAAATAAAAAAGAAGGTGCCTGCATTTGTTGCCAAAAAACTACTAACATTCGCCTCTCTTGGAGTTACTTCTTAAGGGTCTTCATTGAATCAATAAAACGAAAATGAGTTCGTGACTAAAGTTAGTACCAAAGGAAGGTATAAATATTGGCCTCTAGGATTTGCCAATGTTGTCATCATCTGTAGAGGCATACATATGAAGCCCTCTGGTCCGCCCAGGTGCACCACCTTTTATGGAAGATAAATCAAGCACAATCCTACATAAAAAGGACCAAAACATTCATAATAAATATCAGAATTTATTTTAATCAGTAGAAAGTGTCCAAGTTGGCATTTGAATAAACTTACTTCTGATCAGTACTGTCACTCTTAATGAGGATCTTTTCATCAATTTTGGACAATGAGAAGTCCAATGGCAAAGCAAATACCTCGGTCACTGTATGTAAAAAATCAAGACCAAAACATTATGTATTGGTAGCAAATAGACTGCTTTACATAATTAAACATTGAAAAGGAAAAAAACTTACGTGTTGTTGTGGTAGCATCTGCACACCCATCAAGACACAAGATTTTCTATAACAAAATCAATTGTCAAATCCACATTCAACCAATACCAAAGCCAAAACAAAGTGCCAAAAAGTAATTTCACCTTAAGCCGTTCATAGCAAGCCTCAAGGTTATCGTTCACCAAAATATGATCAAAAAGGCCAGGAGAGTTTCCTTGTTCAAGCTCTGCTTTGGCATTCCTAAGTCGTTTTTGAACCTGTTCTTCAGTCTCTGTCCCTCTGTGTCACAACAACAAAGAATTTTTTAACCAACTTGAAAGTATAACAACTTTAAGACAAGATTTGGTTTGATAATGGCTTCAAGATGTAATCTCAAACCTTGCACGAAGGCGCTTCTCAAGCTCCTCAAACGAGGGTGGGCTAATAAAGATGAAAATAGCTTCAAGTGAACTAGCCCTCACGGACCTGGCCCCTTGAACATCAATGTCAAGGATGCATCTCTACACAAAATCAGACTCACTATCTTAAGTAGGATATTATGACATTCTGGTTTAGTACGTTTATGCACAATCATGCAAACAATATCACTAGTCCAAGTATATATCAACGCAAAGGTGATTCTGGAACTAGGATTAGCATTGTAAGTGAGATGGGGGATCCTTAATTTGGGGTGGTTGATCCACAATTTGATATTAGGCTATGTACTAATTAAACGAGAAAAATTCAAGAACGGATTTGAATCACATCTTTTTACGTTTTACTATTTCACATACTTGGAACAGATAAATTTAGGCTAACCCTATGTAGCACATAGAACAGATACATTTTATGAGCATTGACCATTGTGAATGCATCTACTAACTCATGCTGGACAAAAAAGAGACAGTTTGACTTTCAAAGTCAAACTTGGTGTATGGATTTTTCTACATATTTAGCACTAGCATGCGTTCGCCAGATTTCTCTTCAGAAATGAGTGATTCATAATATTATATGCATATAATAAAAGACCTACAAGTAATAGTACTCAAGATGTATACCTTTCCTGCGTCAGCAACAACCTCAACGGCTTCTATGCTTGTCCCATAAAGATTTCCATGAACAGCAGCAAACTCAAGAAACTTCCCAGATTTAATCTCTTCTTCCATCACGTCTCGGTTGGTGAAATGATAATGAACACCATTTTCCTCCTTTTCCCTAGGTGCACGAGTCGTATGGCTCACAGAGAACCCAAACATTGTTGGGAACTCTTTCATTAGCATATTAATTAGTGTGCCCTTACCCACTCCAGATGGACCACTAATAACTATCGGCCTCTCGGCATCACCTATAACTCCCTTACTCCAAGCCACTACCTCAGTTCCAAATTTCTTCTTCTGATCCCGGACAAACTGAGTATCCACCTAACAACGCACAACCAATTAAAATTGAACCAATATCATGAAATGATCACTTAACTTTCCTAATGATTTCATATACGCACCTCAAGAAACCAAGCACAATCGTCAGATTTTGAATCATGTTTGACAACCAAGATTCTATCTTTGTTCAGAAGCATCGTGTTATGGCCCTTTAGCACCTTCGGTTTTGTTCCAAGAACAGTTGAATTCACCCTTTACACACGAAAACAAAATTTATAAATTAAATCGTAAAAAACCAACAATTGACGCAAAATCAAACTCACCATTCACCGGTAGATTTATCAAAAACACGAACGCCATTTGATTTTAAATCATCAATCCCGCCAATGACATACTGGTTAACATAAAGACATATCATTCAAACTTTATAAACTTGAACTAGTAAACTATCCTTAGATATTCGCATACACGAATCATTAAAAAGATACTATCAAATAAAACAGTAAAAGTTTGACATCATACCGTCTTATTCCCAACAACAGTTGCTGTTTCAAATTCCTTCAATTTCAAATGAAAATCATTTGGAAAACTCTCATCACCAAACCAAGCTGGTGCCTCACCCTAAATCACAACAAAATACAAATTTTATAAAATTTTCATAACAGTTTTATCAAATCTTAAATATATTAAGGTTCAACTCACCATTACAACAACCTCTGCAACAGATTCAGAATCTGAAAATGGAAAAAAAAAAAAACAAGAAAATTATATAAATTAATAATTAAAAACAAGATCTTGAAAAAAGTGAAGAAAAAGACAAGATTTAAATATAGGCATATAACAGACAAAATAATTCACCCAAATTAGAAAGTTTAACATTAAACCCACAAAACCCATAACCCTAAAAATGCAAAATACTTAACCAAAAACGAAAATAAAAAATACCCACAAGATGAAATAGTAAAAAGATTGATACCCACCAAAATCCATGTGAAAATAAGGGATCAAAAGTAGAGAGATATATGAAAGAATTTATTATATTACCTGATAGATGGGTGATTTTTATAAGGGGGTGGTTATTTTGAAAAATGGGTCAAAAATAACGTTAGGAAGTTGGAAAAAGGGGTAGATAAATTAATGTGGACGTTGCTTAAGATTGGAAAAGTGAAGAGGAAGAAGAAGATGGTGGAAGAAGAGGAAACGTAGACCGCCATATTTATGGAGAGATATCAATAGGAAGAAGTTGCAGTCCCCCCACCTTATTTTCAATTTTCTTCTCTTCATTTTTTTTTTTTTTTTTTTAGTCAATTTCATATCACCAAACTTTTTTTGAAAATTTCGCACTTAATTTAGGGCTGAACATTTTTTTAGTCAATTTTATATCACCAAACTTTTTTTGAAAATTTCGCACTTAATTTAGGGCTGAACATTATGCTTTGTCCATCGCATCAAGAAACCGGACTAGATCGAACATATTTCGGTTTGATCTTCAATACACCATTTTTTCATTTTCGGTCTTTGGTCCTGTCTGGTTCAATCTTACGCATAACCAACTATTATGCTTTGTTGGATCGGACCGGCCCGAACATGGACTGAACATTTCGTTCTTGTCCTCAGTCCGGACTTTTGGACCGAATCAGTTTTCGGTCCGATCCATTTTCAGACCGTGATCAGCCCTAATTCAATTTATACTTTAAGAATATACGAAATTAATTATGAAACTTGAGAGAGATATGATATTTGTTCTTTTTTTTTTTCACGGAGTATTTATTTTGAGCAAATTAGCTTGAGTCGAAGTTAAAACTAAAACAGAAGCCTGAGTAGACAAGACAATGGGTGGGTTTTGGGTGGCCATCCTCAAGCCTGATTATCGAAAATTGGCCAAACCCGTCCTAGTTCTTATCGAAATGTTATTAGAACACCTCGTTGGAACATGCACCCCGCAAACCTGTTTTGTTCCTTATTAGGGTTCTTATTGGGGTTTCTTCTGTAATTATGATGTACCACCAAACCCACACTATTTCCTAGTTGAGATCTTATCGATTTTTTTGCAATAACTTGAAGAATCAAGAACCCACTAATAATAATCAAGCTCCACCCTTAACAAGCCTTCAACAACAGTCTTAAAAATAAATAACGACAAGTTAACCTCGTCACAAATCAGAACATCTCATAAAATTCTGGCACAAAACAAGCTTCCATAACTATAATATATAACTATAATATGTAACCTTCTAAAGATGAATAAATAAATAAATAAATAAATAACCAAAATTAAAGAATCATATTTTTATTAAGTACATTCTAACATAACAACGTATATAAATATACGTATATGTAAATATATATTTTGGGTGGAGGTGATGCGGAGATGTTTTGCCCCACTCTTTAACACCCCGAAAGTATAAGAAAAGTTTAGGGCATATATCTATTGTTTTTTTGGACTAAACCACGAAGTTTCATTTCAACGAAGTTGACCACAAATGTTGGTTGGGACTTAGATAGTAACAAAAGTTAACGAAATAGGACTTGTGATGTAATGCAAATTATCCATAAGGACTGAATATGACAAATGGAGAAAATATAGTGGAATGACCAAAATACCGTTTGTGTTAATCAAAATGAAACACAAGGAATTCATTCCCTCGTAAAACCACGTGCGTTTGTGTGTGTTTTAACCACTCTTTCATAGTGAAGAAACAACACTTTATGCAAGAATCAAATTGGTTATTATGAGTTTGGATTTCAAGTTTATATGTTTATCCCCATTCAAGATAACTATACATTCACTTATTTTAGATAATAGATTATGAAGGCGACTTGAGATTTTTATGTTGGTTTATGTGATGATTATCTTATGATGATTTAGCATATAGATAAATTTGGGGATTATGTGTAATATGTATTTTATGATGATTCTATGGTTAAAAGATGATAAATTTTACATGACGTTCATGTCTATGTAAAGAATTGGGGTTTCGTATGGTTTATATGTTATAGATGAATTGAGTATGCTTTTTAGTTGATATTATAGTCATGAATTAAGCATTTTGAATGATTTTATAAGTTAACCCAAACACCCCTTAATGAAATGTAATGGTTTAATGGGTTGAGATGGAAGCATTTTGGGTCGAAATTATCAAAAGAAAGGGTGCAGCCCGTGAGTTACGGGCGCAATTTTATGCATTTTAGTAAAATTCGTTTAAAATCAACCGTAGGTTCGATTAAGGCATGTCATACGCCGTTGGAAAGGTATAAGAGTCTACTTTCATATGAATTTAGTTTCATGGGTTAATTTCAGGTAAAAGTATGTCATAATGGGTGATTAGTAACTTGGGCCAGATTGGGAGTTTAACCGAAATTGTAGAACCATAAAGGGGGTGAATACGGTCTTTTCGGCTTCTGTCACACCTCGCCAAGGCGGAAACGCGAGGGTGTAACTTCATGGATATCATCACAACACCTGGTGTCTATATAGAGAAACAACTACATGCACAAAAAATAGAACAAAGTACAAATACAAAGTGTTGTAACAATACTCCAAAACAAATTAACCAAAACAAAATCCGAAACAAATACATAAATACAAACATAGCTGATAAACCACTTCCAATGCAACTAGGGTCTCGTCTAATCACATCCTTCTATCTTATCCTTAGAAAGCTCACCTGAAAATGATGCTTAAAACGTCAACATAATGTTGGTGAGATTCATAGGTTTAGACACACATACACTCACAAGGCAACCAGTTCACTGTGATTATAGAAACATAGTTGGACAAATAATTTATAGTTATCATATAAGCTACATGTATTCGCAAACCAATAATCACACACAAAGGCAACATCTGGACGGTTCGTGTCCTCCGATCCCAATAATCACACACACGGTTCGTGTCCTCCGATCCCAATAGGCATCAATTAGGTCGCATGCGCGAGCAACGGGATAAGCATCCTCCTAATCGAATCATGTATATATATTGTTGGATCGTGAACACCTTGAACTTGTGTTAATATTGATACTTTGAGTGATACCACTAAGTATGCGGAATCTACTTAATGATACTTAGAAGATCGATTGTGAATGAAACAGTTGTATGTATGTAAGAACAATGTATGTAACAAACAAATAGCTCCAATATTATTAATGATAATAATACGAGTGATCTATGATATCACTAGGGTTACACCTTGAAGCTCTAAGAAAAACGTATTAGAAAGATATATTCTAACTATAACCTAGGATCTCCTTTTATACAGCAAGGAGTCCTCTTCTACAAGATAAGTATAATGCTAATAGAATAAGATATACACAAGATCTTTTCTATGTTTATCTAAGCGCGTTTCTCTAACAGTTATCAAGTAAGCAGTGGTAATATTTGTTCTTGCAGTGGTAATGAGTTTCCACTGCAAGTACAATCTTCTGCAGTTGTAACATCTTCACTAACCGTGGTAACTGTTAGTATAATTCCCAACAATCCTCCCCTAAACTTATGATTTACAGGTAAATCAACAAGTTTCTTCAAGTATACAATAAACCTGAGGATATGGGAATTCTTCCAAACACTTATCTTGTTTTTCTCAACACTTTATCAGCTCTTGCATATTGATCTTGAACCTTCTGAATCAAAGCTCTAATCTTTTCATTATCTGCATAAACTCTTAACTTTGATTTCAACATTGACATGCTGAGAGCAATCCTCCCCTGAATCTGATCATCATTTTTCTCCTCCCCTGTTTGGGAGAATCACCACCAAAATCAACACAATCAGATAAAATTAAGAAGAACTTCCATCAATTCCGTTTGTATCCACCTGTTATGAGAATTTGGTACACAGTTCCATCAATTCCTTTTGTAACATACTGCCTTCAGCACTTCCAGATGTATTACCTTCTGAGAGAGGTGCATCTTTAGACAAAGATTCAATTTCGTACCTAGTTAAACTAGATAGTACTTCTGAACCACCCATATGTTTTAATTTGGCTAGGGATTTCACAACCTGTATCCAATCCCTTAGAATCAGACACATGAAGTGTTGCCATGGTAGAGCTCTGAATGATATTATCATGTCCTGCATCTACACATATGAAGAAAAAAATTTACACTATCAGTGGTAACTGTGAACCTGCAGTGGTAAGCATCAGAAGAATGTTCAAAGAGCAGTGATAAGTAAAACATTTAAAATTAGCTGCTCTTAACATAGTTTTTAGCAAACTATCAGCTATCAACGGATTTGATATGTCTTTACCATTAGCCGTTTGCTGTGGACTAGCCAACTCTTGATCAAAAGGATGTATGGTGAGTTGATAACCTAGTTTTTGGTAAACTATCAACCATGAACGGATTTGATGTGTCTTTACCTGTAACCGTTTGCTCAGGACTAGTTGATTCTTGTGTGGATAAGACATGGTGAATCAATAACCATTTGTTATGTGTCTTAAGTTACACATCTTATAACTCCATTCACATTAAACATATGAAGGACCAAACTTAACCAATATTAGTTAACCCAAGTAACTTTTTAACCAAGTTACTATTTATACATTTATTGCTCCAAAGTCAACCCAATATCTTCCATAATTACTTCTCCAAACTACCAAAATGGATAGGAATAAAGATACTTCATTAATTATCAATTGGCCTTGACTTTGCATATAAATAGGGATCTCAAAACACACTTATCAGCATCAACCAAATCATCACTTTAACGAACCCTAAACTTAAATATGAGTTTCCCAATCGTGTACATCTCCTCTGACAGCTCTTCTGATGAAGAGATCAGCTATGTTTCAGATTCTGAGGAGCATTCTTCTGGATGGAGTGGATACTTTCCACCAAGTGCTTTTTCATCAAGTACTGCATCAGCTCCATCTCATGATGTCGATTCAGAGAAAGATGATCCAACCTTCAACCTTTCTGAAGAACTACCAAAGGCACTTACAACTGCCCTGAAGACTGCCATACACAACATGAAGTGGCCAGAGTCGTCAAAGCCTGCAAAAGATCTGAAACCTCCACCACAAGTGCTTGGGCTTGCTTGTCCAAGAAAGCAGCTTTCCTATGATGAGAAGAGGAACAAGCCAGCTAAGAGCAAGCATGCTTATAAGGGCAAAGGGAAAAAGCCTATGTAGTTTCTGAAGATCTTAGGTTGTTAGGTTGTGGGTTGTTTGTTTAAGTTTGCATGTATTTTGAACTTGTCTTTGTGAAAGAATGTACTCTGCAACCTTTTGAAGTGATAAATAAATGATCTTCTCTGTTTCCTTATTACCACTGTGAGAGCAAATCTTTCCACTGTATGATGCATAGTTTCCACTGATCTTGTTTCTTCTGCATAAGTGTTAGTGGAAAACCATACAAACATATACAAACAATAATAGTACATGAAAAACTATCCTGCAACACTAAAAAGTATTAGACATCAAAAGTTTATGGATTAAGCATTCCAATACCTGTTACCAAGTACTGAAACCTACCCACATCAAGTCCTTTTGTTAATAAATCAGCATAATTGTCATCAGTGTGAATCTTGACAACATTAATAAGCTTTTTCTCAAAACAATCTCTAATAAAGTGATGTCTAATTTCAATATGTTTAGTTTTAGTGTGTTGCACAGGATTCTTAATAATGCAAATTGTACTACTATTATCTATATATATGATGGTGTTCATGAAATTGTACCCATAATCCAAGAGTTGATTCTGAAGCCAAAGGATCTGAGCACAACAACTAGCAGCTGCAACATATTCTGCTTCAGTAGTTGAAGTAGCAACCATTGTCTATTTCTTGCACTGCCATGACACCAATCTACATCCAAGGAATTGACATCCTCCTGTGGTTGACCTTCTATCCAAGCTTGCACCAGCATAGTCACTATCGGAGTAAGTAATCAATTCCATAGGAGATTCCCTTGGATACCACAATCCTAGATTAGGATAAGTCTTCAAGTATCTAAAAATCTTTTCCACTGCTGTCATATGTGATGTCTTGGGAGTCACTTGAAATCTTGCACAGGAACATACAGCAAACATAATGTCTGGCCTTGATGAAGTGAGATACATCAAAGAGCCAATCATTGACCTGTAAGTATGGACATCAACATTTACACCACTAGCATTCTTTAGCAATAAGTGAGTGGTCTTGTCAGCAGGGGTATTTGAAGATTTTGCATCAGTGAACTTGAACTTCTTAATTATCTCAGCCACATACTTGTCTTGACTAATAAAGATGCCTTCTTTACTCTGTTGTACTTGCAGCCCCAAAAAGAATGTAAGTTCTCCCATAGAACTCATTTGAAATTCATCTTTCATAAGCTTCTCAAACCATTTGCACATCTCTTGTTTAGTAGAACCAAAGATAATATCATCAACATATACTTGCACAAGTAGGATATCACCCTTGTCCTTCTTGATGAACAAAGTCTGATCAATCTTGCCTCTATGAAACCCATTATTCATCAAATAATTAGCTAAGGTTTCATACCACTTCCTTGGAGCCTGATGTAGGCCATAAAGAGCCTTGACTACTTTGTAAACTTTATTGGGGGTGATGTGGATCTTCAAAGCCTGGAGGTTGAGCAACATATACCTCCTCATCAATAGTACCATACAGAAAGGCACTCTTAACATCCATTTGATAGACAGTAAAGCCCATAAATGATGCATAGGCTAGAAATAGTCTAATAGCCTCAATCCTTGCAACAGGAGCAAAGACTTCTTCATAATCAATGCCCTCCTCCTGAGTGTATCCTTGAGCAACTAATCTAGCTTTGTTCCTGATGACAATACCTCTTTCATCTTTCTTATTCCTGAACACCCATTTAGTACCAATCACTTTCATACCATCAGGCAAATCACAAATAACCCAAACCTTTTGAAGCTTAAACTGCAACAACTCATCCTGCATAGCTTCAACCCAGCTTGACTCTCCTAAAGCCATAGAGACATTTTTAGGCTCCATTTGTGATAGAAAGCAGAAGAATAAACATTCATTCTTAGTGATGTGATTCTTGGACTCATAGACTTCACTTATGAACCCATGAACATCTGTCATCCTTGTTTGCCTTCTTGTCTTCACACCTGAATTAATTTCACCAATAACATTCTTAATTGGGTGAGCTTTATGAACTGTAGATTGTGATGTGTTAGGAATATCATATGATGATGGCATATTTGTGATTTCAACATCATCATTTGGTGTCTCCTGAGCTATATTTTCCACATCTGGACCGTCAGTGAAAACATCATGTGTTGCAGTGGTAAAAGGATTACCACTGCCTTCAGGAATATCATCATGCAGAACATCAAAATTCACAAATTCATCTTCCTTATCAGTATTCTTTGAAGGTTGTGAGTCTGCATCAAAATCCCAAATTGGCATAACAAATTGATCTTTATCATCTTCATCATCTTGGCAAGATTCATCTTCATCAATAAACTCCTCTGAGTCCTCAAGATCAGCATCACTTGAATCTGAGGTAATAGGAACATAATTCATTGTATTTGATAAAGTCTCAAGATCAAATAGCCATTCAGGTCCTGAACCTGCTATGTTAGCTTTATTTTCAAGAAACTGAACATGCAAGTTTTCTTCTATCTTCCTTGTTCTTAAGTTGTAGACTCTAAAAGCCTTACTAACCATGGAATAACCAACAAAGAAACCTTCATCTGCCTTTTCTTCAAACTTTCCCAAATGATCAATGGTATTGAGAATTGTGACATGACATCCAAATGGCTTCAAGAAATCCAAAAGTGGGGGTCTTCCTCTGAAAAGCTCATAAGGTGTCTTGTTCTTTGACTTGACCACTAAAACCCTGTTTTGAATATAGCAAGCAGTGTTAACTGCTTCAGCCCAAAATGTCACTGGAAGCTTTGAATCAGCTATCATGGTTCTAGCAGCCTCAATTAGTGTTCTATTTCTTCTTTCAGCAACACCATTTTGCTGAGGTGTTCTTGCAACACTAAATTCTCTTTTAATACCTTTGTCTTTGCAGAAATCATCCATTACTCTATTCTTGAACTCTGTCCCATTGTCACATCTGATGATCTTTATCTTCTTTTCAGCTTGATTTTCAATTTCAGTGATGAAAGTCTTGAGTATGCCTGTAGTTTCATCCTTGGTATTTAAGAAGAAAACCCATGTAAATCTGCTAAAATCATCAGTCACAACTAGACAATACTTCTTCAAATTGATGCTGCTCACAGAAGTAGGACCAAACAAGTCCATATGCAGCATGTAGAGTGGATGATCAATAGTATTTACTGCCTTGGTCTTGCAAGAAGCTCTGTGTTGTTTACCTTTAAGACAAGCAACACATGTTTGATCATTTTCAAATCTCTTCTCAGGTAAACCTATGACTAGACCATCTTTTACAATCTTATTGATGGTCTTGAAGTTAACATGACCAAGTCTTCTGTGCCAAAGCATAGATTCATCCAAAGTGGCTTTTGCAAGTAAGCAAGTAACATCATCTTTAGCCACTATCTTCTTTATGTCAATGCTATATAGATTACCTTTTCTAGGAATTTTGAGCAAAATGTCTTTTTCTTCAGGTAGCTTATAATCCTTAGATAAGATATAGCATTCATCTTCTGAGAATAGAACTCTGTTTTTCTTGTCACACATCTGTGACACACTAAAGAGGTTGTACTTGAGTTCTGGCACATAGTATACATTCTCAAAGTCAAAGTTTCCAGCCTTGATTGTTCCTTTGCCAGAAACTTTGCCACCAATTCCTCCTCCAAAACTGGCAGCTTGCCCATCAAATGATTTGAAATTTGAAAGATAGGCCTTGTTGCCAGTCATGTGCCTGGAACATCCACTATCTGAATAACCTTGATCCTATTTTGTCTTTGAATGTCCCTGCACACAACATAAAGGAATTAGTACCTTTTGGGGACCCAAGCCACAAATGACTTGGATCTGCCTCGTGTATCAATATAGTTGTATCTATTAAAAGGTCATTGATACACCATTGGGATTGTTTGAGGTTGTTATTCCTTTTGGTTTCCATTCCCAACAAGCTGAGGCCTTAACAGCATTACCCATTTTACCCTTTTCTTATTCACATAGACACCAGTGGAAACATTTGGTCTTGCAGTGGTAACTGCAGGCCTAGCAGTGGAAACTGCTGGATTAGTAAATTTGGGTCTCCACATGTGATTCTTGTGATCATTCTTTTCAAAATAAGTCTTTTTCCCTGTTTGATAAGATTTAACAAAAGTAGTGACAGGGGACTTAGGATAAACTCTGTTTTTACTACTGGTAGTGGCAACTGCTGGTCTAGCAGTGGAAATAGGTTTAATGCCAGTGGTAAGCAAAACAGACCTGGGAACCATCTTGCTTAGGGGGTTTGGATGAGTTATTTTATTAGAATTATGTCCATTCACCCTTGTATTCACAAATACTTCCCTTCTTCCCATGTGGTACAAATATGACAGGCCTTATTGTTGAACACAAAATCACTACCAAACTGCCTAGTTTTAACATGATTCCAACTTCTCATGTTCCCTCTAGGAGATTTAGACCTATCCCTGTACATCTCTGCATATCTAGTAGTAGGCCTGGTGTAATTTGACTGTGTCCTAGGCTTCTCTTTGACTACTTCAGGAATACTTTTTCTTTCCTCTACTTTAACATTTTCAGGAACACTAGATTTAGACTCAACATTCAAACATTCATCTTTAAGAGATGAGTCACTAGCACTATCAAAAGTCTCAACCTCAACCTGAACCTTTTCAGTTTCAACTGGTTTAACAAATTTTGGTCCATAGGTCATAGGTGGATCCTGAAACTCTTCTAAACCTGTGTGAGCTAGGTCAATGCCAGGAGGTGATGGAACACCTCTTAGAGGTGGTGGAACAGATTTGTATCCAAGACCTGATTTAGCTTTGCTCACAACTTGGGATTCCTAAATTTTGCTAATGCTCTTAGATTGGTGGTCTAGTGTTTGATTAGTTATCTGAATGTTCTCACTAGCCTTCTTAACTTTTTCAATCTCTTCCCTAAGAGCTTTATTCACTTCAACATAAAAATCTAAGTCTCTTTTTAAAACAGCAATGTCATCACTGAACTTAGATTCATTTGCCCTATAATGCTCTATCTGTTTTTCTAAAACACCTAGACCTCTTTTATGATTTGCTAAATTATAATTAGTATGATGTAAATCTAGCATCAGTTCATCATATTGTGTTTTAGAGATCTCTAACTCTTTTAAGGCCTTACAGTTTTTAGAACAAGCATTATCAGTATGTACCTCAGTGTCAGAGAAAGCCATGAGTGCATGCTCAGTAGCAAGCATTGCAGATTCTGAATCATCTTCTCCATCCTGAGTCATAAAGCTCCAATCAAAGCTCACTCCATCAATAGCCAATAGCACCTTTGGCTCTTCTGTTGTAGGTTCTTTGTTCTTATCCTTCTTATACCAAGTTGACTTGTTATCAGATTTCCTTGGTTTTCTACATTCTCTTGCAAAGTGCCCCATCTTGTGACAATTATAGCACTCCACCTTCTTTTTGTCAAAACCTACAGTCTCATTGCCACTTATATGTATCTTTCTCCCTGTCTTCTTCCAGAACTTCTTTGATCTTAAGCTTAGTAATGCCACCTGCCATTTGATGTCCATCTCCTCCATATCATCTTCATCAATTTGATCCAAATCCTCATGATTGAGAATTTAACCACCCACATGGCTTGATATAAAGGCATAGAAAGTAGCATCACTTAGTCCTGCAACCTGTTTCTTTGAGCTCTTAGTGGAAACACTTCCATTACCAGTGGAAACAATCATGTTACCACTGTCATCATCACTATCACTTTCTTCATCTAAACTATCATTAATTGATGATGATATGAGTGCTACACTTGCAGAACTTGTTCTTAATTTGCCAGCTTTCTTCAATCTTTGTTCAATAACTTTGAAGTTATTGTACACATCATTAAGCTTCATGGTCTCTAGATCTGGCTTATCTTCCCAAACAGCAACATTGGTGTCAAACTCAGAAGGTAGGCTTCTTAGGAATTTAAGATTGAGATCTTCCTTTTCTACCTCAATTCCAAAAGCAGTGAGTTGAGTAACAATCTTTTGCAGCCTTGTGAATATGCTATCAAGAGATTCATTACTTGTTGAACCAAAGTTTTCATAAGTCTGCTTCAATAAAGTCTTTTGAGTCTTCTTGGTGGAATCATTACCACCAAACACTTCACAGATCTCATCAAAAAGAGTCTTTGCAGACTTGTATTTACTAAAAGCCAGAACTTGTTCTCTGGGTAGAGCCATCAATAACAAACCTCTAGCCTTCAAATCATTCTTCAGTTGACTTCTTTCTTCATTAGTGACAGGACCAGTGTTAACCTTTGTTACTGTCTTGTCACCAACTTGCTGTACAGTTGTACCAGGTTTGAATGAATTTCCACACATAATGATCTCCCATAATGTGTAGTCTTGAACCATAAAGAATTGTTCTATCATAAGCCTCCACATCTCAAAATCATTTATCTTAAGCTTAGGAAGCTTAGCAGCAATGTTTGATTGGCTTGTTTCTGTCTCCATTGTTTCTTTTGAGTCTGCCATAGGGTCTTCTAAATCAAAATATCAAAGCCTTGCTCTGATACCACTTGTTGGATCGTGAACACCTTGAACTTATGTTAATATTGATACTTTGAGTGATACCACTAAGTATGCGGAATCTACTTAATGATACTTAGAAGATTGATTGTGAATGAAACAGTTGTATGTATGTAAGAACAATGTATGTAACAAATAAATAGCTCCAATATTATTAATGATAATAATACGAGTGATCTATGATATCACTAGGGTTACACCTTGAAGCTCTAAGAAAAACGTATTAGAAAGATATATTCTAACTATAACCTAGGATCTCCTTTTATACAGCAAGGAGTCCTCTTCTACAAGATAAGTATAATGCTAATAGAATAAGATATACACAAGATCTTTTCTATGTTTATCTAAGCGCGTTTCTCTAACAGTTATCAAGTAAGCAGTGGTAATATTTGTTCTTGCAGTGGTAATGAGTTTCCACTGCAAGTACAATCTTCTGCAGTTGTAACATCTTCACTAACCGTGGTAACTGTTAGTATAATTCCCAACATATATCCACACAATCAAATCATCACACATAGCATACATACGATAACATTATAAGTCCAAGCTCCTTGACACACACATAATCACCGTAACCCAAACATTTAAGATAAGCATCATTCCCATCCCAAGTTTAAAACAATATAAAAATATGGGACTATGAACTCACCTCAAGCCTTGCAGCTTCCACAAAACCAAATCATAATCTATAACACACAAAAAAAAAAATAAATCCACATTACACATGGTCAAGCTAAAAGCTATAACCCATGTAATACACATATGATGGATGTCTAAGACTCATATGACCCACCATAGATCTCCTAGACTCCATACTAACCACCACCAAACGTTAATGCTCACTAAATCCCTTGCACTTTTAAAATTAGAAAACTCAGAATTTTAGGGTACATTCGCCCACATGAAATCATAACAATTAAAGCTCAAAAACTCACATAAAAAATTCACCATGGTCTCTCATTAGCATACAAGCTAATCCCAGAAGGCCATGGACTAATAACACACACAAGTACTCACAAGAAAATCAAAATTGTCAACTATCCAAATTCGGATCTGAACGCACACCAAAAAGTTTTAATTAGAATAAAATACTTCTACAACTTTTTATCGCGAATCCTTTTCATGGTAGTCTAAGATAACCTAAAACTCAACTATTCCAGAAAGGGCTAACCTTAATATCACTTTTTCACCCACAATTCACTACCAAACTTTTACCCAAATTCTGTCCCGGTTTAACAACTTTGACACCTTATCAAAGAAAAATCAAAAGACTAACTTCCCGACCTTGAAATCAATCGTGGCCGGACTTTTCAGAAGCTCTTCATTAAACTTCAATTTAGACTTAAATTTTGTGATCTAACTCATCACCATCTATTAAATACATTCGAATCTTTACAACACTACTTTTCTGTCCAAACCCTAACTCAATAATTAGCATGTTTTACGCTCAATTCTCTTCACCAATTATCATAATAAAATCATTAATTGATCCCAACATGTTTTAATTAATTAATTTACAGAAATTTACAAACCCTAGATCCATCATACTTAATATTACATGAATTCCAATAATTAATCAATTAATCGAACATAGGTTTTAAGGATTTTACCTTGATTCTTGATTATTGCTTCAAAAACAAAAACCCAAATTTTTCTTCTTCACTTCTCCTTGTGATTGACCCATATGCAGGAAAAAGGAGTTTTGGGAGCTTTTGTATTTATATTAATTATTGATGCGTGGGAATTGCACCAGGCTTTATCTCTCGAGGGATCTCGAGAAGCTTACAACTCCCACCAGGCAGTGTACCTGATCGTTGTAGTATAGTATAGTGACAAGTACCGGGGGATTGATCGTTCAACTCAGGAATAGTGTCACTAGGATTAGAATACCTAAAAACTAGGTCTAGAGGTGAGGGATGATTCTTTTTGTATTTTTATATTTTTTAGGAAAGCAAGTAAAATTTTGGTTTTTAGAGGAGTGGGCGGAATTAGTTGCTAGTCAACTAA
Organism: Artemisia argyi; assembly: GCA_030686995.1. NCBI lineage: Eukaryota > Viridiplantae > Streptophyta > Magnoliopsida > Asterales > Asteraceae > Artemisia > Artemisia argyi. The sequence goes on from CM060682.1 coordinate 140,105,376, forward strand.
CCCAAAAACTAAAGATGCAATCAAAATAAAATAACAGAAATGAAAATAAACTAATTAAACTAATATGGTGTGAACAATAGATGGGAGAATTGTGTTTACTTAGATTTCACTACTCCCTAGATATCCTTTACAGGTTAATTACTTGTTACAGTTGCGTGAATGACAGGTTATATTCCTTAATACCAGTCATGGGGTGGCGTACTTACTTCCCCAATTCTATAAGCTCCTACTTCACTCCTATGTCGAGCCTGCAAGATGCTCCTAACATGGGATCACTAGAATTCGCTCATGCATTAAATATAACCATAAAAACCTAGTACACATCGGTTCATGTTTCTTAAGACGTTTAAGCAAGTTACACAATGGAGATCTGCCAGTTTTCTTAAGCCTAACATTGAAATCATTCATCCATTACAACTATAGACAAGCAATCAACCTATAATCAACATCTAGGTTTCATTACATCTAAGCAAACACACAAGAGATCTAGCCTAACATGTTAAAATTAAGATAAGTGTAAGATTAATTAAAACAACACATAGACATATTGAATGAATTGAAGGGATACTTATCTCAATTGAACATGAAGGGTTTCAAGGGGTGAAAACCCTTGAAAATACTGTTACAAACGAGCTAGGGTTTATTAGGTTTGACCCTAAAATTCTCCACACAATTTCCTCTTTTAATGAATGAAAATTAGAAAAGTATATATAGATTTCATGAGGTGACGGCATCAAGAGGAAAGTTCTGACGCCGTCATATCGCCGCCAAAAATCTTATAGGATTGCCTAGATCCAGATCTGACGCCGTCATGTGTAATCTTGTTCCAGGCCGTCACCACATTTACTCTTGACGCCCTTGTTCTGACGCCGTCACGTTTTCTCTGGGCCGTCATCCATTTTGCTCTTGACGCCGTCATAAAATCCTTCTTGACGCCGTCAGGTACTGTTCCCAGCAAGGAAAATTAAGACTTTACCGTTTTCTTCACTTTTATGCTCCAAAAATGTCCAAAATGCTTCCTTTTCCAGAATTCACTCCCAAAGTACCTAAAATCACAAAAGGAACGATTTAGGGCAATATTTGATCAAATAAATTCTAAAAACGGATCATTTTTCGCCTCATCATATACCCTTATACTTGAGATTTGCTTGTCCTCAAGCAAATGCGCTTTTATTCTAGTCAAAATACAAGTTAGGGGTCATTTAACACTAATATAAAAGTAATTACAACAAATAATCGTTCCACTAAAGACCAAAGACAAGCACGGAGGTCATACACTAGCACCTCACAAATAGTGTTTAGATACTCACATCTCTCGGGTGTAATAAAGTATATATCACAAAATGGAAATGGAAAATATCTCTCACTACCTGTCATAGCAAAATAGATTACCATAGGCTTGGGAAAGGATCAAACCTCCACCACATGGCGTAAGCACCTAGGATAAACTATCAAAGAGGTCTTTTAAAGGGTTGTAACGTTAGGTGTAGGGATATAAATACACAGTTTTGTTGGATATAGGCAATCTTTACTGGTAGCGAGTTAATCATCTTGGTTAATTACATGTAGAATATGGCGTTGCAAAGCCAAGACTAGACTTGACTTAAGCTAATAAATCAAAAGTAACAAAAACATAAAATAAACATAGAATGAAACGGGATAATAGTCCGTATGTTTTTTTTTTTTTTTTTTTTTCTTTTTTTTTTCCTTTTCTCTTTTTCTATATTTTTTTTTTTCTTTTTCTTTATTTTTTCGATTTTTTTTTTTTTTTTTTTTTTTTTTTTTTTGCATACACTCTTACCCTACCATCCAAAATAATACATCATAGGAAATGAAAATTCCCATTACACTTGAATTTTTACATACTTTACAATAAACTAATCTAATGACTCGAATCAAGATAATCAAAACACTTGGAGTACTTTTAAGATTAACGCACATATGGGGGTAATAATATGATGTTCTTCCCCATTACTCCATAACAATAGTACTTTACCCATGAGTCCCAATCGTCCCAAAACAATATGTACAAGGATATGACTCGACTTAGCAACCATGTAATCAATTAGATAATTAACTAAGGGTTTAAACATGTAACAATAATGCACTAAAGATGAGTGCATACACGAAAAGCTAAGGCGATTTGGGTGTACATTTAAGTGGGGTGTAACAAATTATTCCTTTAAGTAAGATGCTTAAAGTTAGAAACGAAAAGATAGGCCCGGAAGGGTGTACTAGGGGTTTCGTGTACTAAAAATGAGTACAACGCTAAGGTGTGGGAAAAATTAATTGACTTAACTAGCCAAGTAGTATGACTTAAATGGTCAAGTATTTATGATACGGGTTTAACACAAGGGTGATCCTAATGCCTCTTATCATGTAGTAAATCCTACTACACGAATGTAGTCTCACTAGCGGTCTCGGGATGCATCACTAACGCAAGTTCTAGAATCTAAATGCTACCGGTACACTCATAAGCACTGATAGTAAATGCTTTTTCTATCAAATCTAAAGGCGAACCTCACATATTTGGGTGGAAAATTTTTCTAAATGATACGGTTTTGTGCTAGTCATACAACTCCTATCCATGAGACGCTTGCTAAGGCTAAAGTTTCACTCCTAAATGTTGTAAAAAAATTTAAAGTTGGCGCTAAAATTACTCTAACAAGTATTTCTCATAGTTTTATTGCACACCTACCATCAAACAAACAAACTCAAATGAAAGTTTATACTATAAGGTATCATCATTTTACCCTCCCTTACACTTAGGATGAACATTGTCCCCAATGTTCAATTAAAGATTGTAAAAGTAAAATAGGTAAAAGAATAAAAGCAAATACTCCCCTGATTCGCTCGGTATGGATAATATGGTAACAAGGTTAGATCTTCCTCCAAGAAAATGAACAATCAAAGCTTCCCTTCCAGAATATAAATCATCTTCTTGTCAAACATAACCTGTTAAACCTGAGAAAACAAATAAGGCAACCTCGCGTAAAATTGGCGGCAATCTATATATGCTAATGATGAGGCGAAAAATGAACCACTTTTAGGGGGTCATTTAAGCCCGAATCCGAATTTATTTGATCAAATATTGCCCTAAATCGTTCCTTTTGTGATTTTAGGTACTTTGGGAGAGAAATCTGGAAAAGGAAGCAATTCGGACGTTTTTGGAGCATAAAAGTGAAGAAAACGCCAAAGTCTTAATTTTCCATGCTGGGAACAGTAGGTGACGGCGTCAAGAGCAAAATCTTGACGGCGTCAAGAGCAAATCTCATGAATTTCCATGACGACCCAGAACGGATTTGACGGCGTCACGTAGGAAGGGCGTCAAGAGTAAAAGAGTCGTGACGGCCTGGAAGTATATATGTCTTGACGGCGTCAGAAGTGGATCTAGGCAGTCCGAGGAGAGTTTTGGCGGCGAGGTGACGGCGTCACATTGTTTGTCTTGACGCCGTCAGACCTATTTTTCTATATATAGTTTTCTATTTTTCACACAAAAAGGAGAGAAGTTTTGGGAGAAACCCTAAGTACGATTTTGGTGTAACTTTACAGGTTTTTCAAGGGTTCCAACCCCTTGATACCTTGCATGATTAATCAAGATAAGTGTTCTCCTAATTCAATCAATATGTCTATGTGTTGGTTGTCTATATCTTGATCTTGTCTTAATTCTATCATGCTAGGCTAGATCTCTTTTGTGTTTGCTTAGATCTAATGAAACCTAGATATTGATTATATGTTGATTACTTGTTTATTCTTGTCTTGGATGAATGATTTATATGTTAGGCTTAAGAAAACTGGCAGATCTCCAAATGGTAACATGCTTGAACGTCTTAAGAAACATGAACCGAGGCGCACTAGGTCTTTATTGGTTGTATTTAATGCATGAGCCACTATTTACAATCCCTATAGTTGTGCTGGGCATGGTGTAGGAGGAGATAAGAGCTCATAGAATTGAGGAGTTATGTGTGCCACCCCATGAATGGTATTAAGGAATACGATCCGTCATCCATGCAATTATAACAAGTAATTAACGTGTAAAAGATATCTAGGGAGTAGTGAAATCTAAGTAAACACATTTTCTCCAATTACTGCTCACAACTTTAATATAATTTAGCTTATTTTCATTTTTAGTATTTTATCTTGATTGCATCTTAGTATTGGGTTAGTTGAATAGCAACTAATTCCGCCCACTCTTCCAAAACCCGAGATTTTACTTGCTTTCATAAAAATATAAAAACACAAAAATAATCATCCCTCACCTTTAGAACTAGTATTTAGGCTTTCTAATCCTAGCGACACTATTCCTAAGCTGAACGATCAATCCCCCGGTACTTGTCACTATACTATACTACAACGATCAGGTACACTGCCTGGTGGGGGTTGTAAGCTTCTCGAGATCCCTCGAGAGGTAAAGCCTGTTGCAATTCCCACGCATCAGCTAATAAATCCTAGAAAACAAAGTAATATATAATGCTTGTGGAATGATGTTTGCAGATTCCCTGGAGATTATAAAACTAAAGATTCGACAAAAACTTTAAGATTCCATTAGAAAAACAAAACTAGCAAAATTTCCAGAATTTTACACGTGACCCCGTCAGGAATTTCTTCCTGACACCGTCAGAAGTGACCTGCAGAAATTCTTATGTTAAGTTTCCAGAAAATTTCTGTAAAAACTTTGTCCTACTTCCTGGAAAATCCTGCAAAACATCATTATGACTCGATACAAGCATTTGACTCTAACAAATACGAATATACATGTTCAATTAATATTGTAGAGAATCATGATCGAGTTTTGTTTCTTAAAAACATATTTGGGGTTTCCCTTTACACTTATCTTTTGCGAAATACCTTTGGATGAAGTTAAGACAAAGCCAAACAACAAAATTAAGTATTTTCACCATTTTAGTTTGAAACATGATCTACCAACAATAAAAATAAAGCATGCATACGGAAACAAATAACAATCAAACAAAATAAAATTCACACAAAGCATGGGTTGCCTCCCAAGAAGCGCTTTTCTTTATTTACGAGTCTTGTAGCTAGACTCGAGGTCATGGGTTACTACGTGACCCCATCTCTCGAGATGATGTACCCCATATAGTTGTGATCACTACTATCGTGGTGGTGGTGTTTCAATCTGTCGATACTCGCAATCACCTCTCCTCCTCCTTTACTTCTCAAGTTAGCCATCCCATCTTGGCTTATGCCTTCAATTGTGAAAGGCCCATACCACCAGGGACTCGGTTTATCGGGAGGTATCGTTACCTCCAAGTGTCTTAAGAGTACAAGGTCCCCCTTTACGAATGGTACATGATTCTTCGTTGGTTGACTGTGTTCAAATGCAACATGAATTTCGTTATTTTTGCTTTTGCTTTTGCTTCCTTCATGTTTAGCTTCTTTGTAACTTTTAATTCTTGCCTCCCATGCAAGTATCTTCTCTTGAACACGAATAGGCGATGTGTCAATGTTGATTTTGAGCCTACTCCTCATCAAACTTTCTTGTGCATATCACGGGGTCATGGGAAATCTAATCTTTCTTTTTCCTGATTTAAGCTCAATTTTCCTATTTTCATACTTAATGACAGCTCTTGCGCTGGTAAGGAATGGTGCCCCAAGGATTATTGGCATGCATCCACCTCCCTTATCATCGATGATCATGAAATCAACGGGATACATGAATCCTGCGACATTGACCAACACATCTTCTGCGATTCCCAGGGGTACACGTAAGAGTGTCCAGCGAAGGATAGCCTAACACGAGTGGTGGCTGGCATTTTTGACGTTAGTTGGGTGTAGATAGTTAGGGGCATAAGATCGGCGAAAGCGTTTAGATATTTCAAACTCCCGATGCTGGCCGGTATTTCAAAGTTCCCACACGCCATCTGCTTAGTAGCCACTTTTTGTACCAGTAGTTTTTCAAATACCGGTCCCCCAGGTAATGTATCATACTCATCTTTTCCCTCTTCCTCCTTCTCTGAATCCTGCTTGGAGGATTGGTTACGCCTGCCACCCTTTATCCAGTTTGTTATAGTGTTTTCGTTTATATCATGTTTCAGGTAGTAACTCAAGGATTGGGATTTTGGCGGTTCTTCTGTGGTTTGTTCACTAGGGGTTTCTACTTTCCCATCACCCGTGTGGACAATTGTGATGGAGTTAACAAACTGGGTATTGGGGGTGGTGCTTTCCCTCCTTAGTAACATCCTTTCAAGGGGTTTGCATACTCCTCCACTAGGTTCATCATCTCCTTCATTTTCTCTTGCATCTCCTCCTTTTGTTTATAGACTGCGTCTTCGAATCTAGCAAGCCGCTCAGAATGGGTTGCCATATATTCTATCATTTGAGCTTCAAATTCCGAGCTAAGTTTTTTAGGAGGAGAATAAGGTGGGGCATAATTTTGAAAGGTTTCAACATTCTCTCTAGAAGGTGACTCCGATAACGGCGTTGAAGCCATTTTCGAGACAGAATTGACGGCAGCCCGTCTAGGACTTAAAGGTCTCTTTTGTCTTTCCTCGAAATAGTCGACTTTTGCCTCAAGTTTACAAAGGAGTTCATCAGAGATTTCAGTAGTCCCTCCAGGTGTCGAGATTGCGTTGATAGCCGCTTTTATAGTGTGATTAAACTCCCATAATTCTTGATTATCGGCGGCAAGTTCATCAACAATTGCCCAAGATTCCTCAGCGTTTCTATCACGCAATCTACCTCCGGCGGCTCGATCGATGGTACGTTTGGTGTGATAATCGACATGGTCGTAGAAGATTTGAACTAACAACCAAATATTTATACCATGATGAGGGACTTTTTGGAGTAAACCCTTAAAACGAGCCCATGCTTCGTAGAAAGTTTCACCTTGATGTTGTTCAAACATCAAGATGTCATTTCTAAGCATCGCAGTCTTCCCCGGTGGGAAGAATTGAGCAAGGAAATGAGTGGTGAGATCATCCCATGAGGTGATGGATCCCACGGGGAAACGTTCAAGCCATTGACTAGCTTGATCACGTAGAGAGAATTGGAACATCAAGGTCTATAGAATCTACGATTTTAAGGAAGTCCTTGAGATGTTGATTAGGATCTTCAGAACGAAGTCCATGGAATGCACATCCGCTTTGCACCAACCGGATGGTGTCGGATCGCAAGGGAGACACATTGGCTCCTTGGGTGAGCTCAATAGTGTTTCGATAGCCTTGGTGGCTAGGTCGGGAATACTCTCCTAGGGTTCGGAGCCTAAGAGGTTGGTTTGCTAGTGGTGGGTTTTGTGGGTGGTCTTGTTGTGGTGGGTTGATGGGTTCAAAGATGTTACCACCTTCCATGATGTCGGATGGTAAAGAGTTACGAACAAAAACATGAAGAAATAAGATAGACTAAAGAGAACCTAAAAATAAAAATAAAATCTTACTAGAAAGGAATCTAGCAAGTAGACCTAATAAAAAGAAATTCTAACCTAGACAATAACTATTCCCCGGCAGTGGCGCCAAAAACCTGATGCATGGGAATTGCACCAGGCTTTACCTCTCGAGGGATCTCGAGAAGCATACAACCCCCACCAGACAGTGTACCTGATCGATGTAGTATAGTATAGTGATAAGTACCGGGGGATTGATCGTTTAACTCAGGAATAGTGTCGCTAGGATTAGAAAACCTAAAAACTAGGTCTAGAGGTGAGGGATGATTCTTTTTGTATTTTTATATTTTTTAGGAAAGCAAGTAAAATCTCGGTTTTTAGAGGAGTGGGCGGAATTAGTTGCTAGTCAACTAACCAAAAAACTAAAGATGCAATCAAAATAAAATAACAGAAATGAAAATAAACTAATTAAACTAATATGGTGTGAACAATAGATGGGAGAATTGTGTTTACTTAGATTTCACTACTCCCTAGATATCTTTTACAGGTTAATTACTTGTTATAGTTGCGTGGATGACGGGTTATATTCCTTAATACCAGTCATGGGGTGGCGTACTTACTTCCCCAATTCTATAAGCTCCTACTTCACTCCTATGTCGAGCCTGCAAGAAGCTCCTAACATGGGATCACTAGAATTCGCTCATGCATTAAATATAACCATAAAAACCTAGTACACATCGGTTCATGTTTCTTAAGACGTTCAAGCAAGTTACACAATGGAGATCTGCCAGTTTTCTTAAGCCTAACATTGAAATCATTCATCCATTCCAACTATAGACAAGCAATCAACCTATAATCAACATCTAGGTTTCATTACATCTAAGCAAACACACAAGAGATCTAGCCTAACATGTTAAAATTAAGACAAGTGTAAGATAAATTCAAACAACACATAGATATATTGAATGAATTGAAGGGATACTTATCTCAATTGAACATGAAGGGTTTCAAGGGGTGAAAACCCTTGAAAATACTGTTACAAACGAGCTAGGGTTTATTAGGTTCGACCCTAAAATTCTCCACACAAGTTCCTCTTTTAATGAATGAAAATTAGAAAAGTATATATAGGTTTCATGAGGTGACGGCGTCAAGAGGAAAGTTCTGACGCCGTCATCTCGCCGCCAAAAATCTTCTCGGATTGCCTAGATCCAGATCTGACGCCGTCATGTGTAATCTTGTTCCAGGCCGTCACCACATTTACTCTTGACGCCCTTGTTCTGACGCCGTCATGTTTTCTCTGGGCCGTCATCCATTTTGCTCTTGACGCCGTCATAAAATCCTTCTTGACGCCGTCAGGTACTGTTCCCAGCAAGGAAAATTAAGACTTTGCCGTTTTCTTCACTTTTATGCTCCAAAAACGTCCAAAATGCTTCATTTTCCAGAATTCACTCTCAAAGTACCTAAAATCACAAAAGGAACGATTTAGGGCAATATTTGATCAAATACATTCTAATTCCGGCTTAAATGACCCCTAAAAATGTATCATTTTTCGCCTCATCAATTATAGATATTCTTGGGCTTAAGAATCATATTTGGACTCAAATTAGGTTTCCTTTTTCCCCTAAAAATCCTCTTGGACGAATTTTCTATACACACATATATATACTTTTAAATTTTTTTATTAAATTTATTAATTACACTTAAAACCTTGTACTCTTGATATTTTATAAGAACCCATAATGAAACCTAACGTCTCACTCGATAAACCTTAGTTTTACGACAAACCGGAAAAATTACCATTTTCAAAACAAAGTTTTCAAAAATAGAATTTCACACTCTTTTTGAAATATAACTCATAAAAACAAACTCCTCGTAACTTGCTAACGCTCAAATACATGAACGAAGACTTGTTACGCAAAAACACAAAAGCACCAAAACTTCACAAGTCATTTCTACTCCACAAAGGCGATCAAAACGAATTTTCCCAAAATCAGTATTTTCCAAATCACAATAAAAACCGTTTACACAAAGGGATTTAGTGCTAAAACTCACCTATATCACTTCAAACACCTAAGACACACCAAACAAACGTAAACCGAGTCAAGACTATCAGTCAAACTGACCTGCTAAAACCACAGTTGTTACATCATCCCCCACTTAGGGAAATCGTGTCCCGAGATTTCAACTACTCGTCTCACCAAAAAAATCAGCAAAAGAAAATTTATGGATATTTAAGCGGAAAAATACCACTCCATAAAATCAAAGAGAAAGAACTACAAAAAAATGTGAACCGACTAAATACCCGAATTCACAAGATAGAAAACCTTCCATCACTCCAACGATACACGCAAATAGATACACTCCCCGATCAATAACACCAATGATCCAAACAAACCCGCGAACCAAATGAGAATCCAAAGGGTAACTGCAAGACGCACTCACAAATAATATATGCCAATAAAACAAACATTAATTGAAATATTTGCGAACACCCTGCATCTAACTTCCACGATCTGAATCCAACTATAAACGATATACTTCACCAACCACATCAGCAAACAAATTTGGGTACTTAAATATCATCTGATCCTCACGTTCCCAAGTAAACTCAGGACAACGCTTAGAATCTCACCATACCTTTACCAACGCTATCTCACCACACTTCAAACCCTTAACATCTTGATCCATAATCTCAACAGGTTTCTTGACAAAGCAAAGAGTCTTGTCAACCTTAATCTCATCTAATGGCACATGCAGACTAGTATCCGCCAAACACTTTTTTTTAAATTAAATACATGAAACCTATCATGCACTCTACTTAACTCCTCAGGCAAATTCAACCGATATGTCTCAAATCCAATCCTTTCTGTAAATCTCAATTGGTCCTACGTATCTTGGTGCTAGCTTGCCTTTCTTACCGAAACGCACAACACCCTTCCAAGGAGATACTTTTAACCTCGCAATATCACCAACACCAAACTCTAAGGGCTTACGGCAATAATCCGCATAACTCTTTTGGCGATTTCTTGCTGCCTTAAGTCTTTCCTTAGTCAGAAAACCTTATTCGTAGTCTCTCGTTCTAGTTCAGGACCAATAAGTTGGCTTGTTCCAACCTTTGCCCACAGAACAGGTGACCTACATTACCTTCCATACAACTTTTCACACGACACATACTCAATACTATAATGATAATTGTTGATATAGGTGAACTCAGCTAAGGGTAAATATATACCCCGGCTTCCTCCAAAATCAAACACACCCATGCTCTCAGCTCACCATCCAACGCCTGCTTTGTACGCTCACTAAGTTCACTCATTAGAGAATGATAAGTCGTACTCATCTACATAAGAGTTCTCAAAACTCTATAAAGTGTTTACCACCATCGCAAAGTAAGTATTCCATCACTTTCTTTGATGATCACGCGACACTCCATGTCTCGTTACCAACTCATCAAATGAAAAGTCTCACCAATTCCTCCTCAACAAAATCTCCAAGTATCTCTGACCGTTGCATCACCCTAATAATCGTTGACATCAACACTCACCTTCAAGCGTATCAACCACTTGCTAAGGTATAAATATTCTTACCTGCTTCTCCATACATCTCTTGCTAAGGTAATAATACGTCTTATCCATTCTAGGATGCATCAAATACCTTGCATGATTGATGCCCTTACGCTTCCTCTCAATGAAACCAATAGCTGGTCTGCAAAGTACATTCCTCCATATTCGTTCCTTTCCATTTACTGGTCTAAACCAAGTAATCATTCTTCTTACATGTTCTCATCCTTGAACCTCTCTCTCTAGGCAGTCAGTATCATCCTCTTAACTCCGAACTAAATTATCATAATCATTACACACAAACATCTAAGTTTCACTCGTTCACTCCCGCTCAGCGCTCTTACCACGATGTCCACCCTTCCTTGACTATGGCGAATCAAACAATCGTAGTCACTTAGAAATTCCACACCCAACTTCTCTTCTACATATATTAACCACTTGTCAAATATATGCTAAAGATTCTTATGATCTGTGTAGATAACACTTTCTGCTCCATACAAATATCATCTCCAAGTTCTACTCCCCAACTTTAAATCATGTATCACACAGTTCCTCTTATGGATCTTCCACCTCCGCGATGCCTACGCAGTCTATAGAAAGATAGAAATGAATCGTCAATAGTACATGCCAATCCTAATGACAATCGTCTCTCAGATGGTGTCTTAGGTACTTTCCACTCTTCACCACTTTTATCTTACTAATGTCCTCGAACACTCGCTATCGTTGACCACCTTCCTGAAGAACGTACATCTTAAAGCTACACCTCTCACTTGAACAACTTGGCAAACATCCTCTTCTTCTTCAACGAACCAATTGTTAATCAAAACGACAATCTATCCTAAGTAAACGATGCGAACCATGAAACCGGTCGAACTAAAACGTATATCAATGAACTCAAAAAGGGTACGAATTACCGACTAGCGAAGTAACGAACATCAAAATCAAAGCTAGAAAAACACAATGAGAAAATTTCCCCCAATAAATGTAGACACGGATAAAATGTTCATGAAAACCCATACAAAGAAAATATAAAATACACGTACCCATAAAACATCCACAAGCGTACCTCAACGAAAGAAACACTCGATGAACCAAATACATAACAAGTTTGGTAAATGAGAACCATAGACAGTTCTTATTCCCGTACTCGACCTTCCCAAAAATAATTGAACACCGTTTTTCACAAGACATATCTTAAACTTATACATTTTTTTATAAAATATATACAAACCATTTTATGTAAGACATCAATATAACCATTTTTTTCCACACTTCATTTTCACCATAAAAATAATAGTTTCCAACAAATGACCTTGAAATACCCAAAAACGAGTTTTAAAATACCATAAGGACTTTAACACAACCCCTTTATTGGATGCGATAAACACAGAAGAATCACATAATCAAAATAATCATCAAACGAATCTCATACCAGTGAACAGTCACGCAATACATTGCAAACCAAACGATGAACTTACAGACTCATTCGTACAATGATCAAACCAAAATCATAGAAAAACACCGATACCAGCAGGTCACAAAACATGTCACGAAATTTAATTGGTGTGTGTAAATGAGGGATCAAATATCCACACCAACTCGTCACGAACCAATAATACTTGAAGAATAGTATAACATTCATCCGAGGAATGAATGTATGGAATAACCAAAGAAACGTACCAATTCCCAATGAAAAGAAATTTGAATAACTATTATCAATCACAACACCAAATAAGAAGGATGAGAATTTCATACCAACATAGTATGAACAGGAGGCGCTAGACTTAGAACTATATATCCGAACAAAGTGTCTAGTAAACGAACCATCTTAAATATCACAATATTAATCCCAGCAGATATTTGAGGTATCTATCATATGATAGGTAGAGTGGAATCTTACCACCTACACACCCCAACATATAATGGTTGCCCAAACGGTTAAGAGAATACTTCTCTAACCATACAACCATCATCAACATGACATCATGTACCATCTACCACAACATATAACCACAAACATCAATCAATGTGATAATGGTCACAAGTCCACGTGTGTGATACCCTTATAATTATGTTCGCGACCATAGTTATAAGACCTATTTCACACGCATAATTACTTCCGAAGTCACACATCTCAATGATAAGGCACATATACCATATAGAAACTAATACACCATGCAATTCATGCTATCATACTTGCAAGTCCACTTGTGTTGTGACGCATGTATAATTATGTTGGCCACCATAATTATCTATGCCCCCTTTCACAAGTGTACTCCCTCCTATGACAACACATCATGGAAACAATCATGCAAACAAAATCAAAATACGTCGCAAACAATCATCTCACATGGTACAATTCCAACGATCACGTAAACTCTATAATCAAAATCACTTGGATAAGGTCGATCCAATATCCGAGAGTAATCACGCTCCAACATGGCTCCAGACGGAAAAAGACAATATATGAATTCCAAAACATAACACAAAACAAAAGACGTCGCATAATGACTCAAACTCCATTCTCGCACTTGCCTCCCCACTCAAATCGGTTAAACCTACTACTCGCTGTGGACTCCAGATCCGAATCCACATACGAATTTAGTTTCATGGGTTAATTTCAGGTAAAAGTATGTCGTAATGGGTGATTAGTAACTTGGGCCAGATTGGGTGTTTAACCGTAATTGTAGAACCATAAAGGGGGTGAATATGATATTTTCGGCTCCTGTCACACCTCGCCAAGGCGGAAACGTGAGGGTGTAACTTCAAGGATATCTTCACAACACCTGGTGTCTATATAGAGAAACAACTACATGCACAAAAAATAGAGCAAGTACAAAAACAAAGTGTTGTAACAATACCCCAAAACAAATTAACCAAAACAAAATCCGAAACAAATACATAAATCCAAACATAGCTGATAAACCACTCCCAATGCAACTAGGGTCTTGTCTAATCACATCCTTCTATCTTGTCCTTAGAAAGCTCACTTGAAAATGATGCTTAAAACGTCAATATAACGTTGGTGAGATTCATAGGTTTAGACACACATACACTCACAAGGCAACCAGTTCACTGTGATTATAAAAACATAGCTGGACAAATAATTTATAGTTATCATATAAGCTACATGTATTCGCAAACCAATAATCACACACAAAGGCAACATCTGGACGGTTCGTGTCCTCCGATCCCAATAATCACACACACAAAGGCAACATCTGGACGGTTCGTGTCCTCCGATCCCAATAGGCATCAATTAGGTCGCATGCACGAGCAACAGGATAAACATCCTCCTAATCGAATCACGTATATATATCCACACATTCAAATCATCACACATAGCATACATACGATAACATTATAAGTCCAAGCTCTTTGACACATACATAATCACAGTAACCCAAACATTTAAGACAAGCATCATTCCCATTTCAAGTTTAAAACAAAGTAAAAATATGGGACTATGAACTCAACTCAAACCTTGCAGCTTCCACAAAACCAAATCACAATCTATAACACACAAAAAAATAAATCCACATTACACATGGTCAAGCTAAAAGCTATAACCCATGTAATACACATATGATGGATGTCTAAGACTCATATGACCCACCATAGATCTCTTAGACTCCACACTAACCACCACCAAACACTAATGCTCACTAAATCCCTTGCACTTTTAAAATCAGAAAACGCAGAATTTTAGGATACATTCGCCCACATGAAATCATAACAATTAAAGCTCAAAAACTCATTCCAAAAATTCATCATGGTCTCTCATAAGCATACAAGCTAATCCCAGAAGGCCATGGACTAATAACACACACAAGTACTCACAATAAAATAAACTTGTCAACTATCCAAATTCGGATCTGAACGCACACCAAAAAGTTTTAATTAGAATAAAATACTTCTACAACCTTTTATCGCGAATCCTTTTCGTGGTAATCTAAGATCACCTAAAACTCAACTATTCCAGAAGGGCTAACCTTAATATCACTTTTTTACCCACAATTCACTACCAAACTTTTACCCAAATTCTGAACCTGTTTAACAGCTTTGACACCTTATCAAAGAAAAATCAAAAGACTAACTTCCCGACCTTGAAATTAATCGTGGCAGGACTTTTTGGAAATCTCTTTCATTAAACTTCAAGTTAGACTTAAATTTCGTGATCTAACTCATTACCATCTATTAAATACATTTGAATCTTTACATCACTACTTTTTTGTCCAAACCCTAACTCAATAACTAGCATGTTTTACGCTCAATTCTCTTCACCAATTATGATAATAAAATCATTAATTGATCCCAACATGTTTTAATTAATTAATTTACAGAAATTTACAAACCCTAGATCCATCATACTTAATATTACATGAATTCCAATAATAAATCAATTAATTGAACATAAGTTTTAAGGATTTTACCTTGATTCTTGATTATTACTTCAAAAACAAAATC
The DNA here is from genome assembly GCA_030686995.1 of Artemisia argyi. Lineage (NCBI taxonomy): Eukaryota > Viridiplantae > Streptophyta > Magnoliopsida > Asterales > Asteraceae > Artemisia > Artemisia argyi. The sequence continues at coordinate 140,120,742 of CM060682.1, forward strand.
CCTAATTTTTCTTCTTCACTTCTCCTTGTGATCGACCCATATGCAGGAAAAAGGAGTTTTGGGAGCTTTGGTTTTGTATTTATATTAATTATGGATAACCCTTGGGCTTAAGAATCATATTTGGACTCAAATTAGGTTTCTTTTTTCCCCTAAAAATCCTCTTGGCCGAATTTTCTATACACATATATATATTTTTATATATTTTTTAGAAAATTTATTTATTACACTTAAAACCCTGTACTCTTGTAATTTTATAAGAACCCATAACGAAACCTAACGTCACACGCGATAAACCTTAGTTTTACGACAAACCGGAAAAATTACCATTTTCAAAGCAAAGTTTTCAAAAATAGAATTTCACACTCTTTTTGAAATATAACTCATAAAAACAAACTCCTCGTAACTTGCTAACGCTCAAATACATGAACGAAGACTCGTTACGCAAAAACACCAAAACTTCACAAGTCATTTCTACACCACAAAGGCGATCAAAATGAATTTTCCCAAAATCAATACTTTCCAAATCACAATAAAAACTATTTACACAAAGGGATTTAGTGCTAAAACTCACCTATATCACTTCAAACACTTAAGACACACCAAACAAACGTCAACTGAGTCAATACTATCAGTCAAACTGACCTGCTAAAACCACGGTTGTTACATCATCTCCCACTTAGGGAAATCGCGTCCTGAGATTTCAACTACTCGTCTCACCAAAAACATCAGCAAAAGAAAATTTTTGGATATTTATGCGGAAAAATACCACTCCATAAAATCATAGAGAAAGAACTACAAAAAAATGTGAATCGACTAAATACCCGAATTCACAAGATAGAAAACCTTCCATCACTCCAACGATACACGCAAATAGATACACTCCCCGATCAATAACACCAATGATCCAAACGACTTCTCACAGGTAGGTACAATACCCGCGAACCAAATGAAAATCCAAAGGGTAACCGCAAGACGCACTCACAAATAATAGATGCCCATAAAACAAACATTAATTAAAACATTTGCGAACACCCTGCATCTAACTTCCATGATCTGAATCCAACTACAAACGATCTACTTCACCAACCACATCAGCAAACAAATTTTGGTACTTAGATATCATCTGATCCTCACGTTCCCAAGTAAACTCAGGACCACGCTTAGAATCTCACCATACCTTTACCAATGCTATCTAACCACACTTCAAACCCTTAACATCTCGATCCATAATCTCAACAGGTTTCTTGACAAAGCAAAGAGTCTTGTTAACCTTAATCTCATCTAATGGCACATGCATACTAGTATCCGCCAAACACTTTTTTTAAATTAAATACATGAAACCTATCATGCACTCTACTTAACTCCTCAGGAAAATTCAACCGATATGTCTCAAATCCAATCCTATTAGTAAATCTTAAATGGTCCTACGTATCTCGGTGCTAGCTTGCCTTTCTTACCGAAACGCACAACACCCTTCCAAGGAGATACTTTTAACCTGGCAATATCACCAATACCAAACTCTAAGGGCTTACGGCAATAATCCGCATAACTCTTTTGGCGATTTCTTGCTGCCTTAAGTCTTTCCTTAGTCTGAAAACCTTATTCGTAGTCTCTCGTTCTAGTTCAGGACCAATTAGGTTGCTTGTTCCAACCTTTGCCCACAGAACAGGTGACCTACATTACCTTCCATACAACTTTTCACACGACACATACTCAATAATAGAATGATAATTGTTGATATAGGTGAACTCAGCTAAGGGTAAATATATACCCCAACTTCCTCCAAAATCAAACACACCCATGCTCTCAGCTCACCATCCAATGCCTGCTTTGTACGCTCACCTGGTTCACTCATTAGAGAATGATAAGTCGTACTCATCTACATAAGCATTCTCAAAACTCTATAAAATGTTTACCACCACGCAAAGTAAGTATTCCATCACTTTCTTTGATGACCACGCGACACTCCATGTCTCGTTACCAACTCATCAAATGAAAAGTTTCACCAATTCCTCCTCAACAAAATCTCCAAGTATCTCTGACCGTTGCATCACCCTAATAATCATTGACATCAACACTCACCTTCAAGCGTATCAACCACTTACTAAGGTATAAATATTCTTACCTGCTTCTCCATACATCTCTTGCTAAGGTAATAATACGTCTTATCCATTCTAGGATGCATCAAATACCTTGCATGATTGATGCCCTTACGCTTCCTCTCAATGAAACCAATAGCTGGTCCACAAAGTACATTACTTCATCATCGTTCCTTTCCATTTACTGGTCTAAACCAAGTAATCATTCTTCTTACATGTTCTCATCCTTGAACCTCTTTCTCTAGGCTGTCAATATCATCCTCTTAGCTCCGAACTAAATTATCATAATCATTGCTCACAAACATCTAAGTTTCACTCGTTCACTCCCGCTCAGCGCTCTTACCACGATGTCCACCGTTCCTTGATGGTGGCGAATCAGACAATCGTAGTCACTGAGAAATTCCACACCCAAATTCTCTTCTACATATATTAGCCTCTTTTCAAATATATGCTAAAGATTCTTATGATCTGTGTAGATAACACTTTCTGCTCCATACAAATATCATCTCCAAGTTCTACTCCCCAACTTTAAATCATGTATCACACATTTCCTCTTATGGATCTTCCACCTCCGCGATGCCTACGCAATCTATAGAAAGATAGAAATGAATCGTCAATAGTACCTACCAATCCTAATGACAATCATCTCTCAGATGGTGTCTTAGGTACTTTCCACTCTTTACCACTTTTATCTTACTAATGTCCACGAACACTCGCTATCGTTGACCATTTTCCTGAAGAACGTACATCTTAAAGCTACACCTCTCACTTGAACAACTTGGCAAACACCCTCTTCTTCTTCAACGAACCAATTGATAATCAAACGACAATCTATCCTAAGTAAACGACGCGAACTGCGAAACCGGTCAAACTAAAACGTATATCAATGAACTTAAAAAGGGTACGAATTACCGACTAGCGAAGTAACGAACATCAAAATCAAATATAGAAAAACAGAATGAGAAATTTTCTCGCAATAAAAGTAGACACGGATAAAATGTTCATGAAAACCCATACAAAGAAAATATAAAATACACGTACCCATAAAACATCCACAAGCGTATCTCAACAAAAGAAACACTAGATGAACCAAATACATAACAAGTTTGGTAAATGAGAACCATAGACAGTTCTTATTTCCGTACTCGACCTTCCCAAAAACAAATGAACACCGTTTTTCACAAGACATATCTTAAACTTATACATTTTTTTTATAAAATATATATAAACCATTTTATGTAAGACATCAACATAACCATTTTTTCCACACTTCATTTTCACCATAAAAATAATAGTTTCCAACAAATGACCTTGAAATACCCAAAAACGAGTTTTAAAATACCATAAGGACTTTAACACAAACCCTTTATTGGATGCGATAAACACAGAAGAATCACATAATCAAAATAATTGTCAAACGAATCTCATACCAGTGAACACTCACGCAAATACATTGCAAACCAAACGATGAACTTACAGACTCATTCGTACAACGATCAAACCAAAATCATAGAAAAACACCGATACCAGCAAGTCACAAAACATGTCACGAAATTTAATTGGTGTGTGTAAATGAGGGATCAAATATCCACACCAAATCGTCACGAACCAACAATACTTGAAGAATAGTATAACATTCATCCGAGGAATGAATGTATGGAATAACCAAAGAAACGTACGAGTTCCCAATGAAAAGAAATCTGAATGACTATTATCAATCACAACACCAAATAAGAAGGATGAGAATTTCATACTAACATAGTATGAATAGGAGGCGCTAGACTTAGAACTATATATCCGAACAAAGTGTCTAGTAAACGAACCATCTTAAATATCACAATATTAATCCCAACAGATATTTGAGGTATCAATCATAAGATAGTTAGAGTGGAATCTTACCACCTACACACCCCAACATATAATGGTTGCCCAAACGGTTAAGAGAATACTTCTCTAACCATACAACTATCATCAACATGACATCACGTACCATCTACTACAACATATAACAACAAACATCAATCAATGCGATAATGGTCACAAGTCCACGTGTGTGATACCCTTATAATTATGTTCACGACCATAGTTATAAGACCTATTTGACACGCATACTTATTTCCAAAATCACACATCTCAGTGATAGCGCACATATACCACATAGCACCTAATACACCATGCAATCCATGCTATCATACTTGCAAGTCCACTTGTGTTGTGACGCATGTATAATTATGTTGGCTACCATAATTATCTATGCCCCCTTTCACAAGTGTACTCCCTCCTATGACAACACATCATGCAAACAATCAGGCAAACAAAAACAAAAGACATCGTAAACAATCAACTCACATGGAACAATTCCAACGATCACGTAAACTATATAATCAAAATCACTTGGATAAGGTCGATCCAATATCCAAGAGTAATCACGCTCCAACATGGCTCTAGACGGCAAAAGACAATATACGAATTCCAAAACAAAACACAAAATAAAGTACGTCGCACAATGGCTCAAACTCCATTCTTGCACTTGCCTCCCCACTCAAATCGGTTAAACCTACTACTCGCTGTGGACTCCAGATCCGAATCCACATTATTCCATCCTAACTCCCCTTTCATCTTTACTCATCCACTCATTCCTATTTCCTATACGTTGAGGAAATCGACAACATACAAAACCACCTCTATTCTTTTCTTCCAATTCCACATGATCCACAAGTGCATACGAATTATGAGGTTTGGACTGAACCACCTTTCCTTCACCTAAAAAGTGAGGAAACTTCCCAGGGTACTCGGTGACGGCTCCATCTCTAGAAGTCGTCGTGATTATAAACCTCTCCACTTCTTCTCTACCAACGTATTTTATAAACGTCCTCTCCTTGTTTGAACATGGATACATGCTAGCGGGAACTCGGATTCTGCGGTTAGTCCATTTCATCCTACCACTTCTCTCATATTGGATAGCAACGATAGTCCAACGAAGCATCTTACGCGCGGAAGACGATATAATAAAGTCGATATATATAATACTACGTATAGGGGATAGAATAGACGTACGAAACTCAATAAAACATCTCATAAATATAGGAAAATAGAAATATAAAATACTATACTTGCACATAGATCCTAAATGCAACTATATGAAGGACTCCTAGGTTATAGTCTAGGTTCAGCCTCCTACTTCTCTATAACCAAGGCTCTGATACTAATCTGTCACACCTCGCCAAGGCAGAAACGCGAGGGTGTAACTTCATGGATATCATCACAACACCTGGTGTCTATATAGAGAAACAACTACATGCACAAAAATAGAGCAAAGTACAAACACAAAGTGTTCTAACAATACCCCAAAACAAATTAACCAAAACAAAATTCGAAACAAATACATAAATCCAAACATAACTGATAAACCACTTCCAATGCAACTAGGGTATCGTCTAATCACATCCTTCTATCTTATCCTTAGAAAGCTCACCTGAAAATGATTCTTAAAACGTCAACATAATGTTGGTGAGATTCATAGGTTTAGACACACATACACTCACAAGGCAACCAGTTCACTGTGATTATAAAAACATAGTTGTACAAATAATTTATAGTTATCATATAAGCTACATGTATTCGCAAACCAATAATCACACACAAAGGCAACATTTGGACGGTTCGTGTCCTCCGATCCCAATAATCACACACACAAAGGCAACATCTGGACGGTTCGTGACCTCCGATCCCAATAGGCATCAATTAGGTCGCATGCGCGAGCAACAGGATAAGCATCCTCCTAATCGAATCACGTATATATATCCACACAATCAAATCATCACACATAGCATACATACAATAACATTATAAGTCCAAGCTCTTTGACACACACATAATCACAGTAACCCAAACATTTAAGACAAGCATCATTCCCATCCCAAGTTTAAAACAAAGTAAAAATGTGGGACTATGAACTCACCTCAAACCTTGCAGCTTCCACAAAACCAAATCACAATCTATAACACACAAAAAAATAAATCCATATTACACATGTTCAAGCTAAAAGCTATAACCCATGTAATACACATATGATGGATGTCTAAGACTCATATTACCCACCATAGATCTCATAGACTCCATACTAACCACCACCAAACACTAATGCTCACTAAATCCCTTGCACTTTTAAAATCAGAAAACGCAGAATTTTAGGGTACATTCGCCCACATGAAATCATAACAATTAAAGCTCAAAAACTCACACCAAAAATTCACCATGGTCTCTCATAAGCATACAAGCTAACCCCAGAAGGCCATGGACTAATAACACACACAAGTACTCACAAGAAAATCAAACTTGTTAACTATCCAAATTCGGACCTGAACGCACACCAAAAAGTTTCAATTAGAATAAAATACTTCTACAACTTTTTATCGCGAATCCTTTTCGTGGTAGTCTAAGATAACCTAAAACTCAACTATTCCAGAAGGGCTAACCTTAATATCACTTTTTCACCTACAATTCACTACCAAACTTTTACCCAAATTCTGTCCCGGTTTAACAGCTTTGACACCTTATCAAAAAAAAATCAAAAGACTAACTTCCCGACCTTGAAATCAATCATGGCCGGAATTTTTGGAAAGCTCTTTCATTAAAATTCAATTTATACTTGAATTTCGTGATCTAACTCATCACCATCTGTTAAATACATTCGAATCTTTACGGCACTACTTTTCTATCCAAACACCAACTCAATAACTAGCATGTTTTACACTCAATTCTCTTCACCAATTATGATAATAAAATCATTAATTGATCCCAACATGTTTTAATTAATTAATTTACAGAAATTTACAAACCCTAGATCCATCTTACTTTATATTACATGAATTCCAATAATTAATCAATTAATTGAACATAGGTTTTAAGGATTTTACCTTGATTCTTGATTATTGCTTCAAAAACAAAAACCCTAATTTTTCTTCTTAACTTCTTCTTGTGATCGACCCATATGCAGGAAAAAGGAGTTTTGGGAGCTTTGGTTTTGTATTTATATTAATTATGGATAACCCTTGGGCTTAAGAATCATATTTGGACTCAAATTAGGTTTCCTTTTTTTCCCTAAAAATACTCTTGGCCGAAATTTCTATACATATATATATATATATATATATATATATATATATATATATACATTTTTAATTAAATTTATTTATTACACTTAAAACCTTGTACTCTTGATATTTTATAAGAACCCATACCGAAACCTAATGTCTCACGCGATAAACCTTAGTTTTACGACAAACCGGAAAAATTACCATTTTCAAAACAAAGTTTCCAAAAATAGAATTTCACACTGTTTTTGAAATATAACTCATAAAAACAAACTCCTCGTAACTTGCTAACGCTCAAATACATGAACGAAGACTCGTTACGCAAAAACACAAAAACACCAAAACTTCACAAGTCATTTACACCACAAAGGCGATTAAAATGAATTTTCCCAAAATCAATACTTTCCAAATCACAATAAAAACCAGTTACACAAGGGGATTGAGTGCTAAAACTCACCTATATCACTTCAAACACCTAAGACACACCAAACAAATGTCAACCGAGTCAAGACTATCAGTCAAACTGACCTGCTAGAACCATGGTTGTTACAGCTTCTTTGAAGTTTATTAACTTCAAGCTTCAAAGATCAAAAAGTGGTTATACAACAAAAAAACACAACCACGAGCACAACCAAAATATATAAAGCAATTAAATGACACTACAATATATACTGATTCGGGATGGGGTGTTTATACCATCTGTACGTCCAGTTGCGAATCCACGACATGATACTATTCACTAAGTATAATCCTTTAGACGGACTACAAACCGTTACAACTTCACTCCACCGATATGCACAAAGATCGGTGCTCACAAACAAGAGTGACTTCTAATGGTATTTCGCCCTCGGAAATCACCCAAAAGAATCTCGCGATTCGACTTCCTACAAAAACCACAAAGACTTCCCACCGGAAGTATCAAACCCCAACTAGATCTCCAACGATTTAGGCTTGGTCACCAAGACACAAGACTTCCCTTACAACCAAATCGAATGAATTAATATTTGATTGTTTAATCAAGTCCTTACCTAACCTAGAGACTCGATTCTAGTATAAAGGGTATAGAGAAGAAGACTCTCGACACAATCATTAGAGTAGATTAGGTTCTTGTGACCCTTCCCTTGCGGAGAATGTGTTCTTTCAAAGATAATAATAGAGAAAGATTAAGAAAACAAGATAGAATTAGAGGGTAGAGAGAAAAGAAATTTGAGAGAAAGAATGAATGGTAAGGGGTAAAGAATACAAGAGCCATGGTGGGGTATTTATAGGCGAAAATCCCAAACATAAAACACTTTTACGAGACTGGCGCGTTGGTTGGTGTGTCGGAGCGCCAGCAGCGCGCCAGAAACCTGTAAAGGTTTTTCGTGGGACTTTGGTCTTTTAACTACCCGACTTGCTAGGCCCCCAATTGTACTTCAGACTTTTGAAATTTCCATTATTCATCATCAAGGTCAACCAAATAAAATAACTATTTTATAAAAATTATTTTGTAAAGTGTTTAAAAGAATGTGTTGGGTATATCCAATTTACAAAGAGAGAAAGAGATAAGGGATAATTGGATAGGGGTGTATTGGGTATTCCTCACATGGCATATATATGAGAGAAATAATATGCCATGAAATATTCCCTTCTTGGAAAGGAAGTATGGATATTGTGACAGAGAGAGAAAGGAAAGAAATTGAATTTGAAATTCAAATTCAAATTATGAGAGAGATATAAGACTTAACCGTGGTTAGGTTAGATGAGTTGGCATGGTTAGGAGGAAAATGAATATGCCAAGGGAATATGCTTTGCTTGGAGAGAAAGGGTGGATGTTCAAAATTCAAATGAAGGATAAGGTTGTGTGATGGAAGTGAGTTAGCATGGATGTGATGGGGAGCCTTATATGGGGTTCAAATTTGAATTTGAAATGTGAGATGAGATAAGAGATAAGATAGGTTTTATGTGAGGGAGGTGAGTTATATAGATGCGAAGGTGATGTGACAGGGAGCCTAAGGCTTGGATTCAAATTTGCATTGTGAAGTGTGTGAGTTGACAAGTATGTAAAAGAAGGAGTGTGAGTGAATATGAGAAGATAAGTTGTAAGGATGAGATGGTGATATGATGGAGAGCTTTTGGTTTGAAATTCAAATTTTAAATGTAGGATAAGATAGTGTGTAGGGGAGAAGGTTTGTAAGAGAGTGTGTGTGAAATTTGAATTCAAAATAAATGTATGTGAGAGTAGTGAAGCGAAGAGAGAATGAATAGGAGAATATGGTGATGTGTTTGAATTTTGGTGGTTAAGAGGGAATGTAGTGAAAAAGAGGTTTATGCGGAGAATGTGGGAACATTGGGGGACAAGAAGTACATTCAAGTACAAAGAATGTAAGGGAATATTAAGAGAATGTTGAGGATAAGGTTTGAAGGATTTTTGAAATGGTTTGAATGTTTATTTAGTATAGATGTTAATAAAAAGATTGATTAAGGCTTTAATCACATTGTCATTAAGAAGGAAAATATTTGACAATGATGATTATGGGTTGTATTTTGGATATGAAAATCAAAGGATACCCATAAGTTCAAATAACTCAACGTCAAGTATTTACAATATCACAATTCGTGATTTGCCACAACTTGACGTAATCAATAATCATCTTGATTCAAACAAGCTAAGTGCTTTTCATCATAGGAAAGCGTATCCCATAACGGGAAAGGATGCGTTTACGTAAAGGGACCTTTGACTTTGTTTGAACAATAAGGGAGTAAACTCGTTACGTGATTGGAGAAGATGTAAGCACTGATTATGGTCATATGAATACTTTCACTTGATGTCATGTGAAAGATATGAGTTTCTTAGGTTTAGAAAAGCCTTGGCTAGAGGTGTTTAGTAAAATACTTAAGTTGACGTTTTGTCAAAAATGGGAGGTTGTGATTTTGAATCCCACTAATTCTAAAACCCGTTTCGAGAGTTCCTAATGAAGTACTTATCATATTCATACATGTAGTGAAAGATGGTTAAGGGGAAAGTTGACTTTCAAAAACCGTTACGACCAAGACAGAAGCCTGGCGCGCTGCCCGCATGTCAGAGCGCCAACAGTGTGCCAGACCCAGTTCTTGGGTCGTTTTGGTTTTTGGCTAACATTTGTGATTTTATGTGTTGCAAAGTTTTATTTTTCATCATTAAAACATAAGGAGACCTAATCAATGTTGTTCTAACAATTTCCCTCTTTTTGATGATGACAAATAAATTCTGAAAGCAAATAAAATTACAAAAAGTAGTGAAGATTACGAACACCTTTGATGTATCTTGCGTCTTGACCTTGCCTTGTAATTTGGTGAAGCTTGACTTTAGTCTTGACTAAGACTTCACTCCGAGCTTCAGCTCTGGCTTTCTTTCTCCCCTTTTTTTCGAATCAAAAAGGCGGGAATCTTCTCTTTAGCTTTATCTTTATCCTGATATCATGCTTGATGTGCGTAGGGTTGCACCAAGCTTTACCTCTCAAGGGATCTTGAGAAGCTTACAACCCCCACCAGGCAGTGTACCTGATCGATGTAGTATAGTATAATGACAATACCGGGGGATTGATCGTTCAGCTAGGAATAGTGTCGCTAGGATTAGAAAACCTAAAGATTAAGTCTAGAGATGAGGGATGATTCTTTTTGTATTTTTATATTTTTTAGAAAGCAAATTAAAATCTCGGGTTTGAAGGATTTGAGCGGAATTAGTTGCTAGTCAACTAACCCAATACTAAGATGCAATCAAAATAAAATACTAAAATGAAAATAAAACTATATTAAACTAAAGTTGTGAGCAATAAGTGGAGAAATGTGTTTACTTAGATTTCACTACTCCCTAGATATCTTTTACACGTTAATTACTTGTTATAGTTGCGTGGATGACGGATTGTATTCCTTAATACCATTCATGGGGTGGCGTAGTTAACTCCCCAATCCTATGAGTGCCTACTTAACTCCTATGTCGAGCCGGCTAAGAAGCTCCTAACATGGGATCATTAGAATTTACTCATGCATTAAATACAACCAATAAAACCTAGTACACATCGGTTCATGTTTCCTAAGACGTTCAAGCATGTTACCAATTGGAGATCTGCCAGTTTTCTTAAGCCTAACATTGAAATCATTCATCCAATACAACCATAAACAAGTAATCAACACATAATTAACATCTAGGTTTCATTAGATCTAAGCAAACACAAGATAGATCTAGCCTAACATGGTGGAATCAAGACAAGCACAAGATATAGACAACCAACACATAGACATATTGATTGAATTAAGAGAAGACTTATCTCAATTACACATGTAAGGGTTCAAGGGCTGAAAACCCTTGAAAAAGCTGTAAAATACGTATATGGTTCGGCCTTAGGGTTTCTCCAAACTTGTTCCTCTAATGAATGAAAATTAGAAAACTATATATAGATTTTAAAGGCTGACGGCATCAAGAACAAAGGTGTGACGCCGTCATCTCGCCGCCAAATAATTCCTCGGACTGCCTTGATCTACATCTGACGCCGTCATGTAGTCCTCTTTTGCAGGCCGTCACGCATTTAACTCTTGACTCTCTACTTGTGACGCCTTCATGTTTGTACTGGTTCGTCATGGACTTTACTCTTGACGCCGTCAGGAATGTCTTCTTGACGCCGTCACATACTGTTCCCAGCTTGGAAAATTAAGTCTTTGGCGTTTTCTTCACTTTTATGCTCCAAAAACGTCCGAATTGCTTCCTTTTCCAGATTTCACTCCCAAAGTACCTAAAATCACAAAAGGAACGATTTAGGGCAATATTTGATCAAATAAATTCAATTTCGGGCTTAAATGACCCTCTAAAAGTGGTTCATTTTCGCCTCATCATATACCCTTACACTTGAGATTTGCTTGTCCTCAAGCAAATGCGCTTTTATTCTAATCAAAATACAAGTTAGGGGTCATTTAATACTAATATAAAAGTAATTACAACAAATAATCGTTCCACTAAAGACCAAAGACAAGCACGGAGGTCATATACTAGCACCTCACAAATAGTGTTTAGATACTCACATCTCTCGGGTGTAATAAAGTATAAATTACAATATGGAAACGGAAGATATCTCTCACTACCTGTCATAGCAAAATAGATTACCATAGGCTTGGGAAAGGATCAAACCTCCACCACATGGCGTAAGCACCTAGGATAAACTATCAAAGAGGTCTTTTAAAGGGTTGTAACGTTAGGTGTAGGGATATGAGATACACGGTTTTGTTGGATATAGGCAGTCTTTACTGGTGGCGAGTTAACAATCTTGGTTAATTACTTGTACAATATGGCGTTGCTAAGCCAAGACTAGACTCGACTTAAGCTAATAAATGAAAAATAACAAAAACATAAAATGAACATAGAATAAAAAGGGATGGTAGTCCGTATGTTTTTCTCTTTTCTTTTTTCTATTTTTTTTTCTTTTTCTTGTTTTTTCGATTTTTTTTCCTTCATACACTCTTACCCTACCATCCAAAATAATACATCATAGGGAATGTAAATTCCCCTTACACTTGAATTTTTACATACTTTACAATAAACTAATCTAATGACTCGAATTAAGATAATCAAAAACACTTGGAGTACTTTTATGATTAACGTACATATGGGGGTAATAAATTATGTTCTTCCCCATTACTCCATAACAATAAGTACTTTAGCCATGAGTCCTAATCGTCCCAAAACAATATGTACAAGGATATGACTCGACTTAGCAACCATGTAATCAATTAGATAGTTAACTTAGGGTTTAACAAATAACAATAATGCACTAAAAATGAGTGCATACACGGAAGGCTAAGGCGATTTGGTTGTACATTTAAGTGGGGTGTAACAAATTCTTCCTTTAAGTAAAATGCTTAAAGTTAGAAATGAAAAGATAGGCTCGGAGGGGTGTACTAGGGGTTTCGTGTACTAAAAATGAGTACAACGCTAAGGGTGTGGGAAAAATTAATTGACTTTACTAGCCAAGTAATATGACTTAAATGGTCAAGTAATTATGACATGGGTTTAACACAAGGGTGATCCTAATGCCTCTTATCATGTAGTAAATCCTACCACAAGAATGTAGTCTCACTAGCGGTCTTGGGATGCATCACTAACGCAAGTTCTAGAATCTAAATGCTACCGGTACACTCATAAGCACTAATAGTAAATGCTTTTCCTATCAAATTTAAAGGCGAACCTTACATATTTGGGTGGAAAAATTTTCTGAATAGTACGGTTATGTGCTAGTCATACAATCTCCTATCCATGAGACGCTTGCTATGGCTAAAGTTTCACTCCTAAATGTTGTAAAAAAATTTAAATTTGGCGCTAAAATCGCACTAACAAGTATTTCTCATAGTTTTATTACACATCTACTATCAAACAAACAAACTCAAGCGAAAGTGTATCTGTAAGGTATAATCATTTTACCCTCCCCTTACACTTAAGATGAACATTGTCCCCAATGTTCAAGTAAAGAATGTAAAAGTGAAATAAGTAAAACAAATGAAATCAAATACTCCCCTGATTCGCTCGGTATGGATAATAAGGTGGCCAGGTTAAATCTTCCTCCAAGAAAATGAACAATCAAAGCTTCCCTTCCAGAAAAATAATCATCTTCTTGTCATACATAACCTGTAAATCCTGAGAAAACAGACAAGGCAACCTCGCATAAAATCGGCAGCAATCTACATAAGTTACTAAATCCTAGAAAACAAAGTAAGATATAATGCTTGTGGAATGAAGTTTGCAGATTTCCTGGAGATTATAAAACTTAATAATTCAACAAAAACTTTAAAACTCCGTTAGAAAAACAAAACTGGTAAAATTTTCAGATTTTTACCCGTGACGCCGTCAAGAGTAAACTCATGAAGCCATCAGAAGTGACCTGCAGAAATCCTTATGTTAAGTTTTCGGAAAATTTCTGGAAAAACTTGGTCCTACTTCCTGGAAAATCCTGCAAAACTTCATTATGACTCGATACAAGCATTTGACTCTAAAAAATACGAATATACATGTTCACTTAATATTGTGGAGAATCATGATCGGTTTGTTTCTTAAAAACATATTTGGGGTTTCCCCTTACACTTATCTTTTGCAAAAATACCTTTAGGTGAAGTTAAGACTAAGCCAAACAACAAAGTAAAGTATTTACACTATTTAGTTTAGAAACATGATCTACCAACAATAATAAAAAATAAATAAAGCATGCATACGGAAGCAACTAACAATCAAACAAAAAAAAAATCACACAAAATCATGGGTTGCCACCCAAGAAGCGCTTTTCTTTATTTACGAGTCTTGTAGCTAGACTCAAGGTCATGGGTTACCGTGTATCGCTTATGCTCACATAACCAAGCGTGAGCCATCTAATGGTCGCCTCATCTTTCTTATAATCATCTCCTAACTCTAAACATCTACGATAGTATCTTTTATTCTTTTCATGAGTATATTTAAGCCCTTTTCTCTTATCATTCTCACTTAGCATTTCTATGGACGGATACCTACTACACTTCTCCATGGAAAAATCCTTGTACCTAGGGTGTGCACGAAGCATTTGGTAGACAAAATCTTCATCCCCATCCGAGAATGTAATTAACCCTTCCATAAGTTTTTCATCAAGGTTGGTTAATCTTTTGAAAGGTTTTCTAAACACAACTTGGGTTAACTTATTATCAATAAATTTTCCTAGATTCTCCATAACCATGAATTCAACAAGATAAACCAAGCTTCCTACAAACACATGCAATGGTATTGCCCTAGCAATAATATTTTCTCCTTTGTATTCTAACTCATCTACCATGATTTTATTATATTTATTACGCGAGATTATGTTCATTGGGAGAGATGAGTTAAGGTAGGCGTTAAAGCTCCTAAATCCGATCTTACAAGGAAATTGCATGTTGAATGAACTATCACACTCAATCCTTGTTCTAGGGTCGACATACCTAAGAGGGTTTATTTCCTCTTCCATCCTATCCTCATTAATCACATCACCATCATCAAGATCCTCATCGAAGTCTGAATAGTAAAAAGGACTAGCCCTATGATCATCATCATGATCAGACTCCTCTAACTCAGAATTATTGTCAAAGTGGTGGTTGGGCGAGAGGTTAGGTGGGTTCTCATTTTCCACTAAAGGGATTGGGGCGGGCATTTGGAAAATCCTATGACAAAAAACACGAATAACAGGAATCAAACGATCAATGTTATTGTTATCCATCGAGCTAGTTTACGAACAAAGGAAACAAAGAAATAAGATAGACTAAAGAAAACCTAAAAATAAAAATAAAATCTTACTAGAAAGGAATCTAGCAAGTAGACCTAATAAAAAGAGATTCTAACCTAGACAATAACTATTTCCCCGGGCTGCAGCGCCAAAAACTTGATGTAAATAGGGTTGAACCAAGCTTTACCTCTCAAGGGATCTTGAGAAGCTTACAACCCCCACCAGGTAGTGTACTTGATCAATGTAGTATAGTATAATGACAAGTACCGGGGGATTGATCGTTCAGCTAGGAATAGTGTCGTTAGGATTAGAAAACCTAAAGATTAAGGTTAGAGATGAGGGATGATTCTTTTTGTATTTTTATATTTTTTAGAAAGCAAATTAAAATCTCGGGTTTGAAGGATTTGGGCGGAATTAGTTGCTAGTCAACTAACCCAATACTAAGATGCAATCAAAATAAAATACTAAAATGAAAATAAAACTATATTAAACTAAAGTTGTGAGCAATAAGTGGAGAAATGTGTTTACTTAGATTTCACTACTCCCTAGATATCTTTTACATGTTAATTACTTGTTATAGTTGCGTGGATGATGGATTGTATTCCTTAATACCATTCATGGGGTGGCGTACTTAACTCCCCAATCCTATGAGTGCCTACTTCACTCCTATGTCGACCCGGCTAAGAAGCTCCTAACATGGGATCATTAGAATTTACTCATGCATTAAATACAACCAATAAAACCTAGTACACATCGGTTCATGTTTCCTAAGACGTTCAAGCATGTTACCAATTGGAGATCTGCCAGTTTTCTTAAGCCTAACATTGAAATCATTCATCCAATACAACCATAAACAAGTAATCAACACATAATTAACATCTAGGTTTCATTAGATCTAAGCAAACACAAGATAGATTTAGCCTAACATGGTGGAATCAAGACAAGCACAAGATATAGACAACCAACATATAGACATATTGATTGAATTAAGAGAAGACTTATCTCAATTACACATGTAAGGGTTCAAGGGCTGAAAACCCTTGAAAAAGCTGTAAAATACGTATATGGTTCGGCCTTAGGGTTTCTCCAAACTTCTTCCTCTAATGAATGAAAATTAGAAAACTATATATAGATTTTAAAGGCTGACGGCGTCAAGAACAAAGGTGTGACACCGTCATCTCGCTGCCAAATAATTTCTCGGACTGCCTTGATCTACATCTGACGCCGTCATGTAGTCCTCTTTTGCAGGCCGTCACGCATTTAACTCTTGACTCTCTACTTGTGACGCCTTCATGTTTGTACTGGGTCGTCATGGACTTTACTTTTGACGCCGTCAGGAATGTCTTCTTGACACCGTCGCATACTGTTCCCAGCTTAGAAAATTAAGTCTTTGCCGTTTTCTTCACTTTTATGCTCCAAAAACGTCCGAATTGTTTCCTTTTCCAGATTTTACTCCCAAAGTACCTAAAATCACAAAAGGAACGATTTAGGGCAATATTTGATCAAATAAATTCAATTCCGGGCTTAAATGACCCCCTAAAAGTGGTTCATTTTTCGCCTCATCAATGCTCCCCCTTGAACATAGCTTCCCTAGATCGTTGCTCCCCCTTATGTTAAGGCAGGGATCCATGGTTCAAGAGCAATATCTTTGCTATGTTATTGGCTACACAAGAAACAAACAATACGCAACAAACAAATAATCCTTACATGTGTAAGTCCAAAATGGGTTAGGTAACCGTCCAGATGCTTACAACATGGGTTTGTCCATAACATTATATATATTATTAGCCCATTGACTCCTCCCAAACCAACCATTCAGCCGTGTGCAGCTGTTAGGCCCACCTGGGAGAAAGTGCAAGTTAATATTGACCGTGGAAGTACAGGGAAATCCCCGGGTCGTTAAGTCCCAACGAGATTGAAATTGTATTTGTAAACGAGTAGGAGAGTGAGTGGTACTGAGGACAGTAACAAAGATGATTTGAGGGTTGATTACACTACTGATTGCTTGATATTTGGAAAATATGAAATTATAACAGAAATACAGATATAAGCACAAAATCAGATAATCAGATAACAGACAGAGAAAAGTGGTATTTAACAAGTTACAAACTACAGGGGGTAAAAGTGAAACTTTTGCAAACTTAATTTTAAAGAAAATGGAAAATGAAATTATAATTATGAAAATGATTATTATAATATTTAATTACTATTTAATTAATAAAACTAATTAAAATCTAATTTAAAACTTAATTTAATTTAACTAAAAATTACAACTATTACAAATAAACCTAAAAACTTATAACAATAATTTCTAAACCTAAATAAGAACTTGAAGAAAGTATAAAAAATGAAAACAAATATTTTTGTCTTTTTATTAGTATTTTATTAATTATAAACTATTTAATTTAATTAATCTAATTAAACTAGTTTAAATGACTATTAATACTAAATTACCTTATAAAATTATGAAAAAATTTATAAAACTATTTAATTACTACAGGAATACTACAAAATTATAAAAAGTTACTAAAAATTATATTTAAGCTAATTGACTAATTAATTACTTATTAATTAATTTTAAGCTAATTTAATTAATTTAAATAAGAAAATTAGAAAATGGACAGTGGAATTTATGAAACTATTTTTTAAAAGTCTTAACTACTTTATAAAACTTAGGAAAAATATAAAATTTTACTTTAGTTAATTAAAATTAAAGAAATATATTTAATTACTAATATTACCTATTTAATTATTTAAACTAGTTTTAAATCTAATAAATAGTAAACTGCTTAGGAAAATTCTAAGAAAATTATTTTAACTACTTTAAGGTACTAAGTAATTTATAAAATTATAAAATTGGACAAGTGCTTATTAATAAGCTAAGATGTAAATTAATTAGATAATTTCTATTAAATAGAAGCTATCACTATTTTTATGTTTGCTTTTTCTGGTTTTTCTTTTATAAAACTACTTAAATACTTAAATAATGAAACTTTTACAAAGACAACTAATTTAGAACCTTAGAATAAGCACTGAGAGTGCTTATAAGCTTATACAGTTGACTATGGTTAACCACAATAAGAAATAAGCTAAATTGGGGTTATGTGGGGTCCACTATAGTGAAATCTGGTTTACCTAAGTTACTTATACCTATTTAAACTAAATTTAATGAGATAAGCTCCTAGGATAAGCTGGAAAGCTAAAATAAGCACTTGCTTATTTGATTTCTGACTCAGAAGTGGGACAGACTATTGATGCAAAACTAAGTGGGGTCCACTAATCTAAGGGTCAAACTAAGGGTCAAGTTTTGAACCTGGGTAGGAGGGGGGTTGTAAGAACCAAAGTATGAGGTGTGGGACCCACTGGGGTAACCACAAATCACCACCAAAGGTGGGGATTGAGCTAGGGTCTGCTGAGACAGGGCAGTTACCTTGCCCTGCAGTTGTGATTGAGGGTGAGTGGGGCCCAGGGTAAAAATCCTAAAAATAAAATCTATGTAGGAACTCAAAGATGAACTGGTAGAGTATGGTCATGTAACAATTCGCATTTTCAGGTTAACTTTTATTCCCGAAAATTTTACTATTCACTTTTTACTATTCACTTTTACTATTCACATCAAAAATTTTTATTTCATATTCTCGTAAGTTAAACTATTTTAATGATAATCCGAGATTTTGACACTCGTCGGATCATTTCTTCAAAAATCACAAAGCCGTGTCCGAGATTTACTTTTAGGTTTAAACGTCATTCTAGCATCCCGATATGTCCATAAAACATTATAAACAATAGAAATATGATTTTCTCTCATTTTAGGACAATTCCAAAAGTTTTGGAATTTTACGTTTTCCAGTTCAGCGTTTTACGCGAATTACGCGTTTTAGACCCGTGTTTCCAGTTTTTAGCAGGGTTTTAGCACCCGATAGAACCTACCACTCATTTTATATTTTATTATGGAGTATATTGATAAGTTCTAGCATATTTATAAGTTTCATATTTTTAGGATACCCGGTTTTACGTTTCGTGACTTAAAACTTACGGTTAGCAATTTACGGAGTCAAAACTAGCTACATACTTAGGATATTATCATCCAAAGACCATGACTACTCATCTAGTCACCCTTATCCCCTTTGAAACCGCCTCTAGGGGGGGGCATTCACACTTGTGGCATCATCTCATGACTTTAGCCATTAGATCATACTTATTTACAACTTTGTCTCCAAGTTTAGGCACTTTCCTAACACTTTCCTAACCTCCTCATCCTAGCCTATATAAATAACTCATTCATGACTTAGAAAACTCATTCTTCTTCCTTTCTTCATCACCAAAAACGCCACACAACAAATCCCTAGCACCATGATCCTTTGATCTTCAAACTATAAGTTACACTACAAAGTTCAATGTCTTAGTATTCTCTACCTAGTTCTTAAGTTTGTTTGGTGATTCCATGGTTGAATTAAGAGCTACACAAGGTTACTAGGGCTGAAGTTAATGGGTTTTCACAACGGTTATATCAAGGCTAGCAAGGGTTACAAGAGTTATTGTGAAGGGTTTACAAGCTTAGGTTTAGTGTCCTAGTTCTATACTTGACTTCCTTTCTTTTAGAAAGCCTCAAGTTGTAAGCAAACCCTTATACACTTTCTTGCTCCATATCATTTTCATGCTTATTATGTTTCTTTCATGCTATATATGGTCTTTGTATTATGTTCATGATGTATAAAAACTAGTAAAACAAGTTATTGTATACATATGTTAACTTATGACAAGTAAACAAGCAAACTAATGATTTTTATGGAGAACCACGACCAAAATAGTATAACTATGATATTTGACACATACTTACTGTTATAAAGGACATCAAAAGGAAAACATAGCAATTTGAATCACCCAAAACGAGTACACGAGTCAAAAGTTATGGCCATAAGAAGTTAGCGACACCAAAACGCCGAAACTGCCCATAACCTACTGTTTTGCATTCTGCCAATTTGAAAGTCACCCTTCTGGTCCGATTCATCAAAAAGTGAAAACACGAAAGTTGTCCGGAACGCCGTTTTTGTTCAGGGACAAAGAAGCTCGAGCCCTGAAAACGCTTTCCGAGTGATAATTTCTTCAAATTCTTAACAGCCCATTTTTTAGACCAAAGTTACTATATAATGATTATATTTAGATGAGACCAAGAGGTCTAATGACCTAAAGCCGAGACCACAACCATGGGTAAAGCCAAGGTTGAGTCTCAAGACCATGGTAACAATGACCAAGGTCACGGCAAAGCCACGACTAAAGACCATATAACTTTTAAAGATAAAAAAGCTTATATATATATGTTATCAAATACTACAATAGTAGGGAGCCTCATGTGAGGAGTTCATTAAGTAAGCCGTCGAGATGAGTTGTGGATTTACGAATTAAAGTGTCCTGGCTCCTCGAACGTTTACTCCATGACTTCTGAATTATGTCGGCCTGAACGGTAGTAAGAGCTATACAACCTATACATGTTTCATAAACCATTTATATTCAACCAATTACACTATATACTAAGTACTACATCATGAACACTATGCAAGACATATATAGGCAATTCTTCGTATTCTTAGACGTTACTCCAAACCTAAGTCGCAACGTTCTATTCTAGGCTGTTCTTAGAGACTTTCGCGATTCGACTACCACTTTCATTTCTCAATACATAGACTTAAGGTGAGTCATAGCCCTTACTTTTTCATACTTGTTTTAACTCTTGGGGGGGGATACATGCTCAACTACTTGCTTACTTGTACAAATACTCAAAACATTTATACTTGATTGTTTCATACTTGATTGTCTTATACTTGATTGCATTATACTCGATTTCATACATACATGATTGTGTTATACTTAACTGCGTTATACTTGATTGTGTTACTGCCAGTGGCTCCAGATTAAGTTGCTGGATGACCATTGAGACTGCCAGTGGCTCCAGATTAAGTTGCTGGATGACCATTGAGACTTCCGGTGGCTCCAAATTAAGTTGTTGGATGACCATTGAGGCTATTGATACATACTAACATTTGCGAATGTTGGATACATCATAAACGTGAGGTCTTCGGAGATGAAGTGTAGACTCACGACTAATTGCTTAACTATTTTGATGAACTTATACATATCTTTATTATACTATATTTGTAGCAGTGGGTTATGAACACACAGGTTACAAGTCTCTTATGGCGGGACTTGTAACTGAGTGGATTCACGATGCCTTTGCTGTGTGAACATTCTTTTAAGGCTTTTCAACTGTTTTAAGACAAACTCTATGAACTCACCAACCATTGTGTTGACACTTTAGCATGTTTATCTCAGGTTAGTAAGGCGATAGCTAGTGCGTGGAACTTAGAGTCAAGCTGCATATTCTGAAGACTTACGCTTTTATCATTTACCATTCAAAACTTTGTATACATTTATGTATCATACTTTGGAATCTCAAGTTTGTAACTCGGAATTTATTAATCGAATGGTAACTTTTCAAAACGTCTCATTTAGAGTTCGTTTTCTATACCTTGTACTTTGTATTATGAAGTAGCACCCCTATGACACAGTCTTCCGCTGCGGTATTTTGGGGGTGTTACAGATTGGTACCAGAGCCTTGGTTATAGAGAACTAGGTTGCATTTAGTCCTAGACTATAACTGCTATATACGTTGAGACCTTCCTCTTTATTTGCCTTACACACACTACATACACATATGCTTTTTGGTAGTTGTTGGTTTAGTTCCACGCTGTTAGATGATGTGACTTTAGTATTATAAGGAGCCCCAGAGATTCGTCGAGTCATTAAAAACATGGAGCTCAGTAATAACTAATTAGTTAACTTGATCTTGTGATAGTTCTTGTTTGATGAGACACAAGATTTGAGTTAAATAATATTATTGCTTAGCTTTAGGGAATTGATGGCTTGATTATCTTACTATCGACCTTAGAAGGCAGATTTTGTGTCGGAAATTCTTAAGTAGGATGTTTTAGAATCTCCTTATTTAAATGGATTGGGACGCCTCTTCAGTTAAATAAAGAAATTGTAAATCACCGAACCATAAGTTTATGAGACCTTACTTACATAAATTTGGACGCTTCTTTATGTAAGTAATGTGTTATAAATAAGTGGGCTTAATTGTAGCCGATACAACTCCTTAACCAGAATCTTAGACGAATCAGAGTAAACACCACTATATTAGAGATCCCGAATTCTCTTAGACACACCATAAGTAGTTAACATCAACTGAACTTCGGGACGAAGTTCTCCTTAAGGGGTAGAGACTGTAACAATTCGCATTTTCAGGTTAACTTTTATTCCCGAAAATTTTACTATTCACTTTTACTATTCACATCAAAAATTTTTATTTCATATTCTCGTAAGTTAAACTATTTTAATGATAATCCGAGATTTTGACACTCGTCGGATCATTTCTTCAAAAATCACAAAGCCGTGTCCGAGATTTACTTTTAGGTTTAAACGTCATTCTAGCATCCCGATATGTCCATAAAATATTATAAACAATAGAAATATGATTTTCTCTCATTTTAGGACAATTCCAAAAGTTTTGGAATTTTACGTTTTCCAGTTCAGCGTTTTACGCGAATTACGCGTTTTAGACCCGTGTTTCCAGTTTTTAGCAGGGTTTTAGCACCCGATAGAACCTACCACTCATTTTATATTTTATTATGGAGTATATTGATAAGTTCTAGCATATTTATAAGTTTCATATTTTTAGGATACCCGGTTTTACGTTTCGTGACTTAAAACTTACGGTTAGCAACTTACGGAGTCAAAACTAGCTACATACTTAGGATATTATCATCCAAAGACCATGACTACTCATCTAGTCACCCTTATCCCCTTTGAAACCGCCTCTAGGGGGGGGGGCATTCACACTTGTGGCATCATCTCATGACTTTAGCCATTAGATCATACTTATTTACAACTTTGTCTCCAAGTTTAGGCACTTTCCTAACACTTTCCTAACCTCCTCATCCTAGCCTATATAAATAACTCATTCATGACTTAGAAAACTCATTCTTCTTCCTTTCTTCATCACCAAAAACGCCACACAACAAATCCCTAGCACCATGATCCTTTGATCTTCAAACTATAAGTTACACTACAAAGTTCAATGTCTTAGTATTCTCTACCTAGTTCTTAAGTTTGTTTGGTGATTCCATGGTTGAATTAAGAGCTACACAAGGTTACTAGGGCTGAAGTTAATGGGTTTTCACAAGGGTTATATCAAGGCTAGCAAGGGTTACAAGAGTTATTGTGAAGGGTTTACAAGCTTAGGTTTAGTGTCCTAGTTCTATACTTGACTTCCTTTCTTTTAGAAAGCCTCAAGTTGTAAGCAAACCCTTATACACTTTCTTGCTCCATATCATTTTCATGCTTATTATGTTTCTTTCATGCTATATATGGTCTTTGTATTATGTTCATGATGTATAAAAACTAGTAAAACAAGTTATTGTATACATATGTTAACTTATGACAAGTAAACAAGCAAACTAGTGATTTTTATGGAGAACCACGACCAAAATAGTATAACTATGATATTTGACACATACTTACTGTTATAAAGGACTTCAAAAGGAAAACATAGCAATTTGAATCACCCAAAACGAGTACACGAGTCAAAAGTTATGGCCATAAGAAGTTAGCGACACCAAAACACCGAAACTGCCCATAACCTACTGTTTTGCATTCTGCCAATTTGAAAGTCACCCTTCTGGTCCGATTCATCAAAAAGTTAAAACACGAAAGTTGTCCGGAACGCCGTTTTCGTTTAGGAATAAAGAAGCTCGAGCCCTGAAAACGCTTTCCGAGTGATAATTTCTTCAAATTCTTAACAGCCCATTTTTTAGACCAAAGTTACTATATAATGATTATATTTAGATGAGACCAAGAGGTCTAATGACCTAAAGCCGAGACCACAACCATGGCTAAAGCCAAGGTTGAGTCTCAAGACCATGGTAACAATGACCAAGGTCACGGCAAAGCCACGGCTAAAGACCATATAACTTTTAAAGATAAAAAAGCTTATATATATATGTTATCAAATACTACAATAGTAGGGAGCCTCATGTGAGGAGTTCATTAAGTAAGCCGTCGAGATGAGTTGTGGATTTACGAATTAAAGTGTCCTGGCTCCTCGAACGTTTACTCCATGACTTCTGAATTATGTCGGCCTGAACGGTAGTAAGAGCTATACAACCTATACATGTTTCATAAACCATTTATATTCAACCACTTACACTATATACTAAGTACTACATCATGAACACTATGCAAGACATATATAGGCAATTCTTCGTATTCTTAGACGTTACTCCAAACCTAAGTCGCAACGTTCTATTCTAGGCTGTTCTTAGAGACTTTCGCGATTCGACTACCACTTTCATTTCTCAATACATAGACTTAAGGTGAGTCATAGCCCCTACTTTTTCATACTTGTTTTAACTCTTGGGGGGGATACATGCTCAACTACTTGCTTACTTGTACAAATACTCAAAACATTTATACTTGATTGTTTCATACTTGATTGTCTTATACTTGATTGCATTATACTTGATTTCATACATACATGATTGTGTTATACTTAACTGCGTTATACTTGATTGTGTTACTGCCAGTGGCTCCAGATTAAGTTGCTGGATGACCATTGAGACTGCCAGTGGCTCCAGATTAAGTTGCTGGATGACCATTGAGACTTCCGGTGGCTCCAAATTAAGTTGTTGGATGACCATTGAGGCTATTGATACATACTAACATTTGCGAATGTTGGATACATCATAAACGTGAGGTCTTCGGAGATGAAGTGTAGACTCACGACTAATTGCTTAACTGTTTTGATGAACTTATACATGTCTTTATTATACTATATTTGTAGCAGTGGGTTGTGAACACACAGGTTACAAGTCTCTTATGGCGGGACTTGTAACTGAGTGGATTCACGATGCCTTTGCTGTGTGAACATTCTTTTAAGGCTTTTCAACTGTTTTAAGACAAACTCTATGAACTCACCAACCATTGTGTTGACACTTTAGCATGTTTATCTCAGGTTAGTAAGGCGATAGCTAGTGCGTGGAACTTAGAGTCAAGCTGCATATTCTGAAGACTTACGCTTTTATCATTTACCATTCAAAACTTTGTATACATTTATGTATCATACTTTGGAATCTCAAGTTTGTAACTCGGAATTTATTAATCGAATGGTAACTTTTCAAAACGTCTCATTTAGAGTTCGTTTTCTATACCCTGTACTTTGTATTATGAAGTAGCACCCCTATGACACAGTCTTCCGCTGCGGTATTTTGGGGGTGTTACAGGTCACAACAAATTTCAATGCCTAGATCCTATTCCTAAATTCTAAACAAATCCTTGAAGATTTGAGAAAATCTGAGATGAAGCAAATTTGACTTTTGAACAAAACTACTTAGTTTGACTTTATTGAGATTCTAATGACTGAAACTGATTGATTAAGTTAAAATAAGCTATAAGAGACCTATAATAATCCAGAGCTATAAGATATAAGCTAATGGGGTGGGTTTGAGGTACCAAATCTCACACAGTTAACTGTGGAGATGTTAAGACTATGATTTTGACTTTATCTTTAATAAGCCTAGTTTTTTATGGTTTACTTAGACTAATAGGATCTTAAGTGACTTATGTAAACACAGAACAACAACAATAACATACAACTTAGTGATGCAATCCACTGATCCAAACACACCTTTAACTAGACTGTTTTGAGATTTAAATAGCTAAAGGCTTTAAGAGCTTATCCTACTGATCCAAATTGACTTATTATGTTGTAATAGGACTTAACAAACACTTAGAAACAGAAATTAACCATAGATACTCAAGATTACTTATAATACTAAATTGACTGTGAAACTTTTATATTTTAGCAACTATGAATTACAACAAACAAGATACTATTCTAAGGTTATATTATCATTATTTAAGACTGAATAAACGTTTAACAACTAAGAAAAACAAGTAATGAACAAAGCTTACAATTCAAAGATAGTTATGAGATTTTTGAAACTTACAAGCTTGCTTTCCTGCTCAAACCATGAATCAAGAACAACCTATTTCCTCCCTGAGGATCTAAACCAAACTCCAAAGCTTCTTGTTGCTTTCAAATCACTTCTGAATCCCAGAAATTCAAAACCAAGTGCCACAGTTGACTTTCTTTGACCAAGTTTGTATATGATGAATTTTTTATCTTATACTGTTTTGTAGATTACTAAAAGCTTTATTGAGCTTATGGGAGCTTATATGAGCTTCTTGAGTCTCTATAACATAACAATAATAAGTACACAGCTTATTGAGATTTTTGACATGAAATTGAAAATTTGCATAAACTGAAAAATCAAACCAAACTTAATTCTTATTATCTGAAAACCTTAAGAGTACACTGAAAATGATAACTAGAAAGTTGTAAAGCTTGAATTACACTGGAAATTGAGATTGACTAAAATACGAAATAAGAAAATTACAATTGAACTAGATAACTCTGTCTTCTGCCTTCTCTTCCTTCTTTTATAGTCTCAGAACCCTTGGAGACCACTCATAAGTCTTTTCTTTCAATCTGAGCCCTTGAATTAGTCCAATTGATCTCAACCGTTTAAACTTACTTTTGGCGCCAAAGTCCTCCACGTTAACTTGGAGACTACGGTGAATAATTAAGGACAATTGGAGTTATGTGGAGGTGGCAGGGGACAAATGGGAAGGATTTTAGGCAAGTTGGGGTAATAAGGAAGAAAACAGAGGAGCAGGGTATGGTTTGGAGTGAAAAGGGTGGGAATTGCATTAAATGGTGATGTGGGTTTGCTGTGAGGTGGAAAGGAGGGTTTAGGGGAGTAGGGGGTGAGGTGGAGAGGTGAGGTGGTGGTGGAATACCACCTGGTTTTGGTGGTTTCAGGTGGTGGTGAGGGTGATGAACAGTGAAGGCGGGATTGGGGTGGTCAAACGGGTCAACGCCCGGGTTTTATAATAAAGGGTGTTGGGCTAAGGGTGGACTGGGCTTAGGAATGGGCTGGGTGAGGGTGTTTGGACTGGATTTGGTTGTGGGGTTTATAATAAATAAGGTCCGGTTTGGTTTATTTCACACAAGGACTAATTTTGTAATTATTTAAAAGTTGAGGGGTGTGAGTTGCAACTGTTCCAAAATTATTCATAGGGTTTTTCTTGCCAAGTGTGAATAGTACAAGGGTAGTATTTGATAATTTTCCATTTTTTATTTCCCAGGGACTATTTCTGCCAAACTTGCAAAGTTGAGGGACCTATTTGCAATTCCTCCAAACTTTTCACATAAGGACCAAACCTGCAAAGTTAGATAAACCAAGGACCAAATTTATGATTTTTCCATTTTAAAAATATCCAGGGACCTTTTCTGTAATTTTTCAAACTCTAGGGACCATTTATGTAAATTTGGATTTTTAAGGGACTGTGGTTGTAATTTCTCACAAGTTTATCAAAATTGTTCCATTTTGTAATTCATGCATAGTACAAGGGTATTATTTGTAAATTTCCAAGCTTTGAATACCCAGGGACCATTTTTGCCAATTTTGTAACTTGAGGGGTAAAAGTTGCCAGTTTGTGTAAACTTTCATCCAGGGATCATTTGTGAATATTTTTGGTTTCCCAAGGACTTAAGTTGACTTTTCATTCATTTTAAACCTTTAGGGACTAGTTTTGACACTTTGTGAAATTTGAGGGACTGAAACTGCCAATTATGCAAACTTTGTACGTTTTTCATTTGTTTTTGCATATTTTGTATTTGAAACATATAAAACACACTTTTAAGATATTTTAAGTATTATGATGTATATTTGAGTGTTTTTGTATGTTTTGGCAGTTCAGATTGGTATAAAATGATGAGTATTTAGACACTCATCAATCCCCCACACTAAACTATTGCTAGTCCCTAGCAATCTATTTGAGAAAAAATTAATGGATTTTTACTCTTTACCAAAAGCCATCACTTCTGGAGTAGCCAGGTGTAAGAACTGTGGCACACCTGATAACCGTGTGATTTTTAGCAAACCACCCGCTGTCAACGGATTTGATTTGTCTTTACCAAAAGCCGTTTGCTTCTGGACTAGCCAACTCTTGATGGAATAGTCAACATCTTGGTGAGCTGATTACCAATTATGGTTTTTCCACTGCCTTTACCACAAGCCATAATCTTGCGGGCTAGCCAACTCATTCGCTTTATGGGATATGGGGAGCTGAGGAACCATACAATTTTTGGCAAATTGCAAGCCATCAACGGTTTTGAGATGTCTTTACCAAGAGCCGTTTGCTCCTGGACTAGCCAATCCTGTTGTGGGTTAGACATGAAGGATTGATGCCATTATTTGCATTTCTAAGTGTGAAAAAACTGGTAATTTTGATCAAATGGGGGTTCTTGATGGAACATGTGTTTTGCATTCGTGAGAACGCTCCCCCACACTTAGAACTGAATATTGCCCTCAATATTCACAGTACTTGGTGTCCCACCAAGACTTAGAACGTAAGGGGGCAATACTATTAACCTTTTTATTTTACTCTATTTACATACAAACTCACTTTTTTCTTTTTATTTGTCTTATACCATTTTTTTTCTTTTTTTTTTTTTTTTGAAAAAATATATTACATATGTACAACATGTGGTTCGTCTTCCCCACACTAGGGTGGTAGAAAGGGATGAGAAGACAGAAATATGGGTGACGACCCATATTGCTACTGTTTTTGATTACCGAGTCGCTAGCTTGACTCGACCTCGAATTGATTTGTCCATGAGGTAGCTTGTTTTTGATTCCCGAGTCTCTAGCTTGACTCGACCCCGAATTAAAATTGTCCTTGGGGAAACTTGTTTTTGTTAACCGAGTCGCTAGCTTGACTCGACCCCGAATTTATTGGTCCATGGGGTAAGTTTGGAGATCCGGGACAACCATTGGTTGTATGTCCCCTCCAAAATAGTGTTTTAACCGATGACCATTTACTTTAAAATTGGGACCGTTGGGTTGCAATAACTCAACAGTTCCATATGGGTATACTTTGGTTATAGTAAATGGTCCAGACCAATGGGTTTTTAGTTTTCCCGAGAAAATTTTTAACCTTGAATTGAAAAGAAGAACTCTGTCACCAACGTTGAAAACGCGGTTCTTAATTTTAGAGTCATGTATCTTCTTAGTATTTTCTTTATAGATTAAAGAATTTTCGTAAGCTTGATCACGTAATTCATTTAGTTCGTTTAGTTGAACTTTACGGTGATCACCCGCTGTCTGAAGGTCGAAATTTGCATGTTTTAAGGCCCAATAGGCCTTATGTTCTAATTCGATTGGAAGATGACATGCTTTCCCGTACACTAGCTTATATGGAGTACACCCGATGGGTGTTTTGTAAGCAGTGCGGAAAGCCCATAATGCATCGTCCAGCTTATCCGACCAAGAGGCACGGTTTTCACCAACCGTCCTCTCGAGAATTCTCTTAATACCCCGATTTGAGACTTCCACCTGCCCACTTGTTTGGGGGTGGTATGCTGTAGAAAGACGGTGAGTTACACCATATTTCAGCAGTACTCTCGCAAATTGTTCATTGCAAAAGTGAGTACCACGATCACTGATAATGGCACGAGGAGTCCCGAATCTGGCAAAGAGAGATTTTAAAAATTTAACAACTACTCGGGCATCATTGGTGGGTAAGGCTTTTGCCTCAACCCATTTTGACAGATAGTCGACAGCCACGAGTATATACTTATTCCCTCATGAAGACGGGAATGGCCCCATAAAATCAATGCCCCACATATCAAATATTTCACAGACTTGGATGGCGTTTTGTGGCATCTCATTCTTTTTAGAAATATTCCCGTGACGCTGGCAAGCCTCACAGGTTTTGATAAGTTCATGGGCGTCTTTATAGATCGTGGGCCAAAAGAATCCTGAATCAAACACCTTTTTGGCGGTGTAGTTTGGGTTATGTTGTCCCCCGTGGGTCCATCATGACTAGCTTTAAGAATTTCCATGGCTTCTTGGCCATGGACACACCGTCGGATGACTTGATCCGCACATATTTAGAACAAGTAGGGGTCGTCCCAGAAGTAATGTTTTACATCTTTAAAGAATTTTCTTTTTTGTTGGGACGACATCCCTTTCACAACAAAATTTCCCGCACGGTAATTTGCAAAGTCGGCAAACCATGGGGTATTGGGATCATCCCGGGTAGAGATTAGATTTAGAGTCTCCAGAGGAAAAGTTTCATTTATTTCTTTTCTCTCGAGAATATCCTGATGAGGATTTTCTAACCGGGACAAGTGATCAGCAGCAAGGTTCTCTGCTCCTTTTTTATCTCTTATGAGAATATCGAATTCCTAGAGGAGCAGGACCCAACGGAGTAGTCTTGGCTTTGCATCCTGCTTAGTGAACAGGTATTTCAAAGCCGAATGATCCGTATATACCACGCTTTTGTTTAAGATTAAGTAAGACCGAAATTTTTCGAAGGCATATACCACAGCTAATAATTCTTTTTCCGTGGTGGTATAGTGTGTTTGAGCCTCATTCATGGTCTTACCTGCGTAGTGTATTGGCTGAAAATGTTTGGTTTTGCGTTGCCCCAGAACTGCACCAATAGCATAATTCCTAGCATCGCACATAAGTTCAAAGGGTAAGTCCCAGTCGGGGGCAACAAGGATTGGTGCCTCGGTAAGCCTTTTCTTTAAAATTTCAAAAGCTTCGATGCACTCTGGTGAAAAGATAAAAGGAGCATCCTTTTCAAGAAGATGAGTCATGGGCCGGGCTATTTTGGAGAAATCTTGAATGAATCTCCGATAGAACCCGGCATGGCCGAGAAAACTCCTAATTCCTTTAACAGTGGTGGGATGAGGCAGTTTAGCAATAACATCAATTTTGGCCTTATCGACCTCAATCCCACTTTTTGAAATTTTATGGCCGAGGACAATGCCCTCCTTAACCATAAAATGCCTCTTCTCCCAATTTAGACAAAGATTAGTGTTTTCCCAACGTTGAAGCATTTTTTCTAAATGGGAGAGGCATGAGTCGAAAGAATTCCCGATGACTGATAAGTCATCCATGAATACCTCCATGGTTTTTCCAATCATGTCATGGAAAATAGCCATCATGCACCTCTGGAAAGTGCCTGGAGCATTGCATAACCCAAAAGGCATGCGACGATAGGCAAATGTCCCGTAAGGGCATGTGAAGGTAGTTTTATCTTGATCCTTTGGATCAATGGGAATTTGGAAGTAACCCGAGAAGCCGTCAAGGAAACAATAATACTCATTTCCCGCTAGTCTTTCGAGCATTTGGTCCATAAAGGGCAAAGGAAAATGGTCTTTGCGGGTGGATTCGTTAAGCTTTCTGTAATCAATACATACTCGCCACCCTGTAACCAAACGAGTTGGTATTAACTCGTTGTCCTCATTTGTGATAAGCGTAATGCCACCCTTCTTTGGAACACAATGAATTGGGCTTACCCAAGGACTATCAGATATAGGGTAAATCAATCCCGCATCAAGAAGTTTGATAACTTCAGCTTTTATAACTTCGTGGATTTTTGGATTTACCCTTCTTTGATGCTGCACGGTAGGTTTAAAGTCCTCTTCCATTAGGATTTTGTGTGTACAAAAATCCGGGTTTATACCCTTTATGTCTGAGAGCTTCCAAGCAATTGCTTGCTTGTGGGACTTTAAAACCTTAAGCAGCGCAGTTTTCTCCTCATCCTTTAAGTCTTTTGCAATAATGACTGGTAACTTATCGTTACCTTCCAAGAATGCATATTCTAGATGAGGAGGCAGGTCCTTAAGTTCAACCTCGAGGAAGTCATCATTTTTCTCAACATATTTGACTTCCACCTTATGAAGTTGTGGAGGTAGAACAGGAATGGGAGAAGGATCTTTGTTCAATAACTTCTCAAGGAGAAGTATATCCCCCTCCGGGTCAATCTCTTGGCTATCAATTCCTTCGGGAACTGAATCACTTTGGAGAAAGGCCTCTAATTCCTTAAGGAGAAAATCACTTCCCTCAAACGGAGTGAGGGAAGGAAAAGAATTAGCGATTATGGGATCAGAAGAAGTAGTGGGATTGCCACTCGGAAAATTATCAGCGAATCCAAGGAATTCTTGAGCATACTCCTCGGATGCAATGTCAATGACATCAATTCGGTTGACCGAATCAGCATTATAATTCGAGGAGTATCTCGAGGTTTGATCAAGGTTGAACGTTATCGCTTCATTGCCAACTCGTAACGTGATTTCCTCATCGAAAACATCGATTAATGCACGTCCCGTTCTTAAGAATCCCCTCCCAAGAATGAGAGGAACTCTTGGATCTGCATCGAAATCAACAACGACAAAGTCTGCCGGAAAATTGAATTGTCCCACTCTCACAAATACGTCCTCGGCAATACCGAGGGGACGTGAAATTGAACGGTCTGCAAGCTCGAGAGTCGTGCATGTGGGACTAAGTGCCTGAAGAGAAAGCTTTTTCCAAACTGAGTGTGGCATTAAGTTGATGCTTGCACCAAGATCGGCCAAGGCAAAACATTCAACCATACCCGGGAAAGTACATGGTATTAGGAATCTCCCGGGGTCTCCTAGCTTTACGGGAAGCTTTTTCAATAGAACCACAGAGCAGTTCTCATTGAGTGGAGTTCGTGCCATCTCAAACATTTTTTCTTTATTGCTCAACAGGTTTTTGATTGTCGATGTGAATTTGGGCATTAAAAGAAGAGCATCCGCGAAGCTAATATCGAAGTGTAGTTCTTGGAAAATCTGAAAGAATTTTTTCATCTGATGATTAGCTTTTTCACGGAGCTTTTGGTCTTGCAATCGTGAGGGATATGGAATTGTTGTTTTTGGGTTGGCTTTTGGATATTCAACAGGACCTTTGGTAGTTTCAAACACGACTCTTTTAGTGGGAGTCGGGACCGGGATAACTGGAGGAGGGATGTCATTGGTACCTCCGTTATCATTAGGAAGTACCGTATCCGTAGTATCCTCAGTTTCACATTCCTTTACAGGGATAGGAGATGAGGTAGAGGGAGCTGTAGGTCCTTGGTAAGAAACTCCACTTCTTGTGGGATCGCCTTTACATCGCCCCTCGGATTAGCGATCGTGTTGCTAGGTAAAGTTGTATCTGAGCCCGAGGGTCGATCATTTAAAGACTTCTGGAAATTAGACATTTGACTAACCAGCATTCTGTTCAGTTCTTCTTGGGATTTCATAAACTGTTTTAATAACTCATCATGTGATGGTCCAGTTGGAACAATGGCTTGATTTTGGTTTTGAAAATTTTGAGCCCGATTGTTCTGGAAATTCCCATGTTGCTGATTGTTATTACCCTGGAAGTGGTTTTGTTGTTGGAAATTACCCTGTGGGTAATTGTTCTGACCTTGATTACGGTTATAGTTCCCCTGGTTTTGATTTTGGTTAAACTGATTTTGACTAGAGATGAAATTCCCTTGGTTGTTATAACCTTGGTTCATTCGGTTCTGGTTAAAATTCTGGTTCCTGTTTTGAGGTTGATTAAACCCTGGTGGTCCAAGATAGTTATTAGAACGATAGCTCAAAAGGTTTCGGTCTCCTTGCGGTTGGTAAGAATTACCTCCCGTATTATAGGAACCTTGAGCTGCAGACACGTTTTCACGAGAAAAGCCACCGGAAGCTGGGCAATCTGTGTACGTATGTGGACCACCGCAAGTTTCACAACTTGGGTTAACAGTTTTGACCTGATTAGGATTATTCTGATGGATACGCAAAACTGCTGTAGACAAATGTAACAACCCATAATTTTCTAGACTGCTTTTAATAATAAATTATATTTATTATTTCCTAAGTTCAACTTTTGGACTTTTCGGAACTTATTTTAATCAAATACGAGAAGTTATCTCACTTTAGTTGAAACATGAGCTCGCGCACGAACCAAACCATAGATAGTATGGTTTAGTCTAATAAACATATTTTGGAACTAATAAATAATGTTTTCATATTTCTTTTATAAAAACACACTCAAAACGTATTCTTCACGTTAATAATTTCCAACGTGCAAAAAAAAATAAATAAATAAATAAAAAATAAAAAATAAAAAAAACTCGACTCACGTTTAAACTTAAATGAGATACGTAAAACAATATGGAAGCTCACGTTTTAACCTCCCACTCTTTTCAAATCTCATTGTGTCGCATTTTATGCAACCAAATGCAATCCAACTTATTATATACGTTCTTCGTGTACACAATTTATGATTTCGGACAATTTTTCCATTTGAGCAACAAACCAAAGCAATCATACGAGCTTTGAACCTCGTTTAACAACATTAACGCAAGTGTGATGTCGAGTACCACTTTGGTAGATACCAAAACTCCATACTCAAACCTTGTCACATGATTCGAACGTATATAATTATTATAACGTTTCAGTTTGCGCTCCAAAGTATTGGTGTCACAAATTTCTTGGTATTTTGGTTAAAATCTAACAACTATTTTTAATTATTAACTTTGTGATACAATCTTGCAAACTTTTTAAACAATTAAAGACAAGATATTTCTTCTCTTCATTATACACGCCACACCCATACTTCATTTAAGTCTCACCATGTTTTTTTTAACAAACTTGTCTCCAAAATATCTTCATGTCATCAAAAGTCAAGATCAAATACTACACAATCTACCTAAAGTTTTCTAAAATCAAACCACCCTTATTTCTTTCCTTTTTCATACGCCAACACCACAATTTTTTTTCCATCCCCTCCTTACTTCTCCATTAAATGAAAGTACTTTTTGTCTCTTGAAAAAAAAGTCTACTTGAATGACTTATATAATCTAGCACTTCTCATACTCTTTCACTGCACATTCAACAACAAAATACATACAACTCATTTCTTTCTCTCCTTGGTTCACGAGCAGCGGCTAGAGCAAGAAACTTGGGTTTTAGCTTGGTTCTTGTCACTTGGTTAAGTATTCTAAGGTGTTATAGCAAGAGTATTAAGGGTGTTCATACTTGGAGTCTTTGGGCTCCTTCTTTTCTTTTACTCGACACACTCCCAACCCCACTGTAAGGATTGGACAACTCTCCTAAATTTGTTATAAACTTTTACTTTAAACTTAAACTTCATGTTAATATGTTAGTTTAGGAAAACAAAAGAAAACGTGTTGCTTATATATTAACTGTCAAGCATGCACACACAAAAATACATTCAATTTCTTAATAGATTTTTCAAAGTTTTTAAACTATTTTGTACGTAAACAAACTAATGAGAAGTGAATATAAGAAACGTATTGGCTCATTTTTTGGAATATTGCTTATTGGCTTATTCTCGTGTTCATTTCGGTTTTATTATCACTTCACTAACTATTTGAAACTCGACTTATACCCGACCCATCCGATATCTTCACACCGAACACTCACTGGGCTTGAAGGCCTAACCCACGACCCACTTGGCCTATATGAATGCTTATTTGTAATAAGCACTTGGTTTACTTTAAAATAAATAAGTAAAACATAAACCGAATCGACCTCGGCTTATCTTGTTTAAACTATATCGGTTTAAAGTTTTGAACTCGTTAGGATTTTTGAATCTTAAAACTCAAAATAAGTCGAGACTTATTTTGAGCTTATTTTGGTTTCCTCTCGAAAAACTTGGAACCTAATTGTCAACTTGTATTGCTTAAATGGTTTGGCTTCACAAACAGTTGAAGAAGAGGAAAACACAAAAACACTTTTGTTACACAAAACCTACGACAGAGTCTGTTTAGTGAAACTATAACATAAACTCAAACACAGAAACGTAACCTTAAATAGAGTTTAACGTAAAATATAATCAACTAACACCCTAGCTCAGTTGGTTATGTCATTTGGGTTATTGGCGAGAGGTCACGAGTTCGAGCTTAGGCGAAGAAAGTTTTGTCATTTTATTATTTTTGACTTTCACATTTTGTCAAGTTCAGCCCTCCAATTTGAATCACTTGTCATTTTTCTTAAGGACTTTTATAAGTTTTGCAACTTATATAAATCCTTACACTTTCAGCCCCTCAACTTCGAACCACTTAACACTTTTCTTAAAACTTTTATAAGTTGGTAACTTATACTAATCTTTGCAATTTCAGCCCCTCAAGGTTGAACACTAACACTTTTCACCAAAACTTTTATGAGTTAATAAACTTATATATATTTACCATTTCTTGTTAAATAAATTTGTCTAACACATAATTTTATTTGACGACCATATCCGCGTAAACTATACATAATATATTTATCCAAATATATTATTTACCCAAAAATTCTATTTATATATTTTTATATATACACCTCGAAATCGAGCTAACTTAATAAATATGATTCGACCCGTATTTATTTACTCTTCGATAACACTTGAGCTAATATTCAAACCAACTCTTATACGAATATGTTTGTATACATTTTTCACACTTATTCCAAGAGCCAATACTTACTAATATTTTCACAACAACAGTTTATATATATATAAACATTAAGATATATACACCTTTCCACGAACTTTTGAAACTTGTTGAACTCATAAAAATCCACATAAGCTACGATAACACAAACACATAAGAAATAGTTAAAACTTTATTCTAAACCTTACAAACATTTATTTAAATGACTTAGACTAAAAACCATACCATATTAATCTAGGTTGCGTGTCGGAGCCATGCACACTTACTATTTGATCTTTCCACTCAGAAGATTACTGAGGTGAGTTATAGCCCCACTTTTACGCGTTTAATTACTTTATAAACTCTTTGGGGGAGATACATGCTCAACTATTTATCTTTACTTTCACAAGTACTCTAAACATTTTCATATTACTGTAAGTTTATAGCCTCACTCTTTACTTTACTTTGCTTTACAAACTTGGGGTGAGAAACGTGCAAACACTTTATGAATTCTTGCTTTTATGCAACACACTTTATGAGTTATTGCTTGTATGCGACACACTTTATGAACTCTTGCTTTTATGCAATACACTCTATGAATTATTGCTTTTATGCAAACATTTTTATGGACCACACTGAAACTTATGTTTTATTTAAACTATTACGCGGATTAGCCTAAGCCCTTGAATCCCACTATGCCCAAACTCATGAACCGTCAATTCCTGCTGGGAAGCGTGAATGTTATAAATAGATCTATTGGTGGTGACTCCCCCGTTCGGTTTGACCGGATAGGCAAACGCG
The DNA here is from genome assembly GCA_030686995.1 of Artemisia argyi. Taxonomy (NCBI): domain Eukaryota; kingdom Viridiplantae; phylum Streptophyta; class Magnoliopsida; order Asterales; family Asteraceae; genus Artemisia; species Artemisia argyi. Next base: position 140,158,374 of record CM060682.1, read on the forward strand.
AGCGTATAACATGTTGAATTACAAGTGTATCGGGATAAACACTTGCCGGGCCTTTATATTTAACATGCTTTTAGAGCATACACACTGTCGTAGCTTCGGTTGCATGAACTTAGTGCTAGCGTAATAGACTTTTACTTTTATGTGACATTATATTCGTTGTAATGATCACATACTTTGCATATGGTCCAACTTTATGCTTAACATTTATGGTCTACTTTACTGATGTTTTTCATGACGCTGTGAGTAAAGCAGTAGTCACTAAAACTGAACTTGATTTGTATGTGAACGGTTATTCACACTCGAAAACCTTGTGGTCCACATTACTACATTTACTTGAAAGTAAACTATATCTCATGACATTGTGAGCGACACAATGGTCACAAAACTTTTATCGAACTCACATTTCTTTTATACTAAATTGCTTTTATGCAAACCTATGAACTCACCAACCTCGTGTTGACACTTTTAGCATGTATTTTCAGGTTTAAAGCGATAGCTTACTGTTGGAGGCATTGGCAGGGCATGACATGGTCATAGATAACTCTGATCTATTTGGGACCGCTTTTATTTCTTTTATGGGCCTATGTTTCCACGTTGTTTTTGAAATGTTGTAAACATAATGCTTTTGATATGAAATTTCTTCTAAACGGTTGAGGTAAAAACCGTTCTTTGTACCTAGTGTTGTGATACCGATTTCGTAGCACCCCAATGAATGAATGCTTCCGCTGGACCAGATTTTCGGGGGTGTTACAACAAATCATCCAACCTTTTAGCTAGGATTGATATTTCATTGCTTGCTGGAGTGTCTGACTTAAATGAGTCGTTCCTCTCAGCAGAGGAGTCCCAAAAATTATGATGGACAGTCATGTTTTCGATTAAGTCATAGCACTCTTCAGGGGTTCTTTTCATAAAGGTACCCCCAGCAGCAGCATTGATGGTGTCACGATGACGGAGTGTCAAACCATTATAAAAGGTGTCAATAATGGTGACAAGAAGCATGTTATGATTGGGACACTTATCAATGGCAAGTTTGTAGCGTTCCCATGCCTCAAATAAGGACTCTTCGGGAAGCTGTCTGAAGTTGCTGATGTCATTCCTCAGCTTTGTGACCATAGATGGTGGAAAGTATTTGGCTAGAAATTTAGTGATCATCTCATCAAAAGTGTGGATCGAATTCTTTGGAAGTCGATCGAACCATGAAGTCGCATGATGAGTGAGAGAATAAGGGAACAAGTATAAACGTAGGCTGTCTTCGGCGACGCCATGTTGTTTCATGCTTTGGGTGACAGTTAAAAATTTGTCGAGATGCCTGTTGGCATCGTCACCCGACAATCCGTGGAACTGGCACGTATTCTGGATCTGTTGTATCATGTGGTGTTTTAATCCAAAATCCGTGGCTCCAATAGTGAGTGGTGCAATTGGTCCACCCCTCCCGTGCATGGTAGGTTGACACAGTTCCTCCATAGTTCGGGTGTCAGGAACTGGCTCCTCCTTGAGAGGGATTGGGGGCTCGTCGTTCATTTTTATTGTGTGTTCTTCTTCAACAGTACGTAACTCGGGTACGTTTTTCTTCTTTTTATTCTTTGATTGTGAACGAGTGCGCATGCACAAAAATTATTTTTCAACACAAGATCGAGGCAAAACTACAGTGAACTTAAACCCAATAATCACAAATGAACAGCTCCTTTAAAAAAAGTACACTATTCACAAGGATATAATGGTAAGTTTTGAATCTTAGGTTTGGGAACTTATTATGTTCACACCCCCAGTTGGTAGGTGTTCTGCCTTGGTTTGCGGTGGTAAACTTTTATGTAATTATATTCACAGTAAAATGTTTTTGGTTTTTTGTGTATGGGTGAAAAAACTTGGACAATATTTTTGAAACTGATTCATTAACCGAAATCGTTCCTTTAAGATTACTCGCAGGCTGGCGGGAGGAAATAAATGGATCCCTCTTAAGTTCGCAATTTAATGTCAGAACTTACCTTAAACCAACTGTATAGGTTGTAATCGTAAAGATACGAAGTAATTTAACTTCACAGTTTGTTTTGTTGTTTATGATTTGTTTGGTGTTGTTAACACTTCAGGAGAAATGTTAATGAATGTTTTCAGATATGATTTGATTTTCTTAAAAATTTACAAAGTGGTGATATTTGTACAGGAGGGTTTTTGAAAACCACTAAACTTTTACCGTTTTGAAATACGCAACAACTTCCCCGGCAGCGGCGCCAAATTTTGACTCCTCCCAAACCAACCAGTCAGCCGTGTGCAGCTGTTAGGCCCACCTGGGAGAAAGTGCAAGTTAATATTGACCGTGGAAGTACAGGGAAATCCCCGGGTCATTAAGTCCCAACGAGATTGAAATTGTATTTGTAAACGAGTAGGAGAGTGAGTGGTACTGAGGACAGTAATAAAGATGATTTGAGGGTTGATTACACTACTGATTGCTTGATATTTGGAAAATATGAAATTATAACAGAAATACAGATATAAGCACAAAATCAGATAATCAGATAACAGACAGAGAAAAGTGATATTTAACAAGTTACAAACTACAGGGGGTAAAAGTGAAACTTTTGCAAACTTAATTTTAAAGAAAATGGAAAATGAAATTATAATTATGAAAATGATTATTATAATATTTAATTACTATTTAATTAATAAAACTAATTAAAATCTAATTTAAAACTTAATTTAATTTAACTAAAAATTACAACTATTACAAATAAACCTAAAAACTTATAACAATAATTTCTAAACCTAAATAAGAACTTGAAGAAAGTATAAAAAATGAAAACAAATATTTTTGTCTTTTTATTAGTATTTTATTAATTACAAACTATTTAATTTAATTAATCTAATGAAACTAGTTTAAATGACTATTAATACTAAATTACCTTATAAAATTATGACAAAATTTATAAAACTATTTAATTACTACAGGAATACTACAAAATTATAAAAAGTTACTAAAAATTATATTTAAGCTAATTGACTAATTAATTACTTATTAATTAATTTTAAGCTAATTTAATTAATTTAAATAAGAAAATTAGAAAATGGACAGTGGAATTTATGAAACTATTTTTTAAAAGTCTTAACTACTTTATAAAACTTAGGAAAAATATAAAATTCTACTTTAGTTAATTAAAATTAAAGAAATATATTTAATTACTAATATTACCTATTTAATTATTTAAACTAGTTTTAAATCTAATAAATAGTAAACTACTTAGGAAAATTCTAAGAAAATTATTTTAACTACTTTAAGGTACTAAGTAATTTATAAAATTATAAAATTGGACAAGTGCTTATTAATAAGATAAGATGAAAATTAATTAGATAATTTCTATTAAATAGAAGCTATCACTATTTTTATGTTTGCTTTTTCTGGTTTTTCTTTTATAAAACTACTTAAATACTTAAATAATGAAACTTTTACAAAGACAACTAATTTATAACCTCAGAATAAGCACTGAGACTGCTTATAAGCTTATATAGTTGACTATGGTTAACCACAATAAGAAATAAGCTAAATTGGGGTTATGTGGGGTCCACTATAGTGAAATCTGGTTTACCTAAGTTACTTATACCTATTTAAACTAAATTTAATGAGATAAGCTCCTAGGATAAGCTGGAAAGCTAAAATAAGCACTTGCTTATTTGGTTTCTGACTCAGAAGTGGGACAGACTATTGATGCAAAACTAAGTGGGGTCCACTAATCTAAGGGTCAAACTAAGGGTCAAGTTTTGAACCTGGGTAGGAGGGGGGTTGTAAGAACCAAAGTATGAGGTGTGGGACCCACTGGGGTAACCACAAATCACCACCAAAGGTGGGGATTGAGCTGGGGTCTGCTGAGACAGGGCAGTTACCTTGCCCTGCAGTTGTGATTGAGGGTGAGTGGGGCCCAGGGTAAAAATCCTAAAAATACAATCTATGTAGGAACTCAAAGATGAACTGGTAGAGTATGGTCACAACAAATTTCAATGCCTAGATCCTATTCCTAAATTCTAAACAAATCCTTGAAGATTTGAGAAAATCTGAGATGAAGCAAATTTGACTTTTGAACAAAACTACTTAGTTTGACTTTATTGAGATTCTAATGACTGAAACTGATTGATTAAGTTAAAATAAGCTATAAGAGACCTATAATAAGCCAGAGCTATAAGATATAAGCTAATGGGGTGGGTTTGAGGTACCAAATCTCACACAGTTAACTGTGGAGATGTTAAGACTATGATTTTGACTTTATCTTTAATAAGCCTAGGGTTTTATGGTTTACTTAGACTAATAGGATCTTAAGTGACTTATGTAAACACAGAACAACAACAATAACATACAACTTAGTGATGCAATCCACTGATCCAAACACACCTTTAACTAGACTGTTTTGAGATTTAAATAGCTAAAGGCTTTAAGAGCTTATCCTACTGATCCAAATTGACTTATTATGTTGTAATAGGACTTAACAAACACTTAGAAACAGAAATTAACCATAGATACTCAAGATTACTTATAATACTAAATTGATTGTGAAACTTTTATATTTTAGCAACTATGAATTACAACAAACAAGATACTATTCTAAGGTTATATTATCATTATTTAAGACTGAATAAACGTTTAACAACTAAGAAAAACAAGTAATGAACAAAGCTTACAATTCAAAGATAGTTATGAGATTTTTGAAACTTACAAGCTTGCTTTCCTGCTCAAACCATGAATCAAGAACAACCTATTTCCTCCCTGAGGATCTAAACCAAACTCCAAAGCTTCTTGTTGCTTTCAAATCACTTCTGAATCCCAGAAATTCAAAACCAAGTGCCACAGTTGACTTTCTTTGACCAAGTTTGTATATGATGAATTTTTTATCTTATACTGTTTTGTAGATTACTAAAAGCTTTATTGAGCTTATGGGAGCTTATATGAGCTTCTTGAGTCTCTATAACATAACAATAATAAGTACACAGCTTATTGAGATTTTTGACATGAAATTGAAAATTTGCATAAACTGAAAAATCAAACCAAACTTAATTCTTATTATCTGAAAACCTTAAGAGTACACTGAAAATGATAACTAGAAAATTGTAAAGCTTGAATTACACTGGAAATTGAGATTGACTAAAATACGAAATAAGAAAATTACAATTGAACTAGATAACTCTGTCTTCTGCCTTCTCTTCCTTCTTTTATAGTCTCAGAACCCTTGGAGACCACTCATAAGTCTTTTCTTTCAATCTGAGCCCTTGAATTAGTCCAATTGATCTCAACCGTTTAAACTTACTTTTGGCGCCAAAGTCCTCCACGTTAACTTGGAGACTACGGTGAATAATTAAGGACAATTGGAGTTATGTGGAGGTGGCAGGGGACAAATGGGAAGGATTTTAGGCAAGTTGGGGTAATAAGGAAGAAAACAGAGGAGCAGGGTATGGTTTGGAGTGAAAAGGGTGGGAATTGCATTAAATGTTGATGTGGGTTTGCTGTGAGGTGGAAAGGAGGGTTTAGGGGAGTAGGGGGTGAGGTGGAGAGGTGAGGTGGTGGTGGAATACCACCTGGTTTTTGGTGGTTTCAGGTGGTGGTGAGGGTGATGAACAGTGAAGGCGGGATTGGGGTGGTCAAACGGGTCAACGCCCGGGTTTTATAATAAAGGGTGTTGGGCTAAGGGTGGACTGGGCTTAGGAATGGGCTGGGTGAGGGTGTTTGGACTGGATTTGGTTGTGGGGTTTATAATAAATAAGGTCCGGTTTGGTTTATTTCACACAAGGACTAATTTTGTAATTATTTAAAAGTTGAGGGGTGTGAGTTGCAACTGTTTCAAAATTATTCATAGGGTTTTTCTTGCCAAGTGTGAATAGTACAAGGGTAGTATTTTATAATTTTCCATTTTTTATTTCCCAGGGACTATTTCTGCCAAACTTGCAAAGTTGAGGGACCTATTTGCAATTCCTCCAAACTTTTCACATAAGGACCAAACCTGCAAAGTTAGATAAACCAAGGACCAAATTTATGATTTTTCCATTTTAAAAATATCCAGGGACCTTTTCTGTAATTTTTCAAACTCCAGGGACCATTTATGTAAATTTGGATTTTTAAGGGACTGTGGTTGTAATTTCTCAAAAGTTTATTAAAATTGTTCCATTTTGTAATTCATGCATAGTACAAGGGTATTATTTGTAAATTTCCAAGCTTTGAATACCCAGGGACCATTTTTGCCAATTTTGTAACTTGAGGGGTAAAAGTTGCCAGTTTGTGTAAACTTTCATCCAGGGATCATTTGTGAATATTTTTGGTTTCCCAAGGACTTAAGTTGACTTTTTATTCATTTTAAACCTTCAGGGACTAGTTTTGACACTTTGTGAAATTTGAGGGACTGAAACTGCCAATTATGCAAACTTTGTACGTTTTTCATTTGTTTTTGCATATTTTGTATTTGAAACATATAAAACACACTTTTAAGATATTTTAAGTATTATGATGCATATTTGAGTGTTTTTGTATGTTTTGGCAGTTCAGATTGATATAAAATGATGAGTATTTAGACACTCATCACCCATTATGACTCCAATATCTATTTGTTAAGCATGGGGAAAATTTCTATTACTTTATCAAACACACATATTCATGATGCTAGATTTGGAAAACATAAACTCACATTATCATACAAGACATTTTAGTCCATCAAAGGCATAAGACATGCAACATAGATTAGATATTACACATAATCCTAGCAACATACTATCTTAATACATAGTGGGTATCCATAGCAATCATAGCCTTATTTAAAGGTTCCCCATACGCTCTCATTTCTTGTGCTTTTGGGCGGCAACCTTGGCTAAATCTTCAACAACTTTAGTAAGCATTTTGAAGTTGTTATTGTAAGATAGGTGAAACTCCTTCATTTCTTCTTGAAGGTCCTTGAGATCATTCTCAATCTTGATTGTTTTTAAACAACATTTTCACTTACGTTCACGATCATTGTTTACCACATCAAGCTTTGGAGAGAGAGGATGCCCAATTTTGAACCACATAGGACCATCCCATATGCACTTCATCGTGTAGTTTCTCAATACTTGATTGTCATCACTAGTGGGATTTTCCCACTCATCATTAGGTTCTTCATCCACAACAATGGATTTTCCTTTGTAGTCACTTTTGATGAGTTATTCATATTTGGTAGTGAGGGTTTCTTTGTTATACAATTAAGATACTTTGTTAGAAAGGTGAAGGTAGAAAGTATGTGCATTATACTTTAGTGCTAAAAGGGTTTATATAGAGATGAAGAAGGGTGTTAGGTATGAAGAATGAAGTATTTAAGACTCCAATGATGTAGACTAAGTACTTTGATGCTTGAAAGGATGGCTAAAACATCTAAATCATGTACTTAGATGCTAGATCACATGTTACGGAAATGAATTATTCAAAAGGTGTCATTAGTAGTTTAGTTTGTATTTGATTGAGATTGGATGATCAAGTTAATCATGCTAGTTCCCACAATTAAGCATGCATGCACACTAATTTGTCAAGCCATGCATGATTCTTCCAATTATGGTTGGATGAGTATAGTTCATTGATCATTATTTTGGATTTTAAATGATTCTATTTAACATAATATAGAACCTACATCTCATCATGCATGAAACAAGTGCAAGTATTTCATGCAATTCATCCTAAGAATGTAGTTGTTTATGTTTAGAAATCAAGTGTATGTTTTATGATAAATACACAAACTAGATCCTACAAACCATCACACATGTATACAAAGTCAATATACAAGGCTTGATATCTCCATTTATAGTTCGTCGTGTAGTGTGTCGACTTTAATAATCCTTATTCGTTTACTTGCATTAACAAAATAAGTTTATAAGTTTTCGAATGAATCACTTAGTTTATTAAGTCTATATATTTGGTATTTTAGTTTGTTATGCAATACTATACCAAATTAAATCCACATGAATTCTCTTCAACTACGTAAATAGTTTGTATGTTTGCATAAAATCTTTTCTTTTCCTTCTACCCTAAAACACATAGCATGCAATTTTCACATAAATTGAACAAGTAGAGGTAGATATAAAATCTTCAACACAAGTGTAAGTTGTGATCTAAAATTTTATCTTGTCTTGGTAATTAGAAACAAATGACTTTTAATCCTAACAAGTGTAGTAGAGTATTTTGTGTCAAATTTCTTGTTCATAACACATATAGACATGTAGAATCTATGATATTATCAACCATTGTTTGAATAATGCATTGATAGATATCTTTCCTCTCGAAAAACATTATTCCTTCCATTCCTTCATATAAGTCCTAGTCACATAACCACATAAGCTCTAAGAGCATTTAAAAGGACCTTGCAAAAGACCGTCTAGACATATAACTTACCCTAAAAGATTGTTCTCCTAAGGTGCAGGTCAACCATGAACACCTAAAACTATCCATAAGGAATTTGGATTTTTGAAAAATGTCACGCCAAAACCTAATCTTGTTTAGTTTGTGACCTAAGTGTTCGCCTATTCAAGTCACCAATGAATTGTTCTATAGGATAACCCCTCGCTTCTTTGACTTTCTTAGGATTTCCTTTATCCAAAACATTAACTTGTAATGATGGCGACCTATATTGATCTTGAACTACTTGTTCATTGATCACATCATCTTCTACCAAAGGAGATGATTTAGGCTCGGGCAAACTCTCATCAAAGGTCACATTGAGGGATTCCTCAATCCTTATGTTTCCTTAATAAGCACTATGTATGCTTTACTAGTTTGAGAGTATTCTAAGAACACACCATTATACGACTTTAGGTCAAACTTGGTGAGATATTCTTTGGTGTTAAATATGAATACTTTACAACCAAATACCCTAAAGTATTCTAGGGAAGGCTTCCTATTTCTAAGTATCTCATAGGGTGTTTTATTAATGACCTTTCTAATGTAAACTCTATTAAAGATATAACACACGATATATAGGGTGTGACACCAAACTTTTGTGGAAGGATTGCTCGTTAAGCATTGCATGACTCATATTTTGTAACTTACGTGTGTTCTTTCAACAATCTCAAGAGATTGAGAAGTGAACGGGCCTGATAAGTTATAAGATATTCCATTTTGTTCACAAAAGCTTCCAAATTGCAATTTATCAAATTCACTAATATGATTTTTTTTATTGAAACAATAGAACAATCAAGTAGGTTTTCAAGTTTTTTCCTCAATATATCGAATTTTCCTAAAACTCCATCCTTATACTCTAAAAATGATACCCAAGTGTAATTTGAGTAGTCATCGACAATCTTCAAAGTGTAGAAGTTTCCTCCATAGCTTTGGATTGGAGATGGACCAAAAAAATCTAAGTGTAACAACTCTAAAACCATATTAGTTGACACTTCACTCCTAATTCTATTGTTTGCATGTCCTTGACTCCCTAGACTACAAGTATCATAATAATGTCTTTCAAAGCTCAACTTTGGTAAATTCCTTACTAGCTTGTTGGAAGCTAGATTTTGGACTAACCTCATATTGGCATGACCTAACCTCCTATGCCAAAGCATTGAGTTATCCACCATGGATGTAAGACATATGTGTTGTTTGGAGATATCTCCCAACTTGAAAGTATACAAGTTATTTCTCCTATGGTCTCTAGCTAACACTTTACCATTTTTACTAATAGTACAATCTACTTTAGTAAATTTAACCTCACAATCATCATCACTTAATTGACTAACACTAATCAAGTTAGAATTTAGACCGCTAACATGCTCAACATTGGTAATTCCTATGGAGTCATGAAGGACATTACCTCGACTGATGATTTTGCCACTAAGTTTGCTTTCAAATATGACTTGATTGCAGTCATACACCTTGTATGAAGTGAACAATCTCCTATTCCTGGTCATCTGTTTAGTGCAACCGCTATCCCCTATCCCCTCGTCCAGTTGTAGATCACATTTGAGGCAAACCTACAACCAAATATGCAATTAAAACTTTTGGTACCCAATGCTTCTTCCATTTTGGTTAGCATTTAAAGTGCGTAAGTTAAACGTTCTTAGATCTTAAAGCAAGACACACAATTTCTCAATATTGTATATGGAAAAAGTTTACCAAGGGTTGTATTGAAAATAATTTTGGTTTTGATATCTTGGTCTATAGTTTTGCTGTGTTTGGGGTCTAAAAACTCTTTGGTTTAGGTAGGAGTTGTCTCTCTTTTGATATGAGTTATATTGATAGTGTGATGATCTTTGATTATTATAAAAGTTTCTTCTTGAAGATGATTGATTATTTTGAAAAGAAGGTCTTTGATTATATAAGTTTGAAGGTCTCACATTAGGTATAGGTAGGAGAGGTCTATGGTCGACTCCAGCTTGTGTGTATCCAAGATTAATATGAGAACCCGAGTTGTAAAATTGTTTCGGGGTTCACTTCTTATAGTGGGTGCTTGATTACCTCGTGTATTTACAAAAGGAGTTTGAGGAACAATTGGTTTAACAAAATTATTTGATAAATCTCCAATTTTTCTCAGACTCTTGGCACGCTGGTGGTGTGCTGGCGCTTCACCAGTGTGTTAGGTTTAGAAAAATTTAAAGTTTCATTTTTGTTAGCTTTTACAAACACTATTGGTTTTTTTAGACTCTCGGAAGTGGTTTTCTCATGTTTTGAAAATCCAAGACCTTCCTTATTTGGGACACTTTTTGACGACTTAACATATCGTCCAAAACATTGCTACTTTTCTTAAATTTTGAAAAGCCTAATGACTCCTTTTAAAGTTTAGATATTTTGTCATTTAAAGAGTCAACTTCAAGCGTGAGGGTCTCACGTCCTTTAGACGGTTCAAGCACCTCTTTGCGATGAGTAAGAATCTTTTCTTCTCGTTGAAGTTCATAAATTTTCTCATTAAGTTTAGCATGCTCTTATTCAAGAGAGCATTTTTCCTTAACAAGTTTTTCAAAGGTTTTCGTAAAATTCTCATTAAATTTTGTTTGTTCCTAATTATCCTTTTGCAATTTATGAATATCTAAATTATTATTAGAAATACGAGAGTTAGGTGATATGTCATTTGTTCCAATTGCCATAAGACACATTGCTTCTCTATCGGGTTGATCACCATCTTCAATATCACTTCAAGCTCCTCCAATGAATGCTTTGTTCTCTCTAGGCTTTGGACAATCACTTATGAAGTGACTCTTGTCATCACAATTAAAGCATCCGTATTCACGCCTTGAGCTTTCACCAACCTTGTTGTCAAAGCCTCGACCTCTTCCAACCTTATTTTTTCTATCATTACCACGGTTACCAAACTGATTACCACGCCTAAAGTTACCGCCTCTTCTACAGAACTTTCTAAAGTTCTTAGCCATTAAGTTGAACTCTTCGTCATCTTCATCGTCTTCATCACCGCTTCCTTTTTACTATCACTATCATCAATAGTTTGATCCTTAGTGACTTTAGCTTTTAGAGCTAGAGACTTAACCTTTTTCTTTTTCTCTTTGGAAACGAGCTTATCGTTCGCTAGGATCATTTCATACACTTTAAGGTTGCCAATTAGGTCATCAAGAGGAAGTTCTGCCAAGTTCTTGGCCTATTCAATATCCATCACCTTTGGCCGCTACTTCACCGGAAGAGCTCGAAGAAACTTTATTACGTGATTCTTATTGCTATAGCTTGGATCTAGAGATGTTAAGCTTGTAACAATAGTATTGAACCGTGTATAACCACTATCAACGGTTTCTTCGTCTGAGATCAAAAACTTTTGTTGAATGAGTAAGTCGATCTTGCAATCTTTGACTTTTGAGTTACCTTGATGAGTAACAATAAGTGTATGCCAAATCTCCTTTGCGGTTTTGCAAGTATAAACTCTCTCGAACACCTTTCGAGGTAAGGCGTTCTAGATCATTATCTTGGCTTCATTATTTTTTCCAAGCTTCTTTTTCTCTTAAACATATAAATCCAAGTATGACTTTCCAACCTTCAACTTTGTTTCAGGGTCTTGCACCATGAAAACAAAGTTGCCATTTTGAATTATCTCGCGCAAGGCAATATCTTTAGACCTAACATAAGTCTCAAATCGGGCTTCCCTAGAACAAAAGCCATCGGTCTCTAGCAAAGGTGGTGTTTGCATAAAACACCTCTCAAAATAGTTCTCTTGAGCCATGGATCTATACTCAACTTTTTCAAAAATTTAGGTAGGATTTTCAAATTTTTGAAAAAGAAGTTTTACTTTAAGACGACTTTTTGGGAAGGTTTTAACACTCAAAAACTTGAGTATCCCACTCTGATACCAATTGTAGAACCGTAAAGGGGGTGAATACGGTTTTTTCGGCTTCTTCGACGTTAATTAACTTCAACCCTCAAAGATCAACAAGTGGTTATACAATAACAAACACAACCACGAGCACAACCAAAATATATAAACAAAGTAATAGACACCACGATATATACTAGTTCGGGATGGGGGATTTCTACCATCTGTACTTCCATTTGCGAATCCACAATATGATACTATTCACTAAGTATAATCCTTTCGGTGGACTACAAAATGTTATAATTTCACTCCACCGATATGCACAAAGATCGGTGTTCACAAAGAAGAGCTACTTCCAATGGGTTTCCACCCTCGGAAACCACCCAAAAGATCTCTCAATTCGACTTCCCACAAAGACTTCCCACCAGAAGTATCAAACCTCAACTAGATCTCCAAAGATCTAGGCTTGGTCACCAAGACACAAGACTTCCCTTACAACCAAATCGAATGAATAAATGTTTGATTTTTAATCAAGTCCTAACCTAACCTAGAGACTCGATTCAAGTAGAAAGAGCATAGAGAAGAAGACCCTCGACACAATCACAAGAGTGGTTTAGGTTCTTGTGAGTCTTCCCTTGTAGAGAATATGTTCTTTCCAATATGATAAGAGAGAAAGATTAAAGAGAAAGAATGAATGGCAAGGGGTGAGGAATACAAGAGACAAGGTGGGGTATTTATAGTCCAAAGTCCAAAACATGAAAAACTTTTCCGAGGCTGGCACGCTGGCTGGCATGTCGGATCACCAACAGCATAAAGGTATTTCATGGGAGTTTTGTATTTTAACTACCCGACCTTGCTAAACCCCTAATTGTTCACACTTTTGACCTTTCTATTATTCATCCTTATGGTCAATAAACTCAAATAGTAATTTTATAAAAATCATTTTGGGAAGTGTTTAAAAGAACGTGTTGGGTATACCCAATTTTCAAAGAGAGAAAGAGAAAGGGATGATTGGATAGGGGTATATTAGGTATTACTCACATGACATATATAAGAGAGAAAGAATATGACATGAAATATTCCTTTCTTGGAAAGGAAGTGTGGATGTTGAGACAGAGAGAGGAAGGGAAGAATTTGAATTTGAAATTCAAATTCTGAGAAAGAGAGATTAGACTTAAAGATGGTTAGGTTAGATGAGTTGGCATGCTTAGGAGAAAAAAAATATGCGAATGGAATATGCTTTACATGGAGAGAAAAGGTTAATGTTTGAAACGCAAATGTAGGATAAGGTTGTGTGGTGGAATTTAGTTGGCATAGATGTGATGGGGAGCGTTAGGAAAGATTCGAATTTGAATTTGAAATGTGAGAGGAGAGAAGAGATAAGATAGGTTGTATGTGAGGGAGGTGAGTTTTATAGATGTGAAGGTGATGTGATGCGGAGCCTAGGGCTTTGATTCAAATTTGCATTGTGAAGTGTGTGAGTTGACAAGTATGTGAAGGAAGGAATGTGAGTAAGTATGAGAAGATGAGTTGTAAGGATGAGAAGGTGATGTGATGGGGAGCTTTTGGTTTAAAATTCAAATTTTAAATGTAGGATAAGGTAGTGTGTGGGGGAGAAGGTTTGTAAAAGAGTGTGTGTGAAATTTGAATTCAAAATGAATGTATGTGAGAGTAGTGAAGTGGAGAGAGAATAAATAGGAGAATGTGGTGATGTGTTTGAATTTTGTTGGTTAAGAGGTAATGTAGTGAAAAAGAGGTTGATGTGGAGAATGTGGGAATGTTGAGGAACAAGAAGTACATTCAAGTACAAAGAATGTAAGGGAAAATTAAGAGAATGTTGAGGATAAAGTTTGGAGGATTTTTGAAATGATTTGAATGTTTATTTAGTGTAGGTGTTAATCAAAGGATTGATTAAGGCTTTAATCACATTGTCATTAAGAAAGAAAATATTTGACAATGATGATTATGGGTTGTATTTTGGATATGAAAATCAAAGGATACCCATAAGTTCAAATAACTCAACGTCAAGTATTTACAATATCACAATTCGTGATTTTCCACAACTTGACATAATCAATAATCATCTTGATTCAAACAAGCTAAGTGCTTTGCATCATAGTAAAGCATATCCCATAACGGACCTTTGCCTTTGTTTGACCAATAAGGGAGTAAACCCGTTACGTGATTAGAGAAGACGTAAACACGGATTATGGTCATATGAATACTTTCACTTGATGTCACGTGAAAGATATGAGTTTCCTAGGTTTACAAAAGCTTTGGCTAGAGGCGTTTAGTAAAATACTTGAGTTGACATTTTGCCAAAAATGGGAGGTTGTGATTTTAAGCCCTCTAAATCTAAAACCCGTTTCGAGAGTTCCCAATGAAGCACTTATCATATTCATACCTGTAGTGAAAGATGGTTAAGGGGAAATCCGAGTTTGAAAAACCGTAATGACCAAAATAGAAGCCTTACGTGTTGCCCGCATGCCTTAGTGCCAGCAGCGCGCCAGACCTAGTTCTTGGGTGTTTTTGGTTTTTGGCTAACGTTTGTGATTGTATATGTTGTGAAGGTTTATTTGTTATCATTAAAACATAAGGAGACCTAATCAATGTTGTCCAACAGAAATCATTAAATATGTTTAATGAAGTATGTGTATCAAAGTAATAGTAGTTGCCATAAACCAATTGTTCTAGACTTGGTTAGAATATATGAACAGTATGTGGTAAGTATAGTAGAACAAGCCGAAACTTATGTGCCAAAGTGATTAACCCAATGAATGCTATTAGTAGTAAAAGCTAGCTAACGTTATGTGTTAAAGTGCACTATCATAGGTTAGCCGACTATTGATATTAAGTGTATATATGTATGCTGTGTGTTTGGGTGGTCAAGTTACGCTCATGGAATGCTTACATGTTCATAAGGTGAGTAACGGACTAATTTAACATGTTTTATGCGATATGATTAGAACGATATGTTTAACATATGTATGAATGCTCCTAGTTGCAATATGTTTGAATGCTCCTAGTTGCATTTAGTTATGGTAAAGTGTTTATAACGAATTAGTAGTAAAGTATAGATGTCGAGTGTCTAAACATTTGCACCAAATGCTCATGTTACCCCAATGCTACCTAAATGCCTGTGTTACCCAACGCTCATGTTACCTAATGCTCATATTACACCAAATGCTTAGTGGACATTGGTTGCTGAAAGTAGACACCATAAAAATAGTTTAGAAACGCGGACACAAAAGCAGTAAATGTGCCGAAAGTGGGCACACGTGATTTTATTATGTTTAACATATGTTTATTCATTTAGTAGCCCTGTTTACTCACTAAGCTTTATGCTTACAATGTTCACGTTTTTTTTATTATTTTGAAGCCTGCTAAATATATTGTTTTATAAAGTTTGAGTATCTTTGCCCATCGTCAGAAGGTTAACACCGACCTTTCATGGGTTGTGCAGTTGCACAATTAATAATTTTCCTAGTGTATTTGATGTATAAAACACCATTTGAATAAGGGAAAATTCCCGAAATAGACCAGTTGTGTAATACCCCCAATTTCATGAATGCAGCGGAACTCAAACTAAGTGTTACTTCATGGCACAACAGTTATAACGATAGAAAAGGAACTCTAATCGAGTCATTTTAAAAGATTTATCATTCGAATTATATAAATATCAGAGTTTACAAAATGAGGTCCCAGTAGTTTCACAGTTTTCAAATTTGCACCTCGCTTGCCACTATCCTCACGGTGAGTTTGTAGCCCCATTTTTCTTGATTGTTTTATAAAACATTGGGGGAGATACATGCTATGTTTTTGCGGATACAAGTATTATAAAAATGTATGCAGAATTGCATGTGTTTATTATTGACTAAGTACCTTTATTGTCAACTAAGTCCTTGTTTATCATGAACCATTAATTACTTAAGTGTAGGCGCGAATATTATGAATAGGCCTATTGGATTGACCAATCCCGTTTGTGTTAGCCTGGTAGGTAACCAGACGCACTATATTTGAAGATGTGAGGTATTTGGCAAGATACTTGTAGGGCAAATTGTTATCAATTATATTCCGTTTATTTTAGCCGGTTAGGTAACCAGACGCACTATAATTAATGTTGTGTTAAGGCATTGGTGACATGATCTTTGTGCAATAATAAATTGATTTTGACTTTGTATGTTGTACAACAGTCATTTAAAAAATGAACTCTTGTGTGCTGTTGTTATTTAAATAAACTTTATGAACTCACCAACCTTTGTGTTGACACTTTAAGCATGTTTGTCTCAGGTCAATAATGAACGAGGCTAGCACGAAGGAGCACGGATACTCAAGAAGGCTATAAATTTTATTATCATTCGAAAACTTATTTAATGTAATTTGTAAACCTTGAAACTACCGGTACATCATTTTGTAAACTCTGATATTGATATAATTCGAATGATAAATATTTTAAAATGACTCAATTAGAGTTCGTTTCTGTTGTGTGATGAGTGTGTAAATACTCATCATTTTTGTCGTATCTGAACTGCCAAAACATCCAAAAACACTCAAATATGCATCAAAATACTGAAAATATCACTGGATTGTGTTTTATATGTTTCAGATGCAAAATGAATAAAAACAGATGAAAAATGAATAAAATTTGCATAATTGGAAGTTTCAGTCCCTCAACTTTCAAAAACTTGTCAAATCTAATCCCTGAGCATTTATTTTGGAAGAAAATTCACCAAAGGTCCTTTTGAAATCATAAGTTATCATATTTAGTCCTTTGGTGAAAGATTTGAAAATTTACAATTTTGGTCCCTGGACTTTCAAAGTTGGCAAAAATGGTCCCTAGGAATTTAAAAATTGGAAAAATCAATTGTCCTTGTACTATTCATCTATGGCAAATATGGTCCCTGAGTGAAGATTTTGGAGAAATTACAAGTTTGGTCCCTCAACTTTGAAGATTTGGCAGATTTGGTCCTTGGATTTTTAAAATTGCAAAAGTGGTCCTTGGATAATTCAAGCTTGGCAAAACTCACCCTTTGGAATACTTTGGAAAATTTACACATCCGGCCCTTCAAATTCAGAATTTACATTATAGGTCCTTGTGTTAACTCTAAAACCAAACGGATCCCTTTATTGTTTCTAGTCCAAGTCCAAACCAAAAATACCAAATCCAAAATCCAAATACAACAATCCAATACCCTCACCACCCCTGATCCATACCTGAGCCCAACTTTCAAAAGCCCAAACCTCACGTTTTAATAACACAGGGTCAAACCTGTGGTCAAAACCACCCTCACCCTTCACCCCTTCCCTCCAATACCACTCCCTTCCCTGCAATACCACCTCCACCATCACCACTTGACCTACTCCACCACCCACCTTATCCCTCCACCTTATTACACATCCCAAGGGCATTAAATGCCACCTGCAACACCCTCACAGACCCCAACTTGCAATTTCCAATTTTCCCGCCAAATCCATCCAATGGCTTAGATTGAAGTTCAGACATCCAAAGGCTCATATGAGTGATGGGAAATGTTCAAAGGGATTATGAATGCAATGGTTTAGAGCTTCGTTTTTGGGGCGTTACATAAATAGTTGAAAAATAAAAAATAAAGAAAGAAGAAGAGAAGGACGCATGGAACAGTGTGGATTATGAATGCAATGGTTTAGAGCTTCGTGGGAACCTTTAGGTTTAATTTGAGAATGGTTTGGGTGCTATGGTTTTGTTTGAGCAAAGCACCATTGTAAGTCCAATTTTCAAGTTTACTGTTCATCAGCTTACTTGCCTATTTCTATGCTTATTACTGTTTCTTTAAAAATACTCATGCTTTCTATTGCTTGTGTGCTTATTTCATTAGATTTGGTGTCTTAGTTTAACCTTAGCTTACAACAGTCACATTTTAGCCTTCCATAGCTTATGCTTATTTGCTTTTTCAAAGTGCTTATTCATTGTTGAAAATTGCTTTTTCAGTATTTATTAGGATAGAGGAATCATTTGTGTTCAAAATTATGGCTTAAAACAACTTTTGATAGTTAAAATGGAAAACTGTTGAACCCAAAGGTGTGTTTGGCACAGTGGTTTTCACCATTGTGCATTAATTCTTTGTTGTTGTTTATGACTCAGACATCATTCTTAGTTTTAAATCAGGACAGTCCAATCATAATATGGGTAGTTTTTAAGTAACAAGTTAAAATTACTTTAAATCTCTAAAATATGCATAACTGTTAGGATTTTTGAGTACCAATCTTTCATTTTAGGTTTAGAATCTGTTAATCTAGCTTGTTTTAGCTTCAATTTAACTTAAAACATTACATTAAGCAACCTAGGTCCATTAGAAATCCACAAAAGTCAAGGTGGTGCAAAATCTTTCAAAGTCAAAATTGCACTTTTTGGCAGAAAGTCAAAATTTCCAGGAATTGTTTAGAATTTTGTGTCTAGATTCAAGCCCTGAAACTTTTACATGATGTAGTCTACCACCTCAACTTTGAAATCCCATAATCAGCATAATTTTGTGATTTTTTGTGTGGGCCGCACAACCCCTTAAACACAGCTGCAGGGGGTATCACTTCCCCTGCTGCAGCAACACCACCATCGCCCAACTTCTGTGGGTCCCACAGAGATCCACAGTGGGCCCCACACCCTCCCCTTTGGTTCTTTGGACTCATAAGCTGCCCACCTTTCTAGTTGTATCAAGCTTTTGGGCTCAAGACCCCTGGGACCCACCTAGAATCCCTCTTGTAATCTTTCCCATTTATGTGTTGATGCAAGTGTTCCAAGTGCTTATTTGCTTATCTGTGGTATTTTCTTGTTGATTATTGCTTACTTCTGTCCACTTAGATATTCTAATCCATAATCCACCCTTGTGGACCCCACATAAGCTTATTTCCTTCAAAAGTAAAAGAAAGTCAACTATTAAGCATTTATGTGTTCATTTTGCTTATTTTTAAGTTATAGAAAATTGTTTTTACAAAAGTTCTTTGTTTTTAAGTATAAAATAGTTTTCCAAAAGAAAAATCAGAAAAATCCAATTTAAAATTAAGTGATAGTTTCTATTTAATATTAATTATCTTTTTAGTTTTCCTTTTTAGCTTTTTATTAAGTAATTTGCATTTTTATATTTTTCTTAATTTTCTTTTATATCAAAGTATTTTTGGTAATTTTTTCAGATTTTTATATTGTTATCTAGTATTTATTAGAACTAAATATAGTTTAAGTAATAATTAATTAATATTTAGGTATTAAATAGCATAATTAGTTTTTATTAAGCACACCCTAGTTTTTATAATTTTCCTAGCTTTTATATCAATTAAGATAATTTTAGGAATTTTTCTAGAATTTTTACTATTCATTTTCTATTTTTTTGAATTTAATAAGTTTAATTAGTAATTAATTATTAATTAAGATAATAATTAGTAAAATAGTCTAAAAATAATTTTTGTAAACTTTTTATAATTTTTATTAGGATTCCTGAGATGGTTAATTAGTTTTATAAATTTTCTCAGAATTTTCTAAGTCATTTTGTTATTTTTAGTAATTTAAATTAATTTAATTAGTTTAATTAATATTATTAGTATTTAATTAATAGAAAATCCAAAAAAAGATAAAAATAGGTATTTTTAGTTTCTAAACTTATTTTAAGTCATTTTAGAATTTTAAAAATTAAATTTGCAATTTTCTAGCTTAAATTTGTAATATAAATCTTTTTAGTTTAAGTTAAATAGTTTTAAATTAAATAATTAAATAGTTTTTATTTAAATAATTAATATTAAATAATAAAATAATTAAAAAAATATTTTTCTTTTTAATTTAATTTTCTTTTAATAATTAAGTTTGTAAAATTTTTATTTGCACCCCCTGTAGTTGTAAATTGTTTAAATCTCACTTTTTCTTCTGTCTGTAATCGTTTTTGATTTATAATTTGCTTATGTTTGTTTATATCTGTGTTCCTGTAATTGTTAATATTATTTTATTTGCTTAAATACCAAGTAATCAGTAGTATAATCAATTCCAAAACTTTATTGGTTATTGTCCTCAGTACCACTCATTCCCACAAACGTTTTCAAGCACCATTTCAATATCGTCGGGACATAACGACCCGGGGAAACTCTATACTATCCACGGAGCATTGACCTTAGACTGTTTGACTTTGTTGACCAATTCACTTGGTTAATATTATCTGACGGTTTAGGCTCAATCATTGTGCCATGAAGTAACACCCAGTTTGATTTCCGCTGTGTTTACGAAATTTGGGGTGTTACAAGTTGCGCCTGGGCACATCACTTTCGAGACCCTTTTTGTTGGTGATCCGAAATTAGACAGTGGGCAACTGCCACATTGGGCAACTCATCCCCCTAAGTGACAAGTGTGACTTTACTGATTACGAGGTGCTGAGTCTTAGGGCAACTGGTGTACTTTTTGGGCAACTGCTATGAGTTACCAAATTTTAGTAGTTGGGTAGTGCAAGTTACCAAGGCAACCGGTCTAAAAAAACAGGCCCAAAAAAATATCTCGGAAGTGATGTGCCCATGTGCAACTAGTCTATTTTGGGAATTTTCTCTTTAAATTATTACCAATCATATTTTGACAAGTGGGAAATACATCAATAAAACTACCACATCATTACTTAGTAGGAGTAAATGACCATTTTACTCTTATTGTAATTCATCGAGGGAGGTAATGTGCCAAACATTTGCTCTTATTTAGTATAAATTTTTGTTTGACGAATGATTTGAGTTTGTTTAACTGGCATGATGTTGAAGTTGATGTTGTCTAAATTTAACTATTGATGTAATACTTTGGACATTATGCATGTTTAATAGCACGTAATGCCCCTTAAAGAATTGTTTTTCCGGATATCCTTATTTAATATTTAAAAATGAATTACATGTGTCATTGCTATATTTATAATCTCTTGTATTTATTTTCATGTCATAAGAACCCCTGGGGCAGTGCTTTGATTTTGATATTTATATTCATGTTAATAATTATTTTTGTCACATTTTATTTTAAAATCTATGTAAAGCGTTAAACTGATAAAGAGGAATAACAAGAGTCGTTATTTAACGTGAATAGTAAAAGAAATTCTTCTCCAGACATCCTTACTAAATCTCATAAATAAGAATAACAGGAGTCTCGCATATGTATAATATCGTATATGTTTTTACATATCATAGTAACTCGTACTTTCTTTTTGAAATATATAAATAATATTTATAATAACAATACTATTTTTTAGAAAAAGAAAATATAAAGTCTATCAGCTATAATGTTTAAGGGATTATTTATTATATCTTCAAAGTTGTTAAAAAATGCAAATGGATAAATTTACTTAATTTTATATCATTTATTTAAAATTTAACAAATAAACTTTTATTAATTACACCATCTTTTTTAAGTTTAGTTTTTACATAATCAACATATATTTATTTTTATATATTTTTGGCTAGATGAAATTTAGTTTGATTTGATTAAATTGTTTCAATTTTGACATTCTATTATTCAATGATAATTCAATTTTGCCACATGACAAAATGATGCACTTCCATTTATCCAATTTTAATTGCTTAAACATCCATTTTCAACTTTTTGTAAATCTTTGATTACAAAAGAGATGGTATCTATAATTATGGCAAATTGTTGTTTATACTCTTTGCCTTTAATTTTATTAAGCGATATTATACTATATATCTAAAAGGCAGAAATTTGCTACAGGACAACTACAGTGGCCTAACACTGTAGCTACTACAGTGGTTCAAACAGTAACCGACTAAAATAGTTCCTGAGGTGTAACTGACTTTGCAAGTTAGGTCCTTTGGGGACTAAAAATGTAACACACACATAATTTTAGAGACTTTTTCGGTAAAAATAAATAATATTTCTAAAATTAATTTTTATAAAAATAGTCCTTTGGTTTATTGATCTTTTTCAAATTTAGTCCTTAACGACTAACTTTTAAAGAAGATTTAGCAACTCATTCCCGCAGTAACGTGCGGGCCTTCCCACTCGTTTTTATTTATTTATTAAAGCTAGCAATGTGATATAGATAAAGAATTACCAGTAATTACAATTTGGCACACCCATAGACGGGTTCAAAACTAACACACATGATTGAATTTTCCTACTTCTTTGTGATGTGACTGATGTCCACAAGTGTAAAAGAAATTCTATATCATCACCTTATGTGTCCTTCTCGGTGTTTGATACCAAAGCATAACCATGTCACGTAAATACCATGTGGACAAAGTAGTTTGAATGATAGCATCAGAATTTAATTTCTGTGTAGGGTATGTATACATATGACCCTTCAAGTGTTAGTAGCCTAATAATCGAATGTAGACCATATATTGCCCTATTGGTCGTTGGTGAAGAAGTGGTTTAATTCTACTGATTAGTTAAATGGAAAGTTAAATTCATATTTAGATATTAGAGTCATACCGATTTTTTTGTGCTACAGAATTACATATACGTATGGATTGGGACTTGTTTACTGTGATTGTTATGTTTTATCTAGGTTTACAAGATGCTAAGGAACAAAATCGAGACCACATATGATGTGCATGTATGCACGTATATACGTTTGACCATTTGCAAAAAGAATTAAATTCCTTGTACAAGACTTCAACCGTTTAAAATCATATGTTACGTATTTGTTTGACCAGAAGAAAGAATAATATATTCTAAACGAAAATAAAATAAATGGTGCTTTCGCCTTTCTGCGCCACTTTGAGTGCACTAGTGGCAAATATTTTTTTTTTCTATAGGTGATAAATAGACAAGAATCTTTGGCCCAAACATCAATGGTTTTTGCAATTATTGTGAGATATAAGATATATGAAAAATGATCTAAAGGTGTAACTTGTATTCTTACATCGACTTTTTTTTTTTTTTTAACTCGTGCCTTACGGGCAAGAAGATATCTCGGCGTTGGTGTCATCCTTTGAATGGCTAATAAATGGTTGTAGGCATGATGTTGAAGGATTACGAGGACTAAGGCTGCCCACAGAAGAGCATGTCGACCGAGTAGATCGACCGATTTCAGTCGGTCGCGACCGAGAAGATGGAAAAAAGAAGGCGATTTGGGTCGAGATCAAGACCGAGTATCAGACACACATAAAAACAACACTCACACTTTCTAATTAATATTAATAAGGTCGACTTTACTGGGGCACCGAATCGCTTGCAGGTCGTTGGAGAGAGAAAGCTGACGTGGCAGAGAAAAAGAGGGGGATTGGGTCGCCTTACTGTGGCCAGCCTAATCAGTGACTGTTGGTCATTCAGAGAATAACCAACCAAACTGTGAGACTTTTTTAACATGTGTCTCTGAAACATAAGTTAGAAAAACCGTGCTTACATTAAATCTACTGATTAGATTAAGAAGTGCAACAAAAGTCAATTAAAAACATGATATATCAGAAACATGTCAAGACTAGAATGATCAGGCTTATACTTCATTTGTCTTAAAATAATTGTCCATCGATAAAAAATACACAATTAAAAAAAAGAAAAAAAAAAAGTAATTATTATTGCTTTCTTTCTCTCTCTTATTTTTGCAGAATAACAGTTTTACCGTTAAGTAAGTAATTAATCTATAATTTAAAGTTTATAATATTTATTTCAGTTAACGGTAATATGGTAAATTCAATAAAACTTCCATCTATTTTTAGTATTAGTCAATTAAATTGGGACATACAAAAAAAAAATAAAAAAATAAAAAAATGTGGACTATTAATTTGAGACGGAGGGGATAATAAAGTTTGTGTTATGTAAAGTCGTTGGTGGCTTTTAAAGCTACCTAAAATGCCGTCAACTAACAACCGATAGAGTGCTCGAGTTTTGCTTTCATTTCTTTTTCAACCTGATGTGAAACAAGAAGGATAATTGAGAGGATAGTTTTATTCAAGGGATATACACCTCTTGCAAGTTTCAGTAAACTTCATTAAACATAAACTAGGGGCATTTGTTTAAGCTTATTTAGGGTACTAGCTAGCTTATTCAAATCAGCTTATAATCTTTCGCTTCTTTTATGCTTATAGGCTTATTTCCTATAATGAAGTCATAATATGATGGCAAGTCAAAAACTAAATCGAAAAAATGAGCTTAACAATAAGCTTTAAACAAACACATCACTACATTCTAACCTACCAAACTTTCGTAAAACATAACCCATTCAAAGAGTTGATATTAATATATATCTCATATTTGTCATATATCTAAATAACCAATCTTAACCATTCATTTTTCATCTACATTAATAAAAAACAATTTTTCACATTAAAAAAAAAAAAAAAACATATCTTACAAACGGTAAATCTCCAAGCTACAAAATATCCTCGCGACGAGAATTAAATTATCTATCTATAGATATGCAATTCTCTATACTTTTGACGAACTTTCTATTTTAAAAATTTCCGCATAGAAAAATCATAATCATATGTGATTTGGCAAAATCACATATGATTTGTTAATCAAATCACATGTGATTTTTACAAATCACGTGTGATTTTTTTGTGCGAAAAAAAAAATAAATAAAAAAATAAAAAATCGTCGAAAATATATAGAAATGCATATCTATAGAAATATAATTTAATTCTCGTCATAATAATATAATTTTTTTCGCGTAGTGATTAACGGTTTGCGATATATATATATATATATATATATATATATATATATATATATATATATATATATATATATATATATATTTTAAATGGTGAAAGTTTTGTTTTTTTTTTTTTTTTTTTTTTTTTTTTTTTTTTTTTAATCAGCTAAGATTGATTCACTAAATATATGAAAAATACGAGATTTGTATTAAACGTTTGCCACCCATTCAAATGACTTAAAGTTATGGTTAATAACCGAATTGTGGACGCCTCTAAACCAAATGCGGGAATAGAGAAATGACCTCCAATCAGTTTGGGCCCACATGTTACCTTTTAGAAGCCTGTAATGAATAGCCCACATGTTACCTTTTGAACCCCAACTCAATCATAAATCACATGCACAATTGCTCTGTAGTCCTGTATCTTCAAAATGATTGAGACGATTAGACCATATGTGTAATTATAAGCAGTGGCGAAGCTTGGATTTTGTAAGTGGGGGGTCGGGATCTAAATTTTATTTTTCCTAAGGCTATATTTCAAGTATACCGAAATTTTTGGGGGGTCGAAACCGAATATACTGAAATTTTTCTACACGAAAACTATATACCCCCTACATCGCAAAAAAAATTTCGGGGGGTCGGGCGCCCCCCCCCCCCCCCCCCCCGGCCCCTATGAAGCTTCGCCCCTGATTATAAGTTTAAGAAAGATTACAGTAAAACCTCTATAAATTAATACTCGATAAATTAATAACCTCAATAAAATTAATAATTTGTCCAGTCCCAACTTGGGACCAGTACAAATTTGGATCCCAATCGATAAAATAATAAGATAATAATTTTTTTGAAACCCTAATGTATATATATTAGTCCCAACAAAAATATAAATTAATAATTACTAAACATTTCATATATATGTATATGTGTGTGTGAGAGATACACTTCAAAATCCTAAGATTGTTTAGTAAAAAATAAATTCATTGTCAATTGTTAAATTTATATTGAGTTTATCTAAAAATCTCCTTATTGCACTAAAGTATTAATTTTATTTTCATTAAGTATGAATATGATTTTAATTGGAACTTATTTTTCAAATTTATTTTTCATCTATAACAAATATACATTGTAACTAGTATATTACATTTGAAAATTTAAAGACCATATGTAAAACTTCTTTAAATTAATAAATTATTAATTTATCGATATAATAATATCTCGCTAAATTAATAAAATGTCTCGGTCCCAACACTATTAATTTATAGAGGTTTTACTGTAAGTCCAAGTAACAACAATAAAGGTAGATGTAATGAAAAAGTAAATAACTAATACATGCATAACAATTTAAATGATTTAAGCGCATAATTAGACATAATTTTAGTTATGGCATTCTCTTAAGAGTTTACACAAGCAAAAATTAAAAGATTAGAGTTAGTTACATAAACCGTTCTTGTGGTTTGTCAGATTTTACGGAGCTTGTCCTTGTCCTTTTTTTTAAGTGGGTCATGATGTCCTTGTGGTTTTTTATTTTTACGGATCTTGTCTAATTTTTGACCAAAGTCCAAACGACCGTTAAAAAGGTCCTAACTTGACATTGATGGACTAACGTGAGGGCTAACCTTGTAATTTGGGTTTTCCCTCTCAAAACACAAACCGCAAGGACGATTTATGTAATTTGGGGCTTATGTACTAACCGAATTTTTAGTACGTTTTGTGTGTTTTTTTTATGTCTTTGTACGTTTTCATACGTTTTTTCGTCTATTTTTGTATGTTTTTATAAGTTTTTATACATTTTTGAACGCTTTTATACGATTTTTGTATGTTTTTATACGTTTTCGTCCATCTTGTATGTATTTTTTGGTTTTTTTTTGTTTTCATCCGTTTTTATATGTTTTAATAGGATTTTTGTACGCTTTCATACGATTTTTTTTCGTTTTTGGACATTGTTATACGTTTTTATAAGTTTTATATGTTTTCATCTGTTTCTATATGTTTTGGTACCTTTTATACAATTTTAGTACGCTTTTATACGTTTTTATATGTTTTCGTCCGTTTTTGTACTTTTTCATCCTCTTTTATACTTTTTCATCCATTTTTTAATGTATAATACGTTATTTTATGTACGTTTTTATTCAAAAAGTAAAAAAAAAACGGATAAATATGCAAAACAAAAAAAAGCGTATGAAAATGGATGAAAAAGTACAAAAACCGTATAAAGCGTACAAAAACGGACGAAAACGTATAGAACGTACAAAACCGTATAAAAATGATGAAAACGTATTAAAACGTACATAAACGGACGAAAACGTATAAAAACGGATATAAAAGTATAATAACGTCCACAAACAAAAAAAATCATATGAAAATGGATGAAAACGTACAAAAATCGTATAAAAACTGAGAAAATGTATAAAAACGTACAAAAATCGTATGAAAATGTATAAAAACAGATGAAAACGTATAAAAACTTATAAAACCATACAAAAACGTTTGAAAACGTATAAAGACGTAAAAAAAAAAAATACAAAAACGCATTAAAAAAATATCGGTTAGTACATAAGCCCAAAATTTAAGTATAATAAAATGAAAAAAATAATAATAAATAAAATAAGGTTTATTTATTTATTTATTTATTTTTTTAAGAATAAATTATAAATCGTTCTTGTGATTTGCATTTTGAGAGGGAAACCCCAAATTACAAGGTTAGCCCTCACGTAAGTCTATCAATGTCAAGTTAGGACCTTTTTAACGGTCGTTTGGACTTGGGTCGAAAATTGGACACGATCCGTAAAAAAAATCACAAGGACATGACCTGCTTAAAAAAAAGCGCAGGAACAAGATCCGTAAAATCCGGTAAACCACAAGGACGATTTTTGTAATTAACTCAAAAGATTATGAACAATTACGATAGTATACATTTTCACATAGCCACAATAATTTCACTTTCATCATTCGCGGACATGAACCCACAACCTCTTAGTCCGGTACATAACCATGTAACATGTCCAACCAGATGAAAGACTGGTGTAAGTATGTAGGCTTTATTGTTAACAAAGAAACACCATTTAAAATTACAAAATTTACAAACTAATGTTCTCGACTTTGGTCATCCAGTGTTTACATGGTGAACAACAATATTACACTTCACATAATAATATGTACATTATTAATCTCAAATAGTAGCATCTTGTACATTGCAAATACCATACAAGATACAATCTCACAAACATTAATACATCAATGGGAAATTTTGTTAAATTACAAAATAAACATAATTAATATATAAAAGTAGTTTAAGTCTTTTAGGGTACTCCTTAGTACTCCAATCTTTATGGATCATGCACTAATAAGATAGTCAAGAGGCTCTAAAGAAATGAGCTCTTCACGGGAGACCTTTCCATAGCTTTCATCAAATTAGCTATGAACCCTAGCAATTTTGCCTCCCCTCTTGGCCTCTGCCGATGCTCTCATTTCTTCGGCTTTTTGATGCGCTTTTGCTATCTCATTTTCCATCTTTTCCACTGCTCATACTCACTTCTCTTCTAGCTTTCTCTACATAAACAAAAGAGTGAAACAAAAGAAAGTTTGATCATGACGTACAACTTTAGCCGAATATAGCATGTAGAACTTGACCTATCATCTATAGCTATTAGATTGATGTGGGTTAGAAGAGGTCGATTAGAGGTGTGTCTTACTTTTAATGTGACAAACGGGTATATAAAAGATTAACTTAGAAGAATATAAGGTGTAGCGGAAATTACCCAATAGTCTACAAATCTACTAACTAGTTTTATGTAAATAAACTACTGTGTGTTTGGGGTCAATCTTACCAGACCCGTTTTATCGAGACAAACTTTACCCATTTTGACCTATTACCCAACCTACCCATCTTGGCTTCTCTGTGGCTCTATCAGTGACAAATTATGGATTTACGAGAGATAATACTCTATCATATTTTTTTTTCAAGGATATGCTTAAAACTTATTTGCACTGCAATTTATTTTCAAGGGTATGAATGTGCATATCATGCTCTTATAGAATTTAAAAAACAACATGTGAATCTTTTAAACATGCTATATTCATAATTTAGGGCAATATTTTCATAGAACATTCATATAATTTTGTGTTTAGAATATATAATAATTTATAGATTTGAATAATTTTACAAAAACTATTAAGAAAATGACATTATAGTAGGATTTTAGGATCATGATCCGATCTTACAATTTTGATCTTGTAAAAGCGAAAACGATCAAGAGTAGGTTCTCAAACTTGAAAACTTTGCTTTCTCCACCTCTTGCAACTTTCATTAAACTTCATAAAACATAAACTAGGGGTGTTTGTTTAAGCTTATTTGGGGTACTAGCATATTTAAATCAGTTTACATTTCATATTGTTTTGTTAAAACGTCCTTTGAACTGTTGTAAACAACTGATTTATGAGAATTAAGCATAGAAGATTCACTGTGTCCAAACAAAATCATTAATAATATATCAACAACAATTTTTTTGATTTTCTCAAACACAAGTACAATGTACTTTTTTCATTGTTTATCAAGCTAAAAGTGATATATTGGTCGGCTTTGTCTTAATATTAGCCATTTTTTAAAAAGTAGGGGGAAGAAGGGTACGCTTGTGTTTATTTAGTTTACGGGTTGGGTATTACCTGATGAAAAACGTGGCAAAAAAAAACACACACACACAGCTAAACTCTTGTTACAAGGTATGTGATATGGAGCAGTGTATTGCTAGATATTGAAAGACTGTCGAAGCAGATTCTTAATGTTGGGGACTATAGAAGCACATACCTGGAAAACAAGACTGAATGCGCAAACCACAATCGAGTTCACGGACTAACAATACAATTTACCATAAATTCATTTAAAATCTTTATTTGATGTCCGAATCATTTGTGGCCTTCTTTTATCCAACCCAAAATTGAACTGAAATCAATCAACAATCAATACTTCATTTTCATGCAATCAAACTACATTTGAATTTTGTTTCTTTCACTATGGTTATCACTAGCAATAAAAGCCACAAAAAATCATCTCCAGAAAAGAATGAAACGTAACAGGATATCATAAGCAATTTTCCCCTTGAATTACTTATAAAAATCCTATCAATGCTCCATCCTTTTGATGCAATTCGAACATGCATTTTATCAAACAGGTGGAAGAACCTTTATGCATTTCTTCCAAATCTTTCTTTCGTTATGCGTCATCATGCGATAGTTAACAAGTTCTACGATTTCGTTGATCAAACACTCGCTATTCGCGGCGATGTCCCCGTTCAGAAGTTTTATCTTAACCGTGAATATAAGTGCGATTACGATCGTGTTTATGATTTGCTTTGTACTCTTGTTGGACAATTTAAAGTTCATCAACCTATTCTCATTTTTCCAATGGATAGATATATGGTTAGTTTTTGTTGGGATTTGTTTAGGACTTGCGAGACGCTCATTGAGCTAACTTTGGTCAGTCATATCGTGTTGGATGTGCTGGAATATGAGCTAATTTTTCCGTGTTTGAAGAAAATGAACTTGGTATCCGTTGTTTTTTCGGGGGATCATTGGCTTACAAATTTAGTTTCCGGTTGCCCTATTTTAGATGAATTGTTTGTCGAGAGGAGAGTGTTTCCAGATGGATTAATATGAACACGTAATGATAATGAGGGAAAAGATGAAAAAATGATTATGATTCAAATAAATTTTGTTACATGTAAAAGAGGAAAGTAATGATTACTTATAGGCGGGTTAGACAAACCTTAACCGCCTTACTAACAACACTTAAATATTTACATCTATAGTCCTTTATCTATACAAAAGTTACATCAAGAGACTAATAGTTCAGAAACATTAATATGTTCTTCATCCCCCCCTCAAGTTGGATGATCAGTGATGCCCAACTTGCCAAGCAAAAGTGAATGCTGGACATGATTCAAGGCCTTGGTCATGATATCTGCAAGCTGTTGTGTTGTAGGAATAAAGGCTGTTTGCATAAAACCTTCTTGTATCTTTTCTCTAATGAAGTGACAGTCCATATCAAGATGTTTGGACCTATCATGAAAACAAGGATTGGCAGCCAATTGTTGTGCAGATTTATTATCACAAAAGAGAGTGATGGGCAACTTCACTCGAATATGTAAATCCTTAAGAAGAAAACTCAACCACAGAATTTCACAAGTGGTAACTGCAATTGCTCTATATTCAGCCTCTGTGGAGGATCTAGAAAGTATATCCTTTTGAATGAGGAGGATATCCTAAGAGAACACATTTTAAACCCCTTTGCTCAAGCTTATCCCTATGTGGCTGAGTAACTGTTGCATAACATAGGCACCCAATAACCCTCAAATGACTGTAAGTGGGAGTTTTGCCATGTAATTTCTCATAAGGAGTTTTCCATTCAAGTATTTTCATTGGAATTCTATTAATCAAGTAAGTAGCTGCTAAGACACAATGCCCCCAAAACTTGATAGGAAAATTGGCTTGAATTCTTATGGCTCTAGCAGTTTCTAAAAGGTGTCTATGTTTTCTTTCCACCACACCATTTTGTTGAGGTGTGTAAGGCATAGATTTTTTATGAACAATTCCCTTAGAATTCAAGAAAGTCAAACATTGCCTATTGACAATCTCAGTGCCATTATCTGTCCTAATTGTCTTAATGACAGCCGAATATTGTGTCTGAACATAAGCAACAAACTAAGACAAAATGCTTATAATTTGATCCTTGGTATGCACTAAATAGGTCCATGTAGCCCTTGTATAGTCATCTACTATAGTAAAGAAATACTGAGCTCCATTCAAAGCAGGCTTCTTATAAGGGCCCCATAGATCCATATGCACCAACTCAAAAGCTTGAATACTAGAAGTAATACTTTTAGGAAAAGACAATTTATGATGTTTAGCTAATGAACAACTTTCACAAGAAAATTCAGTTGCATTCAAGTGTTTACAATCAGGAACATATAATAACTTTGAAACAGATGTATGACCAATTCTAGAATGAAAAGTATGAATATCTATGTTCTACTTAGGATAAGCAAAATTGCAAGCAGATTTATTCAATGATACAGGGAAATTGGACATAGTATGAGATTGACAGAAAACAGAGACATTATGAAAGAAAGTAGCTGAATCAAGCATAGGCTTGCAGATGTAAAGACATTTGGACCCCTTTCCCACAGCAACAATTTGATTAGTTGTAGGGTCCTGAAAAGCAAAGTCATTGAGGAAAAAATGAGCATCTAATCCTTGATCCTTAATCAATTTACCAACAGATAGCAAATTGAGTTGAAAATCAGGCACATAGAAAACATCATTAAGTGTTAAGAAAGGTGTTATTTTGACTTGACCAACCATAGTAACTGTTTTGGTTCTACCATCTGGCAAGTGAACAAGAATAGGATGTTTAAGAGTTCTGGTTGAAAGAAACAAATGTAAATGAGGTGACATATGATCTGAGGCCCCTGTATCACTCACCCAATCAATTCTTATATTCATATCAGGATGACAGAACAAGGCAAAAGCTAATGTAAAACATGAAAAGATACCTGCATAATGCATTGAAGAACTTGCTTGATTAGCATTTGCAGTACCATTATCAGCAATTCCTTTTCCCTTGAACATTTTCATCACTTCTGAACACACAGCAGCCACAAGCTTTTGATCAAACATGCCATTTTGTCCCATTCCAACACCATTCTCATACCCTAAATCAAAAGGAGTATCTCCAACCATATGCTCTTCTAAGCTTGTTACCTGAGCAACCATGCTTGTGTTCTTCTTACCTTTCTTTCCTTTGTACCAGTCTGGATATCCAATCCTTTCAAAACATTGCTCAACTAAATGACCTTCTTGATTACACCCAGTACATATTTTCTTAAACTCATTCCTACTATTACTACCCTTAACATCTTTTTTCCCTTGATAACCAGCCTTATGACCATTCAAATTAGCAAAGAAGGCTGTTGGCTCAAAAGAAGGATGAGTAACTTGTTTCTATTTTTCAATTTGTTGTACAATATAGTATGCCTTATTGACATTAGGCAAAGGATCCATGCCTAAAATTTGACTTCTAACAGCCTCATATTCATCACTCAATTTCATCAAAAACTGCATTAATTTTGACCTACTATCCATCTCAACAAACTTATCAACTATACCACAGAAACATTCTCTCATCTTGCCACAAGAACAAGTAGGTAAACCATTAAGATTCTGCAACTCATCCCAACACCTTTTTAGCTTATTGAAATAAGACGCAATACTGAGATTACCTTGAGAAATATAACTTAACTCCCTTTCTAATTGATAGATGAGTGGTCCATTGCTTTGACCATACCTCTCAGTTATCTCTTTCCACAACTCTTGCGCAGACTGTGTATAAAGGAAGGCATCAGATAACTCAGTCACCATGGAATTCAATATCCAACAAGTTACCATGTAATCACACCTTATCCACCTTTGACAATTCACATCAGTCACTGCAGGTCTTGTACAAGTCCCATCAATAAACCTCAATTTCAACTTTGCTCCTAAAGCCATCTTAACATTCCTGCTCCAACCAAGGAAATTACCCCCATTAAAAGGTGTATTCGTCAACCCCATGCTTGGATTATCAGAATTACTAATACACAACGGATCATTGATCGAATTATCACGATTATCATGATTAACAGTTGTAACTGAAGGAGTTGAGGAAGCCATTGATGAAAGGTGAAAGAAACCCTAATTTTTGTGGAAAAACCCTAATTGTTGAATCTTGAGAAGAATTACAAATCAATTAACCAAATTGATTGAAATGAATCAAGACTCAATCGATAAACAATCAATTGAATAAAAAATTAGGGTTTATATCGAGCTTTTTAGGCTTTTTAGGCTCTGATACCATATGAACACGTAATGATAATGAGGGAAAAGATGAAAAAATGATTATGATTCAAATGAATTTTGTTACATGTAAAAGAGGAAAGTAATGATTACTTATAGGCGGGTTAGACAAACCTTAACCGCCTTACTAACAACACTTAAATATTTACATCTATAGTCCTTTATCTATACAAAAGTTACATCAAGAGACTAATAGTTCAGAAACATTTAAGGTCACTTCGGTGTCTTTGAAAACACTAAAATTAACTTTTACTAAGTTTCATTTTGGGGATTATAATGTTGTGGTGGTAGATGCTCCTAATCTGGAATATCTTTACGTATACGATAATATGACTAATCACTACTCTTTGACGAATTCGTTGTCCCTTGTTGAAGCTGACATTTACCATAATGCTAAAACCATTCCTGAAATCATTCCGTCCTCTTGTCTGCCAAAACATTGAAATTGACTTGTCATGCGTCATGGGTATGTTTTCTTACCCATTTTGAATACATCCTTGCTTATTATAGTACATTTTAGGATTGTTAAAGTTGTAAAACACACGAAACAATATTGTTTCTCTTATGCAGGATTTAGACTTAGAAGACGTTCATGGTTTAAACTTGCCTATGTTCCCCAACTTAGTCAGACTTGTGACTGGATGGGGATTGAACATGCTGCCGGTTTTGTTAAACAATATGCCTAATCTTGAGTATATTACCTTTTTGTATGTAAGTTTATGTGTACCTTGAGCTTCTTTAGAAGTTTAATTAATAACACGAAGAAAAATAGCGATATGTTGATTCTTAAGGCCATATCCGACTCCACATACTTTTGTTTCAGCTAGATTTCGGGAGTGTTCAGAATTGTGTGTTGAAACACATTTTCTTATAGTTGCGACCATGTTTTAGTGTTCCGATTTACAGTTTATTCTTCAGATAATATGTTCATTTAGAGGTCAATCAATCAGTTTCATACTAGCTGCAAAAAACCAATCATCTATGCCTAAAAGATTGTATCTTATTTTACTCATTCATATAATCTATAGTTGGGAGACTTGTACTCCCATTTTACAAAATGTCTCTACTTTTTCTTTTTCATAGTCCTTTTTGGTAAATTTTATCTATCTTTATTGAATAATCAGATCTGTCAAACATTTGAGTATCGACACCTATCTGATTATTACAATTCAGACACCAAAAGCATGTCCACACAATATATATTCTGCAATCCATTTAGTTTTCTGATACTAGATATCATAAAATCATTCTCGAAACACATATCCAAACACTCACTTTGTACAAAGCTAATTCTTTGATGTACTGTCCTAGATTTTTATAAAGGCCCATTTTCTATTACTTTTGGATATCGATAGCAATTTGTTTGACCTCTAGATTCGAGGGGTGTCACTCTTGACAGGCTCATTGCTAATTATTGGTATTTGTTTTTCTTTATTGGTAGGGCGAACAACCTTTCATTATGGAATGGAACCCACAGCCACCGGTTTGCCTGCGCTTTAAGATGAAGGAAATCATAATATGCAGTGAGGAAGCTGTAAGACATGACGACTTCGTCTTAGAACAACCAGAGTTCACCTTATTAAAGTATCTGCTGGAACATTATGATAATTTGGAGACATTCAGAATAAATGCTCATAAAATTGAGCCCGAGAAGTGTGAGCAATTATTAAATGTCCACCGTGGCTCCAAACGTTGTCGAATTGAGTTTGTTTGAAGACTCTACATGGCATTGATGGTAATTTCTCAATCCTCGTCGCGCGATTTGAGTTTTTTAATCATACCTTTTATGTTACTCCGTTTGTACAAAATGGAAATTTGCGTAGCTTGATCATTTTTTTTTTTTTTTTTATGACTGATAACTTGACAGATCATAGATTGCATGAAGTTGTCAGAAGGTTTGTGATGGTGTGAATCAAAGGAAGAAACAGAAAGTGGGCCAGATCATGTTTCGGGTCAGAATAGCTATGGAAAGCACTAGGATATGGATATTCTAGTCAAATTAGAGTATCGTTTTGATTTGGGTATATTGGTGTAACCCTTCTTTATAAATCTGTAATGTTTTTGTATGGGTAAATCATGCATGTATAGTATATGTCGCTCACTACTAACTAATGTGTAAAACGACCTATAAGAGCATTGGGTATGGTCGTGCCGTGGCACAAAAACTGCAGCCACATCAGCAAAAAGCTCCATGGCACCAGAAATTCCACGGCACCACGTTTTGCCCGTATCCGTTGGCACCAGAAATTCTTGTGCCGTCGGCTATTTTTTTTTCTTTTTACATAAAATAAAACATACACAATATTAGCTAAAAATAAACTTCATTAATTAAAAAAACACAAATTACATAAAATATATATATATATATATATTTAAAAAAATATATACAAACTAATTATTGAAGTTCCATAAATGCACCACAAGGTCTTGTCGAAGGTCGTCGTGAACTTTTCTATCTCGAAGTTCTTTATTTTTTCTAATATGTAAATCACATCTTTCGATCCAAGTATCTGGCATGTTCGAGCGTGGATCAACGAATGTATCTCTTAAACTCATTTGAATTCTTCGTCTTCCAATATCATGTTGTGTAACATTATACAACAATACATGATTAGTTTCAAAGTGTTGATTTGCAAAGCACATGTGGGTTGTCGTATAATCTTCCAACGACCTTGTAGGACTCCGAAAGCTCGTTCAATATCTTTTCTAGCACTTTCTTGAACCCTTTTGAAGTTCAAATATTTTTTTTGACCTTGCAACACTAAACGTTTTCACAAACACGGACCATGCCGGATAACTGCTGTCGGCTAAATAGTAACCTTTTTTATATGTATGTCCGTTTACTTCAAACGGACTTTCCGGAGCTACCGGCAAGTTCATCATCAAATAACGGGGAACCATATAACACATTAAGATCATTATTTGCCACCTGGAACCCCAAAATATGCATGCCAAATCCATAATTTTTGATCCGCAACCGCTTCCAACATAAGAGTTGGGTATTTATGATCACGTCTTTTGAATTGAGCTTGTAAGGCCTTTGGATAATTTTTCCAATCCTAATGCATACAATCAATAATCCCGAGCATTCCCTAAAGTCTATGTTTTTCTTCATGCAATGCATATATTTTTTCAATGTCATGTGAAGCGGGCTTTCTTAAATACTTCTCATTGTATAAAACATGTATGCATTTAGTAAAGTTATCTAAACATTGTCATGAACAACATTCACCAATTTGCAAGTACTCATCAAACGCATCAGGCGCAGTGCCATACGCCAAGTGGCGTATGGCGGATGTGTACTTCAAAACAACACCAATACTTAAACGACCGGCAGCATCGTAACTTTGTCTAAAAAAAACTAAAGTACTCGGGAAGAGGATGAACATCATAACTTAAAATATCGTTGAGAATTTTATTAAAAAGTCTAGAACTCATAAGATACTTTCGCCTAAATTTCTCTTCGGGATATTTAGGATCAGTCTCATTGTTGCCAAAATAGTCGTCGAGTAAACGTTGTTCCGTCTCTTCTCATTCATGAGGTATGTATGTCATCGTTCTCTTTTCACCCGATCGCGACCCCCTGGCTTCTTGATCATACAAAGATACAAATTGTTCATACGCCAAGTAACTTTGAAGTTGCCGCTCTCGATCGTCATTAAAAAAACATCATAAGGATCGAAATTAGGGTCGTGAGGATTATTTGGGTTGGGATTGTTTGGATTCATGATTGAAAGAAATGATGAAGAAATGAGGAGTGAAGAAGGATTTTTTAGATTTAAATGGAGAAGACATGAGGAGTTAAGGAGGATTTTTGGGATTTAAATGGAGAAGAAGAAAAAAGGAAAAAATGATTTTTTTTGCTACTAGCCGTTACCAACAGTACAATTCAAGGGGGAAAAAGCCGACGGCGTGGGCTAGTGGTGACGGCGCCAACCGTGGTGTGGTGCGCCATGACCATTTTTGGGCTGGTGGTGATGGCGCCACCCACCCCCGCTCTAAGTAGATTGCCATAACCATGTTCGGATCATATAATTTATGAGCCTCATGTATGTGGTTTTTAAGATTAGTAAATTGGTATAAGGGCATGTATGTGAATGTGGAGTTGAGATCCAAGAAGAACCCATTCATGCCAAAGAACCAATCAATAAATCCTAACCATACAATCCAATTTGATCCAAAGGCTTAGATTAAATCTAGTATTTACTCTTGAGGGGCAAAAAACACAATTACATAAAAAAAAAAAAAAAAAAAAAAAAAAAAAAAAAAAAAAAAAAAATCAATACGGTTCATGCCAAAAGTTCCGTATAGATCCAAGTTTTACCAAAGAACCCAAGACTTCATCTCATCCGTCCATTCCTTTTACCATCGACGCTCCACATAAATCCAAAATTTTTTTTATTGATGTAGGGGCATCGTGATCAATTCACTCATTACTAATAACCGTAAACCGCCCGGTTCATTCTCTCAACCGTTTCTTTCAAACCCTCATACACTTCAATCTCAATCTCTCAATCATAACTATCAATCCCAATCTCTCTCAATAACCGTAAACCGCCATCAACCTCTCATAAACGTCATGCCGCCGCCA
Organism: Artemisia argyi; assembly: GCA_030686995.1. Classification (NCBI taxonomy): domain Eukaryota; kingdom Viridiplantae; phylum Streptophyta; class Magnoliopsida; order Asterales; family Asteraceae; genus Artemisia; species Artemisia argyi. Next base: position 140,196,677 of record CM060682.1, read on the forward strand.
TCAACCACCGTGAACCGCCATCAACCGCCGTAGTTGATGAAATAATGGAGTTAGTTGATGAAACGAAGGGTAAAATAGCTTATTATTTATGTTTTGTGTATATTAGCAATAGGTTTTGCTTATTTGGTAGATTTTGGATAATAAGTAGTTTTATATAATAAGTACTATAGTTGTTAAAATTGCTTAGTTTGGTAGATTTTGTTGCTTAATTTTGGTAATTATGAGGTTTTGTAAGAGATAAATTAGGTGACAGTTAATTTTGGATGTGTAATCACGGATTACTCAGTTCTAAAATGCTAGAGTTACGGAGATTTGAATTGTTTAAATCAGTGACGGCGTTTTAGATGCGTCTCTTGTTACATCTATGTTAGTTGCTTATTTTACATTTTGCAAATAATTTAGTTTATAATCTGTCAGTGGTTACTGGAACTAATATAACGCGGTGTTCATGTTTAATAGCTTGAGATTTGGAATTTATGATTTAGAGAAGTTTGGAAATGAGTAGTTATGAGGTTATGCAAGTAATGAAGTATGCGATGATTGAAAATAATGATGGTTTGGATGCATAATCATGATATAATGATTGTGTGAAGTTAGAGTTACGTAAATTGAATCAGTTTCATCGATCATAATGTTCTATATGCTTCAGTTAGATCTATGTTAAGTTGATTTTGTTAGAATCATATATGATTCACATAAAATCACATATGATTAAAGGAAAATCATATAACATTAGTTACACAGACCATTTTTTTAGTTTAATTGTCCTTTAAATTTCTGTCATTTACTTTTATAAGAATTGTAATTCTACTCTTTTAATGAAATTTAAGTATTTGTCTTAAGTTTACTTGTCTTGTTAAGCATTTTTAATTTTTCTTTATTTCCTCAAAAGCCTTTTTAACTACTATGCATAAGCTCATATAAGATCTTAAATGGTTTAGTGTGAGTTTAGTCATAGTCCTTTGTTTTCCTGTAAAAAATCTTTAAAAAAAAAAGAAAAAAAAGGCTCAAATTACTGTAGCAAATAAGCAGTTAGACTGTTTATTTGTAGTTTGAACTTGCTTATTTATACTTAAGATAGCTTAACTTAGTATTACAAACCTAGTTATAGCTTTTAATCTCACTGTCACTTTGAAAAACACCAAAACAGTCCTCTGAAGGACTGTTTGGCACAAGGTCACCTTTGGCCCAAAATCTGTTTTGCTTGGTGTGTGTGTGTGTGTGTGTGTGTGTTTTTTTTTTTTTTTTTTTTTTTTTTTAATCAAATCAGTTTTGTTTACCTATTTTCAGTTGTTTATAAACCAAAAGTTTGTACTTTCATTTAGTTTCTCAGTTTCCAAGTTAGTTTTCAATATTTTCTTTCTTAAGACTGCTTTCCATAAGCCACTAAGATAAATTTAGTTTTTTTTTTTTTCTTTTTTTTTTTTTTTTTTTTTTTTTTTTTTGCCTATTTCGTTGTTTAATTTACTTCACTTTAGACCCATTTAGATTAGTTTAGGATTAGCAACCTCTGGTCTTTGACTTCTAAGTCAAATAGACCAATTTGACCCATAATTACAAACTGCACATCAGCAGCTAACCTGCCGAACCCCGTCAAGTCATTGATTTTTTATTACTTACCTATGAGTACCTAGCCTATAAAAATTAGCATGTTTATACCTTGTTGGCTTGTGCATTTGAGAGTATTTTCATTTTATTTTATATAATTTCTTTAACAGCTTATTAGGACAAAATAGACCCATTTAGGCCACTGATTGGCTGCATTAATTACATTAAGGCATATATAGTTTTTAGATAAGAGCTTCTCTGTCTTAATTAATTCCTTATTAGGATTAGTAAACTAGATTTAGTAATTTGATCAGTAATTCCTTCAAGTGCAAGCCCACCATTTCCCATATTGTATTTAATTTCAAAATCTTGGTAAACAAGAACCAAAAACATAAGTTCCACGATATTTACCACGAATAGAGCTGTCAATAAGATATTAAAACATACCTCATTGGGACCACCTGGGTTGTGTCTATGTTTTATCAATATGAATAGGGTACTGATGTATATGATGTGTTTTTTTTATAAGTGGATTTTGTAAGAATTATATATGATTCACATAGAATGATATATGATTCTATGTGAATCATATATGATTCTATGCGAATCATATATGATTGTATTAGATTATTTGATGGTTATTAACATTTAAAATTTTTATGCAGGTCGATAAAAAACTGTTGCACATAAGCCTAAAGAGAAGATAATGTAACACCCTCATTTTTCACTGATCGCAGCGGATAAAGTGTTTGGGGTATTACTCATGGAAACAAAGACAAGATAATAGAAAACGACTCGAAAAGAGTCGTTTTTGAAAAAGATTGTTATCATTCATTTATTCATCAGAGTTTTTACAGTAAAAGATGTACTTTTACCAAAATAGAGTTCCCTAGAATACATTTTACGACACAAAATTGATGAATGATAACTATTCTGGACGTCCTCATGTCCAGTGGTTCTCCGTGCAAGGGTGCATCACCTACTTGCTTTAAGCCGGTTGTGGTGGTGAGAAGCCGTGAGAGACGGTTTGAGCAAAGGAGGTCACAAGGAGGTGCATCACCTACTTGATTTGGTGCTTAGAGGTGCTAGGGTGCTAGCTTAGTTATATTAAGGTGCTAGGTTGGTTGCTTGTTCATATTAAGGTGTTTAAGTAACATAATTTAGGTGTTTAGGTCAAATTTTAATCTAGTTTTGTTTTATAAGTGTTTAGGGTTTTATCTATGTTTTAGTATCTTAATTAAGGTCCTAATGATGTTTAGTTACTATTAGTAGCTTATACTAAGTGATGGTAGCTTATGGTAAAGTTTTAACCTAGTTTCGGGAAGTTATGACCTAATTAAGGTTTTCTGCTTATATGACTTGTACCTAAGTTTCTAGGGGTTATACTATATCCTAAGGGTTATAATATATCCTAAGGTAACTATTTTAACTTATATCTAAGTCTTAAGCACTTTGCATGTAAGTTCAGATAGGCAGTTAGGGTTTTAAAACTAACCGGAAACACATAGGTACATTTAGGGTTTTCTAGCAAGTATAGGGTATTATAGTACTAGTTTTCATAGTGAAAATATGTTTATTACCTTGACTTGACATACCGGGATGTTTACATCAAGTAAACATAGTAATGGTTGGCATAGGTGGATACGTGAGCTTGTCTGAGAGTTATTTAGGTTATAATGATATATTAAAGCAAAAATTTAGCTCGGGAAAATTCTATAGGCATTTCTAATCCTAGTGTGCTCTAATAAGGGCCTAAGTTAAGTTAGTAAGGCATTTCTAATCCTAGGGTGCTAGTGAGGGCCTAAGCTAAGTTAATAAGGCATTTCTAACCTAAGGGGTAGTTAGTGGTTTGTGACAGATAACAAAGGAATCATCTAAGAAGGCTATGACTTCTGATAAACCAAAATCAAAAGTTGTCAAACCTTAACCTCAACCGCTTTCTGTAAAACAGAAATCTTCTTCTGTGAAACATCAACGTCCTGTTAAACCGCAACCTTGTGAAGAAGTTGTCAAACCTCAAGCTCCTCCTGTCAAAACGAAAGTTGTTGTCAAAAGGTAGATGTCTGAGGATGAGAATAAGGAGGATGGGTCTGATGAAGATGAGTCTAAGGACGAGTCTGAAGAAGGTGAGTCTGAAGAAAAGGGCTAAGAAGGTGAGTCTAAGGACAAGGGTGGGTCTAGTGAGGGTGAAGAAGGTGAGTCTAAGGACGAGTCTGAATTGAAGAAGGTGAGTCTAAAGAAGAGGGTGAAGATGATAAGGAAAGTGAGTCTGGTGAAGAGGGTTAAGATGATAAGGAAAGTGAGTTTGGTGAAGAGGGTGAAGATGATGAAAGTAGCAAAGGTGAAAGAAGTGAAGAGGAGGTACTTATGAATTATAAATCAAAGGTTGTATTAAAGAATATAATGGTTAAGAAAGCCATTTCTGAGTCTGACAGCGATTCGAAAGAACAGAGGGCTAAAAAACAGAAGCGTGTTCCAACAACTAAGAAACGGAAGCGTGTTTCTGACTCTGATTCTTTAGCTGAAGAAGAAAAGGTCTCAAAGCCTAAGAAATCTTTGAAGAAGGCTATTGTTGAAGTGAAGTCTGAGAAGGTTTTAAAGCCAAAGAAGGAGCATGCAGTAAAGGCAAAAGAGAAGGTCTTCAAGCCTAAGAAGGTTTTGAATCAAAAGAAGGAGCGTGTAGTAAAGACAGAAGAGAAGGTTTCGAAGAAGCGTAAGTCAGAATCAAATGAGAAAAAGAAGAAACCTCTTATCCCTGCGCTGATTAAGAAGAATGAGTATCTGAGCCAATTTCCGAGCCTCCTTTCTAGGACAGTTCCTTCTAGCTTGTTTTCTACTATCCGTGATGCAAGAGTTAATATGGAATCTTTCTTGGCGGATATTGGGTTTTCTTCACTGTACGGGGTTAATAAAGAGAATCTGCCTTCTCGTATCGCAAGGTTTGTGGTGTTAAATTTTTATAAAGAAACTTATGAGTTTTCATTGGAGAAGGGGAAGATTCTTGTGACTCATGAGATTTTAGGAGTTCCTCTTGGTGGAATTTCTTTTTTTGAGTTACCCAAGAGATTTGTTGATGACCCTTTTGTGAAGCTGTGGCTTAAGCAATTTTTTCCAAAGAAGTGGACGGAAATCCATGCTAGTGATGTTGCTGCAAAATTGATCACCGCAACGCAAGTTGACTTTATGTTTAAAGTCAACTTCCTTACGCTTTTTGCCAATGTTATGGGTAAAGCTCATACAATGAAGGAGCTTGTAGATTTGACTTTTGTTAGGCGTATAAGTGAAGATACTATCATTGCAAACATTGATTGGTGTGGTTATATTTACCACTATCTTCAATATAGTGAAACACCTAATACGCCTAAAGGGTTCTACAATGGCGCATTGTGCTTCTTGATTGTAAGTTTTTCCTTTTTTGTTTATAGATTTTGTGAATACTTTTTATGATCGCATTATGTGTTATTTACTATTATACTTTGATTCCACAAAATTTGAGCGTTTTCTTGTTATTCGTTACCGTCCTGCTATCCGAAACTGGAGCTCAAGTTTGATGAATCAACTTCAGAAGCTTGAGATTGAACAAGAGGACATAGGTAAATTGAAGTTGCATGGGGAGTGGAGTGAATCTGAAGTGCAAGCTACCGAAGGTTTTTATGATGGTCGTGTCAAAGTGAGCCAGGCTCATAGTTCCCATGTGCCTCCTACAGACAAACAGGTTCGACTATTTTCTGTATAATATCTTTTTTGAATTTTTTGTTTGTACTGAATTAACTAAAATCATGTATGATTCATTCTGAATCACATATGATTCTAGAAGAATCATATATGATTCTACAAGACTCTTATATGATTCCAGTTGCATGTCTTATCGTTTTGTGTGTGACATGTCTTATCTGATTTTATTTATTAATGAAAAGCTTTCAAGCATATCTCGTGAGAAGGTTGAACTTGAAAATCTTCTGAAAAAATGCTAATAATGAGTTCCCAAACGATGAAGATGTGCTTGAATTATACAAGAAGTATGGAGCTGTTTTCAAGGAAACTAAAGTTCTTGAAGATGTTCATGTTGATGATTTTGATCCAGAAGATCGACAAGATAATGGCAGCAATGATCGTTGCAAGAAAGATGTTGATGGTGCCACGAAAGATGTTGGGGTAGATAAGGTGGTTTCCGAGAACGTTGATGTTGCATCGAAAGATGTTGGTTCCAAGAAAGATGGTGACAACATTAAGGAAGGCGTTGAACTTGAAGGGAATGATATAGAACCAGTATTGAATGAACAACCAATATTGAGTGAAGACACGTATACGCAGTGGCTCCAAGATAACATTGACTGGATTGAATAGGTGATTGACTGCATTTGCTATGCATACTATGATGTGTGTATCAGCCAATTTTTTTTTTAATATTTTTCTTTTTATTAATCTTTGTAACTAATAATTTGTTATGATTCAGGAGGAATTCCTAAACTGGCATCGGGTTGTACAACCGGTTAACACTGATTGTCCTCGGACTCCTGAATGCGTGGTTACTCGTTCATCTCCAAAGAAAAGAATTGTTAAGCCATCTTCTTACCTGTCATCTCCATATGATAATAAGCCGACGAAAGTTATTGCTCAATTTAAGAGGATTGAGTTTGAGTTGGGGAATAATTTGTTTGCAATGCAGGGCGATAAGATCTAAGTTTACTTTTATTTTGTTTGTCTATAGGTCAATTTAAGGAAGTAGATATGTAATATTTGTGAGTGAGATAAGTTGATTGAGATTGAAATCAGTGGTTAGTGATGTATACGATTTTGTTATAACTGGATTTACTTTTATTTTGTTAGAATCATATATGATTCACATAAAATCATATATGATTCTGATAGAATCATATATGATTTACAAGAATCATATATGATTCACATACAATCATATATAGGTGAGACTGTTTTGCAAACTGATATAGGAAGGTAAATGGGTCAAAAAATGAATTGATACAGTTTGCAAAACAATCTCACCCATATATGATTGTATGTGAATCATATATGATTTTATGTGAATCATATATGATTTTATGTGAATCATATATAATAGTATGTGAATCATATACGATTCTAACAAAAGAAAAGTAAATCCAGTTATAACAAAATCCTATACATCACTAACCACTGATTTCAATCCCAATCAACTTATCTCACTCACAAATCTTACATATCTACTTCCTTAAATTGACCTATAGACAAACAAAATAAAAGTAAACTTACATCTTATCGCCCTGCATTGCAAACAAACTATTCCCAAACTCAAACTCAATCCTCTTAAGTAGAGAAATAACTTTCGTCAGCTTATTCTCATATGGAGATGACAGGTAAGAAGATGGCTTAACAATTCTTTTCTTTGGAGATGAACGAGCAACCACTCGTTCAGGAGTCCGAGGACAATCAATGTCAACCGGCTGTACAACCAGAGGCCAGTTTAGGAATTCCTCCTGAATCATAACCAAAAAAAAAAAAAAAAAATGGCTGATACACGCATCATAGTATGCATAGCAAATGCAGTCAATCACCTCTCCAATCCAGTCAATGTTATCTTAGAGCCACTGCGTATAACTGTCTTCACTCAATATTGGTTGTTCATTCAATACTGGTTCAATATCAATCCATCAAGCTCAACACCTTCCTCAACGTTGTCACCATCTTTCTTGAAACCAACATCTTTCGATGCAACATCAACGTTCTCGGAAACCACCTTATCTACCCCCAACATCTTTCTTGGCACCATCAACATCTTTCTTGGCACCATCAACATCTTTCTTGCCACGATCATTGCTACCATCATCTTGTCGATCTTCTGGATCAAAATCATCAACATGAACATCTTCAAGAACTATAGTTTCCTCGAAAACAACCCCATATTTCTTGTATAATTCAAGCACGTGTTCATCATTTGGGAACTCATTATTAGCATTTTTCAGAAGATTTTCAAGTTCAACCTTCTCATGAGATATACTTGAAAGCTTTTCATTAATCATCCTGCAAAAACTCTGCAAAAAAAAAAAAAAAAAAAAAAAAAAAAAAAAAAAAAAAAAAAAATTAAAAAATAAATAAAATTAGATAAGACATGTCACACAAAAAAAGATAAGACATGCAACTGGAATCATATATGATTCTTGTAGAATCATATATGATTCTATGTGAATCATATATGATTCTTCTAGAATCATATGTGATTCAAAATGAATCATGCATGATTTTGGTTAATTCAATACAAACAAAAAATTCAAAAAAAATATTATACAGAAAATAGTCGAACCTATTTTTCGGTAGGAAGCACATGGGAACTATGAGCCTGGCTCACTTTGACACGACCATCATAAAAACCTTCGATAGCTTGTACTTCAGATTCACTCCACTCCGCATGCAATTCCAATTTACCTATGTCCTCTTGTTCAATCTCAAGTTTCTGGCGTTGATTCATCAAACTTGAGCTCTAGTTTCGGATAGCAGGACGGTAACGAATAACGGGAAAACGTTCAAATTTTGTGGAATCAAAGTACCGTTAATAGTAAATAACATATAATGAGATCATAAAAAGTATTCACAAAATCTATAAACAAAAAAACGAAAAACTTACAATCAAGAAGCACAATGCGCCATTGTAGAAGCCTTTAGGCGTATTATGTGTTTCACTGTATTGAAGACAGTGGTAAATATAACCACACCAGTCAATGTTTGTAATGATAGTATCTTCACTAATACGCCTAAAAATAGTCAAATTAACAAACGCCTTCATTGTATGAGCTTTACCCATAACATTGGCAAAAAGCGTAAGGAAGTTGACTTTAAACATAAAGTCAACTTGCGTTGCGGTGATCAATTTTGCAGCAACATCACTAGCATGGAGTTCCGTCCACTTCTTTGGAAAAAATTGCTTAAGCCACAGCTTCACAAAAGGGTCATCAACAGATCTATCTGGTAACTCAAAAAAAGAAATTCCACCAAGAGGAACTCCTAAAATCTCATGGATTTTCTCATAAGTCACAAGAATCTTCCCCTTCTCCAACGAAAGCTCATAAGTTTCTTTATCAAAATTTAACACCACAAACCTTGCAATATGAGAAGGCATTTTCTGTATATTAACCCCGTACAGTGAAGAAAACCCAATATCCGCCAAGAAAGATTCCATATTAACTCTTGCATCACGGATAGTAGAAAACAAGCTGGCAGGAACTGTCCAAGAAAGGAGGCTCGGAAATTGCCTCAGATACTCATTCTTCTTAATCTGTTCGGGGATAAGAGGTTTCTTCTTTTTCTCATTTGATTCTAACTTACGCTTCTTCGAAACCTTCTCTTCTATCTTTACTACACGCTCCTTCTTTTGCTTCAAAACCTTCTTAGGCTTGAGACCTTCTCTTTTTCCTTTACTGCACGCTCCTTCTTTGGCTTTAAAACCTTCTCAGACTTCACTTCAACAATAGCCTTCTTCAAAGATTTCTTAGGCTTTGAGACATTTTCTTCTTCAGCTAAAGAATCAGAGTAAGAAACACGCTTCCGTTTCTTAGTCGTTGGAACACGCTTGTGTTTCTTAGCCCTCTGTTCTTTTGAATCGATGTCAAACTCAGAAATGGCTTTCTTAACCTTTGTATTCTTTAATACAACCTTTGATTTATAATTCGTAAGTACCTCCTCTTCACTTCTTTCACCTTCGCTACTTTCATCATCTTCACCCTCTTTACCAAACTCACTTTCCTTATCATCATCACCCTCTTCACCAAACTCACTTTCCTTATCATCTTCACCCTCTTCTTCAGACTCACCTTCTTCAGACTCGTCATTAGACTCACCTTCTTCACCCTCACTAGACCCACCCTCGTCCTTAGACTCACCTTCTTCACCCTCATCTTCAGACTCACCATCTTCAGACTCGTCCTTAGACTCATCTTCATCAGACCCATCACTACTTCCAACTTCATCAGACTCATCCTCCTTATTCTCATCCTTAGACATCTTCCTTTTGACAACAACTTCCGTTTTGACAGGAAGAGCTTGAGGTTTGACAACTTCTTCACGAAGTTGCGGTTTAACAGAATGTTAAGGTTTCAATTAAGAAGATTTCTGTTTTACAAAAATAGGTTGAGGTTGAGGTTTGACAACTTTTGACTTTGGTTTGTCAGAAGTCGTAGCCTTCTTAGATGATTCTTTTGTTATCTTCTCTTTAGGCTTATGTGCAACAGTTTTTGATCGACCTGTATAAAAATTTTAAATGCTAATAACCATCAAATAATCTGATGCAATCATATATGATTCACATAGAATCATATATATATATATATATATATATATATATATATATATATATATATATATATATATATATATATATATATATATATATATTGTGAATCATATATGATTCTAACAAAATACACTTACAAACAAAACACATCATATACATCAGTACCCTATTCATATTGATAAAACACAGACACATCCCAGGTGATCCCAATGAGGTATGTTGTAATATCTTATTGACAGCTCTATTCGTGGTAAATATAGTGGAACTTATGTTTTTGTTGCTTGTTTATCAAGATTTTGAAATTAAATACAATATGGGAAATGGTGGGCCCGCACCTGAAGGAATTACTGATCAAATTACTAAATCTAATTTACTAATCCTAATAAGTAGTTAATTAAGACTGAGAAGCTCTTATCTAAAAACTAGATACACCTTAATGTAACTAATGCAGCCAATCAGTGGCCTAAATGGGTCTATTTAGGGTCCTAATATAATAAGCTGTTAAAAAAATTATATAAAATAAAATGAAAATACTCTCAAATGCACAAGCCAGCAAGGTATAAACATGCAAATTTTCAGAGGCTAGGAACTCATAGCTAAGTAATGAAAAATCAATGACTTGATGGGGTTGGGCAGGTTAGCTGCTGATGTGCAGTTTGGAATTATGGGTCAAATTGGTCTATTTGACTTAGAAGTCAAAGACCAGAGGTTGCTAATCCTAAACTAATCTAAATGGGACTAAAGTGAAGTAAATTAAACAACGAAATAGGGAAAAAAAACTAAATTTATCCTAGTGGCTTATGGAAAACAGTCTTAAGAAAGAAAATATTGAAAACTAACTTGGAAACTGAGAAACTAAATGAAAGTACAAACTTTTGGTTTAAAACAACTCAAAATAGGTAAACAAAACTGATTTGATTAAAAAAAACAAGCAAAACTGATTTTGGGCCAAAGGTGACCTTGTGCCAAACAGTCCTTTAGGGGACTGTTTTGGTGTTTTTCAAAGTGACAGTGAGATTAAAAGCTATAACTAGGTTTGTAATACTAAGTTAAGCTATCTTAAGTATAAATAAGCAAGTTCAAACTACAAATAAGCAGTCTAACTGCTTATTTGCTACAGTAACTTGAACCCTCGTTTTTTTAGATTTTTTACAGGAAAAAGAAAGGACTATGACTAAACTCACACTAAACCATTTAAGAGCTTATATGAGCTTATGCACAATAGTTAAAAAAGCTTTTGATGAAATAAAGAAAAAAATAAAAATGCTTAACAAGACATGTAAACTTAAGACAAATACTTAAATTTCATTAAAAGAGTAGGATTACAATTCTTATAAAAGAAAATGACACAAATTTAAAGGACAATTAAACTAAAAAAATGGTCTGCGTACCTAAGGTTATATGATTTTCTTTTAATCATATATGATTCTAACAAAATCAACTTAAAATAGATCTAACTAAAGCATATAGAACAATATGGTCGATGAAACTGTTTCAATTTACGTAACTCTAGCTTCACACAATCATTCTATCATGATTATGCATCCAAACCATCATGATTTTCAATCATCGCATACTTCATTACTTGCATAACCTCATAACTAATCATTTCTAAACTTCTCTAAATTACAAATTCCAAATCTCAAGCTATTAAACATGAACGCCGTGTTATATTAGTTCCAGTAACCGCTAACAGATTATAAACTAAATTATTTGCAAAACGTAAAACAAGCAACTAACATAGATGTAACAAGAGACGTGTCTAAAACGCCATCACTGATTTAAACAATTCAAATCTCCGTAACTCTAGCATGTCAGAACTGAGTAATCCGTGATTACACATCCAAAATTAACTATCACCTAATTTATCACTTACAAAACCTCATAATTACCAAAATAAGCAACAAAATCTACCAAAATAAGCAATTTTAACAACTACAGTACTTATTATCTAAAACTACTTATTATCCAAAATCTACCAAATAAGCAACAAAATAAGCAAAACCTATTGCTAATATACACAAAACGTAAATAATAAGCAATTTTACCCTTCGTTTCATCAACTAACTCCACTATTTCATCAACTACGGCGGTTGATGGCGGCGGCTTGACGTTTATGAGAGGTTGACGGCAGTTGACGACTATTGAGAGAGATTGAGATTGATAGTTATGATTGAGAGATTGAGATTGAAGTGTATGAGGGTTTGAAATAAACGGTTGAGAGAATGAACTGGGAAGGTTGTGAGTTATTAGTAATGAGTGAATTGACCACGATACCCCTACATCAGTAAAAAAAAAAAAAAAAAAAAAAAAAAAAAAAAAAAAAAAAAGTTTGATTTATGTGGAGCGTCGATGGTAAAAGGAATGGACGGATGAGATGAAGTATCGGGTTCTTTGGTAAAACTTGGATATATACGGAACTTTTGGCTGTGAATGTGTTTATACTCGCGCACGGCGCACGATAGTGTGCCAGAGGGAGAGGATCTTGGGTATATTACGATAGGTGTTATGCTCACTTTTCTCGAGGTTCTTAATGAACATAATCCAAAACCTATTTTGCTCCAAATGTGTGTTAGTTTTGAACTAGTTATAATGCCCGCGCACGCGTGCGGAGTCTTTTTTAATTTTTTGAATAATATATTTTTATTTGTTAAAAAACAATACTATGTTCATGAACTTTGAACATGAGATTATAGTCTGGACGTGGCAAGGAATCCTCTTGTATTATACATCAACCACTCCGTAAGAAAATTATACTTCAGCCAGCCCTAGATGAGCAAGTTTAGGCACATGTACAGAGAATGAAGTCTGGGTTGTCTCCTTCAACATGGTCAGTTACTACCACCTTCGTTCCCTCTTCACTTCACTTTAATGCTTGGAAACTTGCACACTACTCATTATAGTAAACTACAATGTTCTGCATAATTTTGCAGTTTCAAACCAATTTAGTATGTCACTATTGACACCTTGTTTCAATTACCTGATAACATGTTCCAGCCCTTACAATTCTTGAAGAGCTTATAAGAGACCCACTCACCTCACCTCCATTGATTGTCTACCATAAGTTTTATAACCACAAGCACCAGCTGAAACATTAAATTTTATATTAAAAAATTAGTTACTCATAAGAAACTTAAAGTAATCATAATTCATTATAAATTATTCAAATCATCTCATCGTATTCTTTGTTGTTGTGGATTAACTTCAGCCTCTACAATAAAACACCTAATCTAAGCTTAGATTAATCTACATAAACTAAATGATACAAACATTATAGGCTTATAGCAGACATTACTTGTTTATAAAATCCGGCCAACCCCATTTCAACCCATGGTTCAACCCGTACCCATTATGACTCGTGACCCGACCCACTCATTTTACCACCTCCAGTTTTCATGTAAGATGGTAAGCTTCCATACATATCATAATACCTAACGGACACAAAGAAATAATAATTGTTATTTTTAATAGAGAACACACTGATGGAAGATTTTCTTTATTACTTTATACCAAGAAATTTCTTTCCTTAAATTTTTCCAAATTTCCCTAAATCAGATTAATTCGGAATCACAAGTAAGGAATGCTCTCGTCATATAACATATCTATTCAAAATTATCGAGTACATGACAATCTATCGGCCAAAAGATGCTGCCTTCTCAAGCTCATGTTATCATCCTGCAATTATTTGGTTTCTAGTAGAGGTGACAATCTCGACCCTATTACTTATAAATGGGTCCATTTGGGTTGTAGCAATAATAAATAACGCAATTAACTTGTATAGATATATATTTTGCAATATCCATCTTTGTACTCAGAGATATTTATGCTACACATGTCTAACTTAAGTTTGTTCACATCTTAAGTATCATAAGTATATACATTTAAACCACAATGACCACATCAAAAAATATTGTCTCCTTGGTTATGGTTTTCCTTTCAAATCTGCCAATCTACTTAATGCTTTTCTAGACTACAACAAAATGATCCATTCATAAGTAAATGGGTCAGAAAGACAAATGTCTAAAGTAAACAAAGTGTATAACGAAACCTTGTCGTGAGGTATATTGGCCTTGTTTTATATATAGCAACTATCCTTGAGAAGCCAAGCATCAAAATGCGTCATCTTGTATATTGGCCTTGTTTTATAGCTAGCAACAATCCTTGAGAAGCCAAGCATCAAAATGAATCATCTTTAGTACGACTAAAGAGAATTCAACGTCCATTTTCTGTCTCGGCTTACAATTATACCACACTATTGTATTTCACAATATTTAACTCGTTATCACTTCACATGGTTAAAGTGAAATTAATCAATGAGCTAAAACTATTTTTGAGATATTTACTTACCCATATAGTTTTTCAAGGGAAGATTAGATCTTACAACTGTGGGTTGTTGTAGTGTGAAGAAGGAAGAGCCGAGTTCGCAGAACTCATTCTCTCAATAAAGGATTATCAAGTAGTTAAGTAGCCATAGGCTGTTCGATTAACGTGCAAGCATGTAAGTATGAAATATCAAGCCTCAATGCACTATGGTTTGATAAATGAAAAACATCATCTTGATCTAATGCAATTATACTACAATATAAAAAGACATCTTTACCAAATTATGATGTGAAAGTGAGATTATGGAAGAAAACCTAAAAGTTACACTTTTAACATGCTTATAATGCCATGTAATGTTTCTATCTCCCTGTGTGATCTATAGAATCTTAGGATGGAGGTGGCAATTTTATAATCATTTACTTAAGCGCCCTCTAAAAGCGCCCTCTAAACCACAATGCCAAACACCCTTTGATGAGTATCTTGATCTATTCTTTTCTACTTGATTTTAATAGCACATTGAACCTTGAAAATTCAGTGACAAAGTTAAGATACTTTATGTTTGAAACTGTAAGAACAAAACTTGTCATTATTTGCGATTTCCAACACAAGAACACACCACCATTGAAAATAAAACATGCATTGACATATCACAATATTTACCTTCCTTAACTATATAAGCAAGGTAATAAGATAACAAATAAGGACTAATAATACTATTTTTTTTATTGTAGTTGCTAGTTTTAGCCAAACTACTAAAGATCTAACTTCTTTTTTTGAGTAAAAAAGATCTAACTTATAATAAGCCATTTTCAATCAACCAATTAGCTTTCTAATATAACTGTTAATGCATCAACAATATAAAATAACACCACTTAAATATATCTTACGAGAGATTCATTTGCTTCTCCAACATACTTGTCCCTTTTACTATTGGTTTTTGATCATTCCCATATGAAAATAAAGCAAATGTGACCTTTGAATAGGCAAATTAGAGCAAATAGACAACTAAGCGCAAAGCTGTAGCTACATGAACCATTATAAAGATGAAGCTGTAGCATCAGGGACGGAGCCAAGGGGGTGCCCACGGGTGCACGTGCACCCCATGGATTTTTTCGATATAGTGTTAATTTTTGAAAAAAATATTGATTTTTCTTAAATGCACCCGGTGCATTAAAATGTGTCTCTAATATTATTTAGTTTGTATACTTACAAATAAAAAATAAATATAAAATTTTGTAAAACCCCAAAGATGAAACAAGTTTAATAAATTAAAGCACAAAAGCCCATGAAATAAGTTTTTTAATGGAACAAGTTTATTCATCATCCTAACAATTTACAAAACCCAAAATTGAACCAACACCACAAATATGAAACAGGTTCGTAAATCGTAACATATATATTTTATTTGTTTATTATGTCTTTTAAAGTTTTCATGTTTTGATTGGTTATATGAAATCTTGACTAATTTGTTGGTTCCGTATAGTCTATCATCATCAATAAGGGCTTAGGGCAATAAGAATAAGTGAATAACTATGCAATTTCTATTAAGACAAATAGGGATAACAAGTTTAAGTGATAGTCAACAATATATTAGAATATGAATAGTACCCCAATTGCGTTGTCATGGGACATTTTTATTGTTGTCGTATTTACAATATATATGAAAAAGTAGTGCTTAAATGAAGTTGGTTTTAGTCTTGCCTGTTGCTACCACTACGGTTGAAAGATGTTTTTCTAAAATGAAGCTCATTAAAACTGATTTGCGTAATCGGATGAGTGATGATTATTTTAACGGCGCTTAACTTGTGCTATAGAGAAAGAAGAACTTATTAATATTAAAAATGAGGGTGCACGTAAGTGTTTTTTTGCTATGGGAGATCGTAGAATCACTAATTAGAAGGTAATATGTTCATTTATTTGTCGTTTTAATGAAATCTTCATTTTAATCCACTTTTTAACTCTATTATATTACGGTTAAAAAAAATTTGTGCATCCTGTCATATTTCTTTCTGGCTCCGTCCCTGTGTAGCATGCCCGTCAATCCTTTTGCATGCCTATCGTAACCTTCATTTTCTACAACGCGAAAACCACATGATCGGTAACACACACCAATCAATCGACAAATAAATTTCAATCATTCCTATCTAAACAATATTATAATAAACTTCATTGCAAAAACACACTCAAATTCGAAAAAAAAAAAAAAAAAAAAAAAAAAAAACATATGCAGTAACATCACTAAAAAGAACACATAAATGAACCTAAAATATCAAATCACAAACAAATTAAAGTTACTTAAGCAGCTACTACCTCCGTCCCAAAATTATAGTCCCCTTTTGATTTTTTCGGTCTTTCTTTCTCAACTTTGACTTTAAATATTTTTGTTTGTGTTATACAATAGTTGATGAAAATTATACCAATGAAAAACACATTTAAAACTCAATCCATTCATATATTTTACATCAAGTATTATGTAATATAAACAAAAATATTTAAGGTCAAAATTGAAAAATAAAGACCAAAAAAGTCAAAAGGGGACTATAATTTTGAGACGGAGGGAGTACTTAATTAAAAACAACCCATAACCGAATCTAAAGTAGCAGTTACTTAAGCAGACACAACATCTGAATTTATTCTTAGATCATTCATCTATGTGATTGATCATTATTGTAAAAACAATCGAATCAGTTAAGGAATTATAGCAAAATCGGAAACATTAAATCATTGTAATTGAAAAATTAAATTAGAGATGGATCTCATAATCTTACCGAGTTATTCGATTGTGGTTGTTATCGGTCGATCGTTTCTTGGGATGCGGTCATGGTGTGTTTTGTCAGTGCCGTATGTTTTGTTATGCGTGTGTTGATTTATCTTTTTTCTTTACCATTAGACACCCTTGATCTTTACAAAATTATGCCCCCTTAACCCCTTTTCTCTAAGGGGCTGTTTGTTATGGGGTTTTTTGGGGTGATGGAATGATATGATTGATTAGAAAAGTAGTTTGGTTCAATCTTTTAAATATGATACCTGCAAATGAATACCAAATTTCATTCTAGTACATATGGGTGGGTTTTGAAGTAAAAGTACATGGATTCACTGACATGGCCCCGCTGCAACTCTTTTTAGCCACAAATTTGAGGTATTTTTAATTTAAATCATTTTTTTCTCTTTCTAATTACAATTAAATACTCCCTCCGTCCCATAATTATTGTCCACGTTTGACTTTCTCAGTCTATCTTTTTAAACTTTGACCTTAAGTATTTTTGTTTGTGTTAAGTAATACTTGATGCAAAATATATGAATGGATTATGTTTTTAATGTACTTTCATAGGTATAAATTTCTATTAAGTATTATATAACACAAATACGAATATTTATGGTCAAAGTTTTAAATGAAAGACTTAAAAAGTCAAACATGGACAATAATTTTGGGACGGAGGTAGTAATATTTTTATCTATAACATCCATTTAAATTAAAATATACATTTATATAATTATATATTTTATCTCTCCATATTTTCTATCAAACTTTTCCTAAATCCAAATCCAATTCCAAACCCTTCTACTAACCAAACGCACCCTAAGTTTTTTTTCTTTTTGTTTTTGACACTTATATTTTAATGTTTGTTTTTCAGAAAAACGGATTTTCATAAAATTTTGACCAAATTATGAAATACTTATTTTGCGTTTAGTTATTGGAAAACACCAATGTTTTCAACAAAATGATTTATACAAAACAAAGAAAATATAAATCGCGTTCAAGTTTCTTTATTTCCAAAATATTCTCGACAAAACACAAATCCCCTAAATCCCACCTATCCCTTCTTCAAAATACAAAATACAAACATAAACTAAAGGCGTTTTTTATACTTTTAAGTGTTTTGTGGAGACAAACTTCTCGTCTTAATTTTTACAAAACTAGAGATAAAAAACAAGAGAAATATTTTTCCAACTAAACGCACTCTTAGGTTTAATTATTTTTCAAAATTCAAAAAAGAAAATCAAAATAGAAAAATTATTACTTAATAAGGGAATGTCGAGTTTTTAGAAATGAAAAAGCCCTCACTTGAGATTTTGTTTTATTATATAAAAGATATGGACATTATATGCTTGTTTCTTTAAGTAGCTGAAGTCTCGCGGACAAATACCATAAAAAAAACATCATACTTTTCATAAAATACACTTTTGGGTATCGAACAATTTTTTTTCCTTATATGGGTACCGAACTTTTATTTGTTGGCCTCTTTGAGGCACTTTGTGACTTTTTGTCCCTCAAATTATTAAAAATCCAGGGACAAAAATGTTACAAAGTGCATCAAAGGGTCAAAAAAAGAAAGTTCAATACTCATATGAGGAAAAAAATCGTTTGATACTCAAAAATAATTTTCTTGGCAAATATAGTGCTTTAATATAGTATCTGCCCTTTTCTGACAGAGTTACAATTTACGGTTTCAAGCATATAATGTTAAGCTACTTTGGTCAATTTTATTCAAATTTTATAAGGTTTTTTCCGTACAACTAAAACAAAACTCAAAAAAAAAAAAAAAAAAAAAAAAAAATCTATTGAAAGTATATCGAAGTGCCCGCTTACTGAAAGATAAATAATTCTCGTCGCGATGATTTATTTTTTGTCGTTTAACGATTTACCGTTTGCAGGATATTTTATTTTCAAAAAAAATGTGTAAAGGCTTTTTTTTTTTTTTTTTTTTTTAAAAAATAAACATTTTGATGAAGAAATAGATGACTATGATTGCTTTATTGGGTTATAAGAAATTTGAATGGCATATATTCTAGGAGTGAGCATCGTGTCACACCCAATCCGAACCGACAAAAACTGACCCGACCCCGAAAACCGAAAAAAAGGAAAAAAAATTAAACCGATAATCGAACCGAGAAATGGATATCAAAACCAAAATCGAACCGAATAACTCGGTTCAGGTTGGTTTTCGGGTTTCGGACCGAAAAAACCAAATCGAATCAAAATCGAACCGAAACCGACAAAAACCGAAATAAATATACAAAACCGAAATCGAACCAAAAAAGGTCAGTTCAATTCGGTCTGGTTTCGGTCAGTTTGTCGGTTCGATTTTGGTCGACATGTTACCTTATAGAAGCCTGTAATGAGTAGCCCAAGTTTAAAATTAATTGAGCCCCCAACTCAATCATAAATGATAAATCATATGCACAATTGCTCTATGTATCTTCAAAATAATTGAGATGAATAGAGTCGATAGACCTTACGTGTAATTATAAGTTTAAAAAAAGATTATGACCAGGTAACAACAATATAAGTAGATACAGGGGCAGTACTACAATAGGGGTAATGTGGGCAGTTGCCCCCACAAAGTTTCTAATATGTTAAGACTTCTATCAATGTCGATTTTCTTTGAATGATCATGATGTGCAATTTTTATTCTGCCCGTAAGAGAATAAATAGTATAATGGTTAAGGACATTCTTTACTTTCGGTGAGATCTAATGTTCGATTTTTGTGCTACCCCAAATTTTGTTATCTAAATTTTTGTTTTCGCTTTTTCTATTCGTATTAATATCGATCAGAAAATGTAAGTATGTCCTAAATATTGTCCATACTAGCTTATAGACCTGTGTTAACCCACGGGTTTTTAGATGAGATCGTGCAAAAAAAATTAGTGTGTGTAAACAAAGTAAGGAAAAACCGCAAAGTAAACATGATAAATCATTTATTCGAAAGGAATATCAACTAATAAGTCAATGATAGTATAGAATACAATGCTTGTAACTAAGAATGTAATAAACGGCCATGCTCGCGTGCTCCAATCTTGATAATGTAGATGAAAAGCAAATCTTGACAGCCTTGGTAAGGCAATGACCATTTGTTGATAACCTAATAAGTATAAGAAGATAGTGTAAGTAAAACATTTTATGTGATTGATAATATATGTAAAATCAAGAAAACGACATAAATCAAATCATATTCCAATTGGTACATACCTCTCGATACGTGATCATAGACCGTAAAGAACCTCTTTGTAGACTACATTTGTAGTAGTGTTTGATAAATTACCATCCGGATCCGAAATAACAACCTTAAAACCCTTTTTGCTTTTGACGCTTGAAAATAGGATGTGGTAGGAACAAACCAACTTTTGAAAGTGACTGACCTTGGCTCTTGGTTATCGTCATGGCAAATGAGACTGATACAGGAAATTGTTTGCGCACGATCTTGAGTGGTAAACGTTTATCCGATGGAGTAATTTTCAATCTTGGTAGTATAACCGTATTCCCAAAACGTGTTCCTTAATTATTTGGGCTTAAAGATCTTGTTAATTTAGTGACTTGAAGCCTTGTCCCATTACATAATCCTTATGACAGATTAATGTTTCTAAGCAACATTATTGGGATACCCCACCTTATTTTTTAAAGGAAATAATAAGTAATAAGTCAATATTTTCAATAAAGAATTCAGTTTGTAACTATTGAAATAATAAATTTACATGTATCGTCTTCTATAACTTTTATAGTCTTAAAGAGTAAAGGTATACAGTGAACGTCAAACACTTGAGTTTCATGAACACCTCATACATTTTTTGATTCCAAAGAATCTATCAACATCCATTTTGATTCCAACAACTCATATACATATATTCTTCCACTATATTAAAAATAATAACTAAACATGAAGTGGAATTCCTTATATAACTTGCTGCAATAACTTATAGGAACTCATAGGGGTTGTTTGATAAAATAAATTTATTTAGCGATGAATGATTTTATTCGCTCAATGATTCAAAATCTCTGTATGATTTGGTTTCAATCGTTTGATAGTTGGTTGAACCGACATTCTGAATGACTAATATTATGGTTTTAATCTGTGACAACAAAATTATTTTTTATAGTTATTATATGGATATAATAGTATTTCCTTTAACTTAACAATGAAAGAACCAAAATATTTTAAATATACAAGATAACATTAGTTAAAAAGGGGTATATGCATCGGTACTGTAGAACCGTAGAGGGGGGTAAATACGGTTTCTTCGGCTTTTTAGATGTTTAAAAAACTTTAAGCCAAAAAGAAAACCAAGTGGTTGTACAAATAATCCAACAACCACTACCACAACCAAAGTATATAAAGCAATTAAAGAACACAACGATATATACTGGTTCGGGATGGGGGGTTTATACCATCCGTACGTCCAGTTGCGAATCCGCGACTCCGATACTATTCACTAGTATAATCCTTTCGGTGGACTACAAACCGTTACAATTCACTCCACCAATATTCACCAATATTGATGCTCACAAAGAAGGAGTTACTCACCAACGGTATTCCGCCCTCGGAAACCACCCAAAAGAATCTCACGATTCGACTTTACCTAAGGATCACAAAGATCACTACCAAGACTTCCACCCGGAAGTATCAAACCCCAACTAGATCCCCAATGATCTAGGCTTGGTCACCAAGACACAAGACTTCCCTTACAAACAATTGAATGAATGAATATATGTTAGTTCAACCAAGTTCTAACCTAACCTAGAGACTCGATTGTAATAGAAAGGGTATAAGAAAGAAGACCCTCGACACAATCACAAGAGTGGATTAGGTTCTTGTGATTCTTCCCTTGCAAAGATATGTGTTCTTCCAAAGATGTTAGTGTGATAATCAAGAACACAAGATTAGAGGTAGAGAGATTGAGAGATTTGAGAGTGTTGAGAGATAAAGAATCTAGAGAGAAAGAATAATGGCAAGGTGTGAGGAATACAATAGGCAAGGGTGGTATTTATAGGCCAAGAACCCAAACTTGGGAAATTTTACCGAGGCTGGCGCGTCACCCGCGCGTCAACGTGCGGGCAGCGCGCCAGGCGTCTATAACTTTTTCCCAAGTATTGGGTGTTTGGATCTTATAAATACCTATCCTTGCTAAACCCCCAATTGTACTTCACACTAAACCTTAACATTAATCATTCTAAGGTTTACCAACTCAAATAGCCAATTTGGAAATCATTTGTGAAGTGCTTAAAGAGAAACCAAATTACCAAGGGTTTAAAGTGTAGATTGGGTAATTTGGAAGAGGTAGAAGTGTATCTCCTCATATGGCATAGAAAAGAGAGAAAGAATATGCCAAGGAGTATTCCAATGCTTGGGGGGAAGAATGAGATGGAGAGTTGAGATGAAATGGTTTGAATTAGATGACTAGGATCAAAGGGAGCCTCCCTTGGTTTTCAAACAATTTTGCATGTGGGGAATATGGATGGATGAGATGATCTCATTTGGAATGGATGGCTAGGATCACACATGCCTAGGTTAGGGTTGAAGAGGATATTCCAAGGAATATGCTTTGCTTGGGGGGAAAGGAGAAATGAATGGTTGAGATGGTTTCATTTGAATTGGATGGTGGAGATCAAAAACATGTGGTGGTATAGATAGAAGAGATTGGATGGATGGTTGAGATGAGTTTAGTTTGAATTCAATGGTTGAGATCAATCATATGTGGTGGTATAGGGAAGAGGGATTGGATGGATGGTTGAGATGTGTTTGATTTGAATTCAATGGTTGAGATCAATCCCATGTGGTGATATAGAGATGAGGGGTTGGATGGATGGTTGTGATGTGTTGTAATTTGAAATCAATGGCTAGGATGAGAGGAGCCATATTAGGGTTTCCAACAATTGGCATGTGTTGAAAATGAAGGGTTGAGATGTGTTGTAAGGGAATGGATGGTTGAGATGTAGTGTGTAAGGGAATATGTAAGGGTGTAAGAGATTGTGTAAGAGAATATTTGATTTGGATATGATTGGATATGATTGGTTTTGCCTTATGCATAAATGAGATTAAGAGAGGATTAAGACATAATCTAATTGTCATTAAGAAGAAAGGTTTAGACAATTAAGATTATAAGTTGAGAAAATCATAGGTTACTTATAAGTTCAAGTAACACAACTTCGAGATTCCATAGTTTCGTATCTCATGACTTTCCACGACTCGACGTTCTCAACTAATACCTTGGTTCAAACAAGTTAAGTGTTTTGCCTTGATGTCAAGCATAACCCAAATGGGAGAGGATGCGTTTACGCAAAGTGACCTTTAACTTAGTTTGACCAATAAGGGAGTAAACCCGTTACGTAATTAGAGAAGACGTAAGCACGGGATTTGAGCATATGGATGCTTCAACACGATGTTATGTGAAATATACAAGCTCTCTAGGTTTAGAAAAGCCTTGGCTAGAGGCGATAGTTAGAAAACATGAGTTGGCATTTTCCCGTAAATAGGTGTATTAAAAATGGGATTTCTCAAATGTAACACCCCCAAAATTTGATACAGCGGAAGACTCAACAAGCTTTCGGGGTGCTATGGGGGTTGGTATCCATTCAAAGTCATGAAAGAACGAGATAAAGTAAACATAAGAAAAACACAACCAAAACGGGTTTTAAAGTTTACATTTATCCCAAGAATTATCCAAAGTAAGGCCCAGAAGAACTAAACATAGGTCCACAATAGTTATCAGAGTTTTAGAAAAATAGATCCATAACCGGTGCCATTGCCAAACCTCCAATCCCAAGCATCCATAGAACATCACTTAATTACCTGAGAAAACGTGCTAAAAGTCAGCTTTCGCTGGTGAGATCATAGGTTTAAATTCATAATTCAATATAGTGGACATATACGCAAAACGCTTGCTAGCTAGACTAGGCCTCAATCATCCAACCAAATCAAATCAACCCTATAGGTGTGCGTTATTGCCCAAATCAATCCAATCAATGGCTTACCTAGCTCAAGTCTAGGCCTCGCTCTATAACCAATCCAAATCAATCAATATGCATTCGCAAGGATGCGACATGCCCAACATTCGTAAGGATACGACATGTTATTGCATTCGTAAGGATACGACATGCTCTACACTACCTAGTTCTATAAGCATAGCAAGTTTTAAAATAAATAAAGCGGTAATAGTCTACATAAAACATTTGCACGTTTCTCACCCCAAGTATTGAAAACAAAGTTCAAGAGTAAAAGTGGGGCTATGACTCACCTCAAGTCCAGAAAATCCTCAAAAGAAATCGATAGAAGAAAGACGTAAGCAAACTCAAGCAACTCACGTAACGGCAACTACAGACTCGACACTTCCTAACAATATCAAACTCATTCAGAAATCATTTCCTCGAAAATCAAATATCCCCATTCCCGAACGTATTCCGTTTTACTTTCCAAAAATATCCATTTCTCGAATTAACTTCATATTAATTTGAAATTCGACGTTTGATATCCATATGGGTGAAGGGTCGACACAACTCAAACCAAAAAGCCACAACAAACGAAATAATAAACCAACTATAGGTCTAATATTAGCCCAACATATTATTTAAATAAATCATCGAAGCTTATCAAATCCGTCGATTTGGTAATCTCCCATATTTATTTACGTAATATATCGTTCCAAAATTATACCCAACCTAAAGCACATAGCACAAAGAATTCTATTTGGTATATATATCGTAGTCAAATAAACTCCCTATATATATCGTCGAATCGGCCAAATTCCACGAGATACATAGTAATTTATTACCCTAAAACATATACCACATCCTATGGGCGTCGCGGGATACAATGCCCATTAATATACTCATTTTATATAAACAAATAACTCGATCTAATCCGTTGATTAAATAAGTCATTTGCTATAGAAAATGTTTATATTAATCGTCACATATCCGTGACAACACAAAAGTCACAATATAAAGCCCACTTGGACTTTAAATAACCACACTTGTATAACTCGATAAGTTTCTAAATTTATAAAAATCGTTATATTCTTATTTATTACTCACCCGACTTATTAGTTTCCGCCGTTATTTATAGTTATTATTTATAACAATATTCCGACATTTATTACACTATTTGCATAGTATAATAACTATCGTTATATTATTATACGTTTACTCGTGATCGTTTTATTATTAATATACGCATTTATATATATATATATATATATATATATATATATATATATATATATATATATATATATATATATATATATATATATATATATATATATATATACGTTTATCACGTATATAAACGATTATATTCTCAATAATATTATTACGAGTATTATTTTTAATGTTTGACTTTTAAATATTTATCGAGTCATAGAATTTGGTCACATGTCCGAGTCATGACTCTCGGCTCATAGTCCAAGTCCAACATAAGAATCAAGTCAAAATAAATAAATCATCTCCGTCCAAATCAATCCCATAACCACGTGCTACAACAAGAGGGTCCGACTACGGCACCCAACTAACCTATCGCCGTCATCTAATGACCGTCTCACAATCGGTCCCCATGTTCCACATTCGACAACACATCTCCAATATAACTCGTAGTCCAAATATACCACTTCAAGTCCAAATAAGAATCCATGGTCAAAAATCACAACCACGACAACAACAATAATAATCCGACAAGTAAACATAACAACCGAATACATAATCAATTACGGGTTGATTTACCAAGTCAACCCGGGTCAATATTACGCCCGAAACAAAGTACGGGAGTCCCACCCGAGACCATTAGGTCTCGGCTTGCTCTAACTCGAGCCAAACCGAGCCAAACAACCTCCTTGGGGTGTCGGCCGAGAATCCACACGACCACAAGGGTCAACCAAACATCACAACAAGCACCAAAGATCCAATAATCATCAAATGGTCATAATAACACAACCAAGAACCCAAGCCGAGAGCCAATGCTCTCGGTTAAGCCTCGACCCATCAAAAATAACACGAACCCGGATACCAAACGTTTTTCCTTAATCCATTTCATCAAAACCCATTTGAATCTCGCGTTAATAACCAAGAAAACCCGAAAGAAACACAAATTCGTGACCCTTGGTCACGACTTTAACCAAAATACGAGCCAAAGCTCATCCTACCTTCGATTCCCAAGACCAAATCGAAAGGATCTTCAAAACCAAGACAAGAAATGACGAATTTGTGGTGATAACGTGGTGATTTTAATTCGAAAAGGGTGTTAGGGATGGTCCAAATCGCGCGTGGTTTGCACCAATAGATAGATCGGAAGAAGATGGTTAAGGTGGTGGTGTTAGATTTGATGTGAGGGTGGCGGTGGTGGCGCGATTGGTGGTTAAAGGGTGCGGTGATGGTTGATATGTTAGAAGAGAGAGAGAGAGTGAATTGTTGGTGATGAGGGTGTGGTGTTGTTGCTTATGACCGGATCCACAAGGACGATTCATGTAATATACTCTTTTAAAAAAAAAGTTTTCTTTTTATTGATAATAATAATAATAGTGAGGGTATAGTGGGTTAAGTAGCCCGGTGTAAATACACGGACCAAACCCGAAACCTTAAATAACTAATCAACTTTCTCAAACCGAACTCGTTCCCAAAAATAATCAAAACCTCGCGATATGTTCCCAAATAATAATATCCAAACCAATATTAAAAATATAATTAAAACTGTTAGGTTAACCTAGTGTCGGAGTCAATGTAGTGCCAAAATAACGATCTTAAAATAAATCATCACGAACGAAGCAAACCAAATCATAAATAAATAATTAATTCCCATAAATAACGTACAATAAAAATCACTTTCCAACGTTCATAAAATATCTCGTCACGATAAACTTTTCAAATATTCCAAAATTATAATTTTTAATGTAATGCGGGTTTTAAAAACGGCTCCCTAATTTGCCAGTTTTCTCGGAACAAACCATGTATGAAGTAAAAAGCTTCGGATATCTCTTTCGAAACTCATCCTCACGTTCCCATGTGAATTCCGGTCCATGCCGCGAATTCCAACGAGCGGGATGCGACTTCTCTTAAGTCGTTTAATCTCTCTATCCAATATCTCAATCGGCTCTTCCACAAAATTTAAACTCTCATCCACACGAATATCCTTAATTGGTATAACTGGCGTTTCCTCCTAAAGACACGTCTTCAAATTACTAACATGAAACACATCATGAACTTTATTCAATTCCGGTGGTAATTCCAATCGATAAGCTACGGGCCCAATTCTTTTCAAAATAAGAAATGGTCCAATGTAGCGGGGATTTAGTTTCCCACGTTTCCCAAAACGTATCACACCCTTCCAAGGCGAGACTTTCAGCATCACTTTGTCTCCAACCTGGAATTCTAGGGGTTTACGTCTCTGATCGGCGTAACTTTTCTGCCTATCTCTAGCTGCTTGCAATCGATCTCGAATTTGCGTTACTTTCTCAGTGGTTTCCAAAATAAGTTCAGGGCCTATGAGTTGGCTATCTCCAACTTCTGCCCAACCAATAGGTGAACGACATTTACGACCATATAAAGCTTCAAACGGTGCAGCTTTAAGACTTGGGTGGTAGCTATTGTTGTAGGAGAACTCCGCAAGGGGTAGATATTTCTCCTAGCCTTTACCAAAGTCTATTATGCATGCACGAAGCATATCCTCCAAAGTCTGAATAGTTCTCTCACTTTGACCATCGGTTTGGGGGTGATATGCAGTACTCATATCAAGTCTCGTCCCCAAAGCCGTTTGAAGTGATCGCCACAACGCTGACGTAAAGCGGCCGTCGCGATCAGAAATAATCGATATTGGAACTCCATGCCGAGAAACAATCTCCTTCACATACAACCTCGCAAGTTTGTCAACACTATCATCTTCACTAATCGCCAGGAAATGAGCAGACTTAGTCAAACGATCCACAATTACCCAGATAGCGTCACAACCGCTAGTTGTCTTTGGTAATTTTGTAATAAAGTCCATCGTGATCCGCTCTCATTTCCAAACCGGGAGTTCTGGCTGCGTCAATAATCCTGACGGTCTTTGATGTTCTGCCTTAACCTTAGAGCAAGTCAAACACTTACTAACATACAACGCTATATCTGCCTTCATATTTGGCCACCAATATAACTTTTTCAAATCCTGGTACATCTTGTCAGACCCAGGATGAATAGAGTATCTTGACTTATGCGACTCGTGCTTAATCAACTCTCGAATTCCTCCATACAATGGTACCCAACTTCGCTCTCCAAAACATAATACTCCATCAGAACGCTTAACAAATCCCTTCTCATTTTCTGCCATCCCAAATATGTTCTCAGCAGGTCGATTCTCTGCTTTCAACGCTTCCGTTTGAGCTTTTAATATTTGAGACGGTAGTGGCGATACGATAGTCATCCCTAATGACCTAACTCGTAACGGTGGAATTCTCTCCTTTCGACTAAGAGCATCAGCAATGACGTTTGCTTTACCAGGATGGTAGCGAATTTCACAATCATAATCGCTTAGCAACTCAATCCAACGTCGCTGTCTCATGTTGAGCTCTTTTTGATTCAAGATGTGTTGTAGACTTTTGTGGTCGGTAAACACTACGCACTTGGTTCCATACAAGTAATGTCTCCATATCCTCAAGGCAAAAACCACAGCACCTAATTCCAAATCATGGGTGGTGTAGTTCTTCTCGTGCTTCTTGAGCTGTCGGGAAGCATAAGCTATCACTTTCTCTCGTTGCATCAGCACAGCTCCTAAACCTTTATGAGAAGCATCACAATAGACGACGAAGTCCTCGTTACCTTCAAGTAACGCTAAGATAGGAGCACTACACAACATTTCCTTAAGTAATTGAAATGCTTCCTCTTCCTTATCTCCCCATTCGTACTTAACACTCTTTTGAGTCAATTTGGTCAACGGTTTTGCTATCTTCGAAAATCCCTCAATGAATCTTCGGTAATAACCGACTAAACCCAAAAATTGACGAACTTCTGTTGGGGTTGTAGGTGCAGCCCAATCTTTAATCGCTTCAATCTTAGCAGGATCTACATGAACTCCTTGTCTATCAATCACATGACCCAGAAATTGTACCGTCGGAATCCAAAATTCACATTTTGAAAATTTGGCATACAGTTTCTCCTTCCTGAGCAATTCTAAGATAAGTCTTAGATGCTCCTCATGCTCTTTCTCACTCTTCGAATAAATTAGGATGTCATCGATGAACACAATCACGAACTTATCCAAGTAAGGCTTACACACCCGATTCATGAGGTCCATGAATACTTCCGGTGCGTTGGTCAACCCAAACGGCATCACCTGAAACTCGTAATGCCCGTAACGTGTTCTGAAAGCCATTTTCGGAATATCTTCCTCGCGAACTCGAAGCTGATGATATCCCGACCTCAGGTCAATCTTCGAATACACACTCGATCCTTGAAGCTGATCGAACAGATCGTCGATCCTCGGTAACGGGTATCTATTCTTCACCGTTAACTTATTCAACTCTCGATAATCAATACACATGCGAAACGATCCATCCTTCTTCTTCACAAATAAGATCGGGGCTCCCCAAGGTGAAGAACTTGGTCTTATAAATCCCTTTTCGGCTAACTCCGCTAATTGTTTCGACAACTCTTCCAGTTCAGTAGGTGCAAGACGGTAAGGCGCTCGTGCTACAGGTGCAGCACCAGGTATCAACTCAATCTGAAACTCCACTTGTCTAGTAGGCGGGATTCCCGGCAAATCATCGGGAAACACATCCGAAAAATTACGAACTATAGGTACATCTCCAATGCACCTTTCCTTCTTCTCCTTCCCTCCTTTCTTAGAAATTTGAGCTAAGAAAAGGCAACTTCCTTTTTCCATTAGCTTCGGCAATTTAGTGCAAGATATGACCGCTAGCCTAGACGGGCCTCTCAAATCCTTTCTATCTCCTGGTATGTTCAGAATCTCCTTGCCGTAAGGCACACGCACGATCTTCTCATCGCAAAGTATATGAGCACGATACTTCGACAACCAATCCATACCAATAATGACATCAAAACTTCCTAACGTGACGGGTAAAAGATCTTTGTTGAAAGGACGATTCAGAAAGTTTAACGTGCAACCGCGAATGATAGTCCTAATCCTCTCTATGTTCCCATTAGCTAACTCTACATCATAACCAATTCCTAAGGCCATCGGGGGTTTCTCTAGTAGGGGTGCAAACTTAGTAGACATAAAACTCTTATCGGCACAATTATCAAATAGTATGGAAGCATAACGATTATTGAGAAGGAACGTACTAGTAACGACGTTCGGATCTTCTCCTCTCTCGTTCCCAAGTGCATACACTCTTCCATGAGCAGATCCAGCTTCCACACGTTGGTCCCCATTATCTTGTCGTCCACGGTTTCCTCCAGCTCCACGGTTTCCATTATTGTACCCATTACCACCCGATCCTTGATTCCCTCGGTTCCACGATTCCCTACACTCATTCCTATAATGTCCCTTCTTTCCACATCCATAACAAGTAACATTTGCCTTACTCATAGTTTCAGGAGTAGCTTGAACCATAGTAAGGGGTCGAGCTCTACAGTCCTTAGCTATGTGTCCCATCTTAGAGCAATTCTTGCACACCACAGTACATCATCCAGAATGATTCCCATAACATCGGTTACACTTTGGTGCATTTCCATTGTAGCTCTTCTTATCTCCATCTCCCATAGCATAAGATCTAGTAGTTGTTTGTCGCTTGTTTCGATGATCATTACCCTTAGAGTGATTATCCCTCTTCCTCTTTCCATTCTTGTCTTTCTCAGCTTCTTCCAATGCCAACGAGTCCATCAATTGTTGAGCAATAGTGATAGCCTCATGAATGTTTGCAGGCTTAGCAGAAATCACATCGTTCCTTGTAGCTACAGGCAACCCATCGGTATACCTGTCAATTCTTTGAGTCTCAGTCCTAACCATATCGGGACAAAGTAGGGCTAACTCTCGATAACGGCGATTGTAAGTTTCCATATCGGTACCTTTCACCTTATGGTTCCAGAACTCAATCTCCAGCTTCTTAATCTCATTCCTTGGGCAGTAAGTCTGAATCAGCAAAGACTTAAATTGTTCCCAAGTCATAGCATAAGCCACATCACTCCCAACCGAGTTACGGTAATTGTTCCACCAAGTTAAAGCTTCATCCTTGAAAGTAAAAGAAGCAAACTTTACCTTCGTATTCTCCGCACAACCACTGACATTAAACATTGACTCAGTCTTTTCTATCCACCTGACCAAGTAGATCACTCCTTCGGTTCCACCAAACTCAACGGGTCCACAGATCTTAAACTCCTTGTAGTTACATCCATTAGCACGAACAGGTGGAAATGTTCCAGCAGAATTGTTGGAATGATTCGACTCAGCTAGTAGCTCAGCAACTCGTTGCTCCACAAGTTGATTGATCATTGCTTGATCCACAGTAGGTGCATTAAGTGGAACATGATCATTGTCTCCCTGAACATCAACATTTTGATTCCTGTTTTTGCGGTTAGTAGTGTCCAGGTTATCAGGAGTAGGGGTCTCAACATTTCGAGTAGGACGGTGTCCTCGACGACCAGGGATAGTCGTTGCAGGACCAGTTCTGGTAGCTCTAACAGGGTTTCGTTGTGGGGCCATTGATCTGAAACATCATACAAGTTCGTGAGTCTCCGATAGAACTTATCATATGCTCAACAAGAATTAAATCAACGAAGCCAAGTCATGGAAAGAATATCAACAATACACCATAAAACATCAATAAGGCGAATAGGAACTCAATTTCCACAATATCCAAAAACCACATAATACCATATAATAATAACCATCAACCATACAATAAAGATCCAACATCGTTCCAACTACCGAAAAACACAAAAGATAATAATCGTTCCAAACGAGACGAATAATCAACAAAAAAAATACACCAAAATGGAATAACTAGCTTTTCTAATCGAACATTCCTCGGTATAGAAAGCAACAAGATAACATAACTCAAACATCTAGCCACGCTGCTGGCGGAGGCTCCTCAACTCCTGCCTCAAGCCATCAAGATCTCTTCATAATGATCCTAACTCCACATTATGGGTGTCGCTGTCTCTCTTGAGGTCAGCCACCTCCTTCTCCAGCTCGGCATTCCTTTGCCATAACTTGCGGTCGGCCTCTCGAGCTGTAATAAAACCTCGCTGTAAGCTCTCGATGTGCTCGTGAATCTCCATCAAACCCCTCCTCATCTCAGTAACTCTCCTCTCAGCCGTAACCATGTCAATCCTCAACTCCCCAATAAACTCAACGGTCACCCTATCAATCAGCTCAGACATACGTGTAACTCTCTCACCAAGATCAGTAATCTGAGCCCACATCCTACCAGTCTCACCTAACTCTGCATGCTCAACAGAAACCTCGGAAGGTGCATCCGACTCAACGGGACTACCAGGTGGCAACTCAAACAAAAATGGATGATCAGGTGAAATAGGCTCAATCGGATGTATAGGTGAATCAGGCTCCTCAGTCTGAGTTGGTGGCACTAACAAATCATCATCATCAGGCATCTCCTCCTCCTGAGGGTCATCCTCCTCCTCAGGGTCATCATCATCACCCTGCTCAGCCTCCTGAGGGTCATCAGCCTCATCCTCACCCTCGTACTCCTCCTCCTCCTCATCGGAAGAGTACATCATCAATCGTCGTCTCCTAACAGGTGAACCATGTGGTGACGGGGTAGGTGATCTAGGACGACGACACAATGATGCAGGTGGCGCCTCTGACAGAAGAGAGTGAGCATCTATCTGTAAAGGTGGTGAAGTAGGGCGTACCGACATACGTGCCATAGCTCGGTGGGCAAAACGTGGAGCCACACGAGCCAAAGCCTGATGAAGAGTAAGCTGCCTCGATGTACCAGGGAGCCCTAGAGAAGATGAGGGTCCCTGCGTAGATGCAGCAGGTGGTGCTGAAGTAGAAGCTGTCGGTGACACAGTAGCTGAATGCTTGGCAACCTGGTAAGGGTCATCAGGAGCCATGGTAAACTGTGCTGGAAATACCGGTGCAGTAAGAATATCCTCGACAACATCGGGCGTACGGGAGGCCATAGTCTGTAACAACGGCGTAGGGTAGGTGTAAGTGTTTCAAAACAACTAAACCGCGAACTCAAAATACCATATCAACATCATCATATAATTCCAAATCATATATAACCAAGAAAGATTTAAAATACCGCATTACTAAAACCATTCGTAAAACAATTTAGCCATATAATTCCTCAAAACGCATATAATTCCTTAAAACGCCATCATATCACTAAATCAATAAATCTCAAATCCTCAAATTATCTCAAGAATCCCAAATCTAATAATCATCTCAATAATCTCATAATACCTCAATAATAACAATGATGCTTCGGCTTGGCGGGCTGGCGGGCAATGGTCGAGGATCGTTTTCTATAAAATCGGTTATAGTTTAGGTGTCTATTTACCTAGTTCTCTATAACCTTGGCTCTGATACCAATCTGTAACACCCCCAAAATTTGATACAGCGGAAGACTCAACAAACTTTCGGGGTGCTACGGGGATTGGTATCCATTCAAAGTCATGAAAGAACGAGATAAAGTAAACATAAGAAAAACACAACCAAAACGGGTTTTAAAATTTACATTTATCCCAAGAATTATCCAAAGTAAGGCCCAGAAGAACTAAACATAGGTCCACAATAGTTATCAGAGTTTTAGAAAAATAGATCCATAACCGGTGCCATTGCCAAACCTCCAATCCCAAGCATCCATAGAACATCACTTAATTACCTGAGAAAACGTGCTAAAAGTCAGCTTTCGCTAGTGAGATCATAGGTTTAAATTCATAATTTAATATAGTGGACATATACTCAAAACGCTTGCTAGCTAGACTAGGCCTCAATCATCCAACCAAATCAAATCAACCCTATAGGTGCACGCTATAGCCCAAATCAATCCAATCAATGGCTTACCTAGCTCAAGTCTAGGCCTCACTCTATAACCAATCCAAATCAATCAATATGCATTCGCAAGGATGCGACATGCCCAACATTCGTAAGGATATGACATGTTATTGCATTCGTAAGGATACGACATGCGCTGCATTCGTAAGGATACGACATGCTCTACACTACCTAGTTCTATAAGCATAGCAAGTTTTAAAATAAATAAAGCGGTAATAGTCCACATAAAACATTTGCACGTTTCTCACCCCAAGTATTGAAAACAAAGTTCAAGAGTAAAAGTGGGACTATGACTCACCTCAAGTCCAGAAAATCCTCAAAAGAAATCGATAGAAGAAAGACGTAAGCAAACTCAAGCAACTCACGTAACGGCAACTACAGACTCGGCACTTCCTAACAATATCAAACTCATTCAGAAATCATTTCCTCGAAAATCAAATATCCCCATTCCCGAACGTATTCCGTTTTACTTTCCAAAAATATCCATTTCTCGAATTAACTTCATATTAATTTGAAATTCGACGTTTGGTATCCATATGGGTGAAGGGTCGACACAACTCAAACCAAAAAGCCACAACAAACGAAATAATAAACCAACTATAGGTCTAATATTAGCCCAACATATTATTTAAATAAATCATCAAAGCTTATCAAATCCGTCGATTTGGTAATCTCCCATATTTATTTACGTAATATATCATTCCAAAATTATACCCAACCTAAAGCACATAGCACAAAGAATTCTATTTGGTATATATATCGTAGTCAAATAAACTCCCTATATATACGTCGAATCGGCCAAATTCCACGAGATACATAGTAATTTATTACCCTAAAACATATACCACATCTTATGGGCGTCGCGGGATACAATGCCCATTAATATACTCATTTTATATAAACAAATAACTCGATCTAATCCGTCGATTAAATAAGTCATTTGCTATAGAAAATGTTAATATTAATCGTCACATATCCGTGACAACACAAAAGTCACAATATAAAGCCCACTTGGACTTTAAATAACCACACTCGTATAACTCGATAAGTTTCTAAATTTATAAAAATCGTTATATTCTTATTTATTACTCACCCGACTTATTAGTTTCCGCCGTTATTTATAGTTATTATTTATAACAATATTCCGACATTTATTACACTATTTGCATAGTATAATAACTATCGTTATATTATTATACGTTTACTCGTGATCGTTTTATTATTAATATACGCATTTATATATATATATATATATATATATATATATATATATATATATATATATATATATATATATATATATATATATATATATATATATATATATATATATATATATATATATATGTATATATATATATATGTATATATATATATATATATATATATATATATATATATATATATATATATATATATATACATATATATATATATATATACGTTTATCACGTCTATATACGTATATAAACGATTATATTCTCAATAATATTATTACGAGTATTATTTTTAATGTTTGACTTTTAAATATTTATCGAGTCATAGAATTTGGTCACATGTCCGAGTCATGACTCTCGGCTCATAGTCCAAGTCCAACATAAGAATCAAGTCAAAATAAATAAATCATCTCCGTCCAAATCAATCCCATAACCACATGCTACAACAAGAGGGTCCGACTACGGCACCCAACTAACCTATCTCCGTCATCTAATGACCGTCTCACAATTGGTCCCCAAGTTCCACATTCGACAACACATCTCTAATATAACTCGTAATCCAAATATACCACTTCAAGTCCAAATAAGAATCCATGGTCAAAAATCACAACCACGACAACAACAACAATAATAATCCGACAAGTAAACATAACAACCGAATACATAATCAATTACGGGTTGATTTACCAAGTCAACCCGGGTCAATATTACGCCCGAAACAAAGTACGGGAGTCCCACCCGAGACCATTAGGTCTCGGCTTGCTCTAACTCGAGCCAAACAACCTCCTTGGGGTGTCGGCCGAGAATCCACACGACCACAAGGGTCAACCAAACATCACAACAAGCACCAAAGATCCAATAATCATCAAATGGTCATAATAACACAACCAAGAACCCAAGTCGAGAGCCAATGCTCTCGGTTAAGCCTCGACCCATCGAAAATAACACGAACCCGGATACCAAACGTTTTTCCTTAATCCATTTCATCAAAACCCATTTGAATCTCGCGTTAATAACCAAGAAAACCCGAAAGAAACACAAATTTGTGACCCTTGGTCACGACTTTAACCAAAATACGAGCCAAAGCTCATCCTACCTTCGATTCCCAAGACCAAATCGAAAGGATCTTCAAAAGCAAGACAAGAAATGACGAATTTGTGGTGATACCGTGGTGATTTTAATTCGAAAAGGGTGTTAGGGTGGTCCAAATCGCGCGTGGTTTGCACCAATAGATAGATCGGAAGAAGATGGTTAAGGTGGTGATGTTAGATTTGATGTGAGGGTGGCGGTGGTGGTGCGATTGGTGGTTAAAGGGTGCGGTAATGGTTGATATGTTAGAAGAGAGAGAGAGTGAATTGTTGGTGAAGAGGGTGTGGTGTTGTTGCTTATGACCGGATCCACAAGGACGATTCATGTAATATACTCTTTTAAAAAAAAAAAGTTTTCTTTTTATTGGTAATAATAATAATAGTGAGGGTATAGTGGGTTAAGTAGCCCGGTGTAAATACACGGACCAAACCCGAAACCTTAAATAACTAATCAACTTTCTCAAACCGAACTCGTTCCCAAAAATAATCAAAACCTCACGATATGTTCCCAAATAATAATATCCAAACCAATATTAAAAATATAATTAAAATTGTTAGGTTAACCTAGTGTCGGAGTCAATGTAGTTCCAAAATAACGATCTCAAAATAAATCATCACGAACGAACTAAACCAAATCATAAATAAATAATCAATTAACATAAATAACGTACAATAAAAATCACTTTCCAACGTTCATAAAATATCTCGTCACGATAAACTTTTCAAATATTCCAAAATTATAATTTTTAATGTAATGCGGGTTTTAAAAACGACTCCCTAATTTGCCAGTTGTCACATCAAATCTCAAAACTTGTTTCGAGTGTTCTCAATTAAGCACATAACATATTCATACCTGTATTGAAAGATCCACATTTGTCGGGTAAGGGGAAAGCCGACTTTCAAAATTCGCCCGGAACCATACAGACCCCTGGCGCGTCACCCGCGCGTTGACGCGCGGGCAGCGCGCCAGGAGCAGACATTGGCTCTGGCAATTTTGAGCTAACGTTTGTTATTTTATGTGTTTCGATGGTTTATTTGTCATCATTAAAACATAAAGAGATCTTGAACATGTTGCCTCAATAATCTCCCCCTTTTTGATGATGACAAATAAACCGAAAGCAAATAAAATTACCAAACTTAGCGAAGATAAAGCGCGCCTTTGGTGTAGCTTGCGTCTTGACCTTTGCCTTGTAATTTGGTGAAGCCTTTAACATTTCTTGAATGGTCTTCACGCTCTTGCTTTCTTTCTCCCCCTTTTGTAGAATCAAAAAGGTGGGACTTCCATTTGATATGGGAAAGTAGCTAGATTCAATAGCACCCGAACGTGCTCCCCCTTGAACATAGCTCCCCCTAGATCGTTGCTCCCCCTTGTTTCAAGGTGGGGATCCATGGGTCAAGAGCCTCACCTTTGCGGTGGCCTAGCTACATGAAAATACCACAACATGCAACAAACGAGAAAATCCTCACATGTGGAAGTCCAAGATGGGTTAGATTACCATTTGGATACTTGCAACATGGGTTAGTCCACATTATAACAATAAGAATATTTGTGTCCAAGATGACTCCATAATCCAAATGTTGAGCACAATATAAAAATGGAGATGAACTAAACAAGATTTTCACATATAACTCATAATACATTTTATATCACATAGAAGAGCATAAAGCATACAACAAAGACAATTCCTAAGACAAGCTAGAGACACATTCTACAATCACCTTATTCAAACACACTATTATATGGTGACTAACTATATTACACATAACCTACAAAAAAAGTTGCCCAAGTGGCCTTATTTCTTGCGTTTTTGAGCCGCAACTTTTTCAAGACCTTTCACAACATTTGTTAACATCATGAAATTGTTCTTGTAGGCAAGATGCAATTCCCTCATCTCCTCTTGAAGATCCTTAACATCATTCTCAATCTTGATTGTTTTCTCACAACATTTACACCTACGTGCATGGTCATGAGATGAAGCATCAAGTTTGGGAGGGAGAGGGTACCCCGTTTTGTACCATATGGGATCACTCCACAAACATTTCATCACATAATTCCTAAGTATTTGATTATCCATACATGATGGATTTTCCCATTCATCATTCGGTTCTTCATCAATCACAATGGACTTACCCTTGTAGTCATTTCTTGAAGGATAACTCATTTTAGAGAGGAGAATTTTCAAGTTGATTTAAGTTTTGAAAGAAGAACAAGAAGTATGTGAAGATGCAAGAAATAATTTGATTTATATAGGATTGAAGAGGAGTGGTAGGTATGAGTAAAGAGACTAGTCATACATGTTCATGATGAGTTCAACTACAAAGATACTTGAGGAGATGGCTAAGACATCTAAATCATGTACCAATATTTCATTAAGCATGTGATGGTGTAAGGAATAAAAGAGGATGATAGTACACATAATTTTATCATGCGTGCATTTAATCATATGCATGAAACTATAATCAATTAATTGTTGTAAGATAGTATTATTCAATTTAATTTAAGCATGCAACATGTATTTTATCACATAAGGAGAACAAGATGAATTGGGTACAAGTTCTTGAACACAAGTGTGAGTTGTGAAGAAGCGCCATATCTAAGACAGAATTTTCAAGAAGAATCAAGATAATTTTGTGTCAAGTTATCTTGTTCAAGCACATAGTATAGACATGTAGAATCTTGGATACTTATCAATCATAGTTTGAATAATGAATTGATTCATATCTTTCCTCTTGGAAGACATTTGTTAGATCTTCCATCCATGCCTCCACATAAACCTTTAATCACATAAGCTCTAATAGCACCTAAAGATTGTTCTCCTAAGATGCATGTTTTAGCATTAAAACCTATCCCAAAGCAATTTGGACTTTTGAAAAATGTCATGCCAAAAACTTAGACTTGTTTGTTTTGTGACCTAATAGTCCTTTTATTCAAGTCACCAATGACTTGTTGTATAGGATGACCCCTCGTTTCTCTCAATTCCTTAGGATTACCTTCATCCGAATCATTAACTTGTAATGTTGGCGACCTTTCTTGATCTTGAACTAAAGGTTTGTTGATCACATCATCTTCTACCGAAGGAGATGATTTAGGCTCGGGCATGCTCTCATCAAAGGTTACATTGAGAGATTCCTCAATCCTCATTATTTCCTTGTTAAGCACTATGTATACTTTACTAGTTTGAGAGTATCCTAGGAACACACCTTCATACGACTTTGGGTCGAATTTGGTGAGATATTCTTTGGTGTTAAGTATAAATACTTTGCAACCAAATACTCTAAAATACTCTAGGGATGGTTTTCTATTCCTAAATATTTCATAAGGTGTTTTATTAATTACCTTTCTTATGTAGACTCTATTAAAAATGTAACAAGAGGTATCTAGGGCATGACACCAAAACTTTTGTGGAATGGATTGCTCTTCAAGCATTGCACGACTCATCTTTCTTAACTTACGATGGGTTCTTTCAACAATCTCATGCGATTGAGAAGTGAACGGGCCCGATAAGTTGTAAGATATTCCATGTTGTTCACAAAAGGTTCCAAATTGCATTTTATCAAATTCGCTACTATGATTTGTTTTAATTGAAACAATTGAACAATCAAGTAGGTTTTCAAGTTTCTTTCTCAAAATGTTGAATTTATTTAAAACTCCATCCTTGTTTTCTAAGAATAATATCCAAGTGTAATTTGAATAATCATCTATGATCATTAAAGTGTAGAAGTTACCTCCATAACTTTGGATCGGAGATGGACCATACAAATCCAAATGAATTAATTCTAAAACTTTACTAGTTGTCACTTCCTTTATATTCCTATTATTGGTTTTTCCTTGACTCCCTAGACATGTATCACAATAATGCCTTTCAAAGCTCAACTTTGGTAAATTCCGTACTAGTTCGTTAGAAGCCAGGTTTTGGACTAACCTCATATTGGAGTGACCTAACCTCCTATGCCAAAGCGTTGAGTTGTCCACCATGGACGTAAGACATATGTGTTGCTTAGAGTTATCACCTAACTTGCATGTATATAAATTATTTCTCCTATTACCTTTTGCTAACACAACCCCATTTTTACTAATAGTGCAATCTATCTTAGTAAATTTGACCTCACAATCATCATCACATAATTGACTCACACTAATCAAATTAAAACTTAGACCCCTAACATGCTCAACATTGGAGATTTCTATAGAGTCATGAAGGACATTACATTTGCCGACAATTTTGCCGTTAAGTTTGCTTCCAAAAATGACTTGATTGCCATTATACGTCGTGTATGATGTGAACAATCTTCTATTCCCGGTCATGTGTTTAGTGCAACCACTATCCACTACCCACTCATCCGGTTGTAGATCACTTTTGAGGCAAACCTATAACAAAAGTACAACTCATGCCTTTGGTACCCATTGTTTCTTGGGTCCATTTTGGTTAACATTTAAAGTCCCCAAGTTAAACATTCTTGGGTCTTGAAGCAAGACACATAATTTCTCAACACCATATATAGAGAAGGCGGACCAAGGATTGTTTTGATACTCATTTTGAGTTTGATAACTTGGTCTATAGTTATGATATGTTTGAGGGCTAAAGAATTTTTGGTTTGAGTAGGAGTTGTCTCTCCATTGATAATTGTTGTATTGGTATTGAGAAGACCTTTGACCATAGTTATAGAAATTTCTTCTTTGGTTATTATGAAAAGATGGTCTTTAGTTGTATGACGTAGAAGATCTCACATTAGGTGTAGGCAAAAGTGGTCTATTATTTACTCGAGGTTGTGAGTATCCAAGTCCCTTGCGAGAGCTTGAGTTAGAAAATTGTTTTGGATTCTCTCTTTTTGCAATGGAAGCTTGATTACCTCGAGTACTTACAAGAGGAGCTTGAGGAGTAATTGGTTTAATGACATTGTTTAATGGAGATCCAATTTTTCTCAGGGGCCTGGCGCGTTGACGCGTCAGCCAGCGCGTCAGCCTCGGGGATTTTTGGAGCCTCGTTTTCTTTAGCCTTTACAAATGTTATTGGTATTGTTAGGCTTATTGGAGTGGTTGTACCTTGTTTAAAAAATCCAAGACCTCCCTTATTTTGAGACATCTTTTGTCGACTTATTAGTTCTTCCAAATCATTTGTGCTCTTTTTATATTTTGAAAAGCTTAGTGATTCTTTTTGAAGTTCCAACACCTTTTTATTCAAAGAGTTAACCTCAAGAGTGAGTATTTCACAATTTTTACAAGGTTCAATCATCCCTTTGCAATGTTCTAGTGTTTTCACTTTACTTTCAAGTTCACAAACCCTTTCTTTAGATTTAACATTTTCTAGTTCAAGAAGACGTTTTTCTTTGAGAGCTTTATCAAGGGTTTTTCTAAAATTATCATTAAACTTAACTAGTTCCTCATTCTCCTTTTGCAAATTGATAGTATCTAAGTTATTAGAAGAGGAAGGTTTTAGAGTTACCTCAAATTTTTCTTGAGCCACAAGACACGTAGGGTCATTTGTTGGTTGGTCTTCATCTTCACTATCACTCCACGCTCCTCCAACGAATGCCTTGTTCACCCTAGGCTTAGGGCATTCATTGATGAAATGACCCTTCTCTCCGCAATTGTAGCATCCTTGGGTGCGTCTTGAGCTTTCACTAACCTTGTTGTTATCACCACTTCGGTTTCCCCCAAAGTTGTTCCTTCCACCATTATCTCGGTTTCCAAACCGATTTCATCTACCAATGTTACCACCTTTCCTAAAGAACCTCCGAAAGTTCTTAGCCATAAGATTATATTCTTCGTCATCCATATCATCTTCTTCATTGTTATCCTCTTGACCATCACTATCATTACTAGTTTGAGTACTAGTAACTTTAGCTTTAAGAGCCAAATACTTAACCTTCTCCTTCTTGTCTTTGGTACTCGCCTTGTCGTTCTCAAGAATCATCTCATAGACTTTGAGATTTCCAATGAGCTCGTCAAGAGGTAGTTCCGCCAAATTCTTGGCTTCTTCTATGGCCGTCACCTTTGGCCTCCACTTCACCGGAGGTACTTGAAGAAACTTTCTTACATGGTTCTTGTTATAGAAGCTAGGATCAAGAGCCGTGAGACTAGTGATTATAGCATTGAACCTTGTGTACCCATTATCAATGGTTTCTTCATCCGAGATCGAGAACTTCTCATATTGTTGTATGAGTAAATCGATCTTGCAATCTTTCACTTGAGAGTTGCCTTGATGAGTGATCATGAGAGAGTGCCAAATTTCCTTGGCGGTCTTGCAAACATGAACCCTCTCGAACTCCCTTCGAGGTAGAGCATTATAGATCAACATCTTGGCTTCATCATTCTTACCAAGCTTTCTTCTTTCATCATCATTAAGATCCATATGTGGCTTTTTCACCAACAACTTTGTTTCCGAGTCTTCCACCATAAATTCAAAGTTGCCATTTTGGATGATTTCCCACAAATCAAGATCTTTGGACCTAACATAGGTCTCGAATCGGGTTTTCCAAAAGCAAAACCCATTGATTTCTAGCAAAGGTGGTCTTTGCATAGAACACCCCTCAACATAGTTCTCTTGAGCCATGGATCTATACTCAACTTTACCAAAAATCTTAGTTAGGATTTTAGATTTTTTGGAAAAGAAGTTTTTGACTTAAAACGACTTCTCGGGAAGGCTTTAATGCTAAAAAACTTGAGTATACCACCCTGATACCAATTGTAGAACCATAGAGGGGGGGGGGGGGGTGAATACGGTTTCTTCGGCATTTTAGATGTTTAAAAAATTTTAAGCCAAAAAGAAAACCA
The DNA here is from genome assembly GCA_030686995.1 of Artemisia argyi. Taxonomy (NCBI): domain Eukaryota; kingdom Viridiplantae; phylum Streptophyta; class Magnoliopsida; order Asterales; family Asteraceae; genus Artemisia; species Artemisia argyi. Next base: position 140,239,631 of record CM060682.1, read on the forward strand.
AGTGGTTGTACAAATAATCCAACAACCACTACCACAACCAAAGTGTATAAAGCAAGTAAAGAACATAACGATATATACTGGTTCGGGATGCGGGGTTTATACCATCCGTACGTCCAGTTGTGAATCCGCGACTCTAATACTATTCACTAGTATAATCCTTTCGGTGGACTACAAACCGTTACAATTCACTCCACCAATATTCACCAATATTGATGCTCACAAAGAAGGAGTTACTCACCAACGGTATTCCGCCCTCGGAAACCACCCAAAAGAATCTCACGATTCGACTTTACCTAAGGATCACAAAGATCACTACCAAGACTTCCACCTGGAAGTATCAAACCCCAACTAGATCCCCAATGATCTAGGCTTGGTCACCAAGACACAAGACTTCCCTTACAAATAATTGAATGAATGAATATATGTTTGTTCAACCAAGTTCTAACCTAACCTAGAGACTCGATTGTAATAGAAAGGGTATAAGAAAGAAGACCCTCGACACAATTACAAGAGTGGATTAGGTTCTTGTGATTCTTCCCTTGCAAAGATATGTGTTCTTCCAAAGATGTTAGTATGATAATCAAGAACACAAGATTAGAGGTAGAGAGATTGAGAGATTTGAGAGTGTTGAGAGAGAAAGAATCCAGAGAGAAAGAATAATGGCAAGGGGTGAGGAATACAATAGGCAAGGGTGGTATTTATAGGCCAAGAACCCAAACTTGGGAAATTTTACCGAGGCCGGCGCGTCACCCGCGCGTCAACGCGCGGGCAGCGCGCCAGGCGTCTGTAACTTTTTCCCAAGTGTTGGATGTTTGGATCTTATAAATACCTATCCTTGCTAAACCCCCAATTGTACTTCACACTAAACCTTAACATTAATCATTCTAAGGTTTACCAACTCAAATAGCCAATTTGGAAATCATTTGTGAAGTGCTTAAAGAGAAACCAAATTACCAAGGGTTTAAAGTGTAGATTCGGTAATTTGGAAGGGGTAGAAGTGTATCTCCTCATATGGCATAGAAAAGAGAGAAAGAAGATGCCAAAGAATATTCCAATGCTTGGGGGGAAGAATGAGATGGAGGGTTGAGATGAAATGGTTTGAATTGGATGGCTAGGATCAAAGGGAGCCTCTCTTGGTTTTCAAACAATTTTGCATGTGGGGAAGATGGATGGATGAGATAATCTCATTTGGAATGGATGGCTAGGATCACACATGCCTAGGTTAGGGTTGAAGAGGATATTCCGAGGAATATGCTTTGCTTGGGGGGAAAGGAGAAATGAAGGGTTGAGATGGTTTCATTTGAATTGGATGGTGGAGATCAAAAACATGTGGTGGTATAGATAGAAGAGATTGGATGGATGGTTGAGATAAGTTTAGTTTGAATTCAATGGTTGAGATCAATCACATGTGGTGGTATAGGGAAGAGGGATTGGATGGATGGTTGAGATGTGTTTGATTTGAATTCAATGGTTGAGATCAAGCCCATGTGGTGATATAGAGATGAGGGGTTGGATGGATGGTTGTGATGTGTTGTAATTTGAAATCATTGGCTAGGATGAGAGGAGCCATATTAGGGTTTCCAACAATTGGCATGTGTTGAAAATGAAGGTTTGAGATGTGTTGTAAGGGAACGGATGGTTGAGATGTAGTGTGTAAGGGAATATGTAAGGGTGTAAGAGATTGTGTAAGAGAATATTTGCTTTGAATATGATTGGATATGATTGGTTTTGTCTTATGCATAAATGAGATTAAGAGAGGATTAAGACATAATATAATTGTCATTAAGAAGAAAGGTTTAGAAAATTAAGATTATAAGTTGAGAAAATCATAGGTTACTTATAAGTTCAAGTAACACAACATCGAGATTCCATAGTTTCATATCTCATGACTTTCCACGACTCGACGTTCTCAACTAATACCTTGGTTCAAACAAGTTAAGTGCTTTGCCTTGATGTAAAGCATAACCCAAGTGGGAGAGGATGCGTTTACACAAAGTGACGTTTGACTTAGTTTGACCAATAAGGGAGTAAACCCGTTATGTAATTAGAGAAGACGTAAGCATGGGATTTGAGCATATGGATGCTTCAACACGATGTTATGTGAAATATACAAGCTCCCTAGGTTTAGAAAAACCTTGGCTAGAGGCGATAGTTAGAAAACATGAGTTGGCGTTTTCCCATAAAATAGGTGTATTAAAAATGGGATTTCTCAAATCTCAAAACTCGTTTCGAGTGTTCTCAATTAAGCACATAACATATTCATACCTGTATTGAAAGATCCACATTTGTCGGGTAAGGGGAAAGCCGAATTTCAAAATTCGCCCGGAACCATACAGACTCCTGGCACGTCACCCGCGCGGGCAGCGCGCCAGGAGCAGACATTGGCTCCAGCGATTTTGAGCTAACGTTTGTTATTTTATGTGTTTCGATGGTTTATTTGTCATCATTAAAACATAAAGAGGTCTTGATCATGTTGCCTCAACAGGTACATATGTAATCATTAGATGATTACGTGTTTTGTCCTCTACGAGTCACCCACTCAAAATTATGTACCTAAAAAGGACGAACATAACAATATAAAATGAATAAATGCAGAGAGAGATACATGATTAAACCATACGTGAAGAACTGAATGTTTTAGGGACACTATTGGGTAGAATCGGTCAGTGACATTTCACTCATTCAGAGGTGGCATTATTTCCCAGTCAAACGCACTTTGCTCTGCCCGTTTTAGCACTCAGTGCTGGCCCATTCCATTAAGTGGCCATCATACTTCATCAAACACCCCCATAATCTGCCAAAAAAAAGGGTAATAGAATCAATAGTAGTAATTTGTAAATATAATAATATAATAGGTGAGCATAACCTATATCAGGTTCACATGGTATAATAATATAATAGACGCAAAGTTGTGAATAATGGATTGTAGTGAAACATTACATCACAATCAAATATGCTACCTTGTAACAGATAAGTAAATAGTGGATAAAGTAAATAAGACATTCGAGTTGGCTAAAGTACACAAAATACACAAATAGAAAGTCTTACATGGGTTCGTTAATGATATGGTTCAACATTAATTAACAATAGAAATACCTGCTTTATTTTGGGTTCGTGAGAATATATGTGCGAGAGAAAGAACCTCGCGCACAATCGTTATTTTATTAACATGAAAAGTACTTGGGTGTGAAAACTTGATTAGCTACCTATGTAAAACCTCGCAAAAATCCATATAATTAAAAACATTTAATTATATATTGATCCCTGTCATTATTTTAATCACCATTTTTACGGGGAAATTTAAAATTTTCTTATTATATTAAATGGTTACGATTACAATATCACAGAAATTCACCAAACGACAAAACAAGTTCTCGACGCGTTTAACAAAATATTAAAAACTTACTAATCTTAATTATACACTAATACAATCCAAACGGGCCCTTGATTTTCCTAAGCCCAATCGGCCCAAATCTTTAACCCATTTTCATTTCTAAAAATTCCATAGGATCGACTAAACTAGCTCCAAAACGACCCTTGTTTTCTCGATTTCTACACACGACTCATATATATTTTTGCACCATCTCGTTCACCACCTAGCCAACTATTAATGTGTCAAGTGCCATGTTCATAGGACGACTTTTGATATGTTTTTAGAAGGCGAAGTGATTGACAAATATTCAAGCGAATCGATTTGTAACTAATTCATTTCTTAACCGTTTCGACTCTAGTTTGTTTCTATGAGTTCCAAATAATATTTATAAGATGATTTCATGTTTAAATGTCATTAATGATCAGCTATATTCATGTGGTACACGATTTCTCAAATTGTGTATACAATATATATATGGTTGACATCTTTATGAATCATCAAGACATACCCCTTGTTTCATGCACTCTCAAATGATTATAATATGTTATATATCAACCAAGAATTCTATCTTCACTGACAAGAATAGTGTTTATGGTTTCCTTGGATGATTTCACACCATACGTGTTATAAAATGAGTTATATATATACTCTACATGCATGCATCCGTTTCCCTCATTATCATACACTTTCACAACTTTCTTTCTTCCTAATAATCCTCTCTTAAAGGCCAGAAGTGGTTACAATATCATTTGGACGCAAGAAAGGAGTATCGGGTTTAAGTTACACGTATATTATTTTGGGTAGTAGTCGATTTGATTGTTTCCTTGTATTTCCTTCGTTCATACTCGTTTCTCCACCACCCTAGAGGTGTTGTAAGTCGTTTCAAACTCTTGTCAATTCATTTCACACGTAAAATATGTTTCATGCATCAAGTATATGTGTTATCGATCATATATTGTTCATACATATTTATTTTTGTACATATTCATATATAAAACAACAAACATGACTAGCCTCTATCTTGGAAGGCTTAGGAGTCACGATGCACACTCCTTTCACCTTTATTTTTATGTTACATTGATGAGGCGAAAAATGAACCACTTTTAGGGGGTCATTTAAGCCCGGAATTGAATTTATTTGATCAAATATTGCCCTAAATCGTTCCTTTTGTGATTTTAGGTACTTTGGGAGTGAAATCTGGAAAAGGAAGCAATTCGGACGTTTTTGGAGCATAAAAGTGAAGAAAACGCCAAAGACTTAATTTTCCATGCTGAGAACAGCACCTGACGGCGTCAAGAGTAATATCATGATGGCGTCAAGAGTAAAAGTGGTGACGGCCCAGAAGAAACGTGAAGGCGTCACCCAAGGCCGTCACGTGTTAACTTGTCAAAACTTGCGCGCGGAGTAGCTGATATTGTTTTGGTCATAACTTTTGCATACGAACTCGGATTGAGGTGATTCAAAAGCCCACGCGAAGAGGACGAAAAGATCTACAATTTGGTAAAAAATGGTCGTGATAGCGTCAAGAGAACGAGCTGACGCCGTCAAGATAGGCCGACAGAAAACTTGGCTATAAATATAACATCATAACTTCACTTTTTGTAAGCCCTAAACCCTAAGGTCGATTCCTGGGTTTAGGTGGGTGTTTTTCCAGCAACTTAGAGGGTTTCAATCACTTCATAAACATCATGTATTGGTTTGATGATTCTATCTCAACTATGTCTTTCATTATTCTTGTTGATTGTCCTTATTTGATTATGTTTTGTTAATTCACCTTGTGTCTACTTATGATTATGTAAAACTTGTATATAATTGATTAGATCTCATTGATTTCTTGTTGATGGTTATGTCTATCTCCATCAATGAGGGCTTGTTGATGTGTGTGTCTATCTCCATCAATTAAGGCGTGACAACTTCAATAGATCTAGTTGGTTTAGTTTATAATTCTTGTTTCCTATTGATTCTTGTTTTGATTGAATGAATTCGATGTTAGGCTTAAGAAAACTGGCAGACTTCCATAGGGTAACATGCTTGAACGTCTTAAGAAACATGAACCAATGTGTACTAGGTTTTTATTGGTTGTATTTAATGCATGAGCGAATTCTAGTGATCCCATGTTAGGAGCTTCTTAGCCGGCTCGACATAGGAGTGAAGTAGGAGCTTATAGGATTGGGGAAGTAAGTACGCCACCCCATGAATGGTATTAAGGAATACAACCCGTCAATTAAAACAAGGTTTTACAATTCAATAGGTAGAATTGGATAGCTAGCAAGGAGTAACATATCATGGGTAGACATGCTTCACTTGTCTTGTAGAACCTTAGTTTAGTTTTCTTGCACATTAGTTTAATTAGTAGCTTTTGGGTTAGTTGATTAGCAACTAATTCCGCCCCACCTTCCAATACCCGAGATTTTTACTTGCTTTTCATAAAATATAAAAACATAAAAAAGAATCATCCTTCACCTTTAGACCTAGTTAGATTAATTTCAATCCTAGCGACACTATTCTTAGCTGAACGATCAATCCCCCGGTACTTGTCACTATACTATACTACAACGATCAGGTACACTGCCTGGTGGGGGTTGTAAGCTTCTCAAGATCCCTTGAGAGGTAAAGCCTGGTGCAATCCCTAAGCATCATACATGCATCAAATCAACTCATTTGGAACCTTGCATAAATCGGACATAAAAACTCAAAACAACTCTAAGTCTTTTATTTATATGTATACGTCCCAAACGTCTCATGAAACACTCGTTTATCTCGTAATCTAAATTAACGAGCACCCAATATTTTTATACGACTCAATAGACCACCTAGAAAACTACCACTTTCATATAGGTGACTTGTAAAAATACTCACGTCTCGACACTAAAACTTAGCCAATTTGATCGACAACTACAAGGTTTTCAAAATTTCATTTTTATTTTAAAACTAAATATTTTCGGTTTGGACTTATTCAAAGCCCAACAAGAAATAACGATCCATAAGCCCACTGGGCCCAAATGAAATATTTTTAGAATCATAAAAATAGCCCAAGTCCAGGCCTAAAACAATTACCATGCCCTCGCCTCTAAATTTCTTAACGGGCTTTTAATTTGGTTCGTTAAGGCCCAATTACTAAAAAAAAAATAAGCTTCTTAGCAAATAAGCAGTTAAAATAAGCTTGTTATTAATTTAAAAAGCTTCGGAAATTTTTATAAAATATTTCTTATAATTTTTGTAACTTTGGACTAAAAATGTAACGCGACGACACCTAGAAGGACTAAAATTGTAAATATTAAAAAGTGAGGACTAAAACTGAAAAATCAAAACCATAAGGGTAAAAGTTGATAATAATTAATATTCGAGTAAATTGCAAAAATCGTCCCTAAAGTTTGACCAATTTGCATGTTTCGTCCCAAATATTTCGAAACTGCAAGGATCGTCCTTAAAGTTAACCTTTGGGGCATATATAGTCCTTTTTGGGGACGATACATGCACACGGGGCCAAAACTTTAGGGATGATACATGCACACGGGGCCAAAACTTTAGGGACGATACATGCACACGGGCCAAAATTTAGGGACGATCCTTGCAGTTTCGAAATATTTGGGACGAAACATGCAAATTGGTCAAACTTTAGGGACGATTTTTGCAATTTACTCTTAATATTCTAAGCTTAGGTTTGACTATTGGAAAATTAGAGGACTATAATTGTAATTTATTTATAAAAAGGACTAACGGTGTAACGCAAACATCGTTAGGGTAAAAATGGTAAAATTGGAAAAAGGACAAGGAATAAACATATTCTATTTAACATTCTTATTTATTTTCTATTTTTGTAAATTTATTTCATATGCATTTAAACTTTCATTTTTATTTATATATATTATTTAACGTAACGTTAATAATATATATATAACGATATTTCAAAAAATTAATATTATTACTTATGGTTAGAAAGGTAAAACTTCGATGGATAATTTAAATAAAGTATTTTGTCATATCATGCATAGCATAATAATTACACTGCACATCATCTTTTCGTCATAACGAATAATTATTATTCGTTATTCGTTTACCAAATAGTATTTGGTTAAATTCTCAGATAAATTTATTTATCAGGTTCCGTATCAAAGACATTTCTATAATCATTCTCATAATCTCATCCTACTTTACTTTTCATCATTCCCGTATCAATCAAGGTGAGTCATAGCCCCATTTCCAATACTTATTTTTAACTCATTGGGGGAGATACATGCTTACATATACTTTGATAACTTTATATAAATTACATGATTCAAATCAATTTCCTTATTAATAATTACCTGATGAAATTTATGACTTAAGATGTGATAAATATATTTTACTGATGAATTAATTAACTGAAATACTGATATTCATATGATAATGTTTCCAATTTGATTATTGTGGTATGTGATATATATATTTTACTGATGAATTACTTAACTGAAATACTGATACTCATATGATAATGTTTCCAATTTGATTATTGTGCTATGTGATATATATATATGTTACTGGCAAAATACTTAACTGAATTACTGATACTCAGATGATAATGTTTCCAAATTAATTACTGTGGTATGATACTTGACTATCTGATGTTATCATGAATGATTCCATTATAACTTTGATATTGCCTAAGTTACTTTATCGCCATAAAGTCCCTCAATCATGAGCCATTAATCACTGTTATGTGAGCGCGAATATAGTGAACAGCTTCGAAACCTGTTAAGGATTGACCTCCTGTCCCACTAATACTTGACGGAATGCCATATGCATATGGTTAGTCGTATTAGTCGTTATACACTATATTTGAGTAAACATAGGAATTGGCAAATCACCTATTATAAGAGGGCAAAATTTATCATTGACTTGATAAATCACCTCTTTTGTTAACGCTTTACGTGTCATGAGGCTTGATGCAATATCCATAAGGAAATGTATGTTTTCAACATATATTTAGATACAGCTGTATAGGAATTTGACCATACTTGAATTGTATATGTTATTAAATTAGCATCATGAGTTTCCAGCTCATGTTAGGATTATTGATCCCTTATTTGAATTTGATTGAATATTTATATGATTTATCTGTGATTATAGTCAACATTACTCAATACTTGTTCCATTACTGTTTGTAATTATCATTACCAAATATTCCTGAAATCTATCAAAATAAATGGTTTTCCATAAAACTCTATGAACTCACAACCCTTTGTGTTGACACTTTTAAGCATGTGTATCTTAGGTAATTTAATGGAGCAGGACAAGACACGGAGTGGGCATTTATTACTTTGATAAATTAAAATGGTGTAAAAATCAAATATGTCATTCTTTCAAGCTTTTATATCTTTTAATAAGATTTTAAATCAAATGGTTTATCTTTTATCAAAAATATTATTTGAATGACAAATAACTTTCAAAACGCTTCTTTTAAGCCGTTTTATGAGATTATAACTTCGATCCTCCCCGTAACACCCAAATTATTTTTCCGCTGCTACAAACTTAAATTTGGGGGTGTTACAACCTAGTAGCTAAAAATGAACGAAAGAGAAAGATATTATGATGGTTAAGATATGATTATTTTATGCACAAATATGGAGTACCTCTTTTTAACATACGAGAAGAGATTATTGGCATGAAGATCAAATAAGCACGGGTAAGTGCTGAACCACTTGCACCAGTTATGAGAGATACCAGATGCAACACTGATTACCCAAATTTATGTGTCTTTCAATGCAACAGGAAATCTAAAACAATTGCCAAAAGTAATTCCACAATAAAAGTTTAGTACTTCATGTAGTTACAACGTTACAAACTTACAATTAGCATATATGAAAAGGGTCCAAAAAGATACAACAGGCCACACTCTGTCCAAAATGCTTTAAACATCTTTTTAAAAGGAATTTGTGCAAACTGCAGAGTATTATTGCATTAATATATTTGTACACACAATATTTGCACGCTAGTTTTCTACCAGGATAAAAATATACAATTGAACAAAAGCAAATTTTGTTTCGATTCTACTTTTCCACACTATATAAAAAGGACTTGTTTTGACCTATTAAGCAACACGTAGAACCACCCAATTTTTACACCACTACATTACATACCTAACTACCTGTATAAGAAAGATCCGGATCTTGGCCAAGAAGATTGTGATTAAAAAGCTTAGCCTTCCATTATAATGTAACCACACTTTTAATAGTTCTTCTGTTGCCACACAGCCGTCCAAACCCCTTTAGTATAGAAGACACAAATTCCCATGCAATAACAGAAATCACCAATGTAGCAACGATATCTAGTAATGCCTCTGTATCAGAAACTTGCTCCCTAAACTTCTGAACTGACCCAAACATAAGGACACATTTTTATTGTGTAACACCCTACAATTTTTACGTTATTTCTCAAAGTTCTAATTCTCTATTGGCAAGATTGGAAAAAGGTCAGCTAATAAAATAATTGTAATCCTTTTGTAGCCAAACATACCATACCTTGGTTACATATAAGGACCTGCAAAGTAGTCTTGAGATTCTTACAAAGGCAGTCTGTAAAATCTCGCAAAAATCCATATAATTAAAAACGTTTAATTATACATTAATCTCTGTCATTATTTTAATCACCATTTTTACGGGAAAATTTAAAATTTTCTTATTATATTAAATGGTTACGATTACAATATCACAGAAATTTACCAAACGACAAAACAAGTTCTCGACGCGTTTAACAAAATATTAAAAACTTACTAATCTTAATTATACACTAATACAATCCAAACGGGCCCTTGATTTTCCTAAGCCCAATCGGCCCAAATCTTTAACCCATTTTCATTTCTAAAAATTCCATATGATCGACTAAACTAGCTCCAAAACGACCCTCGTTTTCTCGATTTCTACACACGACTCATATATATTTTTACACCACCTCGTTTACTACCTAGCCAACTATTAGTGTGTCAAGTGTCATGTTCATAGGACGACATTTGATACGTTTTTAAGGGGCAAAGTGATTGATGAAAATCCAAATCTATCGATTCATATATAACTCAAATCTTAACCGTTTTGATTCTCGTTTGTTCCTACATGTTCCTAATAACATTTCTAACATGTTTGCATGTTTAAATGTCATCTATGATCAGCTATAATCAAGTTGTACAAGATTTCTCAATTCATGTATAGAAATAAATGGTGGTCGACATCCTTGTGATTCACCAAGACACCCTCCCTTATTTCATGCACTTTCAATTCATATTATAAGTATATAAATCATCCTATAAGCCTAGAGTTACTGACATGCATAGTACTTGTGGTTTCTTTGAAAGTTTCACACTTACGTGTGATAAAATGACACCATATATACTCCACATGCATGCATCCGTTTCTCTCATTATCATACACTTTCACAACTTTCTTTCTTCCTAATAATCCTCTCTTGAAGGCCAGAAGTGGTTACAATATCGTTTGGACGCAAGAAAGGAGTATCGGGTTTAAGTTACATGTATATTATTTTGGGTAGTAGTCGATTTGATTGTTTCCTTGTGTTTCCTTCGTTCATACTCGTTTCTCCACCACCCTAGAGGTGTTGTAAGTCGTTTCAAACTCTTGTCAATTCATTTCACATGTAAAATATGTTTCATGTTTCATGCATCAAGTATATGTGGTATCGATCGTATATTGTTCATACATATTTATTTTCGTACATATTCATATATAAAACAACAAACGTGACTAGCCTCTATCTTCGAAGGCTTAGGAGTCACGATGCACATTCCTTTCACCTTTATTTTTATGTTACATGCATCAAATCAACTCATTTGGAACCTTGCATAAATCGGACATAAAAACTCAAAACAACTCTAAGTCTTTTATTTATATGTATACGTCCCAAACGTCTCATGAAACACTCGTTTATCTCGTAATCTAAATTAACGAGCACCCAATATTTTTATACGACTCAATAGACCACCTAGAAAACTACCACTTTCATATAGGTAACTTGTAAAAATACTCACGTCTCGACACTAAACTTAGCCAATTTGATCGACAACTACAATGTTTTCAAAATTTCATTTTTATTTTAAAACTAAATATTTTCGGTTTGGACTTATTCAAAGCCCAACAAGAAATAACGATCCATAAGCCCACTGGGCCCATATGAAACATTTTTAGAATCATAAAAATAGCCCAAGTCCAGGCCCAAAACAATTTCCATGCCCTCGCCTCTAAATTTCTTAACGGGCTTTTAATTTGGTTCGTTAAGGCCCAATTACTAAAAAAATAAGCTTCTTAGCAAATAAGCAGTTAAAATAAGCTTGTTATTAATTTAAAAAGCTTCGGAAATTTTTATAAAATTTTTCTTATAATTTTTGTAACTTTGGACTAAAAATGTAACGCGACGACACCTAGAAGGACTAAAATTGTAAATATTGAAAAGTGAGGACTAAAACTGAAAAATCAAAACCATAAGGGTAAAAGTTGATAATAATTAATATTCTAAGCTTAGGTTTTGACTATTGGACAATTAGAGGACTATAACTGAAAATTATATATAAAAAGGACTAACGGTGTAATGCAAACGTCGTTAGGGTAAAAATGGTAAAATTGGAAAAGGACAAGGACTAAACATATTCTATTTAACATTCTTATTTATTTTCTATTTTTGTAAATTTATTTCATATGCATTTAAACTTTCATTTTTATTTATATATATTATTTAATGTAACGCTAATAATATATATAACGATATTTCAAAAATTTATATTATTACTTATGGTTAAAAAGGTAAAACTTCGATGGAAAATTTAAATAACGTATTTTGTCATATCATGCATAACATAAGAATTACACTGCACATCATCTATTCGTCATAATGAATAATTATTATTCGTTATTCGTTCGTATTTACCAAATAATATTTGGTCAAATTCTCAGATAAATTTATTTATCAGGTTTGTGGAAAACTAGAAGGGGGGTTGAATAGTTTACCGTTTTTAATTCCTTTTTAACTTGAATATCTTTAAACACTTTTACGATTGCTTAAAGATATAAACACAATGTTATATGTTTGATTCTTCGAAAAGCTTTTCATGTGAATAACAATTCTAACTTTACTAGTTTCATACTTTGAAAAGCTTTGCATGTGATGATCCTAACTTTGCTTGTTTAGTTCTTTGAAAAGCTTTACTTTTGTTTGAAGATATAAACACATCTTTACTTGTTTAGTTCTTTGAAAAGCTTTATATGTAACTAGCTATTCTAACTAAAGAACAACATGTAATAAGCAAAGATAAAGAAAGAAACGATCAAACCACAACATGATTGTTTATCGTGGTTCGGCTACAAGGACTCTTTTTCCTTACCCTACATCCACACCCCGAGTTTCCAACTCGAGAGTTATAAGCACTAATCAACAAGCTCCTTTCACCGGCGGAGAAAACCTTTACAACGTCGCTTACACTTTTACCGACACTAAGCTAGATGTCGAGTTCTTTTACACGGGTACAACCACTCCCATTGTCGCTTACACTTTTACCAACACTAAGCTAGATGTCGAGTTCTTTACCAAGGGTACAACCACTCCCGTTAGTTCTTTTACAAGGGTACAACAACTCCCGACACACTACGTATTTTGAGGCCTAAAATACTAACCGCTTACTTCTATATACATGACACACATGAAGTATAAACTACCAAAGCTTATACATGACCAAGCTACTAAGACTTGCAACTTTAGAGTTGAAGCTTGTAACTTCTTGAATGATCTTGTAAAGTCCCTTACTACATAAGAGAATCACACAAATCAAAAGGTTACTGAGTTAGTTGAGAGAGTATGTGAAAAATATATCCTAAAAGGGTGACTCAAAACTAACAAATGGTTTGGTATTTATAGCAAACCATTCTGCAGGTCTGGCGGATACGGCGGACCCCTCAGAAGGGTTCCGCCCATGTATCCCCAGGGTACCGCCAGGGCTGTAGTTGGTTTTTGCAATAAATCTTCCAAACCAAACAAGGTCACATCACATTACTTCTAGTCAAACACAAGACTTGCAAGCAAGCATAAGGTTAGTCAAACACTCTTTCTTACCATAAATGTATATGGACAAAGCTTACCCTAAATGTGATGTCACATTACTATTTTAAGAAATAAATGTGATGTGACAAGACACTTTCTAATTTAAGAAATAAAAACAATGTTTTGTTTAAAAGGAAATGTAAACCTTAGTTAAACAAGACTTAAACACTTCAAGTGATGATTTACTTATAGCTAAACTTCATACTTTGTCATTAACAAAATTTAGCAAAGATCGTAAAATATAAATAACGTTTTTAGGCGATATTTGTATTAACAAGGTTCCGTATCAAAGACGTTTTCATAATCATTCCCATAATCTCTCGAATTTACTTTTCATCATTCCTGTATCAATCAAGGTGAGTCATAGCCCCATTTCCAATACTTGTTTTTAACTCATTGGGGGAGATACATGCTTACATATACTTTGATAACTTTATAAGTATATGAATAAATTACATGATTCAAATCAATTTCCTTATTAATAATTACCTGATGAAATTTATGACTTAAGATGTGATAAATATATTTTACTGATGAATTAATTAACTGAAATACTGATATTCATATGATAATGTTTTCAATTTGATTATTGTGGTATGTGATATATATATTTTACTGATGAATTACTTAACTGAAATACTGATACTCATATGATAATGTTTCCAATTTGATTATTATGGTATGTGATATATATATGTTACTGGCAAAATACTTAACTGAATTACTGATACTCAGATGATAATGTTTCCAAATTGATTACTGTGGTATGATACTTGACTATATGATGTTATCCTGAATGATTCTATTATAACCTTGATATTGCCTAAGTTACCTTATCACCATAAAGTCCCTCAATCATGAGCCATTAATCACTGTTATGTGAGCGCGAACATAGTGAACAGCTTCGAAACCTGTTAAGGATTTTGACCTCCTGTCCCACTAATACTTGACGGAATGCCATATGCATATGGTTAGTCGTATTAGTCGTGATACACTATATTTGAGTAAAAATAGGAATTGGCAAATCACCTATTATAAGAGGGCAAAATTTATCATTGACTTGATAAATCACCTCTTTTGTTAACGTTTTGCGTGTCATGAGGCTTGGTGCAATATCCATAAGGAAATGTATGTTTTCAACATATATTTAGATACAACTATATAGGAATTTGACCATATTTGAATTGTATATGTTATTAAATTAGCATCATGAGTTTCCAGCTCATGTTAGGATTATTGATCCCTTATTTGAATTTGATTGAATCTTTATATGATTTATCTGTGATTATAGTCAACATTACTCAATACTTGTTCCATTACTGTTTGTAATTATCATTACCAAATATTTCTGAAATCTATCAAAATAAATGGTTTTCCATAAAACTCTATGAACTCACCAACCTTTGTGTTGACACTTTTAAGCATGTGTATCTCAGGTAATTTAATGGAGCAGGACAAGACACAGAGTGGGCATTTATTACTCTGATAAATTAAAATGGTGTAAAAATCAAATATGTCATTTTTTCAAGCTTTTATATGTTTTAATAAGATTTTAAATCAAATGGTTTATCTTTTATCAAAAATATTACTTGAATGACAAATAACTTTCAAAACGCTTCTTTTAAGCCGTTTTATGAGATTATAACTTCGATCCTCCCCGTAACACCTAAATTATTTTTTCGCTGCTACAAACTTAAATTTGGGGGTGTTACACAGTCATGTGATTATCGCAAAGGGCGCGGGAACTACGCTTCCAAGCCTGAAAAGCATGATTACATATGAGACGGAAAAAATACATCAACAGAATGTGAGCAAAATTTAATTAACATTTTCCATGTCTATAAAGTATGTGATTGGAGTTGTGATACTATCATCTCAACTAAGAGGCACAATCTCCACAAATTTATTTCCTTTGAAAGTTAAACTTTGTTTTGCCACATTTAAAGTATTATCTAAGCTCCCCATATTTAACTAAAAACGTTCTAGATGTTACGTGATTACGTGCAAGATCTTCATGTGTCTACCGTATTTTATATAAGGCCGCATATATTTATATATATAAATATATTACTACCTAACTTATTCCACAGGTCCATAGAAACTGTAAATTCTTTTCACAGGTCCATAGCGAATCTCCAAATCATAAATACTCTTGCATGACGACGATTTGTATAATCAATGTAGCTTATCAACTAAAAAATGTATTTTTCAAATTTAACAACTTGTAACTGTTCATTTTGAATATAATATTTTATCGTTATAATAAAGTCTCTTTTTTTACATTAGCAAAGGGTTACTTAGGCGACCCGTATTTAGAACTTGTTTCCATCCAAACACCGTTTTTTGCTTCACCTGACCCATTTTGACGCAATTTCTCCTGTTTCACAGAGAATATATCTTTAATACCTAACATAAAGAAATGTTACCTTTGAATTGCTAAAAGCGACTGCATCAGTCTTAAGTGCGATGCCAATTCGTGCATGTGATAAAAGATATATCTAAAGCGAAGTTTGCTTCTGTAAGACAGAGAGCTCCAAACGCAAACAGATATGGACATATAAACGCAAAGTTGTAAACTAATACTTACTCAGTTTCCCACATGAAAAATAAGAGATATTTTCCATAATGGTGCATACAACTATTCATAAATTCACACTATTCCAGTAATCCGTAGCAAGATGAGTGAAAATATAGTTTTAAGTAAAGTGAGTTATTGATGTCGCAACTTTGTTTTTAAGTTTATCGCAACCTAAGGTTATGACTTTTGATTTAGATAAATCAGCCAAACATAGTCAAGTCTAAAAGGGTTAATGTTAATGATAAAAAAATAAGGACAATGTATAAGATCTTCATATTTTGTACAAATGAAATTAGTTCCTCTTCTCTGATCAGTGACTATTGGATTAGATTGCCTGAGCTAAAAATCAATATAGCAATTGCCCTCAAATGTAACAAACAGATTCGAAAATAGAAGCAAATGACATTTATTATTTGGGTGGCTCGGCCTCTCAGCTAACAATCCAAACTTATTGACATCCATTTTTCTCATCTTCCGACTAACCAATTTAAAGTAGCATAACTCAACCTATCATTTCATAATAACATGATGAGTCAAATGTATTTATCCTTTTAACTCAAATGTATCTATCCTTTTAAATCTATTTAAAAGTTAAAAAAGTGCATAAAACTAATCGTAACCAACGCACATACATCCAATTACTTTAAAGCAACATAAGGTGTTGTCCTACTTGTATAGTTCTGAGTTCTTGTATACTTCTTTAAAACTAAGGCCTAAAGTTGCTTCTTGTGCCGTTGATAGCACCTCTAACATCCAAGTTGCTGGATTGTAACCATCTTTCAATTTATTCACTCCTTCGATTTCTTACAGCAAAGACGTTTCATGGATGTTCATATTTAATATTTCAACTATACGTGTGATTTTATCTTATATTTTACATGTCGAACTTACTATACTTACCTCAAAGTACTTGATTAGTGAGAAGAATGACGTCCAGCTGGACCAACATATATCTCTTCACCTACTCTTTTCAAGAGAAATAACTGTATATAGAAAAAAGGAATTGGTAATTAGTTTCGTTATGTTTGAGACTGACAGCGTAATATGCGTATCTGATACAAACTTACCTCATCAAAAGCATCAAATATGTCGATACTTGGCTGATGTATGGTGTATATCCCTGTTCTTCATGTATCTACCGTGTTTCTCACCGTCCTCATGACTATAGCGTCTGCTATTGAATCATGTCCCGATGTGGCCTCATCTATGAAAATAATAGATGGATTTGCGACTAACTTAACAACAATTGTTAGCCGCTTTTGCTGTGAAGTTGAAAGCCCGTTGATGTTGGTGATTTCCATATTTTCTATCAAAATAGCACCGCTCTGCCTTGTAAAATAAAAAATTCTAGTTTAAGAATGTTATAGAAGTAGATAATGAAACTAAAGAACGAAAGACATTACAAATGGTTACCTTAATTGGAAAAATGCTTCTCAAAGTCCTCGTTAATCCTAATCTCTTTCTTTTAAGTCAGGATAAGTCTTCGTTAATCCTAACCTCTTTCCTTTTATTCCAAATAACCATCCATTGGAACATATTTTGAACCTTTAATGGTCGGCACTTCATAAAATCTATCAAAACCTACAATTGCATCAAAGACATACAATAAAACTGATTACAGTCCTACACATATTGAGAATCACATTCACAAATGTGTCTTAAACAAAAACACCTAAAGACAAACAAAACTGTTTACCTTTTGATCAAAACCGACTTGAGCTGTCATGATACTAAAATTCGATTCAAACATTTCGTCAGACACCTTGCCCTTTTAAGATCACTTGAAAACCTTTGATCTTCGATTTTCAAATTTCGGCACAAACATGTATCAAACAAAAATGACGCCAATCTTCAGATCTACTATATCTAACCACACTCATATTCAAAAATCAATCGAAAATTTAGAAGTATCAAATTAACACATCAAACTAAACAAACTTTCAATACAACGAAATTAAAGCATTAAAATCATTACCAATTTCAAAAGATCGCCAGCAAAAAAAAATTGAATCCCAAAATGGTTGTATAGCTGCTAAAATTATAACATGGAAGAGAGTGTTACCAGATTACACCAAAAGGAGCTATAACATCTAAACACTTGATAAAGTCCACTAAAGTCTGACCTGCAAAACTCTTGGAGAGCATGGGGATGATAAAAATTATAAAACCAAATCACTTTTGTGATAATACACATAAACCACATATAATGAATTCATGTTAACAACCAGATACCATTGACCAAAATTATCCACCATGCACCCATGACCCCCTTTATTAGGTTATCTTATAAATATGCAAGTGAAAAATCTAAAAAAATAATTGAGCTTTTCATACCATATTCTTTAATTGAATTCCTTCGAATATCAATACCAAAACCATGAAAGAATGGGCTCAAAACGCAACAACAATTGGTTGAAATCCATAAAAATTGTAACTTCACCAATCATATTCTCAATACCCTCCATCATCAAAAAGTGTACATGGGATAAATAACACCATGATACGTAACATCTGCTAATTACAACATCTTAACTCCTAAAGTTAACTGATAAAAATTCACAAATAAATAGCAAAATCACAACATCCTACTTACGTATACTTAACTTAACATTGAACCGAGACTTAAGTAACCACATTTAAACAGCTCTTGCTCCTTATGTGGCTTTTCGCCAACATTAGTTTTAGAGAAAAAGTATTGAACAAAGTCTATAAACATAATCACACATAATACACACTGGTAAAAGTAACAGACATATAAGCTATTGGTAATTGTTAATCTTGCCCCCTAAGTTGTTACACACATTGACGCCATGGTCCCAAAAATTAACAACCTGGTAAAAATTAAAAATCAAGTGAACATGTCTTAGCAAACTCAATAAAAACAATTTGTAAATGCGGCGTTTCATCAAACACTTGGCGTGTGCTAAAAAACTATTTGAATATATTATCATATACATAGCAATTAGACAGATTGTTGAGAGTTGATCTAAATAAAAAGATTAAAGGATTAAGATTCCCATACCTTCAACTTGAATTGCATTTGACCCTGCCAAACATCAACAACAAAAATGTGTATCTAAATTAAAAAATTTCAAGGGATCATGAGATAACATTTGAATGCTACAAACGATTGATGATGGAAACATAAACAATGAAGCAAGACACATACCTTTGAGGTCTTGATTTTCCAGCCAATTATCTTCTCCAAACGTATAAAAAGATGAAATCATCTGATTCAAAAATATCAATTGTAGGTTATTTTTGGATGATTTTTTGAATGCATTGACATTTAATGAGGAATCAAAACTGTGTATTATCAAGAAGATGTTCTAAACAAATCAAACTAAACAAACTAACATAAACTAAAACTTACGGGATTAAAGCTAATTTATGAACAATGCTTGCCTCCGTGTTTCATAGTACATGAAGAAGACGAAAGATCAGCGAATTAAACCTGCAAGATTAAAAGAAAAATTATAATTCTTGAATCGGTGAGATCATTGTGGAGAAGAATGCACTTTAATTATACAATTGACAATGAATATTGATTAGGGATTTAGAGAGAGAGCGTATTTTTTTGGGATGATTGTAACCGATTACATTGAATGAATTGATATTAAATGGTGAATTCAAACTGTAAATTCAAATCCGATTACCTTTGAAGCGTATAAAGGAAGACTATTGTCTTTTGAGGAGTGCAGTGGTGGTGAAGTACATTCCAAAAATAACGATGCCCTCTCCATCGAGACACATCAGCGAATTGAATGCAGAGGCTGTTTTAGAGGGTGGTACAAAACTCTATTTTATTAGAATACATAGATAGATAGATAGATAGATAATTACAACTAGTTTAGGTTCTACCTAAACAAGTTCACTTTCATTCAAAGTAATGTCGTTGTCATTACATCAACAAAGACCGAGTTAGTGACATGATCCGACTTGACATTTACTCTCAACTTTTGGCCCCTCTTAAAAGATTTTCTGGTACCGCACCTGGGTAGATATAATGAAAAAGTAAATAACTAATACATGCATCAAAAATTAATTAATTTAAGCGCATACTTGGACATAATTTTCGTTATAGTAATCTCTTCACAGAGTCAAAAATTAAAATATTATGAACAATTACGATAGTATACATTTTTACACAGCCACAATATGTTCACTTTCATCTTTTGCGAGACATGAACCCACAACCTCTTAGTCAGGGACATAATCATCTCACATGTACAACCGAATGAAAGACTCTTTGGTAAGTATGTAGGCTTTATTGTTAACAACGAAACACCATTTAAAATTACAAAATTTACAAACTAATCATCTCGACCTTGGTCATCAAGTGCTTACATGGTGAACAACAATATGGACACTTCAACATAATAATATGTACATTATTAATCTCAAATAGTAGCATCTTGTACATTGCAAATACCATACAAGATACAATCTCACAAACATTAATACATCAAACAACGGGAAATTTGTTAAATTACAAGATAAACATAATTAGTAAATATAAGTAGTTTAAGTCTTATAGGGTACTCCTTAGTACTCCAATCTTTATGGATCATGCACTAATAAGATAGTCAAGATGCTCTAAAAAAATGAGCTCTTCACAGGAGACCTTCCCATAACTTTCATCAAGTTAGCTACTTCAAGAACCCTAGCAATTTTGCCTCCCCTCTTGGCCTCTGCCGATGCTCTCCTTTCTTCCGCTTTTTGATGCGCTTTTGCTATCTCATTTTCCATCTTTTCCACTGCTCGTACTCGCTTCTCTTCTAGCTTTCTCTGCATAAACAAGAGAGTGAAACAAAAGAGTGTTTGATCATGACGTAGAACTTGAGCCGAATAAAGCATGTAGAACTTGACCTATCATCTATAACTAGTAGCTTGATGTGGGTTAGAAGAGGTCGATTAGAGATGTATTTTATTTTAATGTGACAGACAGGTAAATAAAGGATTAACTTAAAAGAATATAATGCGTAGCGGAAATTACCCAATAGTTAACAAATCTACTAACTAGTTTTATGCAAATAAACTACTGTGTGTTGAGGGTCAATCTTACCCGACTCGTTTTATCGAGACAAACTTTACCCATTTTTACCTATCACCCAACCTGCCCATCTTGGCTTTTCTGTGGCGCTATCGGTGACAAATTATGGATTTTCGAAAGAGAATACTCTATCATAAAAAGAAATTTCAAGGATATGCTTAAAACTTATTTGCACTGCAAATTTATTTTTCAAGTGTATGAATGCGCATATCATGCTCTTTACCTCAATTTTCTTCATCCGTAAAGTGGACTGCTGAGCCTGTTCGTTCTCCCAACCGTTGATTATCGTATCCTCACGTTTAAACCTATTGTTAATCTCAGAGATCTTAGCATTCTTCCAAGCTGTTATCTTGGATTCAACCTCCTCTTTCTTAACGTTTCTAACGGACGCTCCCACCTCTCTACCAACATGAGTGACAACAGAAGTACTATCTCCTCGTGTGGGAGACGCTGAAGGATGCAATCCATAATCCCAATTGCTAGCACCATCATTTTCAACTGTGCTACTCGCTATTGAGGATCCTGCTAGCACTAGTGTGCTATTAGTAACACTCATATTTGAAAAATCTCCACGTGAAGCTCGATCACTAGTAGCCATGGACTGAGGATAATATGGTGAAGTCAAGGCGTGCACATCCCTAATATCTTCATCACCATGAAGATTTTGGACCCTTTGATCATAATCTGACATTTGAATAGATAATCTAAAGTGGGGTTTGGGCACTTTTTAGGTTTATACAAATAAGTGTTAAATCATATGGACAAAATATGCACTAATAAAGATAAACAAGATCTTGAAATGCAATGTGACATAATAAAGTGTTGTTGTGAGTAATTAGCCCCATTCCTTGATATTTCCTGTCTTGTTTTTTCTTGATTAATTTAACACAACTTTTCTGTAGTTGGTGGATCTACAAGATTTGAATATGTAAATGTTCTTATCATGGGTCCTCTATCAACAATTAAGTGCTTAATTTCATGTCATTTTGAACAACTGATTGGAGTAGTTTAGAGCTTTATTAAAAAAGTTGTTATTAAAATTGTGTAAACGCGTTTTATCTTTTGGTTTTGATTATAAAAAAATCTTTAATTAATTGAGATGTCCTTTTACAAGTGATTGTTTTCTTAACAAGAACCATACTTACTTTTTTTTTTTTTTTTTTTAACAGATAATTCATTTCACGCCTCACAAATGGAGGAAATTTGAACACAACAAGTTACATCAAACATACACAACATAACAAGTTACGACAAAACAAGACATACACCATAATAGTTGTGACAGACTACAGCAACACCATACAAGGGTGGGGGAAATCACCCGAGTGAGCTTTTTGCAGACACAATCATATGAAGGTGTAGCTTGACAAAAGTACATAAAGTACATAATACATACAAAGAAGATAAAACTAGGTATCCTTAAAGGAGCCAGACCTAAACCTAACATATCTAAAACCAAAACCCAAGGCAGCATCAAAACCCAAGAACCATACTTACTGGCAACCATGCTTTTGTATATTACTTGTAACCCCAAATGACCCGACAACTATACTATTACAATACTCAATACCGTATCATTTGCGTGTCGTCGTAGTTGTTGATTACGTATACACAGAATATCCATTTGACAATAAAGTAAATCTGTTGAACCAATTCAACTCATCATCTTTCTTTTTCAAACAAAGGACATCAACTGATTCTGAATAGAGAAACACATAATACGCTACATGATATACTTTATACTGTAATACTGAATTATGCTAAGTTCATTTAGTGAAAATTATGATTGTAGCTATAGATTTGCCAGTAATACGACTATTAGTAATACCATGCTGATTGCTGTCAAAAAAGCTAAGTATGTAGTGATACATAAAACGAGGTCTTCCATTAGTGGTATCCAAGATATCAACTAGCATGTGGTCTAGTGGGTAAAGCTTAAAGAGTTAAGCGAGCCAATTGTGAGAGTAGTACCGGTTTGGGTGACCTAGCGGGAAGTCCTCACATGGAGGCAGGACCACATGCTCTGTTGATACCATCCCCCACCGCAAATGCTCAGATTGACTAGTCAGCGAGGGGCCTCTTTGAGAAAATGGTCAGGGTTCATAGTCCACCTCCTGATAAGTACAGTTACTGGGACAGTTGCTCATTAACTGGGGCCGGGTCCTTGGGAGAGGGTCCGGTTGGCATCTTTAGAGTGCATGGGACCAGAGTGATCCCACCGATCTTCACCTTTTTTAGATTAGTGGTATCCAAGATGTATCTAAGGTACCCGTTAACTAAAAATCTTAAATCTATAACACCAAGATTCTGGTCAAAGCAAAATGGGAACCGACGAAATTGGTGATCTTCCCAAAGATTTTTCCATGTAAATAGTCCTATAGGGTCCAGTGTCTGATGGAAAAAGTTTGAGAAGTTCAATAATTGATATACTTTTAGCTCAGTTCTCATTAGTTTAACTTAAAGTTTATATGATCATGACCGTAAACCTTTCAAGTAGTCCGGCCTCCAAGTTTGAATAACAATCAATCACCGATACCCCCTTCTCTTTCATTAGGAAATCTAGCCTTGTATCTTGCTGTTATACGTCAACATTCTAATATTATACGAAAACAGATTCTTTCCAATCAATTTTATTTTCCCTTGGAGGGATCAACTCTTTTCCAGACCTAAATGAGTTCCAGACTTTACTTTCTTATCCCATTTCCTTAATCTGTTTATACTTAGTCGGACAAAAATTGTAATTCTTGTTAGTAATTTAGTGTAATTGAGGGATATAGTCATGATACTTGGAAATGGGTTTGGAGGTACGGAGTGTACACCCATCAAGTGAATGACATCCCGGACCCAAAAGTGTTATTTGTCTTAATCCGTAAATGTTTTGATAATAATTAAATGGTAAAGAATATTAGAATATTCTTTGATTAAGAATATTCTAAGAATATTCTTTTTAATTATTAAACTAAGAAAAGAATATTCCTTGGCATATTCTAGGAATATTCTCTTTAATTTTTAAACTAAGAAAAGAATATTCAAAGAATATTCCTTAGCATATTCTGAGAATATTCTTTTTAAATTTTATCTAAAGAATATTCTAGGAATATGCCTCGGCATATTCTAAGAATATTCTCTTTATTATATTAAGAATAGCATATTCTAGGAATATGCCTCAGCATATTCTTGAAATATTCTCTTTCTAGTTTCTATATATATAGAACTTTTCATATTCATATGAAACAGACAGTCAGACAAATTTCTTCAGTTTAAATCTTTTCTTTCGGGTGTCTCTTGATAAGAGAAATAGATACATGAGAAAATAGTCAAAACACTAAATACTCTTTAGCGAACGGGTTCTTATATATTGCCAATATAAAGAACAAACTCTCTGTCTTATCCCAAAGTGATATTCGTGTAACCCAGGCAATAAGGGTCGAATAATTACTTTTGGAAAGTGATACCACGATTCAGTGAGATATCCGGTTATTGATTATCTTTACCCTGCTACACGAAAAGCCAGAAAAATATCCCAACAATCAAAAGTAATTATTCCTGTGATAATCAATGGCGGCCACAATGAAGCACATGACAGCAAATTTCTCCAAACTTGATAAGTTTGAAGGAATTGATTTTCGTAGATGGCAAAAGAAGATGCACTTCTTCCTCACCAGCATGAGCGTTGTTTATGTGTTGAGCACTCCTTGTCCTGAAGATGGTGGTGATGATGCTACTGTTGAAAAGATTCGAAGGAGGAGCAAATGGGAGAACGATGACTACATAGCTAGAGGTTTAATCCTCAATGGTATGTCTGATTCCCTTTTTGATATTTACCAAAACCATGAATCTGCTAAAGAACTATGGGATTCATTGGATGCCAAATATATGGCTGACGATACATCAAGTAAGAAGTTCCTTGTAAGTAATTTCACAAATTACAAAATGACTGATTCAAGACCAGTTATGGAACAATACAATGAACTTCTTGGTATACTTGGAAGATTCACACAACACAAAATGAACATGGATGAGGCTATTTCAGTCTCTTGTATCATTGACAAACTCCCTCCTTCTTGGAAAGATTTCAAGCATACCTTGAAACATAAGAAGGAAGAACTGACTCTTATTCAGTTGGGCAGTCATCTGCGTATTGAGGAATCCCTCAGGGCGCAGGATAATGACAAACCAAAGAGCAACAACGTTGCTGGTGCATCTGTTGTCAATATGGTGGAGCATAACAACTCCACCAGGTACAATGACAACAAGGGTAAACGTAAACATCAGAATAACACAAGGGATGACCCTAACAAGAAGGCAACGCCAACTTGTTGGAAATGTGGCAAATCTGGTCACATTAAAAGGGATTGCAAAGGTGTTAAAATTGGCAATAAAGCCAATGGATCAGGCACAAGTGGTTCAGGGACTGGTTCAACCAAACCTCTGAAAGGATGATGATGTTGCGTGGTGGGTTGACTCTGGAGCAACTGTTCATGTGTGCAAAGATAGAAGATGGTTCAAGACTTACGAGTCACTGAATGATGGTTCTATTCTTCACATGGGAAATGAGTCAACAGCCTTGGTGCATGGTCGTGGTTGTGTAGATCTTAGTTTTAGTTCTGGAAAGATTGTAACTTTGTTTAATGTTATTCATGTTCCTAATATAAGGAAGAACCTGGTTTCAAGTAGTGTTTTGAATAATCATGGATATAAACAAGTTATTGAATCTGATAAATTTATTTTGTCTAAACATGGTGTGTTTATTGGTTTTGGCTATTTGTGTAATCAAATGTTCAGGCTTAATATTGTCACTGACATTGTAAACTCAGCCTTTTTGTTAACCTCTAAACAGAATGACTCTACCCTGTGGCATGCTAGACTTGGCCATGTACATTTTAAAAGGATGCAAGATATGTCTAAGGATGGGTTAATCCCAGCATTTGACATGGACACTGAAAAGTGTAAGACTTGCATGTTGACCAAAATTACTAAGAAACCTTTTCAGGGTGTTAAACGAGAGACTGAGCTCTTGGAGCTAATACATAGTGACCTGTGTGATTTGCATGCCACTCCCTCTTTAGGGAATAATAAGTACTTTGTGACATTTATTGATGATGCTTCTAGGTTTTGTTATGTCTATCTGTTACATATCAAGGATGAAGCATTAGATAAATTCAAAGTATTTAAAACTGAAGTTGAATTGCAACTTGGGTCCCTGATCAAAAGATTCAGGACTGATAGGGGAGGTGAGTACATGGATACTCTGTATTTTCAGTCTGTTGGTATAATCCATGAAACGACTGCTCCCTATACTCCTCAACAAAATGGTATCTCTGAAAGGAAAAACAGGGTACTGAAGGAGATGGTTAATTCCATGTTGTCCTACTCAGGACTGAGTCAAGGGTTCTGGGGTGAAGCTATGTTAACAGTTTGCTATTTATTAAATAGGGTTCCCAACAAAAGGAACAAAGTCACCCCTTATGAACTCTGGACTAAAAAGAAACCCAACCTGAATTATCTCAGGGTTTGGGGCTGTAGGGCTGTTGTAAGACTCCCTGATCCAAAATTAAAAACTTTGGGTGAAAGAGGCATTGAATGCATCTTTGTTGGATATGCTGAGCATTCCAAGGCATACAGGTTCTATGTTATTGAACCTAATGAATATGTTTCAATTAATTCAATAATTGAATCAAGGGAAGCACTATTTGATGAGAATAGATTCTCATATGTCCCTAGACCAAGTCAGAGGATTCCAAATGGAACTGATGACACTGGTGTTTCAGAGATCTCTAATGAGGTCTCTGATGAGGTTGTGGTACAACAACCTGAACCTGAGCTCAGAAGGAGCAAAAGGGTCAGGACTCCAAAGTCATTTGGACCTGAGTTTCAATTATACTTAATTGAAGGAACAAGGGATGAGGTCTCTGACCAATACTCCTATTGCTTCATTGTTGAGGATGATCCCAAAACATTTGAAGAAGCAATGAATTCCCAGGATGTTGCTTTCTGGAAGGAAGCAATAAATGATGAGATGGATTCCATCATGGGCAACAACACTTGGGTGTTGGTTGATCTACCTCCAGGTTGCAAACCTCTAGGTTGCAAATGGATTTTCAAAAAGAAAATGAAGGTAGATGGAACTATTGAAAAGTTCAAGGCTAGGCTAGTCATTCAGGGCTTTAAACAAAAGTCAGGGATAGACTACTTTGATACTTATGCCCCTGTGGCACGTATCAGTACCATAAGATTGCTGATTGCTTTGGCATCAATTCAAAATCTGATTATTCATCAGATGGATGTGAAGACAGCTTTCTTGAATGGTGAATTGGATGAGGAGGTTTACATGAACCAACCTCATGGCTTCATCTTGCCTGGAAATGAAAACAAGGTGTGTAAACTGATGAAGTCTTTATATGGACTGAAACAGGCACCTAAACAATGGCATCAAAAATTTGATGAAGTGGTTTTGTCTAGTGGTTATGTTCTTAACCAGTCTGACAAATGTGTATATAGCAAATTTGATGAATCTGGTAAAGGAGTCATCATTTGCCTATATGTTGATGACATGTTGATCTTTGGCACTGACCAAAATCAAGTTGACATGACAAAGGAATTTTTGTCATCAAAGTTCTCCATGAAAGATATGGGGGAGGCCGATGTTATCCTTGGTATAAGGATTAAACATGAAAGTAACAAAATTTCAATCTCTCAGTCTCATTACATTGAGAAGGTGTTGAGGAAATTTAATTACTTTGATTGTACTCCAGTGAGTACTCCTATGGATACAAGTGAGAAGCTAATGCCTAATACTGGCAAAGCTGTATCTCAACTTGAGTATTCTAAGGTGATTGGCTGCCTAATGTATGCCATGACTTGTACCAGGCCTGATATTGCATTTGCAGTGGGTAAACTGAGCAGGTATACTAGTAATCCTAGTGCTCATCACTGGAAAGCAGTTCAGAGAGTACTGAAGTATCTTAAGAAGACTATGGATTATAGTCTCTCATATATTGGTTATCCTTCAGTATTAGAAGGATACACTGATGCAAGTTGGATCAGTAACACTGAAGACAATTCGTCTACCAGTGGCTGGGTGTTCCTACTTGGTGGAGGTGCAATTTCTTGGGCATCAAAGAAGCAAACTTGCATCACCAGTTCAACAATGGAATCTGAATTTGTGACTTTAGCAGCTGCTGGTAAAGAAGCTGAATGGTTGAAAAACTTGCTTCTTGAGATTCCATTGTGGCCTAAACCTATAGCACCTATTTCTATCCGTTGTGATAGTGCTGCTACACTGACTAAGGCTTATAGCCAGATGTACAATGGGAAGTCTAGACACTTAGGTGTCAGGCATAGCATGATTCGTGAGCTTATCATGAATGGGGTGGTATCTATAGAGTTTGTTAGATCTCAACAAAATTCAGCCGATCACTTGACGAAGAGTTTGGCTAGAGACTTGGTTTTAAAGTCTGCTAAAGGGATGGGTTTAAGTCCAACTTAGTCACTGAATGCTAAGACACCCAACTCCCTCCTGAGGAAACTTGGGAGCTGAGTTCAATGTGGAAAGCTGAACATTTAGTGGACTGGAGCACATGTTTTACAAACATCCCAAGGTTGTGCTCGGAACCTGCTGAAAAAGGAGGATGAAGTTTCTACTTCTTAATGGTTAATTTCTTTGAAAAAGTGCTAAGCAGGAGCATGAATAAAGAGGAACCACCTATGTGAATGTTGAAGTTTTGCCGCTTCAGGGAGCTTTGGACTTTTGGCTCTTACAACATTTATGAATTGGATATGGACACATGGCTTGTATAGTGTCAGGATAGCTTTAGAGTATTGGAAAGCTTGTGTGTATATTATTTTCAGGTATTCAAATGGGTTGAAGGGTTCAATTCTTAGAACACCCTGATTCTCGAATATTTGGAATGGGTAATATACTAAGATGAAAATTCAATCTTCAAGACATTTTCATTTACGCATTAGTTTTGTTTTGGTTGTTTTCTCATGTATCGGAATTGCACTAAATTGGGGAGGATTGTTAGTAATTTAGTGTAATTGAGGGATATAGTCATGATACTTGGAAATGGGTTTGGAGGTACGGAGTGTACACCCATCAAGTGAATGACATCCCGGACCCAAAAGTGTTATTTGTCTTAATCCGTAAATGTTTTGATAATAATTAAATGGTAAAGAATATTAGAATATTCTTTGATTAAGAATATTCTTTTTAATTATTAAACTAAGAAAAGAATATTCCTTGACATATTCTAGGAATATTCTCTTTAATTTTTAAACTAAGAAAAGAATATTCAAAGAATATTCCTTAGCATATTCTGAGAATATTCTTTTTAAATTTTATCTAAAGAATATTCTAGAAATATGCCTCGGCATATTCTAAGAATATTCTCTTTATTATATTAAGAATAGCATATTCTAGGAATATGCCTCAGCATATTCTTGAAATATTCTCTTTCTAGTTTCTATATATATAGAACTTTTCATATTCATATGAAACAGACAGTCAGACAAATTTCTTCAGTTTAAATCTTTTCTTTCGGGTGTCTCTTGATAAGAGAAATAGATACATGAGAAAATAGTCAAAACACTAAATACTCTTTAGCGAACGGGTTCTTATATATTGCCAATATAAAGAACAAACTCTCTGTCTTATCCCAAAGTGATATTCGTGTAACCCAGGCAATAAGGGTCGAATAATTACTTTTGGAAAGTGATACCACGATTCAGTGAGATATCCGGTTATTGATTATCTTTACCCTGCTACACGAAAAACCAGAAAAATATCCCAACAATTCTTGTTTTTATCCTCATATTTAAGGTGATGAAATTGAATGCGAGAACTACCTAGCTTATGTTATCAAAATCCCAAACCGCTCTTTAAACGTTGCATACATGTTGCATACAATATATTACATTTTGCTAGCTATCAAAATCCCAAACCGATCTTATTAAGCATCAATATATAGTATAGGACATAACAGACAAAGCAAGCGAACCTATATTAGTTGGGATATTGGCAAAAAAGAAGGCATCATACTTGCCATTTTTTGTCATTGTATGTAGCGTTTTTTTTTTTTTTAAATCGTGTCATTGTGTGTACCGGTGACCTGTTTGACCTGTTAGAGCAGGTTGAGTTAATAATCGTTTGTTTTATTATTGCAGCGTTAGTCCTTTATACTAACGACTGTTTATAAATAATTAAATGGAGCCTGTTAACTTAACGATCGTTTATTTTATTATTGCAACGTTAGTCCTTTACACGTTTTCATCTGTTTTTACATGTGTTCGTCTGTTTTTACACGTTTTCGTCCGTTTTCATCCACGTTTTGTCTGTTTTCGCACGTTTTCATTCGTTTTCATCCACGTTTTGTCCGTTTTCGCATGTTTTTGTCCGTTTTAATACGCTTTTGTTCGTTTTTGCCCGTTTTCACACGTTTTCATCTGTTTTTACATGTTTTTGTCGGTTTTTACACGATTTATTTATTTTTATAATAATAATAATAATAATAATAATAATAATAATAATAATAATAAATAATAATAATAATAAAATTAATAATAATAATAATAATAATAATAATAATAATAATAATAATAATAATAACAATAATAATAGTAATAGTATAATAATAATAATAATAATAATAATAATAATAATAAACGAGCGAAAACGGACGAGAACGTGCGAAAACGGACATAAACGGACGAAAACGTGTTAAAACGGACGAAAACATGCGAAAACGTGTAAAGGACTAATGTTGCAATAATAAATAAATGATCGTTAAGTTAACAGGCTCCATTTAGTTAATTGTAAGTGGTCGTTAGTATAAAGGACTAACGCTGCAATAATAAAACAAACGATCGTTAACTCAACCTGCTCCAACAGGTCAAGGAGATCACTGATACACACAATGTCACGATTTAAAAATGTTAGTGCTAAAATCAAAAGAGAATATATATATATATATATATATATATATATATATATATATATATATATATACACACACACACACACACACACACACACACACACACACACTACATACAATGACAAAAAGTGGCAAGTATGATGCCTTTTTTTGGCAAGATCCCATATTAGTTAGCAATGTTAGATTTATTAAATCATGACAATCATAAATCAAGTAGACACGTATGCGGAAGCGAAGGATCAACTATAACATATAAATATTAACATAAATATAAACAAGAACGTACCTTCTGGATTCTAGCAAAACAAGAATCAAACTTCAATATACTTGAACAAGAGATGAACCCTAATTAAGGTTTATATGAATCAATGATTAACCCCTTACCTTTTTGTTAATCGATTCCTTGATAATTACTATAGTGAGTAATTTCATCGTTTTTGTACACACGAATTAAACCGTATCAAGTTTATGCTAGTAAAAACACAATGAATGATTTTTGATGCAACAAAAATCGACCCACAGCCCTAGGGGTGTTTGTCGATCGATTTTGGACAAGAAAGAGGAGAGAAAAACACTTAGGGTTTATGTGTGTGCAAGAGCTATAAAAAACAATGAATCCTTGATGTGTTTATATAGTTTTTGTAATCTTGGAGGACAAGCTAGGGCAAGGGTTCCCCCCTCCCTATGGATCGGCCGGCCATGAGCCCAAGAGGGGTGTTCCGGAACCTTCTTGTCATCCAAATACAATCTAGTCCCTTTTCTTTGCCGGTTAGTCAATTCCGTTAAGTACTAACGACCGTTAGTTATTTCTTGCGTTTAAATAATAAATATATATACATAACATTTAATACATATTAATTATTTATTCCTTGATACTCATTCGTAACGTGTGCAATCCCGAGGTCTCAACTTCGATACTAGACATACGCATATTAATATTTATCCACAAACTCTAACAGCTCCCACTTGGATATCTATTAATAGCATAATGACATTGGTTAGCGTCTAGCAATACGCCAATGCCCCTAGACCAACTTGAGCTAGGTTTCCTGGAATAAATCCTTTAATGATTCATCATTATTATCATCCTTTTGTTTCTAATACCACATTAATAAAGATATGGGTTCAAGTCATTCTTTATCAAATTTCTGTGTTTCGTTTGTCAATGATTGAACAAAATTACCATAACATCTGAACGTATTCCAGATAGAATTTGGGTGTGGCCACGCAAACATTTTGTCAACCCTACGAAGGTCCAACAGTATTAAACTTCAAAACAAATTTAAAGGAATAAATTCTCTCTTGACTACAAGCAATAACCCATGAACTTTGCAACACTTCTGAAAACAATCCTTATGACTACCAGTTACGGATAGTGGTAAATTGCTTCACAGAAATGCACTACATCCATGACACTTATTTGGTATCTCAAGTCTGAGGATAACTATTTAAACATGATTCGTTTTAATGACAAGTCCCATAATGTGAAATCATGTAGTTGGAATAAGTCATATATTCAATTCATTGAATATCATGTGAAATTGGTATGACTACGCATCAATATAATTTCAAGTATATCCTAACCAATATTCAGATTTGTCTTAGTTTAATGATATTCCCATATCATTAATCGACAACGGACATTTAGAATAATAAATTTATTCATGGATTTAAACATGCAAATACCGGATATATTATTAAGACAATGATAAACAAACATAATCAATATTTTATTTCATTAAAATAATAATTTTTCATAACATCCTTTATCCAAATACTAATCACAAATGGGCATGAAACTATCAGCTAAATGAAGTCCTATGCCTTCAGCAAGCTTGTAAAGCTTAGTGCTAGGTAGAGGCTTCGTCAATGGATCTGCTAAGTTATCATCTGTGTGAACATTGAGTAACTCGATTTCACCTATTTCGACTTGTTCTCGAACATAGTGATATTTAATCAGGAAATGTCTGGTGCCTTTCATGATTCCAGGTTCATTGGCAAATGTAATTGCAGCTGAGTTGTCACAATACATTTTTATAGGTCTTGGAATCGATGGCATAACTCCAAGCCCCGAAACAAATTTCCTAATTCAAACGGCTTCCATTGCAGCTTCTGAAGCAACTATGTACTCACTTTCTGTTGCAGACATCGCTAATGTACTCTGCTTCTTGCTTCTCCAATCCACAGCTCCTCCGTTAATGACAAATACATAACCCGTCTAAGACTTCGTATCATCTTTATCACACTTCCAGGATGCATCGCAATAACCTGTAACATCATGTTCTGTATTTGGATTTCCCCCATATACTAAGAACATATCTTTAGTAGCCCTAAGGTACTTAAGAATATTCTTAAGAGCAGTCCAGTAAAGTTCACCTAGATTCTGTTGTTATCGACTGGTCAAGTTTTGAGCAAATGCCACATCTGGCCTTGTTGTTTTCGCATTGGAAAATATCCCTTCTTGGAATTTTGCATATTGAATCTCTTCAATATTTTATCAATTTAAGCACTTTGACTTAATCCAATTAATTGCTGAGATCTATCTCTATAAATTTTGATTCCAAGAATGAATGTAGCTTCCCCTAAATCTTTCATAGATTAACACTTTCCAAGATATGCCTTAACCTTCTGCAAACTTGGAATGTCTTTTCCCATGACCAATATGTCATCAACATATAAAATAAGGAAAATTACATCACTCCCACTAGCTTTGTGATATACATATGGCTCATCAAGATTTTGAGTGAATCCATACTTTTAATTTCACTATAAAATCTTTTATTCCATGGTCGTGATGCTTGCTTGAATCCATAAATGGATCTTTGAAGTTTGCATACACGATTTGGAAATTCTGGATTCACAAACCCCTCAGGCTGCGCCATATAAATGTCTTCATCTAGGCGACCATTTAAGAAGGTCGTTTTGACATCCATTTGCCAAATCTCATAGTCATAGTATGCAGCTATAGCTATGAGAATCCTAATAGCCCTAATGTCAGCTACAAGAAAAAAGGTCTCCTCGTAGTCAACACCATAAGTTTTAGTAAAGCCTTTAGCTACCAAACGAGCTTTATACGTGTGTACATTGCCATCCACGTCAGTTTTCTTTTTAAAGATCCACTTACTTCCAACTACCTTGGCATTGGGAGGAAGGTCAACTTCAATCCAGACTTCATTATCTTTCATGGATTGCATTTCCCCATTCATAGCAACCCGCCATTTTTCCTTTTCAGGACTATTAATGGCAGCCCTATAACTAATAGGTTCATCAAGATCCCCTAGTATAGTTTCCCCGCACTGTACGTTAAGACATAGATGATCAGGAGCTTTCACAGTCTTTACGGATCTGCGAATGGGAACCACTTCAACTTCAGGTGGAGGACCTAAACTTTCAGGTTCCACAGGAAGTTGGCTAGTGTTTTCAGAAGGTAATGCATCTACTTGATCGTCTTCCAGATCATAAACTCTCCCACTGAATTCTTGAGATATGAATTCCTTTTCCAAGAAATCTCCATACCTTGGAACAAAAACTTTGTTTTCAGGTGGGTAATAAAAGTAGTAACCCATCGTTCCCTTTGGGTATCCTATAAAGATGCACTTTATAGATCGTTGTTGGAGTTTATCTGCTGAGTCATGTTTAACAAACGCCTCGCAACCCCAGACCTTTAGATAAAACAAGTTAGGCACTTTACCTGTCCATAACTCATATGGTGTCTTATCCACCTTCTTAATTGGAACCATATTTAGAATGCGAATAGCAGATTCTAAGGCATAATCCCAAAACAAAAAAGGAAGAGTTGTAAGATTAAACATAGATCGTATCATATCTTGCAATGTACAATTTCTTCTCTCAGATACACCATTTTGTTGTGGAGTATATAGAGAAGTGAGATGCTGGACAATTCCATTCTCAGCTATAAAATCTCTAAACTCTTGACTCAGGTATTCACCACCTCTGTCAGATCGAAGAGCTTTAATCTTCTTTCCAAGTTGCAACTCTATTTCTGCTTTAAACACCTTAAATGTTTCAAACACCTCATGTTTATGTTTAAGTAAATAAACATAACCATAACGACTGAAATCATCCGTAAATGTTCAGAAGTAGCTAGCACCTCTCCTTGACACATGTCTAAGTGGTCCACATACATCAGTGTGTATTAAACCAAGTAGATCAGAAGCTCTTTCCATACGATTATTGAAATATTTCTTAGTTATCTTCCCAGATATACAAGATTCGCATTTATCAAATTATTCATCATTGATCCCTTGTAAAAGCCCGTCATGTTGTAGCTTTTCCATGCGAGCCTTGCCTGTATGAGCAAGTCGACAATGCCAAAGATAAGATGAATCCAGACCTTTATTGATTCTCTTATGATTGAGGCTATACATTGAATTATTATAATTATTGGATACATTCACATTCATATCAATTTCAAAAATACCATTCATAGCAACAACATTAAAATAAAAAAAATATATTAAACAAAACAGAAATTCCATTGCTATTAATAATATGTTGAAAACTAAGATCAAATAAACAAGAAAAGGAAACCACACCCCTAACAATTGAAGGTGCATAATGACAATTATTCAAAAATAGTACTAAGCCTGAAGGCAAAAGTAATTCAAATATGCCTATAGCTTCAACAGCTGCATTCGCTCCATTACCGACGTGCAGATATTTTTGTCCATAAGCAAGTCTCCTCTCAACTCTAAACCCCTGCATAGTATTGCAAATATGAATACCACAGCCCCGTATCATATACCCAGGAATTTTTATAAGTTATAGTAAATAATTCAATCATAAAGAATGCACCTGAAGTACTGGGGTTACCAACTTCATTCTTCTGCTTCTTTTGTCGCAAGTCATGAATGTAGAGTGGACAATTACGCTTCCAATGTCCTACTTCATGGCAATGGTGACAAGCTTGATCCTTCTTGTTGGGAGGATTTACCTTGTTCTTCTTGGGTTGATGCTGATTCATCTTTGGATTTGGTTGATAGGCCATGACCTGACTGCCTTTGTCAACCTTACCTTTACCCTTCTTATTCGCTTACGATTTCTTCTGGATCCTACCTCCTTGAATTGCCAACACTTGAGGAGTAGGTGTCTTGCCTTGAGCTGGAAAACCTTTCTTATAATTTACAAGCATTGCGAGTAATTCTGAGACTGTCGTCCCGAGCAATGCATGTTGAAGTTTTGAACAAAACCTTTAAAGTCCTTGTTAAGGGACCTATTGATTAGGTTCACTTGCACATTCTCAGGATAACCAAAGTCGAGTATGTGTAGTTGATCAAAGTAATCTTTCATCGCCAACACATAATCACTTACAGGTTTTCCGTCACCATGTTTACAACTGTGTAATTGATCAAGCAGGTCATACAATTCAACTGCTAGTGATTTCTCATAAGACTTTTTTAGTTCTTGAAGCATGTTGTATGGATAATAGTACTCAAACTGTTTTTGCAACTTTGGATCCATACTTGTGAGCATTAAACAAGCAACCTCATTATACTTCTTATACTCAAGATACCATGCTGATTTTTTTGCTTCAGGTGCAGTTTCAGCTGGTCGCTCAGGGCAAGGAGTATTCAAATAATCTAGCTTATCAGTCGCCCTCAAGACAATTCTGAACAATCTGTGCCAATCATTGAAATTCTTTCCAGTCAATTTTTCCCTTTCAAGATGACTCTTGAAAGCAGAAATTATAGTGGAGTTTTCAGATTGAGCCATTTCTACAGAAAAAAGTTCAAACATTAGTATTTTCGATAATACATATTTTCAAAAAAATATAACACCCAAGGATATATTCATATAGCCACATAATTTTCTTGAAAATCTAGGATCTAACTTTTGATATTTTCACTACATCAGTTGATCTGCTAGTAATGAAAGTATAAAAGATGGTAATTTGTCGAACAATAATTGGTAAACCATTTCCAATTCCTAAATCATTTTGGGAATTACATCAAATTGATTCATCAATTTGCAATGTAAGCATGTTTCATCCCATCTCATGCCTTAAGCTCTAGATCTCACGCACAACTTAATTAAGTCGTCTAACTTAGAAACAGTAAAATATCTATATCTGGTCTTACACAATAACAGATTTTACCTTGTCATTAAAATTTAGCCTAGGTCTCACGTTTACCAAATAATAATTTCAAGTGTTTCTTATAGTTAGATGGCATGTAACATAAATTTTATAGGGTATTTAGTTTGATTTGACAATCAAAACATGTACGAAGATGCATGCACTCATCTTCGTAACATTAGTTTTCAAAACCTTTTTAGTTAACCGTTTTTAAGCTAAGATTAAATCAAAAACTTGTTACTTGAGGTATCGGGTTCAACAATTAAAGAAGAACCTCCAATTATTACCCACTATATCCTACTGCTGCATGAGTCATAAAGACCCAAGTTATTCGGATAATTACCACAAAAGTGGCACGTGGAATTTAGGGAAATCACCCTTAAGATGATATTGTACATGTAATGGTTGTTTGGTAAGTCTAATTTGCACACAAACAAGTGGAAAGACAGAGTGTTGTCTCTTTGAGGCCACAATTTAATGCGAAACCAACCTTATACCCATCTTATAGTGTGCAAACTTCGTTCGAGCCTAGTTAACTATTACGTACAAAAATATCAAACAAGAAAAAGTTTATGACTTTAGTCTTAAAAACATGTAATAAATTATAAACTTGCTAGTCTAGCCTGGGAGCAAATTACCGTGCGAAGCGAACCACTGTCGGCACATAAGACCTTGCAAGAATCATAATTTATCACTTCAAGTTTCACCATTATTAGTCCAATTAATTTTATTTTCATAAAGTTACCCTTTTATTGCTTACAACTTGTCAAACAAAAACAATAAAACAAGTAATAAAGACAAATTAAACAACTAATAAATATAACCATTATAAAGTGAAACAATTAGCCACATGCATACTTGATTAAATAAACCCTAATCAAATTAATTCTAGGTTTTCCAATATGCATGTAATCAGCTAAGGCCTTCCCTTCTTAATGGAAGTGGAGCCACATACATTGACGAATCAATTGTGTAGGCCATAGTCAATTACACACCACATAGCACATAAATTGATTTTAATTAATTGAGGCCTTCTGATGAGGCGAAAAATGAACCACTTTTAGGGGGTCATTTAAGCCCGAATCCGACTTTATTTGATCAAATATTGCCCTAAATCGTTCCTTTTGTGATTTTAGGTACTTTGGGAGAGAAATCTGGAAAAGGAAGCAATTCGGACGTTTTTGGAGCATAAAAGTGAAGAAAACGCCAAAGTCTTAATTTTCCAAGCTGGGAACAGTAGGTGACGGCGTCAAGAGCAAATCCTTGACGGCGTCAAGAGCAAATCTCAAAAATTTCCATGACGACCCAGAAGAGTTTTGACGGCGTCACGTAGGAAGGGCGTCAAGAGTAAACGAGTCGTGACGGCCTGGAAGTACTTAAGTCTTGACGGCGTCAGAAATGGATCTAGGCAGTCCGAGGAGAGTTTTGGCGGCGAGGTGACGGCGTCACGTTGTTTGTCTTGACGCCGTCAAACCTATTTTTCTATATATAGTTTTCTATTTTTCACATATTAAAGAGAGAAGTTTTGAGAGAAACCCTAAGTACGATTTTGGTGTAACTTTACAGGTTTTTCAAGGGTTCCAACCCCTTGATACCTTGCATGATTAATTAAGATAAGTGTTCTTCTAATTCAATCAATATGTCTATGTGTTGGTTGTCTATATCATGTTCTTGTCTTAATTCTATCATGCTAGGTGATTCGCCTCAAACTAGTCAGACGATTATTAGTCAACCACTTGTGAATGGTCAACCGTAAAATAGTCAAACAGGTGAGGCAAATGCTTCCGTGAAATACAGTGTTTTCCCGGGTCGTAATGTCCCAACGAGGTTGTGATGGTATTAAAAATGAATTTGTGATCGAGTGAATATGAACAGGAAAGGTATAAAGTGTGTGTGTGTGTATGTGATTACACTAGGGTTTTATAAAATAAAATGACTTAAATAAACTAATGGAATGATTACGTGAAAGCTAGGTATCTAAAACGTTTAAACGTTCACTAATTTAAAATCAGACGCGACTGCGTACTGAGAAAAAGGTGAGTTTTAAGAAAAATAAACTACAAGGGTTAAAAATGAAAATTCTATGAACTTAAACTTAAAATAAAATTAAATTAAAAAGAAAACTATTTTTAAGATTATTTTATTATTTATTATTAATTATTTAATAAAAAAAACTATTTAACTAATTAATTAAAATTAAACTAAAAATGATAAACAATACAAATTAAACTAAAAACTTATAAAAATAATTTCTAAACTTAAAAATGAACTTGAAGAAAGTATAAAAAATAAAAATAAATGTTTTTGTCTTTTTATAGATTTTCTATTAATTAAAAACTATTTATATTAATTAAACTAATTAAACTATTTTAAATTATAAATAATATTAAATCAACTTAGAAAATTATGAAAAAATTCCTAAAATTATATTATGACTTAATAAAGCTAGGAAAAATATAAAATCTAGGTGTTGCTTAATAAAAAGTAATTATGCTATTTAAAACTTAATTATTGATTAATTATTAAATAAAACTATTTTTAATTCTAATAAATACTAAATGACAAAACAAAAATCTGAGAAAATTATTATAATTACTTTAACCTAAAAGGAAATTAATAAAAATATAAAAACACAACTTACTTAATAAAAATGTAAAAATTAAAATTAAAATTAAATTAAATTAAATAGAAACTATCACTTATTTTTATGTTGTCTTTTCTTGATTTTTCTTTTTCCAACCTATATTATACCTAAATATAACTAACTTTTGTGAAAACAATATTTCTATAACTTAAAAATAAGCTAGATATAAGCTACTAACCAAAACAGTTGACCAACTAAGCAAATAAGCTCTATTGAGCTTGTGTGGGACCCACTATGACTAATTCAGATCTAAATAAGTTTAGGAAACTTGTTTAAGCCATAAAATGCTAGTGAGGTACACTGGATAAGCCAATAAGCACAAATAAGCACTTGGTTTTTAGGAATCTGAGACAGATTAGGGACAACTTTCAATGGCAAATCTATGTGGGGTCCACTGGGTGCTAGGTCAAACTATTGGTCAAGGGTTCAAGCCTGGTAGGAGGGGGGTTCAATAGTACAAGATTTGAGGAGTGGGGCCCACTGTGGTGGTCACAAAACACCACCAAAGGTGGTGTTGTGACTGAGGTCTGATGGAGCAGGGCACACCCTTGCCCTGCAAGTGTGTTTGGAGGTCTGTGGGGCCCAGGGTAAAAATCACAAAAATGCAACCAAGTATGGAATCAAAAGATGAGGTGGTAGTCTATTACTACAACAAGTTTCACAGTCTTAATCCAAACACATAAATCAAAACAATTGCTTGAAATTTTGGAAAAAAACTGAGAGATGCAATTTTGACTTTTGATCAAGAACTCCTACTTTGACTTTGGTGAATTTCTATTGGATCCTACTTACTAAATAAGCTATATTAACCTGTAATAAGACTTAATTAACCTAAATCTACTAGTTAAGAACTGAATTAAGGTATTATGGATTCTAAATCCATAACAGATGGTTGTTTATGAAGATCAAATAGATATTTTGACTTTTCTACAAAGGGTTACTGGTTTTAATGACTTAAATGATCTATAACACCCTAATGTAGCATATCTAAGTAATGAACAATAACAAGGACATACTCCTCAGTGGTGCTAACCACTGATCCAAACACTACCTTATGAATATGAAAAAGAGATTTTCAACACAGATGGCATAATCCAACCACAACACTGATTCAATACACTATATAAAGATTATAGAAGATCAAATAAACACAAATCAACCATGCCACAAGTATAATACATAGGTTTGTCAAACTTGTGATTTTCACAGTGAGATTTTGGTTTTTGAGTAAAAATGATTTTCAATGAACAAGCAACTGTTTTTAAACTATATTATCAATAACAAGTATACAATAAACACTTAATAACACTAATCAAACAGTAACAAGCATTATCAAACTAAAAAGCATAAAATTTACATATCACTTACAAATGGTAACTAGCTGAGAACAATGAACCAATGGCCACAAAGAACAACCTACACTCCCCATGGAGTTCTAATTACCCAAGCAATCCAAAATCACCATCCTTCTCTGCTTACTTCTTCTTTCTTTCTTTTTACTATTTTTCTATTTATTTTCTATTTTTCTTGGAATTTTTGCTTTTCTATTCTAAACTGATTTTTATGGTATCTAATGGCTCACAAGAGCTTTGTCAAGGCTTATGTGAGCTGAGAGAATTCATAATAACAACTACAAACAACAAATAAGCTTTTTGTGATTTTTGAAATAAAGAGAAATTGCATAACTGAGATATCCAACTGAAAACTTGAAATTGATTATTGAAACAGGTTTAAGATACACTAAAAATGTAAAGTACAACACTTAAAAGCTTAAATTTGAACTGGAATTAAAGTTTACATTTTAACGGTTACCTAAATTACACTACTCCTAATTCTACTCTAATGCTTGGTCTCTGCTGCCTCTTTTCCCTTTTGTAGTGATTTTCTGACTTTGTGGGACCCACCAAGACCTTTCCCACCATATCAGAGCCATTGATTTAGCCCAAGTCATCTCCACCGTTCAAATCTCTTTTTCGCGCCAAAAAAGTCTTGGGTCAGTTGGGGCACTGTACATTGCGTGGAGAGGTAATTCAGGGGTTTGGAAGCATGTGTGAGGTGGAGGGACATGTGGGGGAGCAATTCAGTGGGCTGGTATGGTGGTATGAAGTTGCAGAGGTGGAGGGTGGTATTGGAGGGAAAGGGATGAAGGTGGTATTGGTCAAACAAGGGTTTGACCCGTTTTTATTATAAACGGGTGGATTGGGCTGGTGTGTTTGGGCCTGCTGGATCATGTAACAAAAAGGGCCAAGGGGTAGTTAGGGTGGGCTTTGGTGTGTGGTTTATAATAACATTAGGATCCGTTTGGTTTATTTGGAAAATCACAAGGACCAATTTTGTAATTAATTGAAAGTTGAGGGGCTGTTGTGGCTTTATTCCAAATTTATCACAAGGGCCTATTTTGTCATATGTGAATGGTACAAGGGCATTTTTGATATTTTTCATGTTTTAAATACCCGGGGACTAAAACTGACAAACCGCCAAACTTGAGGGACCAAATATGTAATTTCACCAAACTTCACACCAAGGACCATTCCTGCAAAAGATTATTAGTACAAGGACCAAAATTAATTTTTCTCAAAGTTTTTACATCCCAGGGACCATTTCTGTCAATTTCCAAAGTACAGGGACTAAACTTGTAATTTTATGAAACTTTGCACCAAAGGACTAAATATGTAATTTTATGATTAAAAAGGACCTTTGGTGACTTTTTCATGTTTTTAGAATAACCAGGGACTAGTTTTGCCAATTTATGAAACTTGAGGGACTGAAACTGCCAATTATGCAAACTTTGTACGTTTTTCATCTGTTTTTGCATATTTTGCATTTGAAACA
The DNA here is from genome assembly GCA_030686995.1 of Artemisia argyi. Classification (NCBI taxonomy): domain Eukaryota; kingdom Viridiplantae; phylum Streptophyta; class Magnoliopsida; order Asterales; family Asteraceae; genus Artemisia; species Artemisia argyi. The sequence goes on from CM060682.1 coordinate 140,282,217, forward strand.
TATAAAACACACTTCTAAGATATTTTAAGTATTTTGATACATATTTGAGTGCTTTTGTATGTTTTGGCAGCTCAGATTGGTATAAAATGATGAGTATTTAGACACTCATCACTTGGCTAGATCTCTTTTGTGTTTGCTTAGATCTAATGAAACCTAGATATTGATTATGTGTTGATTACTTGTTTATTCTTGTTTTGGATGAATGATTTATATGTTAGGCTTAAGAAAACTGGCAGATCTCCAAATGGTAACATGCTTGAACGTCTTAAGAAACATGAACCGAGGCGCACTAGGTCTTTATTGGTTGTATTTAATGCATGAGCCACTGTTTACAATCCCTATAGTTATGCTGGGCATGGTGTAGGAGGAGATAAGAGCTCATAGAATTGGGGAGTTATGTGTGCCACCCCATGAATGGTATTAAGGAATACGATCCGTCATCCATGCAATTATAACAAGTAATTAACGTGTAAAAGATATCTAGAGAGTAGTGAAATCTAAGTAAACACATTTTCTCCAATTACTGCTCACAACCTTAGTATAAATTAGTTTATTTTCAATTTTAGTATTTTATTTTGATTGCATTTTTATTTGGGTTAGTTGAATAGCAACTAATTCCGCCCACTCTTCCAAAACCCGAGATTTTAATTTGCTTTCTAAAAAATATAAAAACACAAAAATAATCATCCCTCACCTTTAGAACTAGTATTTAGGCTTTCTAATCCTAGCGACACTATTCCTAAGCTGAACGATCAATCCCCCGGTACTTGTCACTATACTATAGAAAGCGTCTCATGGATAGGAGATTGTATGACTAGCACATAACCGTATATTCAGAAAAATTTTCCACCCAAATATGTGAGGTTCGCCTTTAGATTTGATAGGAAAAGCATTCATTATTAGTGCTTATGAGTGTACCGGTAGCATTTAGATTCTAGAACTTGCGTTAGTGATGCATCCCGAGACCGCTAGTGAGACTACATTCGTGTGGTAGGATTTACTACATGATAAGATGCATTAGGATCACCCTTGTGTTAAACCCGTATTATAATTACTTGACCATTTAAGTCATATTATTTGGCTAGTTAAGTCAACTAATTTTCCCACACCCTTAGCGTTGTACTCATTTTTAGTACACGAAACCCCTAGTACACCCCTCCGAGCCTATCTTTTCGTTTCTAACTTTAAGCATTTTACTTAAAGGAAGAATTTGTTACACCCCACTTAAATGTACTCCCAAATCTCCTTAGCCTTCCGTGTATGCGCTCATTTTTAGTGCATTATTATTATTTGTTAAACCCTAAGTTAACTATCTAATTGATTACATGGTTGCTAAGTCGAGTCATATCCTTGTACATATTGTTTTGGGACGATTGGGACTCATGGGAAAGTACTTATTTATGGAGTAATGGGGAAGAACATCATTTATTACCCCCATATGTACGTTAATCTTAAAAGTACTCCAAGTGTTTTGATTTTCTTAATTCGAGTCATTAGATTAGTTTAATAGTAAAGTATGTAAAGATTCAAGTGTAAGGGAAATGTTCATTCCCTATGATGTATTATTTTGGATGGTAGGGTAAGAGTGTATGCAAAAAAATAAAAAATAAAAAAAATAAAAAAAAAATAATAATTAAAAATCGAAAAATCAAGAAAAAGAAAAAAAAAAATATGGAAAAAGAGAAAAAAACATACGGACTACCATCCCTTTTTTATTCTATGTTCATTTTATGTTTTTGTTATTTTTCATTTATTAGCTTAAGTCGAGTCTAGTCTTGGCTTAGCAACGCCATATTGTACATGTAATTAACCAAGATTGCTAACTCGCCACCAGTAAAACTTCCTTTATCCAACAAAACCGTGTATTTCATATCCCTACACCTAACGTTACAACCCTTTAAAAGACCTCTTTGATAGTTTATCCTAGGTGCTTACGCCATGTGGTGGAGGTTTGATCCTTTCCCAAGCCTATGGTAATCTATTTTGCTATGACAGGTAGTGAGAGATATCTTCCGTTTCCATATTGTAATTTACACTTTATTACACCCGAGAGATGTGAGTATCTAAACACTATTTGTGAGGTGCTTGTGTATGACCTCCGTGCTTGTCTATTGGTCTTTAGTGGAACGATTATTTGTTGTCATTACTTTTATATTAGTGTTAAATGACCCCTAACTTGTATTTTGAGTAGAATAAAAGCGCATTTGCTTGAGGACAAGCAAATCTCAAGTGTAAGGGTATATGATGAGGCGAAAAATGAACCACTTTTAGGGGGTCATTTAAGCCCGAATCCGACTTTATTTGATCAAATATTGCCCTAAATCGTTCCTTTTGTGATTTTGGGTACTTTGGGAGAGAAATCTGGAAAAGGAAGCAATTCGGACGTTTTTGGAGCATAAAAGTGAAGAAAACGCCAAAGTCTTAATTTTCCAAGCTGGGAACAGTAGGTGACGGCGTCAAGAGCAAATCTCATAAATTTCCATGACGACCCAGAAGAGTTTTGACGGCGTCACGTAGGAAGGGCGTCAAGAGTAAATGAGTCGTGACGGCCTGGAAGTACTTAAGTCTTGACGGCGTCAGAAATGGATCTAGGCAGTCCGAGGAGAGTTTTGGCGGCGAGGTGACGGCGTCACGTTGTTTGTCTTGACGCCGTCAAACCTATTTTTCTATATATAATTTTCTATTTTTTCACATATTAAAGAGAGAAGTTTTGGGAGAAACCGTAAGTACGATTTTGGTGTAACTTTACAGGTTTTTCAAGGGTTCCAACCCCTTGATACCTTGCATGATTAATTAAGATAAGTGTTCTTCTAATTCAATCAATATGTCTATGTGTTGGTTGTCTATATCATGTTCTTGTCTTAATTCTATTATGCTAGGCTAGATCTCTTTTGAGTTTGCTTAGATATAATGAAACCTAGATATTGATTATGTGTTGATTACTTGTTTATTCTTGTTTTGGATGAAAGATTTACATGTTAGGCTTAAGAAAACTGGCAGATCTCCAAATGGTAACATGCTTGAACGTCTTAAGAAACATGAACCGAGGCGCACTAGGTCTTTATTGGTTGTATTTAATGCATGAGTCACTGTTTACAATCCCTATAGTTGTGCTGGGCATGGTGTAGGAGGAGATAAGAGCTCATAGAATTGGGGAGTTATGTGTGCCACCCCATGAATGGTATTAAGGAATACGATCCGTCATCCATGCAATTATAACAAGTAATTAACGTGTAAAAGATATCTAGGGAGTAGTGAAATCTAAGTAAACACATTTTCTCCAATTACTGCTCACAACCTTAGTATAAATTAGTTTATTTTCATTTTTAGTATTTTATTTTGATTGCATTTTAGTATTGGGTTAGTTGAATAGCAACTAATTCCGCCCACTCTTCCAAAACCCGAGATTTTAATTTGCTTTCTAAAAAATATAAAAACACAAAAATAATCATCCCTCACCTTTAGAACTAGTATTTAGGCTTTCTAATCCTAGCGACACTATTCCTAAGCTGAACGATCAATCCCCCGGTACTTGTCACTATACTATACTACAACGATCAGGTACACTGCCTGGTGGGGGTTGTAAGCTTCTCGAGATCCCTCGAGAGGTAAAGCCTGTTGCGATTCCCACGCATCAAGTTTTTGGCGCCGCAGCCCGGGGAATAGTTATTGTCTAGGTTAGGATTTCTTTTTATTAGGTCTACTTGCTAGATTCCTTTCTAGTAAGATTTTATTTTTAGGTCTTCTTTAGTCTATCTTATTTCTTCTTGCTATTGTTCGTAACTCTTTACTATCCGACATCATGGAAGGTGGTAACATCTTTGAACCCGTCATCCCACCACAACAAAACCCACCACTAGAACCCATTAGGCCCCGAACCTTAGGAGAGTATTCCCGACCTAGCCACCAAGGCTACCGAAACACCATTGAGCTCACCGGAGCCAATGTGACCCCCTTGCGATCCGACACCATCCGGTTGGTGCAAAGCGGATGTGCATTCCATGGACTTCATTCCGAAGATCCAAACCAACATCTTAAGGACTTTCTCAAAATCGTAGATTCCATAGACCTAGGTGTTGAAACTAGAGAGACTACCCGTTTACGCCTATTCCAATTCTCTCTACGGGATCAAGCTAGTCAATGGCTTGAGCGTTTACCCGCGGGATCCATCACCACATGCGATGATCTCACCACTCGTTTCCTTGCTCAATTTTTCCCACCGGGGAGAACTACTAAGCTTAGAAATGACATCTTGATGTTCCAACAACGTCAAAATGAATCTCTTTATGAAGCATGGACTCGTTTCAAGGACTTACTCCAAAAAGTCCCTCATCATGGCATAGATCTTTGGCTCCAAGTCCAAATTTTTTATGACCATATCGACATCTCCACGAGGCGAGCCATTGACCAATCGGCCGGTGGTAAGCTACGTGATCTTAGTGCGGAACAATCATGGGAACTCATAGAAGATCTTGCTCTTTATGACAACGAAAGTTGGAACGATCCCCGTGACTTGAACAAAACGGTCAAGGCAATATCTTTGCCTTCGAACAATTCTAGCACTCCCGACCGTAGGATCATGGAACTTGAGGACCAAGTCAAGTTTCTCATGAAATCTTACGATGCTCCTAAGCCTTCAAGCCAAGTGAACAAAATCACTTCTTCATGCGAATTATGTAGTGGTCCCCACGACACTCGTGATTGTGTGGAACTCCCCGGAACAGCTTTTGCGGACTACGCATCCATGCGTACCGACGAAGCGGGAGATAAGTGGTACACTTTCAAGCCCGAGCCAAACACATACGGTGATTCATACAACCCCTCATGGAAAAATCACCCAAACCTTAGGTGGAAACAAAATCAACCCAATTCCTCCAATCCGCCTAACCGTTACCAACCACCCGGTCCACCATCCAACCGTACTTTCAACAACAATCCTTCTAACAACTATGGTAGTACCAACAATCTTGAAGGATTGCTGTCAAAGTTTATGGCATCTCAAGAGGCTCGCATAGCTAGGTTTGAAACCGAATTCAACCAACAACAAACGGAGATGACCAACAAGATTGACAACTTGTTGAAAGCCCTCAACAACCAAGCATTAGTCACACCTAGGAAGGACACTAGGGACACCAATAACGGAAACCAAACTAAGGATCCCTCATCATCTAAACAGGTCCACTTTGTTAATGTTGTCACTATTAAGCCGATAGATAAGGAGATAGAAGAGAGTGACAAGAATGAAGTTAGGATAGAAGCCGAGACTAAGGATGAGAATAGGGAAGTTGAGGTTGATAGTAGAGAGGAATTAGAGGAGGTAGAGCCTATAGAAGAATACTTTGATAAGTTGCCAACCAAGGAAGAACGGGAATACCATAAAGATTTATTCGATAGTCCCGAGAGAACATATATCTTTGGCGACCCCCTTATCAAAATAGGAGACCCCTCTAACATTAACATCCCATGCAATATCGGGCACATGCATATATGGAAAGCTTACATCGACCCTAGATCCCCCGTGAACATCATGACTAGGACTTATTACAATTGGGTGATGAAGAAGCAACTTAATTTTAGGATGATGCCTAATAAGAACCTGATAAGTAATTTTGCGGGAAGAGTGAAAGGATTGCATGTGATTATAGGGAATCTCACCTATGAGATCGATTTTATGATAGTTGAGGACACTCGTCCGGTGATAGATGCTTGCCTAAGTCAAATAATATTTGGGAAACCATTTGTTGAGGCCACTAGGATGAGTTATGATCCGACTTTAGGGATAGTTAGATTCAAGAAAGAGAATGATGAGGTTGCTTATCAAATGCCCTACAAGATTGAGCAATACCGCCTTCTCTCTAATTTCGAAAAGGAACACAAGCAAGCGGCTTATTATAGGAATGAGGAGGATAGACGTAGAGGAGTAGAGTATGTTAGAAATAGGATGCTTGGTTTCTACAAAGAGTGCTTGCAACTAGGTCCGGAATACAAAACTGGTTTAGAAGACGACCTAGAGAGTGGAACCAATGATGAAATCACGTAGTAACCCATGACCTTGAGTCTAGCTACAAGACTCGTAAATAAAGAAAAGCGCTTCTTGGGAGGCAACCCATGTTTTGTGTGATTTTATTTGTTTGATTGTTATTTGCTTCCGTATGCATGTTTTATTTTTATTGTTGGTTGATCATGTTTCTAAACTAAATAGTAGAAATACTTTGCTTTGTTGTTTGGCCTAGTCTTAACTCCACCTAAAAGTATTTTTGCAAAAGATAAGTGTAAGGGGAAACCCCAAATATGTTTTTAAGAAACAACCGATCATGATTCTCCACAATATTAAATGAACATATATATTCGTATTCGTTAGAGTCAAATGCTTGTATTGAGTCATAATGAAGTTTTGCAGGATTTTCCAGGAAGTAGGACCAAGTTTTTCCAGAAATTTTCCGGAAACTTAACATAAGAATTTCTGCAGGTCCATTCTGACGGCGTCAGGGTTTTACTCTTGACGGCGTCAGGAGTTAAAAATCTGGAAATTTTACCGGTTTTGTTTTTCTAACGGAGTCTTATAGTTTTTGTGAATTATTAAGTTTTATAATCTTCAGGAGATCTGCAAACTTCATTCCACAAGCATTATATCTTATCTTGTTTTCTAGGATTTAGTAACTTATATAGAATGCCGCCGATTTTACGCGAGGTTGTCTTGTCTATGTTGTCAGGTTTTACAGGTTATGTATGACAAAAAGATGATTTATATTCTGGAAGGGAAGCTTTGATTGTTCGTTTTCTTGGAGGAAGATTTAACCTGGCCATCCTATTATCCATACCGAGCGAATCAGGGGAGTATTTGATTTCATTCTCTTTACTTTTTCACTTTTACATTCTTTACTTGAACATTGGGGACAATGTTCATCTTAAGTGTAAGGGGAGGGTAAAAAGATGATACCTTACATATGCACTTTCGCTTGAGTTTGTTTTGTTTAATGGTAGATGTGTAATAAAACTATGAGAAATGCTGGTTAGTGCAATTTTAGCGCCAAATTTAAAATTTTTTACAACATTTAGGAGTGAAACTTTAGCCATAGCAAGCGTCTCATGGATAGGAGATTGTATGACTAGCACATAACCGTATATTCAGAAAAATTTACCACCCAAATATGTGAGGTTCGCCTTTAGATTTGATAGGAAAAGCATTCATTATTAGTGCTTATGAGTGTACCCGTAGCATTTAGATTCTAGAACTTGCGTTAGTGATGCATCCCGAGACCGCTAGTGAGACTACATTCGTGTGGTAGGATTTACTACATGATAAGAGGCATTAGGATCACCCTTGTGTTAAACCCGTATTATAATTACTTGACCATTTAAGTCATATTATTTGGCTAGTTAAGTCAACTAATTTTCCCACACCCTTAGCGTTGTACTCATTTTTAGTACACGAAACCCCTAGTACACCCCTCCGAGCCTATCTTTTCGTTTCTAACTTTAAGCATTTTACTTAAAGGAAGAATTTGTTACACCCCACTTAAATGTACACCCAAATCGCCTTAGCCTTCCGTGTATGCGCTCATTTTTAGTGCATTATTGTTATTTGTTAAACCCTAAGTTAACTATCTAATTGATTACATGGTTGCTAAGTCGAGTCATATCCTTGTACATATTGTTTTGGGACGATTGGGACTCATGGGAAAGTACTTATTTATGGAGTAATGGGGAAGAACATCATTTATTACCCCTATATATACGTTAATCTTAAAAGTGCTCCAAGTGTTTTGATTTTCTTAATTCGAGTCATTAGATTAGTTTAATAGTAAAGTATGTAAAGATTCAAGTGTAAGGGAAATGTTCATTCCCTATGATGTATTATTTTGGATGGTAGGGTAAGAGTGTATGCAAAAAAAAAAAAAAAAAAAAAAAAAAAAAAAAAAAAATCGAAAAATCAAGAAAAAGAAAAAAAATATGGAAAAAGAGAAAAAAACATACGGACTACCATCCGTTTTTATTCTATGTTCATTTTATGTTTTTGTTATTTTTCATTTATTAGCTTAAGTCGAGTCTAGTCTTGGCTTAGCAACGCCATATTGTACATGTAATTAACCAAGATTGCTAACTCGCCACCAGTAAAACTTCTTTTATCCAGCAAAACCGTGTATTTCATATCCCTACACCTAACGTTACAACCCTTTAAAAGACCTCTTTGATAGTTTATCCTAGGTGCTTACGCCATGTGGTGGAGGTTTGATCATTTCCCAAGCCTATGGTAATCTATTTTGCTATGACAGGTAGTGAGAGATATCTTCCGTTTCCATATTGTAATTTACACTTTATTACACCCGAGAGATGTGAGTATCTAAACACTATTTGTGAGGTGCTTGTGTATGACCTCCGTGCTTGTCTATTGGTCTTTAGTGGAACGATTATTTGTTGTCATTACTTTTATATTAGTGTTAAATGACCCCTAACTTGTATTTTGAGTAGAATAAAAGCGCATTTGCTTGAGGACAAGCAAATCTCAAGTGTAAGGGTATATGATGAGGCGAAAAATGAACCACTTTTAGGGGGTCATTTAAGCCCGAATCCGACTTTATTTGATCAAATATTGCCCTAAATCGTTCCTTTTGTGATTTTGGGTACTTTGGGAGAGAAATCTGGAAAAGGAAGCAATTCGGACGTTTTTGGAGCATAAAAGTGAAGAAAACGCCAAAGTCTTAATTTTCCAAGCTGGGAACAGTAGGTGACGGCGTCAAGAGCAAATCCTTGACGGCGTCAAGAGCAAATCTCATAAATTTCCATGACGACCCAGAAGAGTTTTGACGGCGTCACGTAGGAAGGGCGTCAAGAGTAAATGAGTCGTGACGGCCTGGAAGTACTTAAGTCTTGACGGCGTCAGAAATGGATCTAGGTAGTCCGAGGAGAGTTTTGGCAGCGAGGTGACGGCGTCACGTTGTTTGTCTTGACGCCGTCAAACCTATTTTTCTATATATAGTTTTCTATTTTTTCACATATTAAAGAGAGAAGTTTTGGGAGAAACCGTAAGTACGATTTTGGTGTAACTTTACAGGTTTTTCAAGGGTTCCAACCCCTTGATACCTTGCATGATTAATTAAGATAAGTGTTCTTCTAATTCAATCAATATGTCTATGTGTTGGTTGTCTATATCATGTTCTTGTCTTAATTCTATTATGCTAGGCTAGATCTCTTTTGAGTTTGCTTAGATCTAATGAAACCTAGATATTGATTATGTGTTGATTACTTGTTTATTCTTGTTTTGGATGAATGATTTACATGTTAGGCTTAAGAAAACTGGCAGATCTCCAAATGGTAACATGCTTGAATGTCTTAAGAAACATGAACCGAGGCGCACTATGTCTTTATTGGTTGTATTTAATGCATGAGTCACTGTTTACAATCCCTATAGTTGTGCTGGGCATGGTGTAGGAGGAGATAAGAGCTCATAGAATTGGGGAGTTATGTGTGCCACCCCATGAATGGTATTAAGGAATACGATCCGTCATCCATGCAATTATAACAAGTAATTAACGTGTAAAAGATATCTAGGGAGTAGTGAAATCTAAGTAAACACATTTTCTCCAATTACTGCTCACAACCTTAGTATAAATTAGTTTATTTTCATTTTTAGTATTTTATTTTGATTGCATTTTAGTATTGGGTTAGTTGAATAGCAACTAATTCCGCCCACTCTTCCAAAACCCGAGATTTTAATTTGCTTTCTAAAAAATATAAAAACACAAAAATAATCATCCCTCACCTTTAGAACTAGTATTTAGGCTTTCTAATCCTAGCGACACTATTCCTAAGCTGAACGATCAATCCCCCGGTACTTGTCACTATACTATACTACAACGATCAGGTACACTGCCTGGTGGGGGTTGTAAGCTTCTCGAGATCCCTCGAGAGGTAAAGCCTGTTGCGATTCTCACGCATCACCTTCCCCAATTTTAGATCTATCTAAAATAACATGTGATAAAAAAAACAATACAATAATTAATCAATCTATTTAATCCATGACTAACATGCATGTTTCGTCACGGATTCATGCATAACAATTACCAATTAGGTCATAGGATACGTTCAATTAACACATAAACATGTAGTCAACCTAGGGTTTCTAATCCAATTAATATAAATCCACAAACCATAATTTGGATAAAGGAGTAATCGACCCCCCCCCCCCCCCCCCTAAAAAAAATTAGGGTTCAGGAAATTTAAAGAACCCTAGATCTATAAAAATCAACTAACATGTATCTAAAATAATGAAAATTCATTTTTTATGTGTTTTATGTAATCAATTACATGTTATAGCAAGCTCGTGATGCCACTACTAGAATTATTAAATCATGACAATCAGAAAATCAAGTAGACACGTATGCTGAAGCGAAGGATCAACTATAACATATAAAGATTGACATAAATATAAACAAGAACGTACCTTTTGGATTCTAGGAAAACAAGAATCAAACTTCAATATTCTTGAATAAGAGATGAACCCTAATTAGGGTTTATATGAATCAACGATTAACCCCTTACCTTTTGTTAATCGATTCCTTGATAATTACTATAGTGAGTAATTACCTCGTTCTCGCACACATGAATTAAACCGTATCAAGTTTATGCTAGTAAAAACAAAATGAATGATTTTTGATGCAACAAAAATCGACCCACAACCCTAGGGGTGTTCGCTGATTGGTTTTGGACAAGATAGAGGAAAGAATAACACTTAGGGTTTATGTATGTGCAAGAGCTAGCAAAAACAATGAACCCTTGATGTATTTATATAGTTTTTGTAATCTTGGAGGACAAGCTAGGAAAGGGTTCCCCCCTCCCTATGGATTGGCCAGCCATGAGCCCAAGAGGGGTGTTCAGGAACCTTCTTGTCATCCAATTACAATCTAGTCCCTTTTCTTTGCCCGTTAGTCAATTCTGTTAAGTACTAATGACCGCTAGTCATTTCTTTCATTTAAATAATAAATATATATACATAACATTTAATACATATTAATTATTTATTCCTTGATACTCATTCGTAACATATGCAATCCATAGGTCTCAAGTTCGATACTAGAAATACGCGTATTAATATTTATCCACAAACTCTAACAAGCAACATGTTGCATAGAGTACAATATATTACACATACAAAGTTCTAGCTATAGTAACATATCAATAAACTGTTTACACTTACAGAATAAGTAGTTCTAGCAAAAAGACTGTACAAAAAGTTCTCTTGATGACAAGCTTCCAGATGATGCTAACACACTCAAATACGGTATTCATCATGTGCAATTAATCAAAACACGCATCAATGCATCTCCAAGGCTTGTATTTTTAGGGTACACCATCTTTAGATTTTCCCCTAGCTTACGGCACAATCGAGTCCAAAAAACATTGAAATACTATAACATACATGCATACATTATTCAAAAACTATTAATCTGTTTTTTTTCTTTGTTTTTGATCGATCTAGCGATGTTAAAAGAAAGAACGCTTTGTAGGAGCTCGACCAACAGCTCTCATCAAGTTGGCTATTTCCAAAACTCTAGCCACTTTGGTTCCTCTCTTGGCCTCTGCTGTTGCTCGTCTTTCCTCTGCTTTTCTTTTCGCTTTTGCCACGTCATTTTGCATCTTTTCCATTGCTTTTGCTCGTTTTTCATCCAATTTTCTCTACACGAAACACATGATATGAGAACTTTACATAACATGAGAAAGAACTACCTTGTTTGTACTTGATTGTCAATATTTTCATTAAATTTGGCATTTTCGAGTTCATAGAGTGCATTAATTATGCAACTTATCTTATTTGCTTCTTTTTTGTGTGTTGTCGATCATGAAAATCCAACCGAGCCACCTTTGGTAACATGACAAGTAAAGCCTGGACTACACAAATCATACATGGAGTGTGAATCACTGTAGCTCTCAAGGATTAATATGGTTAGGGAAGGTAGTTAAGAAATTATAGCTTATGTAGTTTGAACTTAGAACCTTTTAGAGCATTGGGTATGGTAACCCGGTGTTAAAACTTAACACACTGTCACGTAACACTACATCAACTTTAACCTTTTCACCTTAACTAAAAAAACACCCCTTATCATCACTCACCTTAACTCAACTATTTTCAAATTCAACCCCTAAACTAAAACTAATACTTCATTTATTAAAAATAATAATAATAATAATAATAATAATAATAATAATAATAATAATAATAATAATAATAATAATAATAATAATAATAATAATAATAATAATAATAATAATAATTCTTAAACACATTAAAATCCAATTTTGGTTAATACTTAAAAATTCGGTTAACAATTTTGGTTGAAACCAATTCCACGGAAAAATTTCGTAGCCCATTCTGAGATCCATATTAACTTCGAAAAAAAGCCCAAAATTGATTAACCTAAAACTCCGCCAACCTTAATATAAATAACCACAACCTTTTCACACTATAACCCTAATTTCACTCCACACTTAAAACGTACGCAACCACCATCTCCTTCTCCAACGAAATGCAGTCACCACCTGGACCTAACTTGTTTATCCAAAAAAAAAAAAAAAAAAAAAAAAATCTATCCTCCTTTCTAGATCTACAAACCGGATACCACAAACAAAATCGTCCCTTTATCTTCTTATTTCAAATCAAAACTCACAAATACTCTTTCTTGGTTTGTTTATGCTAGGAGATGCAAGACTAAAGACACTTTGTTTCTTGGTTTGTTTCTGCTACTAGCCGTTTAAGTTGGGGGGAAGTTTTGAACATTTGTTTTTGAATTCAAATAGCACTAGCTGTTAATGGGGGTGGAAATGAAATTTGTGTAGCCTTAACACTGCATTAAGGAGTTAACGCAGCGCGTTAACGTAGCTTTAACGTCCATGCTCGGTGTGGTTAACGCACCTTAACGCGATCAGGTGAAGGCTTAACGTGGGGGGTGAGAGCTAACATACCGGGTGCTCTTAGAGTGCATGGTCCAAGATAGTTATAGGGCCTTTTGGGCACCTATGACGCCGCCATGTTGCACCACTATCATACCTACGTTATAGATAGTTTTGCCATTCGGTTGGCGGCCATTTTCTTTTTTTTTGAATTTGAATGATGCAATGGTCACATCTTTAAAAAGTTTTTTTTAATAAATATTCACTTTTGTCATATAAACAAAATAAAACACTTGGCTTTCTCCCCATTTAATTTACTTTTAGATATACGTTTACCATACAAACAATCTCAAACACTCAATATTCTCCATTTCATACACTTTCAATATGAGTTATTTCAACGAAAAGTAATCCTAAAAATTATTACGGTTGTAGGATTACCATGAACAACATAGAGAGCTTTTGATGACACTGAAGCCACTAGTTCAAACACTCGGACACCTATACCACAAGATTATGTAGGTGCCGAAATACGCCTTATGGTAGATTATTTTGGCGACAATGCAAAATAACCCTAAAAGGAATTTTATGCGACAGTTTCGAATGAGTTCAAAACTATTTTTATCAATAGTTGAAGGTATAACTAACTTTAAAGTTGAAGCTATTCATGAGCACTTTTTTTTAGGTCACAGCCAAATGCCGCTTGTAGAATGAATATTAGTCCTATAATGAAATGCACGTCCGCTAAACGCCAGTTAGCATATAGTACAACACTTGGTGCTTTTGAATTCTGATAAATATTTACAAATTGGTGAACATTTTAGTCGCGAGAGTTTGGAAAAATTTTACCGCATGTAAATTGGATTTATACTCGGAGGAGTATTTAAAATCCTTCACCTAATGATACTTTGAGTATATATGAAAAATACGAAACTTGTCATGGGTTCCCGGGTATACTTGGTTGTATAGATAGTATGTATTGGGAATGGAGGAATTTCCCGTCTTCTTACAAAAGGCAATTCAAAACAGGCGATCACAAATATCTGACAATAATTCTTGCATCACATGATTTGTGGGTTTGGCATGCTTTTTTGTATAGCGTGTGCAAATAACGACCTGAATGTTCTATATCATTCAGATTTGTTTAACGACCCCATTAACGATGTCGCTCCACAGGTTCCATATATAGTGAATGGTAAAACATATACCAAAGGATATAACCTAGTCGACGTTATTTATCCACTTGGGTTACTTTTGTCAAATCATATACGTTTGAATGAAACCAACGTGATTTGAATTTTAAGAGGGCTCAAGAAAGAGTAAGAAAAAATGTGGAACGAGCTTTTGGTGTTTACAAGATTGTTGGGGGATTATAGCATAACCCGCACGTGCTTACTATACTAGGTGAGCAAGATACGTAGCATTATATATCGTTGGCTTGTTGCTTCGTATTGCATAACATGATACTAAAAGATCAAATATTCCAAATAAGTGAATTTAACGAGATATATGTTAGTCCCATAGCCAATGCAACGTACATGAGGCAAGAGATGTGATATATACAAAAGGAAACAAAAGGAACAAGTCACAAAGATGTACATAACCACGTTCGACATGATCTTACAGATCATCTTTGGCAATGATATCAAGAACGACAAGAACGAGATGAAATGTTGTTTGTTTATGTATTGTAATTTTATTTTTAGTTTATTAAAATGTGTTTGTTTTAAAGAAAATGAAAAAGAAAATAAAAATTGTGATCCATTGGCGTCTATAACATGTGTTATGGTTGGGAGGTGTTTTTCAAAATTTGTGTTATAAAAATGTTATAAGGTAAAAAAAAAGAATAATAATAAAAAAAAATAAAAATAAAAAAACACGTGACGGCAACTATAACAAGCTTATAAGATTTAGTGAACCTAACTCTTTTATTGGGATTTCAAAGCCCAACTGCTAAACAGTGGACTACCCCGTTGGGTTTACTTAGAATTCAATGATCAGGAATAAACCAACGGGCTTGTGTCCTAATAATACTTTTTGTTATGTGACGAGCTCTCTAACCAAATGGTTGTTTGTTTAAGTCATGCTTAGGACATGTGAGATAGTCGGTATGTATATTATGAGATGGTTAGTCGTTAAAAAATAAAAATAAAAAAAAATAAAAAATAAAATGACTAACAAATAGTACCTCCGTCCATAAATAAATGTCCAGTTTGACTTTTCAGAGTTAAACTGATTTTACTTTGACCTTAACTATTATTGTAGGTGTTATTTAATATTTGGTGCAAAATATATGAATGGATTAGGGTTTAAGTGTGTTTTTCAATGGTATAATTTTTTTATCATCTTTTATATAATAAAATAATTACATCATTTCAGAGTGTTTTTGCAAATCCTTTCTTATTAAAAAAACAATTGGACCAATAGTAGAGCTCAATTTTGCCACGTAAGCGAAATCGAGCAACGTGATTGGTCAATAGAAAGTCAAAATTAAATTGATTTTGGTCAAACTTTAAAAAATTTGGTGGAGAATTTGATTGTGGAAAAAAACAAATGAAAATATAGGTGTCAAATTTAGGAAAATAAAAACTTAAAAAAAGAGGAGGTAATTAATAAAACATTAGTGGTTGAATTTTAAATATACTATCTGGAGTTAAGTGTGAAATTATAAATCTCCATGTTTTTTAATAACTTTAGATAATAAACAAATAACCCCTTACACTTTATACCCCCTACACTTTATAATATAAACTTTGTTTACAATTACATGAGTATTAGTATTGACTTGAGACTTTCATCCATTAAACTTACAAAATTTTATAAATGTACGAATTAGGTTTAATATAAGTTAAATATTTTTAAAATAAATATTAGTTTTAAACTTTTATCTATTAAAATATTTTTTTACTATGTCGTTAAATAAAGACTCGTGTTATCCTATTTAAAAGTTTAATATATGGGTACATGAATTTGAATATTAAATACGGCTAAATTATTATTAACGGTAATATAAATATCAACGATTAATGTAATTATTATTTAAAGTTTATATATGGATATCCTGAAAACATTTTTAAAAAACTTTACAGAGTATATTTTAACTTCATCAGCTCATTATGTGCTACTAAACTCGCATATTTCGTACAACATGATACCAATTGTTAAAAGTTAAACAACAACATCGACCATAACATCTATGTCTGCTAAATAAAAGTTTATATACGTATATATTTTAACTTATAACAACGACAACGCTCGTGCTACTAAACTCGCACATTTTGTATAACATGATATCAAATATACGCGATTGTACTTATAACAACGATTCATGTAATAATTATTTAAATTTTATATACGGATATCCGGAAAAACATTTTTAAAAAACTTTACGGAACATTAGATTATTAAGTGGGTAAAATCTAACTTAGGCTGATAATTTATAGGTTATGATTTGATATTGATGACTTAAAGTAGTTGTGAGCTTAATGAGACTGTTGTTAGATTTAAGAACACATCTTTTTTAAATTTAAGATTTTGAATTTAAATTAAGCTGAACTGAATTTGGTGCATCATATATATGTGAATTGATGTTTGACGATTAATTTGAAAACCCTAATTTGTTGTTGGAGAAAATTTTGAATTTTGGATTTTAATTAATGTGTTTTACTGATCATTTCGATACTTTAATATTATTTGAGAAGCCAGACCTAATGGGCATCGAATAAGACACTAAATGTTGATTTAAGTTGTGGATTATAAACAAAAGGTTCGAATTTCTAAAGTCAAAATTATTGATCACATTTGATCTAATTCTTTGTTTAAATCTTGAATATTTATTAAGTTCTAAGTTTGATCAGGTTATGAAGATTGGATTGTTTTAATGTTTTTTTTGGATGATAATTCATCTATTTTGAGGTCATTTGTAAAAGGGTGGGTTTTAATATTTTATTAATGTTCCTTACATTAATTTTGGAGTTTATATAGAACGGTAGTAAACGATGAGTTAAATGCAGGTTTTAACTTGGAATACTGATGTGTGGGCTATGGGATTGGAGCTACATTTTTGTACGGTTATACCAGTCACATCCTTCTTCCTAATGGAGAGGCATTTGGGAAAGGCACCAGAGCACGTGAAACGACATTCAACATCGAGCAAAATAAATTTAAATGATCTATGTTATAATGCTAAACATGTAAAACGAGAATCATATATTGCAATATCTAACAAATAGGGCTTGGAATTTAATTTTTTTGTGTTTTTTTTTATCGATAAAGGCTGTCATTGCAAAATGATAGTTACGTTGGGATAAGTCGAAAGATGTTCCACCAAAGATACTTCTACAAAAGAATACATAAAGCCTTACATTTTACTTGAAGTTGCATTCTCGATGTATCTTAAGTGAAGTGTGAAGTTCAGTATAGTTTGTAAAACTAAATTTAATTTCAAGAGGTGTTATTAGTTAGTTTTTGGAAGTATAATTAATATTTTTCATATATTGTATACTGATATTACAATTTTTAAAATTTCAACATCCACACTGTAGGCATACGTTTGATTTATTAGGTCCATTCTGATATGGTCTAAAAAGTTGTACAAGTCAATACTGAATCGAGCATAATTTTTTATGTAAATATTTGTAAATGATAGTTTAACTTCTCCGACCTGTTTCAAAATGGTCAACTTTATTGGTTCTATTGCTACACTTTCAACTTGCAATAGCTCAACATATTATACAGGCGTGATATAATAGTCCACAATATAACTAACAACATAACATAGTATTACCAAAAGCTTCGATATCTGTTTTTGTTTAAGAAATTAAAATAGAGACTCAGTGGTGATTAATAAAATGGCAGCAAGGCAATTTATACAATCACCATTAGCGAATAAGACCTTATCACTCCATGTCACGAGTCATCAACACTCCGCTTCTATTCATTTCACTAAAAAACTTATTTCTAAAACTATTAGTTATACAAGAACCCAAACATAACAACTTTAACAGACTAACAAATAATTGACAGAGAGATCATCAAATGGACCGCACGACCTTTAAAAAGTTACAATCAAATAATATGTACATTTTGTAATGGTATCATCAAAATGCAAATCGTGTTATGCTATTTGTTTACATCAATAAAAAAAACTAACGCGTAAAAAAAGGAAGATACGAGGGTGAAAATAGAAGATTCATAAGCAGTAGATCGTAATAATTTTGTATCAAGTTTTTAGATGCGTCATTGATATACATTATTATATTAAAAAAAAAAAAACAAAACAAAACAAAAACGGATAATAACATCTAAAGTAAATATGATCCATCTAAAAGTGTCATGTGTTATATTAGATGAATAAATGTAAAGTTCAATACATTTTAAGACAATATATTTGGTATTAAATACATAATAAAAGTTTTATTTCAAAACCCCGTGCGTGCACGGGTATTATAACTAGTATATTATATAACAAAAAACATATATATATTTAATGTCAAAGTTAAATCAGTTTAACTCTGAAAAATCAAATTAGACATTTATTTAAAGAGAGAGGGAGTGATATATCATAATATTAGACAAATGAGAACCAATAGTACGCGATTATATTTAAAAAATAATAAATAAATAAATAACCTTGAACAAACTTTTGGTAGTTGTGGAAAAATGACACGACAGTTGCTAGAGACACTTCCGAAATGGCCCTTGAAAAAAACAATAGCATGTCCATAAATTTTGATTAAAATATAAAATTTGACAAGGTTTATAAATTGTATTATTCAGAAAATCTTGTTTTGTTGAAGTCACCCTTCTAATAATATCTTGATGAGATGTGTTCACATAATTATTTATTTCCTCATCTTTTTTTTATTTTTAGGATGGTTGTCACGAAAAAGTACAAAATGAATTATTTTCTTAAACAAAAGATGTGAAGCTAGAAATCGGTGATCATGCATTGAAGTATTGAACCATGATCAAAAAAGATCGGGTACGCCAAAAGTTTTAAACTATAACAGTAGACACAAATTTTTGAGACCGTGTACATTTATACAAAATCAAGCTTTTTTTTATAAAAAATTTAACACAACATAGCAAAATTTAATCAGTGTCCCATGACACTACGAAACCCTCTAGTTCCGTAAATAAGGGGGTTTTATAATATCGGAGGCCTTAAATTCTTAAATTCTTAAAATATTGGAGGCGTAATATGGAAGGTTTAAGTAGTAGTAATACTTGAAACACCGCTATATAGAATTTTAAGCGTCGTGTACTATACAAAATGGATTTATAAGCAAAAGTGGTAACCAAAAGGATATCATCTCATAACCTCAACTCGTTAATGATAAATGGTTGAAAGTGAAAAAAGCTTTTATAGGATAATAACATGTTAACAACTTTGAAATCGACCGACAATAATCAATCTGAATGCTAAGCATCTCAATCAGACAATCACTAATGATGATTTATGGTAGATAAGAGTTACTTAACAATAACAAGCGCGTCAGTTTTCTATTTTTAGATAAAATATATACTTGCCGACACTCATCAAATTGTTAACAGATCAGTATATATGTCATCAACAAATATGTTTAGTAATTAAATTGTAATAATATATAAGTATAACACTATAACCTAACATTGTCTTTAATTTCTTTTACCTTACACTTTTATGAAAGGGAGGTGATTGACACACGATACATTTTATTGGGACACTCAATTGTACAATCAGTTAAAGCACACGTTAAGTATTATACAAGTGTGTAATGCATATAGAAGAGTGTCCTAATAAAAAGTGTGAGTGTGCAAATCATTTCTCTTTATGAAAAGGTTAACTGACTTATTACATCTACAATGCACCAAGTCTTTAAAATTTGATGTATTTAATGTATTTAATGCATAATACATTTATGGCCCATTTGGTATTGGGGTATGGAATGAGTTTTGAAGTGAATCAGTGATGTGACATTTAAAGAGTGTTTGGTTGTATATTTTTAGTATAGGAATAGATTCAAGAATGATAGATTAAATGACGGGGTGTTGAATGGGTTTTAATGGATATTAATATTTTTAGTGGGCTCATTTAATCTTCTACTCTCATCTCTTTTTAATTTATTTTAATTAATAATATTTTATACTACAAAATTACGAAGTATTATATAAAAATAATTAATATTATTAAATATTTTTTTCTCTCTTACATCACATCCAAATCCAAATCATAATCCAAATTTAAATCCGAATCCAAATTCAAATCCTAAACCCACCTACAAACCAAACGGGCCCTTAATAATTAAAGTTTAGATGAAAGACTTGAGGTTCACCAAGTCTTTGTAAAAAGCTTTTGAAGCAATGCAAAAAACCCCTTAAAATGACTTTTTGAAATAGCGAAAATCTTTTAACAACTTACTTATTGTTGATGTTCATATAAAACTATATTTTTAATACATCGTTTTACAGTTGATGGTGTTGATGCTAACGTTGGTCTGCTGGTGTTATGTTGTGTTACCAAGTGTCGTGGGTTTCGTGTTATTCACATTATGTTGTGTTTGTGTTTGCGCGAGTGCTTTTTAAATACTTTTTTTTTATGCGTGTCACTGTGTTTTTGAGTTTTAGACCCAAAGAAAGGTAAAAGGAAAAAAAGATTGAAAAGTTAGTTGAAGTATTTGTGTTCATGAGTTAAAGGGAAAAAAAGATTGAAAACAAGTAGGGTTGGATCAGTTGGAAAACCCCTTGCCTCTTAACCTAGAGGTCAAGGGTTCGATCCTCACTCTCTACAAAAGGCCGGAGGTCCTTTCTACCTTAGGTAGAACCGGAAGCAGCCTCTCTACCTTAGGTAGGGGTATGGTTGTCTACATCTCAACCTCCCCCATACACTGTGGAAGACGGTATTGGGACCCATAACCCGTGGAAGACGGTATTGGGAGTTACTTTACTTTACTTTACTTTTTTAGTTAAAGGGAAGAAAAACAAAGTAATAAGTTCATGTGTTCTTGAGTTGTGAAGAAAGGAAAAAGATTGATATATATTTGCCCTTTACAATTATACGTGTTCGAAGGTTTAAAGTTTAAAAAATAAGGATAATTTTGTCTTTTGACATACAAAACCTTAGTTTCCTTCCATTTACTCTATTTTTTTGGAGGAAAGTTTTATCTCAAATTTCCTTTTCATTTCCACATTCATCCTTTCTTTACATTAAAAATAATAATAAAAAAAAAATAAAGTAAAAAAAAATTGAAGAACACAAATTTAATTAACTTTTCTTTATTTTATTATCTTTTCTCTCTAAAACTGAACTCGATAACACCACTTATATGTATAATTTTCTGTATTACTACTTTAAGTAAAAAGAGTTCAGTATCATTTTCCTTTTGAATGTTATCATCACATTTTCTTTATAACTTTAGTGCTAGTATTGTCAAAGGCCACTTAACGTTACTAATATAACCAGTTAAAATAAGTTAAGTGACTATATGTATATAAAAAAATAATAAATTAAAACACATACTAGTAATAAAAATTTGTGCTACTAAAATTGAATCTCTTATGTAGGTTAAAATTTTCAAAACAATCCTAAAAATTTGTATTATCATAATTTTAGAATTACCTCAACTTTCTGCATCCAAGAAGTGGACTTTTGAACTTGTTCACTCTCCCACCCATTGATGATCGCATCGTCCCTCTTAAATCGATTGTTAATCTTCGCAATCTTAGCGTTTTGCCATGCCGATATCTTTGATTCCACCTCCTCTTTCTTCACAGAAGACACATCACTATGGTTATTACTTGCATGACTAGTACTAATCAAACTCATCTCCTGACCACGTCTAGTTGGAGACGCTATTCTCGGGTTATTATCCGCAACAATTGCCAAAGGATTAGTTTCCATTGGATGCTCATCCTCCCTGATCCTCTCCAAGTTACTAATTGGCTCGTTGTGCTCGTTAACATCTATATCGTTTCCTGCTAGCACCAAAGCATTAAACTCCCTACTCATGGTAGTAAAGTTTTCTGTTTCGGTGCTAGCTACTGAAAGACTTGATGATCTATGGCTAGTTGTATCCCAAGTTTCTCTTCGACGAGGTATTGGTGGTTGTGGTGTTAAGGCATGTATTTCTCTTATGTCGTCATCATCATCGTCATCTTGTTGTTGTTGTTGATGATTATTTGTAGAGGTAGAAGGTTGAATGAACATGGTGAATATTGGTGTAAAGGGATTTAATGTTAAGCAAATATATGCCACATATATGTAGGAACTTGCATGGGGTAAAGGTTAACATTAAGGAAAGATTTTTATTATCCTGAAAAAGATGTTTCTAAAATGAATGTAGTGTTTTTATAATGTGGTCCCAAAGGCATGGATCAAAATAGTTTGTTGTAAAATACAACTATTTTAGCCATAAACGTTTAACAATAAACTTCAAAACATACAAATGTCACAATTTTCTTTTACGACTTCATTAAACCATCTAGTAAACAGATTAAGAAGACATGTATTTCTTTTGACATTAAAGTGAACTAATCAAAAACGATATGCATTTACGTGACACAAAATTTCGAGACCAGGTTAATTTAAAATAAATCAGGATTTTTAACAAAAAAATGACATTAGACGGTAAACATTTATCGAGTTCCTGTAAACGCCGAGAACCCCCTTAAGTCTGCCCTAACTTGAGACATGTTAAAATAGTTAGATGTTTTGTTCACCGTTCCTATATTATCCAGTAAGGCTAGTGATATCTAAACATATGTATTTGCTACATACACATAAAATTTGCTTATATGAGCCTAATGGTCCCACACTCCTCCCACTATATTTTATGCGTATGAAGTAAATAAATATGTGTAGAAATCACTAGCCATCTAGTAAACCAAGCTATGGTACTGATCAAAAGACAAAAACTATATTATGACACCTATTTCAACAATGTTGTTTTCAAGAAAAATAGTTTGGGCAAATTATAAAAAATATATATATATATATATATATAATAATTGACACTGTTTCATCTTCTGGGTAGTGAACAATTTTTTTTTTCATTGTGAAAGTAATTTTCTTTCAAATTTATCATCTTTAGAGTATTTTGCGAAATTTTTGCCCCTCTTAGCTAATACAATTTTTTTTTCTGATGGGTATAAATGTCACATATTACCCTGAAGATGATAAATTTGAAAGAAAATTACTCTCAAAATGAAAAAAATTGTTTACTACCCAGAAAATGAAATAGTGACAAGTATATTACCCTTTTTTTATCTTTTTTTTTCTTTTTCTTTTTTTTTTCTTTTTTTTAATTTGCCCAATAGTTTTGCAATTCAAAAAAGTTAGTCATGCAGTTTCTTGTTTGATTTATCTTCCACTTACGTGTAAAAAATAATAATAAAAAATTTAGGGATTTTAAAAACTTCCTTGAACAAAATGAAGTAGGTAGAGGTTCGTTTAGATTTTCGATTGAAAGGTGTACTAGGTTTTTGACAGATATAAATGGCAATCATGTAAACGTATGAGTAGTAGTTATCATGCAATTTTTACCATTATATTTTAACTTTACATAAAGTAGTTAAACATATGAAAAAGAAAGTATAACAAACATGTGACATATCAACAATTTTCTTAACTCGTAAGTTCATTGAATGAGAATTATTTTTTTTTTGAACAGACATTGAATGAGAATTAATTATTAATGTTGCTCACGTCTAGACAAATAATACCAATTCCCACTAAAATTTAGGTCGAAGAGGTGGACTAATATGACACTCATCAAGTGCTACGTGTCAAATATTTTATTGATCCATATATTAAATATACTTTTAGTTATTATTTCAATTTCTTGATATGAGAAAAAGCGACAGCCCTTCAAGTTAAAGCAATGTTATACTTGGATCCTTTGACTAATTATGCTGATAAAGCTACCACCCTTTCTTCAGGCCAAAACAAAACTTTGAGATGTTCTTTAGAGGAATGCTAGAGCCACAAAGAAACATCCACAAAAACATCCACAAAATGACATGTGAAAGTGTGATTGGTGGAGTTTGTAATAGTTTTTCTCTCTTTCTTTTGATTCCACCAATTACTCATTGACACGTCATTTTGTGGATGCTTTTGTGGATGTTTCTTTGTGGCTCTAGCATTCCTCTGTTCTTTAATACATGTACTAAGGGGTTGGCAATGGGTCACCCTCACTCCTATCATTCACTCTCAACAAATCCCTTTATGCTACATCATTCACCCACTTTTTTCATTATTCATCCTTATTTTTGTTGGCAATGGGTCATTCACCCTTCATTCATCCTTATGTGTTCCAACGGTCAAAAAAAAAAAAAAAAAAGATATCAACGTTCGAAAAGTTACACCTTTCTCCTCCATACCGTGAATGAAAGTTTCATGCAAATGAAGCTTCATTTGCGGTACCGTGCTCAAGGCGGCGGTGTTCCCGCAAATGAAGCCTCCTGTCCCGTGCCATCATTCACCCACTGCCAACCCTCTAACAACTAACAAGTACCTGTAGGTTGAAAGCCTTATACGAGAATATCTGAAGGGCGTATGCGGATATGATCTCCAAGTTTCAGGACTTCCAACTTTAATGTAACGAAGTTTAAAGTTACCGCGTGTTGCTACAGACTTTTATATCATTTTATATGTTGCAACAGGTTTAGAAAATCTATAAACTAAAATTTATAAAATATTTTGATTTACACTTTTATATAGTATTTACGTGTATTAAAGTTTTATATGTCACAACGACGTTTGAATCAGATGTTTTAAATGAAACATAAGTATGCAAAAACAACATATTAAGTTGGCATCTCATTTGAAATGTGTTGCACAAAAATCATAAATTTGTATCAGTTAAATTTATATAAGATTTCCAATCTTAGTGTTATAAATAAATAGTTAAAAGGTGAAAAATATATTTAAAAACCTCACCAAACTAACCAATGTATCTTATAATCCTTTGTTATTGTGTTATTTGTTTTATATAAATTCTAGCAAAAATCATAGGTACTATGATACTTGATTCAGTTTGATCATAATTGTAAAACCTTGTAAATGATAAAGTTTTTAAAAGTTGAAGTTATTATTTCGTTTATGAGGCAATTTAAGATAACACTTGCTATTTTTATGTCATTACTAAATTATTGGGGTAATACCAGATTAAAGCACTATACTTGTAAAAAATATCACTTTTGAGTATGGAACTTTTTTTTTTTTTTTTTTTTTCATTGGGGTACTAAACTTTCATTTTTAGCCTCTTGTACGCACTTTGTGACCTTTTTGCCTCTCAAAATTTTGAAAATCCAAAGGCAAAAATGTCATAAAAATGTCGCAAAGTGCGTAAAAGAGACAAAAATGAAAGTTTAGTACCCCAATGAGGAAAAAAAAATTCGATACTCAAAAGTGATTTTTTTGACAAGTATAGTGCTTTAATATGGTATTACCGCTAAATTATTTAGAGGCAAAAGTAAAAATTGCAAACTACCCAACTTAATAAATAGTTAAAGATATAAAATGAAAGTTTCAAAAAACTCACTAACTTATCATATGCTTTTTTGTAATAATTTTAGTTATTTTTTAAAAAATAGAGCAAAAATTAGAAATATTATAATATTAGACTCATCCCAAATTGTAAAACCTTTTAAATGATAAACTTTTCTAAAAATAGAACTTGCTATTTTTACGTCACTACTAAATTTAGATAAAACTTGCTATTTTTACGCAAAAGGTAGATTTAGACTCATCCCGACTGTTTATGCAAAAGGTAGATTTAGATAAAACTTGCTATTTTTACGTCACTACTAAATTGTTTAGGGGTAAATATAAATATTTTCCTAAAAATTACCAAATTAATAAAAAAAAACTTACCAAATTTACCTTACTTTAAGGAGTGTTTATAAAAATTTTATTTTAATAATATTTGAATGAAGCAATACGACATCATGTGCTCTCACCTAATGTATAAATATACAATATAGAAAAGTATATATATTATTAATATATGAGAAAACATTTGATTTTCAAGAAAATAAAATAGTACAGTATTATATAATTTTTGAGTTTTGCTAACAACAATTTTATAGATTGTGATTAATGACCAACGAATGTATAATATACCCTGCGCGCTATTGTTGGGAGCTTCGATATAAAGTTCTTACACAACAATGACCTTATCTTTTTAAATATGAGTACGAATTTTAATGAATTTAGTGATTAATTTGTTAAAGTTTTAAACATAAAGGATCCAAAATGTACGTTTAATGAGAGTAAGGGACAATCTCTAATGCTCATGAACAATAATAGCAGGGTACTCGCGCGTTGCAGCGGCGGGTAGCCTGAAATAAAAATTTTCAATGAAATTAATAAAAATGTCACGGGATGTCATTCCGACACCTAAATTTGCTTGATCACATCTTTGTGTATCGAGTCGAGTTTTATTGAGTCGAGTTTTGGTCACAAGTTCATGTCTAGGTTAAGATGGAGGGTTGTACATTGTGTTTAAATGATTGTAATATTGGGTGTAAGGGTGTTTTTAATGTTATTAATTTAGAATGAGGGTTGTACATTGTGTTTAAATAGTTGTAATATTAGGTATAGTGGTGTTTTTAATGCTATTAATGTAGAATTCTAAGGTAAGTGGTCTGAATTTCGATTCATGCTAGTTTTTGTTGTACACAATGTTTTGGTTGTTGTAATTATGAAAATTGCTTGCTTTAAAGTGTTGTAAACCATGCATCATTTTGTGCACATCTGAATTTTTTGAAGAGAGAGTCCTTCCTCCATTATAAGTAGTATAGATGAACAGTTTTTTCACATTTGATAAATGTTAAGCCTTTTGTCTTAAAAAAAAAAAAAAAAAAAAAAAAAAAAAAAAAAAAAGTTCCAATCTTACTATTAATATTTGTCTCAAATTAAATGCTCAGTTTTTATATATAAACAATAATTATTACTAGTTTTTCTACTTTACCCTTTAAATTAAAACCTGCATGGTTGCATTCATTACTTATTTTTTGTTTTTATATTAATTATGAGGATAAAAATAATTCTTTATCAATCAAAACTAGTACGTAGTATTAATTACACATATCATAATTTCAACATTTTTTGTTTGTGGGACTCTCTTCTTAGGACGGAGGGAGTATTTAGTAATTTTGTATCAAAATTTATTACTATAAAACTATAAATTATCTTGTTACAAACTATGATAAGTTTTGATTTTCGATTCCTTTTTCTCTGATCGAGACTACGACCGTGTTTACAGAAATAATTATCTAGTGATAACCATTGACATATATGTAATATTTTCTCTCAATCTACAAACTATCACAAGTTTACAACCCTATGTAGATGCTCCTTGTTTTTTCCTTCCATATAGTACCTTACATGTCCTTTCACCGTGTAAACATAATTGAACAAAGATCGAATATTAGACTAGTTCATTTGTTAAATTAAAAAAAATGTGTCTTACATGACATGGGCTAACTTTTCGCTTTAAAAAGATTAACGAAAAACATGAATGACAAAGAAAGTAAAATGCAATACATGAATGGAAAGTAAAATGCAATATAGCTTTATTTATATGAATTGATTTGTACACATTAAAAATTGATTGAAACGTTAGACGAAATTAAAACCAAAGATAAGTGGGTGCATAACTTTTTTGTAAGTATACAAAAAAAAACATTAGAAACACATTTTAGAAACATTAGAACCTGCTGTTCTGGACACTTTAATACATGCATTAAATATTCATGCAATATTAATATTTTACTTTAATTTTTTGTACATTTAAATGTGCAAATAATAAATTAAGATGGGCAATCTCCCTCTATCTATACATAACTATACCATACAAAAATCTCTTAGCATTTTATTTTGTGTTTTGTTTAATACTTTAAATTAATTAAGGTGTCGGCCAAGTTCTATTAGTCTACAAGGTCACACGTAATTAGGTGATTTACTACCACTTACGCCCTCACACGTGTCGTACTATGTGGAAGACAATATTTTGTCAAGCATGAAACGTGTATGGTTCTTTTATCGTTCAACAATATATAAAACAAAATATGAACCCACACGAAAGAGTTGAATTGACGAGTTCCTTTTAAAATACGTGTAGTAGTTTCGAATAGTCTATAAAAATAAATAAATAATAAATAAAAAGTTCACGGCTTAAGTTGAGGCACATCTTATTCAGTTAAGCGTGCCTAGTGGAGAGTAGTACCGGTTTGGGTGACCAAACCGGGAAGTCCTCCCTTGTGGACCACTGCCCTGTCGGTACGATTTCAAAGTCCTTCAATGAAGGTTTCAACCCACCAGGGTTCGAATCTGGAGAAGGCAGGGTTTACTTCAATTTAAGTGTCGTGCCTTCGGCCGGCTTAAGTTGAAGGTTTTCCCCCCATCGGGTTTCAAATTGGACATGGATTTCCCTTGAAAGAAAGTAACCGTTCAAAAAAAAAGTTGAGAGCTTTCTTGATGTGACGTAATGAACGGGTTAAATTGAGCCGTGTCGTGACTGATACCGTCTAATGCAATTTACGTTTCATCGAACCAATGCAATAAGGTCTTACTATTGTTAGAGTAACCTGCAAAAAATGTCTTTAAATTTTCTGATTTTTGCGAGAATTGTCCTCGAAAAAAGAATTGCGAGAAATGTCTTTAACGTTTTATTTTTTTGCGAGTTATGTCTTTGAACGGTTAGTGTAGTTGCAAATTCCTCATTTTGGTTAATGCTCGTTAGTTTTTCATGTTAGTGTCCGTCTGAAATGACTATTTTACCATCGCTAACTACAAAAACATTTTTTGCAAGAACACGTTTTGCAGTTTACTATTCATTTTATTTTGACTTTCCATGACACACCATGGGGTTTTCGCTTGTTTGAAACTTGTGAAATACTTCTAGTTTGTGAGGATGGAGATATTGATAAATCTAGTACAGGGGACTAGTTGCAATATAGCTTTGGCATCATTAAACAAGCAACGGATGACTTCTCGAAAAACAATAAGCTTGGTATGCTACAATTTGGCAAGTTACAAAATGAACAAAAGTTAGCAGTGAATAGGTTGTTGATGGATTCGGGTCAAGGCGACCTAGAATTCAAGAATGAGGTCTTGTTACTTGCAAGGCTGCAATACCGGAATTTGGTTCGACTTCTTGGGTTTAGCTTAGAAGGATCCGAATGACTTTTGATGTATGAGTTTATGCAAAATGCAAGTTTGGACCAGTTTATATTCAGTACTTTTATATAAACTATGATAGATTTGTAGATATTTATTCTTTCAATTACAACCTTATTCTTATTTAGATCCTCATCTATGGAAGTAGCAATTTGGTGACGGTGGTGGAGGGTAGTGGCGATGGTTGTGTGGTGGTAGAGGGTGGTGGTGATGGGAAGTTAAAATAAAATGAATAGTAAACTGTAAAAAATGTTCTTGCAAAAAATGTTTTTGTAGTAGGCGAGGGTAAAATGGTCATTTCACACGGTTATTAACGTGAAAAAACTAACGAGCGTTAGCCAAAATGAGGAATTTGCAACTACAGTAAGCGTTCAAGGGCATAACTCGCAAAAAAAATAAAATGTTAGGGACATTTCTCGCAATTTTTTTTTCGAGGACAATTCTCTAAAAAATCAGAAAGTTTATGGACATATTTTTGCAATTTACTCTATTGTTTATGAGGAAATTTCAATATTTGATCGCTAATACCATCGTTGGCGGTATCATAAAGCACATCATTTTTCATATGTGGGCTAAGTTTGCTACTCTGGCAACTAGTAGCAATAGCAGTTGGTAGTAGATAGTAGCACTAGCAATTTGTAATAAGCAGTAGCTGTTTTTTTACAAAAAAGTGTTTAATAACATAACTGTAATTTATGAAAAAAAAGACATGTACACATTAAAATTAAAAAAAATGATTAAAACAACAATAAATTTATTATTTTATAATGTACTCTTTACATTACTTTTAAATGTTTAATATAACATAAACACCACGATATGCTAGTTATAACTTATCGATAACATGCGTTCTATATTGATGTGGCAATATCATCATGAATTTGTTTCATCTCATTAGATGTTCAAATAGAAATACTTTCATTATTTGTAACCGAGCCACGAACATCACGTCATCACAAAGTTTATCACATCCCATGTAATCTGGATGTTGTTTGGACGTAGTAAACACCATATCTTCTCTGTGATTATTATGAATGTAGTTATGCAAAGCAAATGCGGCAATAGTTATATGATGTTGAGTTTCCACACTATATTTACGCATCAATATAACAAGTAAACCGAAGAAGAGGTGATATATATACCTTTTTAGCATGTGTTAATAGAAAGAAGAAACTTTTTTTCTTAATTCTAATCCGAAGACCAACAGTACCAATAGTTTGTTTTTTTTTTTTTTTTTTTTTTTTTTGAACGAAGATTAATATCATTTCATTTCAAACCTCACAAAAAGGAGGAAGATATGATATAACAAATAGTTTAAATGATACAAAAATGAAAAGAATTGAAAAAGACAAAAGATTGTAGTTTTGCTCGTGAGTTGGCACTGCAACTACTATTAACATCATGAATGTATGGGTTCTCTCTTTGTAAGTGGATTATAAATGCTATATTCGAGGTATATATGTAACTAGCGGGGTAGTTCGCGCTTTGCCGCGAATTTATTATTTTTTTTATGATGTTGTATTTTTCTTTGTATTTTTTTTGTTATTTGTTTTTTTTAAACAAAAATGAATGACCGCATAATAAAATATTTTTGTGCAAGTTTTGTATTTTTTTTATTTAAAGAAAATTATTCATAGTTTCACAAAAAAAAAATAAATAAATAAAATAAATTTGCTACAGTACATTTGCTACAGTACTGCTACAGTACCATACAACATGGGAGAGCACAGTGTGCACTGTTCATCCAACTGTTTCATACAATAATACGATGCGTGCTACTGTTTACGCTACAGTAAAAAACTGCTCTTTTAATATATTTATAATTTCATAAACAAAATGCATGGAGCAATTCTGAAAGAAAAAAAAAAGTTTCCGAAACAATTTTATTTTTTTGAAATTTTTTTTTTTGTAAAAATGGACCAAAGGTGAAAGTCAACCCAAACCACAAAGACCATTATTGTAACTTTCATAATTGAAAGAACGTTAAAGGATGACCGGTGAAAACAGACGCAAACCACAGGGGCCAATAATGTATGTTTTATTAAGTATTAACTTGCAAACCGGTCAAATAGGTAAAAAAGCGGTCAACATTGCGTATATTGTGCAAAATTTGAAAGTTTCTTAGCGATATAATTAATATCTTTAGTAGGTTACGTATTTCGGTACTTTTGAGAAAGTATGTTGCGTATCTACAAACTTAGTCTATTCTGAAATGCTTCTTTTTGAAAGCATTTTAGATTGGAGCAGTTAACTATATTCAAACACTAGTTGAAGTGTTGGCAAACAAGGTTTTAATATAAAATGCTTACCGCTAAACGTTTGTTGCTCCTAAACGCTTCCAAATGCTTATTGCCAAATCTGACCATCATTTGACATTGACGAGGTAATTGGCTTAACATCGTATCTGTATGGCCATGTTAAAAGCTCACCTCAACTGACAGCTTTTTATAACAAAAAACTCTAAACTCATTGCACCATCCTTGTACATCGTACTAATGAACACGAAACTTACACACTGAATCTAAACAATGATCCATGGATTAAGATAGTCTCATGTTGATAATATTGTGTGAGTAAACAAAAATTTAGGCCGTAACTTTTATTTAGAAATGGGCTCTCATTTCATTTATCTTGTTTCTAATTGGTTAACATAACCTCTCATGTTAAATTGAACAAGAGAGAATCCTAATCCATGATCATTATATACTTAGGGTCCGTTTGGTTGGTAGATGGGTTAAGAATCTGATAAGGATTTATTTGATACGTTTTTAGGGTATCACTTAAACCCTAAATCGTAAATATATGGTCAAATATTAACTTAAATCGCTTCTTTTGTCATTTTAGGTACTTAGGACAAGAATTTTGAAAAATAGAGCATTTTGGGCGTTTTTTAATTTAAAACTAAAGAAAACGACAAAATCAAGAAGCTATGCTAGAAAGTACACGTGATGACATCACGCCTTACAAGGTGACCCCATCACTTGAAGATTCAAGTGGTGGAATCTATTAGTAAATGACGGGCCAGAGAACTTTTTGTGGATTAACACGTGACGGCGTCACGTATTATTTGGAGTAGGGCGTCACGTACAATATTAACAAGAGACGGCCTAGAGGAAACAACAAGTGACGATGTTAAGAAGATTAATTGGGCATCACGAAACCCTAATGACGGCGTCAAAACCCAAAGCGTGACGCCGTCACCTATGTATCTCTATATATATTTTTAGATTTTTTCATTAGAAAAGAGGTGGAACTTTGAAGGGAACTTTGTGAGTCCGAATTTTACAGCACTTTTAGGGTTTCAAACCCTATTTTCTTCCATGTTTAATTGAAGGATAAGTCCTCCTTTAATCATTCAACATGTCTATGTGTTGTTTGATTAATCGTTTGTCTTTTCTTTTCATTAACATCCTAGCTTAGATCTCTTAGTGTTTGCTTAGATTTAATGAAACATAGTTGTTAATTATTGATTGTTGATTTGTTATTGGTTGTTTGGTTGATTGACTCACGTTAGGCTTAAGAAAACCGGCTAATCTTCTATACGGTAACATGCTTGAATGTCTTAAGAAACGTAATCGGATGTGTACTACGATTTTATTGATTGTATTTAATGCATGAGTAGATGTTGATGATTCTATGGTAGGACACTAAATGTGTCATCATAAGAAGAAATAGATACTCATAGAGTTGGGGAAGGACGTACACGCCCCCACGACCGGTATTAAGGAATACAATCATTTAATCAAAAAAATTGTAACAAATCAATAAATCAATAATAGATAACTAGGGAGTAATGAAATTTAAGTAAACGTATTTGTCTCTTATAAGTAATCCACTGCATTTACTTTTCTTGTTACTTTATTTTATTTTGTTTAATTAGTAATTTTGGGTTAGTTGACTAGCAACTAAATCCACGCATTCTTCTAATACCCGAGATTTTACTGCTTTTCGTAAAATATAAAAATACAAAAAAATCATCCCTCACCTTTAGACCTAGTTAACTTACATCTCAATCCTAACGACACTATTCCCCTAGAGAATGATCAATCCCCTGGACCTACCATTTACTACACTACAACAGTCAGGTACACTGCCTGAAAGATTGCAAGCTTCTCAAGATCATTTGAGAAGTAAAACCTTTTGTGAGGTTGCAAAACTCGCATCAAGTTTTTGGCGCCGCTGCTGGGGAATATGTATTGTTTAGGTTGATTTTTATTTAAATTAGGTCTACTCATTAGATTCATATCTAGTGATATTCTTATTTTCTTTTTCATTGGATTTCTTTAGTATATCTTTTTATTCGTGTCTTTTTTTATAATCATTATCACCCGCCAACATGGAAGGTGTTAATATCATTGAACCCGTCATTCAACCAAACCACCAAAACCAACAAAACCCACCCGAACCACCTAAAGCCCGCACCTTAGGAGACTACTCCCGACCTAGCCACCAAGGCTATCAAAACACCATTGAGCTCAACCAAGGAGCCTGTGGAAAACTAGAAGGGGGGGGGGGGTTGAATAGTTTTACGTCTTTTTAGTTTTATGAAAAATTAGTTGTTTAAAGCAAAACTTTGTTTCTAGTTTATGTTAGATCAATACATGTATACTTATAAGTACTTATATCTACGCAAGTAAATAATAAAAATATGGTTGAGTATGACTTATAAGAATTAATATCTACGCAATTAAACAATAACAATATAGACAAGTATTTTTACGTCCCTTTTTATTTATGAAAACTTAGTTTAGTTTTAAAGTCTTGTTTACTCTTAAAACTTTGATTCGATCTTATGTGAATTCAAGTCTTGAACAATATGAACAACTATATCGAGGTATGAAAAGTAATAACGAAGTAAGCTAAATATGTACAATCAACACATGCATAATATAGACAATTATAGCTATATACGAGATGTAAGTAAGTAAGCTAAGTAATAAGTTAGAGTTGGAAAGATCTAACCGCGAGACAAAAGATTTATAGTGGTTCGGCTACAAGGACACCTTCCTTGCCCTACTCCACTCCCCAAGTCACCTACTCGAGAGTTTTCTTCACTATGTCAACAAGCTCCCTTATGGCGGAGAAAACCTTACACAACTTTTGCTTACACCAATTAACGACACTAAGCTAAATGTCGAGTTCTAATCCTAGCTAGAAACAATCTCACAACTTCTTCACGACTTGGCACACCTTCTTCACAACTTGTACACACCACTAATACTTCACAACTTCACACTACTCCACTTCTTCTTCTTCACACCACTACTTATATCTCACTACTTTTATTCACAACTTCTACTCCTAGATCTATCTAGTTACACTACTATCACACCTTTACAATGAATGTACACAACAACTAGACTATATACACAAATCTACAATACTTCACAACTTGATGTTGAAGGAGTATTCTTCTCTTGCACTTTGAGAGATGAGAGGTGAGGGAATGAATCACTTGAAACAAGGATTAACAATTATATGATCAAAGGGTTTTTAGGAAGATGTTTAGAGAGATTTGGATCTGAAAATTTTCGTGCAAGAGGTGAGAAAAATACCAGGTTTGAGGTGGTATTTATAGGATAAAATTTCTGACATTTTCTGACAGAAGAACGTGGCCGACCCCCTTAATTCAAGGCCGGCCCCCTTAAAATTAAGGGGGCCGCCCAGCTGTAACGGCCAGAAATCTTGTCTTTTTCTGGGGAAAGTTTATTTGGTGAAAAACTAAATGATTTTGGTTAAAAATTTGAATTCATATATTTTCTATGAATTAAACATTTTCCTTTATTACCAAAAATGCTTTTCAAACATATATAATAAGTTAATTTAATTTTATAAACTTTGTATTATTTAAATAACATCCCTTTGATAATAAAATGTATTAGTCACTTGTTTATTCAGACCTTGAGTGATTATGTTGGATGAGATGATATAAACTTACTTAAGAACTTGTTTTCGTATTAACTTTGCGTTTAATGTTTTTACATTTTGTGATCGTCAAAACATAGAGATATCGAAAAATATAAATAACGTTTTTATGCATTATTTATATCAACAATCTCCCCCTTTTTGATGATTACAAAATCTAAACTCATTAAACTAAAAAGTAATATGTAAACAAGTTTTTAGTGTGAGTTTATATCACTTCTCCCCATTTTTGTTAGCATCAAAAAGGTTATCCCGACGAGTTTGGAGCTCCCCCTTGATGTATACTCCCCCTCGTTTTGAGGTTATAAGAAGAATCGGGATATGGAATGCTTGCAAAAATAGTTAGAGCACAAGCAATATATATATATATATATATATATATATATATATATATATATATATATATATATATATATATATATATATATATATGATGCATGTAATACATATAGTACAAGAGAACTAATAAGAATGCATGATAATAAAACACAAGAAACATTCATTAATAGTTTAAATAGATTATGTTGAAAACATAATCATTAATACGTAAGCATATATAAATGCTTTTCTAGCAAATTACACTAGATAATACTAAGTTGCCAACTTGAGGTCTCTTGGACTTGCTTAGAACACAAAAAGTTTGTGGAGATTTTATTTGAAGATAGGAATCATGGTAGTTGGATTTAGTGGAGAGAGATTTTTGTTGGAATGGTGTATGGAGAGTTTGGTGGTTGTTGATGGGAAGCATGGTAGTTGGCTTCAAGTAAGCTTCATGGGATAGGATTGAAGTTTGGTAGGTTGATTGGGGATGAGGAGAAGTGTGCATTAAGGGATGTTATGGGTGATAATGAAAGGGTGATGTCTACGAATGCATTTTCAATGGTAAGTTGTGGGTTTGGAGCGGTTGATGGATTGTTGGTGTCTTGAGTGAGTGATGGGTTTGAGTTTTTCCTAGTGAGGAGGTATTCAATCCAAGTGAGGTGTTCTTCCAAGAGAATGATTTGTTTTTGGAGGTAAATGCAACAAGGACAATAGTGGGTATGATGCTCAACTTGCTTTAAGTGGAGTGAGTGAGGGAGACAATTTGAGTAGGGTGATAAAGGTGGTTGGTCCAAGTTGCATAAAACAAGATGCATGACAAGAAGAGCACTTAGCTCATGAGCTTCTTTGAGCTCTTCAACGAACTTTCATTGTTCGGAGGAAGGTGATGGTGGTGTTGTTGAGTTGTGATTTAGCATGTGATTCATGTTTTGTTGAGGGTAATGGTTGTTGTTTTGAAATTGAGTATGTTCCTCAAAAGGATCATTTGATAGAAGTGAGTGAGGTGAATGTGGGATTTTATTGGTGAGAGTGATTGTGAGGTTGTCTTGTTGATGTAGAAACGTGGTTTCATTTGGGTAAGTTGGAGGCTTAGGTGTTGGTTGGTTACAGACAACATCATTTATTGATGAGGATTTTTGACTTTGGTTTGTTGTGAGAAGTCATGATTGGTTAAGTCAATGAAGAGTTATTTAGGAGTGATGATGAGGATCTTTTGTTTCTTTGATGTTTTGGAAATGGAAGTTTTTGGTGAATCCATGGTGGATTATGGTGTGGTGTGTTGAAGGTGTATTTGGGTGAAGTGAGATGAAGGTGTATTTTTGGGAGCAAGGGTGAAGGTGTATTTGGGTGAAGTGAGATTGATGGTTTGTTATTATGATGTATGGTTTGACTTTCATGGGTTAAGTTGTATTGGTAATGACACACTTTGTAGAGTGTAGGGAATAGTTGAATCTTTTTGTGAGGATGACTAGATGGAGTTATTGGTGAAGATGGGAAATGAGTAAGTGGTGTGATTGGTGAGAGCGATGTTGATGGAAGGGATGACTTGGTTTTTCATTTCACTTTGGTGATTTGAGTGAGTAAGGGTTATGAGGTTTGAGTGTGTAAAGGTTTTGAGGTTTGAGTGTGTAAAGGTTATGAGGTTTGGTTTTGGGCAAGTCCAACTCTTTAGGCAACAAGGCAAGTATTATCTTAATGAAATATGCATGAAAAGTATATAGGCAAGCAAGTAAGCACATAAAATAGTCATAACTAAGCATGCATGCATAACCAATAAGACAAATAAGCAATTTAGCAAATCATTCAACCTAAAACTCCTATCTTAGTGTAAGGCAACTAGTTAATGAGAAACTAGTGATGGAACAAATGTGATAGTGTAATTCTTGATTTTGTTCTAGTGTATGCCTATATGAAACAAATATGAAGTTAAGATCGTTTCGACTCCTAAGCAAATATTCCTAAGAAACGATCTTAATCTCCTTGATTTAGCTTTGCTCACTTCTAAGTGTCATGTATATATATATATATATATATATATATATATATATATATATATATATATATATATATATATATATATATATATATATATATATATATATATATATATATATATATATAGACAACGAGAGTTAGACTATTGTGCATGATTTGAGAAAAACGTTTTTATCATTATTCAACAATGAGTTTTTCTAAACGTGAGAATAATTTCAAAATGAATTGAGATTTTATTTGAGAATATATTTATGCAAAACAAAATATCTCAATTCTTGATTTTGTGCAAAATAGAATCCTAGACTCAGATTTGAGAAGAAATAAAACTTAAAATAATATGCTCAGATAGCCGGCCCCCTTAAAGTGAGGCCGGTCCCCTTAATTTTAAGGGGGCCACCCTTATAAATTAAGGGGTCCGCCCATCTGACAAAGAAAATTTTTCAGAACTTTGATTTTTCAGAAGATGTTAAGTATTACAAGAATTTAATCAATTTGCTCTATCATTCCTAATCCTAAACGTAAGTAGTTAAGTAAATCACGCTTAAGAGGCTTAGTGACTATATCGGCAATGTTACCTTCCGAAGCTACCTTCTCTATTGTTATATTTTCTTTTTGTATAATATCCCTAAGAAAGTGATGACGTATTTCTATAGCACCTTTGTTATTGCACATAATAGGAATATTTTCTAACCTAATGTCATAGTCTTCGAGAGCTTGTTTAATCCATAGTATTCTTACGCGAGGGATCTAGTCTTACTTCTATATTAACGATTAATCTACTTAATTCATTTCACATCATCACCATGAGTTTTCTACTAGTGGACATAGAAGATTTCCATTTTCTATGTTGTTCAACAACGAACAATTTTAATTTAAATCCTAGGAAAGGCAACTAAGAGGGGTTCATAATATGTGAGCAAGTAAGTATTACTAGCTATATAACTAAGCATTATTCTAACTAGTTATTAATCTAAGAATATAAATTTTAATGATAAACTTAAAAGAAATGCGTACCTTTTAGTCTTCAATAAATTTTCTTCAAAAAACTTCAAGTTGCCATGTTGACTTATAGAAGCCATTTGTAGATGAGATTCCAATAGTTTCGAAAAGTGACAACTTAGCCACTTGGTTCCCATGGTCTCATTGGTCCAAAGTTGTTTGAACCAAACATGGTTTGCAATTGACTAGGATGCATGTATGGTGAAAATATTCCCCATGGGCTAAAGCTTGGTTGATGTGGATAAATCCACATTGGGTGACTGTTATTAGAAAGGTTTTGCCTACCTTGATTTCTTCTAGGTTGAGGTGTTTTAGACCGAGGATGAGGATTATTTGGTCTATTTGGAGGTGGAGTTTTAGATCTTAATTTAGGTTTAGAGGATCATACTTCGGTCTTTAAGGATGGTTTATAAAAAGTTTTTACTTTTTCATCATTCACAATGGGTATTTTTCTATCTTTTGAAAGTGTATACTTAGGTTT
This sequence comes from Artemisia argyi, assembly GCA_030686995.1. Taxonomy (NCBI): domain Eukaryota; kingdom Viridiplantae; phylum Streptophyta; class Magnoliopsida; order Asterales; family Asteraceae; genus Artemisia; species Artemisia argyi. The sequence goes on from CM060682.1 coordinate 140,320,988, forward strand.
TGATTCTAATGATTTTTGTTTACTAGATTCACATTCAAACTTTATAGTTTTATTTTCACTAGTTGAAACATTAGTTGAGGTTAATCCTAGACCGGTTTTGTCTCCCGAAGTTTCTTGAACACTTATTATTTTCCTAAGTGGGTTACTATTATTTTTAAACTTGTCAAGTTTGGAAATTTCATCTTTAAGTTTTTCGTTTTCATTTTTAACCTCTATGTATGTTTTACATTCTATAAAAACTTCTTTTCCTTTTTCCAAATGTTGTAGTTTAATTTTTAATTCGAGTACTTCATTTTCTAATAGATTATTAATATGTTTTAGTGACTTATTTTTAGCTATAACCTTTTGACCCGATTTGCATAACCTATTATATTCACTATCTAGGTCTTTTTCGTCTAATGATAAATTTTCGTCACTAAAGTATTCGGTTTCGGAACGTACCTCGCTTAATGTCTTAGCCATAAGACACTTCTCCTCTTTTGTGATTTCTTTCTCATCGTCATCGCTATCACTCCAAGCTCCTCCAACAAACAGCTTTTGATTTTGATCTCTTGGCATCATTGGACATTTTCCGATGAGATGATTTGGATCACCACATTTGAAGCACTTCCTATCACTTTTGCCATTTTTGTTATCTTTATTTTTTTGGTTTGCTTTCCTTTCATCATGCGGTTGTCTAACGAATCTTTCTCGCCTTTTGAAGAATTTCTTGAAGTCTCTTACGGCCATCGCATATTCTTCGTCATCTCTTTCGGAGGTTGAGCTATCCTCGTTACTAGATTCCTTCCTAGCTTTCAATGCAATTGACTTGCTTTGCTCTCTTTTTCCATTGACCATCTCGGAGTCTTTCTTTATTATTGCTTCGTAGACTTTCAGGTTGCCGATCAACTCATCAAGTTGAAGAGTTGACAAGTTCTTCGATTCTTCAATCGCCGTAACTTTAGCTCGCCATTTTAGATGAAGAGCCCAAAGAAATTTCCTAACAAAATTCTTACTAGAAAAATTCTCATCAAGTGCTTTTAAACTTGTGATGATTGTGTTAAACCTAGCAAAAGCATTATCTATTGATTCCTCCTCCGGAATCGTAAATTGTTCATATTGTTGAACAAGAAGATCAATTTTATTATCTTTAACTTGACTATTACCTTGGTGAGTGATTAGTAAAGAATCCCAAATTTCTTTTGCGATTTTACACATAAAAATTCTTTCATATTCTTTGCGTGGTAACGCATTATAAATAACCAGTTTAGCCTCATTATTTTTTGCTAGTTTCCTTTTCAAATCATAATTTTGTGTTTCAAAAGAAACAATTTCATCCATTTTAGTTTCAAAATTATATTGAATAGGGGGAAAATCACCAAAGGTAATGACATGCCAAAGATCAAGATCTTTCGATTTCACATAAGTTTCGAATCTATTTTTCCAATATAAAAATCCATAACTTTCAAATAGTGGTGGTCTTTGCATAGATTGCCCTTCTAAATATTTTTCCGATTCCATAGATCGATACAAGTTTTAAAATACAATATATTTTAAAAATCTTGTTTAACGTAGCTCTGATGCCAATTGTGAAAAACTAGAAGGGGGAGGGTTGAATAGTTTTACGTCTTTTTAGTTTTATGAAAACTTAGTTGTTTAAAGCAAAACTTTGTTTCTAGTTTATGTTAGATCAATACATGTATACTTATAAGTACCTATATCTACGCAAGTAAATAATAACAATATGGTTGAGTATGACTTATAAGAATTAATATCTACGCAATTAAAAAATAACAATATAGACATGTATTTTTACGTCCCTTTTTATTTATGAAAACTTAGTTTAGTTTTAAAGTCTTGTTTACTCTTAAAACTTTGATTCGATCTTATGTGAATTCAAGTCTTAAACAATATGAACAACTATATCGAGGTATGAAAAGTAATAACGAAGTAAGCTAAATATGTACAATCAACACATGCATAATATAGACAATTATAGCTATATACGAGATGTAAGTAAGTAAGCTAAGTAATAAGTTAGAGTTGGAAAGATCTAACCGCGAGACAAAGGATTTATAGTGGTTCGGCTACAAGGACACCTATCTTGCCCTACTCCACTCCCCGAGTCACCTACTCGAGAGTTTTCTTCACTATGTCAACAAGCTCCCTTATGGCGGAGAAAACCTTACACAACTTTTGCTTACACCAATTAACGACACTAAGCTAAATGTCGAGTTCTAATCCTAGCTAGAAACAATCTCACAACTTCTTCACGACTTGGCACACCTTCTTCACAATTGTACACACCACTACTACTTCACAACTTCACACTACTCCACTACTTCTTCTTCACACCACTACTTATATCTCACTACTTTTATTCACAACTTCTACTCCTAGATCTATCTAGTTACACTACTATCACACCTTTACAATGAATGTATACAACAACTAGACTATATACACAAATCTACAATACTTCACAACTTGATGTTGAAGGAGTATTCTTCTCTTGCACTTTGAGAGATGAGAGGTGAGGGAATGAATCACTTGAAACATGGATTAACAATTATATGATCAAAGGGTTTTTAGGAGGATGTTTAGAGAGATTTGGATCTGAAAATTTTCGTGCAAGAGGTGAGAAAAATATCAGGTTTGAGGTGGTATTTATAGGAGAAAATTTCTGACAGATTCTGACAGAAGAGCGTGGCCGGCCCCCTTAATTAATGGCCGGCCCCCTTAAAATTAAGGGGGCCGCCCCTTATAATTAAGGGGGCCACCCAGCTGTAACGGCCAAAAATCTTGTCTTTTTCTGGGGAAAGTTTATTTGGTGAAAAACTAACTGATTTTGGTTAAAATTTTGAATTCATATATTTGCTATGAATTAAACATTTTCTTTTATTACCAAAAATGTTTTTCAAAAATATATAATAAGTTAATTTAATTTTATAAACTTTGTATTATTTAAATAAACATCCATTTGATCATAAAATGTATTAGTCACTTGTTTATTTATACCTTGAGTGATTATGTTGGATGAGATGATATAAACTTACTTAAGAACTTGTTTTCGTATTAACTTTGCGTTTAATGTTTTTACATTTTGTGATCGTCAAAACATAGAGATATCGAAAAATATAAATAACGTTTTTATGCATTATTTATATCAACAGAGCCAATGTGTCTCCCTTGCGATCCGACACCATCCGGTTGGTACAAAGCAGATGTGCATTCCATGGACTTCGTTCCGAAGATCCAAACCAATATCTCAAGGATTTCCTTAAAATCATTGGTTCCATATACCTTGATGTTGCCACTCGAGAGACGACACGATTGTGTCTCTTCCAATTCTCTCTACGTTACCAAGCTAGTCAATGGCTTGAGCATTTACCCGCGGGATCCATTACTTCTTGGGATGATCTCACCTCTAGCTTCCTTGCTTAATTTTTCCCACCGGGGAGAACTACCAAGTTAAGGAATGACATCTTGATGTTTCAACAACGTCAAGGTGAAACTCTTTACGAAGCATGGACTCGTTTCAAGGACTCACTCCAAAAAGTCCCTCATCATGGCATCGATCTTTGGCTCCAGGTCCAAATCTTCTTTGATCATGTCAATCTCTCCACAAGGTAAACTATTAACCAAGCGGCCGGTGGTAAGCTACGTGATAAGAATGCGGAGGAATCATGGGGAATCATAGAAGATCTTGCTCTCTATGACAACTAATGTTGGAATGACCCCCGTGATTTGAACAAAACGGTCAAGGCAATATCTTTGCCTTCGAACAATTCAAGCATTCCAGACCGTAGGATCATGGAACTTGAGGACCAAGTCAAGTTTCTCATGAAATCCTACGAGGCTCCTAAATCTTCAAGCCAAGTGAATAAAATCACTTCTTCATGTGAGTACGGTAGTGGTCCCCACGACACTCGTGATTGCATGGAACTCTCCGAACAAGCTTTTGCGGACTACACATCCTCGCGTGCCAATGAAGCGAGAGAAAAGTGGTTCCCTACCAATCATGGACCTAGGAACTTTAATGAGGCTATGGAGGCATGGAAGGATAAACTAAATTTCAGTTGGAGTCGAACTCAAAGCGTATCATTCAATGACTCCCCTCCACTCACCTGGTCTGAAAATTACCCTCCCCAAAACTCTCCTCAACAACGAGGCCAAGAGGGAGTGCTGAAAAAATTTATATCCTATCAGGAGACAAAGCTTTCCATACTCGAAACCCAATTTAGATAAACAACAACTCGATATGGAAAACAAGATCGGTAACCTGTTGAGTGTTATTGACTCCTCCCAAATAGTCAGACAGTTTAACCAAGGATGTTTGGTCAACAGGTCAACCCTGAGTGGGAAAAAGTGATCAATTTATGATTTGTTGAAAGCACAGTGTGTTCACGGGTCGTTATGTCCCAACGAGGCCGAAATTGTATTTGGAAAACGTTCAAGGGATTCAGTGATTTGGGAAAGTAACGAGATAATGATTTGGATGGATTATACTAATCAGATATGATTGGGAATAAGCTAATTTAACAATATTAACATTTACAGGAAATCAGATACGTGATTAAATCTAAAACGTCAATCAAAATTAAAACAAACATAACTATGTGCTGAAAAAGTGGGAATGAAGCAAAAATACACTTAAGGGGGTGAAAATGACTTTTTTACAAACTTGATATTAAAAGAAAATTTTATAAAAAAGAAAATTATTTTTTTGATTATTTAATTATTTAATATTAAATAAAAACTATTTAATAATTAATTTAAACTAATTTATATTAAGAAATATATTAAATGACTTGGAAAATTATGAATTTTTTTTTAAAACTAATTAACCATCATAGGAATCCTATAAAATTATAAAAAGTTCATAAAAATTATAAATAAGCTAATTTATAAATTATTTACTTAATTATTGATGACGTATAGTCTATATTTGGGCCACGAGTCCAAATAATATACACTACTAGCGCCTAAGTCCACCATGAGTGGGCTGCCATGACAATGATTTGGGCCGCAGTATCATTAGCTTGGGCCCACGAGACCCAAAGCCCAACTAAACCCACCGGGTACACGATAAGGATTATCTATTCATGGAATAGATATCCTTTCCTCGGATAAGCACTACGCGTGCAAAGAGTAAGGAGCAAGAAACACGGTTTCTACTCCCCTATATATAGAATCACACGATTCTCATTCAAGGTACGATTTACGAATCCCTAAACTCTTTACGAGAACCTTAAAACCGATTACTTACTCTCACGTCGGAGTCTAATCGTGGGAGACAATCCCACGATAAGTCTAACGGTGTTTGTTTATTTTCTTAGTGTGCAGGTTCACAAGCATTAAGAGCGAATTAGTGCAAGAGCAAGATCCCTAATCTAGGAAAGCCCAACTTTTGTATCAACAAGTGGCGCCATCCGTGGGACCACAGTAAGAACTTAACACCAGAATGACGAAAAACAAGAACTCAGGGCAGCGGACCCCGCAGCTAGATAAAACTCGGGACGACTCGCACAAGAAGAAGCACAAAAGCTCGACTTCAGGGTTAATCTACGGAATGACCAGTACGGCTGGTCAACCAGAGATAACTCCAATTCCCACCACAGTGGAATTACCCTTGGAAGTCGCCCCGGCCACTACGGTGGTTACAGGCGCTGATGATCTCCAGCGCACCCTCTTCACCACACCTCATCAAGCGATACCTGTAGTGGACAACACTACACCGCCAGACGCACCTAACCGTGAGAGGGAACCGCATGCCGAAAGAGAAATTCTTGCAGCGGAAGAAGATGCTCCTGAGTTGATGCTAAACTACTTCGTGTCGCAACACTACGAAACTCTAAATCATCTCATGCGAGATGAAGCAAGAAGAAGATCAGGCCATAACCTGCACGATAGGCTAAATTTTGGCCCAGAAAGATCTCCACCACGCCATCATGAGCGCGAACGCAGCGAAAGGCGCACCAATGTCCACGACAGACTTGGTACGGCGTCTAACTCTCAATACTCAGAGGAATACGAAGGTAATGAGAGGCATTCCGACGTCCATACCAGGCTTGGTAGTAGGAAAATAGAAGACAGACTTGGACGATCACGATCGCCAAGCGCAGGCTCCTCCAAATCCGGAAGAAGGAGAGTTCACGACAGATTGGGAAGGAGACCCTCCCCAAGTGAAAGCTCCTCAAACTCTTCCTCTGATAAAAACCGGCGCAAGCGCCGTAGAAAAAATAACTCCTACTCTAGTGACTCATCGGACAACGAGGACAAAGAGACAGGGCACTGGAAATCCAGAGGAAAACGCCGCGAAGAAAAGGATGAAGATTTATCCATTCCTTGGCGTCGTCAAAAAGTTGACGCGTTCACAAGACGCATCAGCGATTACTCTGATCGCAAGAAAAGGCGCATGCCTACTAATGTGAAAACATATGATGGAACAGGTGACCCTGATGATCACCTAAAAATTTTCGAGTCTGCGGTTGCTATCGAAAGTTGGCTACAACCTGTGTGGTGCCACATGTTCAACTCTACCCTCATAGGGAACGCGCGAACATGGTTCAACCAGCTTCCACGACGAAGCATTAATGGATTCGAAGAGTTGCGAAAGGCATTCCGCCTAAACTTCACGCAACGAAAGAAGTGCGCAAAAAACCCTGTGGAACTAGCCAGGGTAAAGCAACGTCAAGGGGAATCCACAAGCGCTTTTATGGAGCGCTTCAAGGATGAATGCATACAAATCAAAGCATGCCCCGAGGTACTAAAAAGATCAGGATTCATGAATGGGATCAATAACCCAGAACTGATACGGAAGCTAAATGATAGAGTACCTCAGAACTTTGATGAGCAAACAAAGCGCACCAGATCCTTCATCTAAGGAGAAGCAGCGGCCGCGGATAGTAAAAAAGGCTACTCAAGCTATAGGCAACAAGAGCAGCCTAGGAGACAATCCAATGATCAAGGCGGAAATCGCGGCAAGAATTACCGCGGTCAGGGAAGTAGGCAAGGTAATGATAGATATACCCCCCTCACAAAAACTCCAAGAGGGATATTTGCAACAGAAGGGGTGAACTTCCCAAAACCCCCACCAATGCGCACCGCAGAAGAAAAGCGCATAGGGAGTGGGTATTGCGACTATCATGGCCAAAAAGGCCACACCACCAACGAGTGTGTCCAGCTAAAACAGCTAATCAAAAAATTAGTAAAGGAAGGCAGAATGGATCACCTCGTGAAAAGCATCAAAGAAGGGAAGGATAGGCAAAAGATAGGAGCCAAAAAAGAGCCCCAAAAAGATAAAGCTGACATCATCTACATGATACAATCATGGCAGCGCAAAACAAAACAGAAAGTTAGCCAAAAATTCTCCTCAGAAAAAGAGATGTCCTTCCCCACCATCACCGCGGACAACGCAGTGGTAGAGCCATTAACCATCGAAATACATACCGGGGGTCACGATATCTGCCGCATGTATATTGATGGAGGAGCATCCGCAGACATCTTGTATGAACACTGCTTTAAAAGGCTAAAACCTGAGATACAAAGCCAGTTGATACCAGCCGCGACATCATTAACTGGTTTCACGGGAGAAAAGATATGGCCTATGGGACAACTACGCCTACTCGTAACCGTGGGAGATGAACAACACTCCACAGCAGCATGGATAAACTTCATGATTATCAAGTCCCCCTCTCCATACAATGGTATCATAGGGAGACCTGGAATATCATCCATGCGCGCCGTACCATCCACAGCACACGGAATGCTAAAATTTCCAGTAAAAGGAGGAATTGTTACCCTCTACAATACCACGGTGCCTCCTAAAGAGTGCAACGTAGTAGTCAATGAGGAGGATCATATCTCAGAGCAACGCGCAACAAAAATACCAAACTTAAAGGTCGCCATTCATCCTGATTACCCAGACCAGCAAGTATCGATTGGAGGATCTTTATCTGACAAAGGTAAAGCAGCTGTATGCGCACTCTTGCAAAGGAACCTAAGCATCTTTGCGTGGGAACCAAAGCATATGACCGGAGTGCCACGCTCTATTACGGAGCACAAACTGCAAATCCGACAAGGATATCCCCCAATAAGACAAAAGAAGCGCGGCCAAGCTCCGGATCGCACAAAAGTTATTCTGGAAGAGGTTCACAAACTTGTGGATGCAGGTATTATGCGCGAAGTCTACTATCACGATTGGCTTTCTAACCCAGTGATGGTAAAGAAAAGTGGCGGCAGTTGGAGGATGTGCGTGGACTTCACGGACCTCAACAAAGCATGTCCACAGGACTGCTACCCACTGCCAGAAATAGATTGGAAGGTCGAGTCTCTGTGCAGATACCCCCTCAAATGCTTTTTAGATGCATATAAGGGATACCATCAAATTCAGATGGCCGTGGAAGATGAAGAAAAAACAGCCTTCCACACAAGTCAAGGAGTCTACTGCTACACAAAAATGCCCTTCGGTCTAAAGAACGCTGGCGCAACCTACCAATGATTAGTAGACACGGCTTTTGAAAAGCAAGTGGGTCGCAACTTGGAGGTGTATGTAGACGACCTTGTAATAAAAAGCCACACAGAAGAAGAATTAGTGCGCGACATCGAGGAAACGTTCAAAATGTTGGAGAGGATAAACATGAAGCTGAATCCCAAAAAGTGCACATTTGGCGCATCAGAAGGTATGTTCCTCGGGTACTTAATTGAACCAGATGGTATCAAACCTTGCCCTGAAAAGACAAAAGCTGTTATCGATCTCCCCTCGCCACGCACACTAAAAGAAGTCCAATCACTAAACGGAAAGCTTGCAGGGCTAAACCGTTTCTTATCCAAGTCCGCAGACAAATCACTCCCTCTCTTTAAAACACTCACGAAGTGTACAAAAAAAGGAGATTTTCGCTGGACAAAAGAAGCAGAGGAAGCTTTCTAACAACTAAAACATCAACTGGAATCTCTTCCCAAACTCGTCGCACCGCGACCAGAGGAAGAACTGATTATGTACTTATCGGCAACCCATGGAGCGGTCAGCGCAGTGCTACTAACAGATAGAAACTCCGTTCAAACTCCCATATATTTTGTGAGCAAAGCATTAAAAAAGACGGAAACTAACTACAGCGCTATGGAAAAACTGGTCTTGGCCCTAGTATTCGCAGTCAAAAGACTGCGCAGATACTTTCAAGCGCACCCAATAGCTGTCATCACAGACCAACCCATCAAGCAAGTTATTTCCAAACCTGACGCATCAGGACGGTTACAAAAGTGGAGCGTATTTTTAGGTGAGTACAACATCTCATACAGACCGCGCACTGCAATCAAGGGACAAATACTAGCCGATTTCATCGTTGAAAAGCCAGACACTGATACTCCACTTGCAACAAGCAAGATAGAGTTACAAGAACCATGGATTCTATTCACAGACGGCTCATCATGCGTAGATGGATCAGGCGCAGGCCTTATCCTTACCAATCCAGAAGGGATAGAATTCACCTACGCATTGCGCTTCGAATTCACAGCCACAAACAATGAGGCAGAATACGAAGCACTACTTGCTGGACTACGCATTGCAATACAAATGGGTGTACGCAACCAAGAAGCAAATGTAGACTCCAGGCTAGTAGCTAACCACGTGTTAGGCGAGTATGAAGCCAAAGATGAACACATGGTCCAATACCTTGAAAAGACCAAGTCCTTGATACAAAGCTTCGACAGGTTCACAATCAAATAGGTACCTAGAGGAGACAACAGAAAGGCTGATGCGCTCAGCAAGATCGCGTCTACAAGCTTTGCGCACCAATCAAAACAGGTCTTGGTAGAAACACTAAAGAATAAATCAATCTTGGAGATGGAAGTATCCACGGTGATAGAGGAACAAGATCCCACGTGGATGACACCTATCATCGATTTCATAAGCAAAGGGATCTTACCACAAGACCAAAAGGACGCTCGAAGGGTACGGCGCACGGCGCAGAAATTCGAATTACGAAACAACATCCTATATCGACGTTCCTTCTTACAACCTTGGCTCAGATGTGTTGGACCTCTCCAAGCAGATTATGTTCTCCGAGAAATTCATGTGGGATCATGTACCATGCATTCAGGACCACGGTCCGTGGTGGGGCGCGCACTGCGCTCAGGGTATTATTGGCCTACTATGCATCGCGACGCGCGAGATATGATCAAGAAATGCAACAACTGCCAAGTGCACAGGCCAATACCGCGCCAACCACAACAAGAGTTAACCCCCATTACCTCACCATGGCCATTCTACAAGTGGGGCATTGACATTGCAGGCCACTTCCCAGTTGCAGCGGGAGGGCTAAAATTCCTCATTGTAGCCATTGACTACTTTACCAAGTGGATTGAGGCGAAAGCAGTAGCAAGCATCACTGGCAATCAGGTCAAACGATTTGTGTGGGATAACATTGTGTGTCGCTTCGGACTACCGGGGGAAATCATATCAGATAATGGGAAGCAATTCTGCGATAACCCATTCAAAGATTGGTGCGCACAATTAAATATCACACAACACTTCGCCTCAGTGAAACACCCACAAACCAATGGTCTGGTAGAGCGCGTAAATCACAGTCTAGGCGAAGGAATAAAAGCGCGTCTTGACAGACACAAAGGCAAATGGATAGAGGAATTATCGCATGTCTTATGGGCACACCGCACATCAATAAAAACCAGCACTGGAGACACACCATTCTCCCTTGTCTATGGAACTGAAGCCGTCATACCAGCCGAAATTGGAATGCCAACTATCCGCACAGCGGAGGTAAACGTCATGACAAATGATGAAGAATGGCGCATCGACTTAGACTTGCTGGAAGAAAGGCGCGAACGCGCAGCTATCCGAGAAGCAAAGGCTAAAGCAAAGATGAAGAAGTATTATGATGCAAAAGTCAAACACACTTCTTTCAGGCCAGGAGACTTCGTGTACCACGCCAATGACGCGAGCCACGCGGAGGACACAGGCAAACTCGGACCCAAATGGGAAGGACCTTACGAGGTCACAGACGCACTAGGTAACGGTGCATACAGGCTGCGCAACATGGATGGTCACGAATTACAGCGCACCTGGAACATTTGCAATCTGAAGAGATGCTATCTCTAGGAAAGGATACGGCCCGCAAACCGACATACTTGCACTCTAGTACGTGCCCAATAAATGTTTGTTCTTTAAAATTTCTTTTGTTTTTTAGGAATTGTATTTTCATACATTTGAAAGTATTAATAAAACGTTATGGTTTCTAGCTAACTCCATAACACAAGTTACTTTATTGACTACATTTTTATCATGTTTCAATATGGTGATACTTTGCCCACGAGGCGTGCATGCACCTATTAAGACCACACCATGGCAGACAGGAAGAGTTAACCTACTAATTTACTCGTTGAGTAAGAGGGTTGCAAACCCATCAACATTGGATCACGAATCCTTGCGCACCCCACGACGGGTGCGCATCCTTGCTAAGCGCCTTACTTACAAGACGTTGAAGTAAGTTTCCCTTGCGCACCCCACGACGGATGCGCAACTAGTAAGTACACTGTACAAGCTTAGCAAATAACGAGCCAAGACACTTGGTCAAACTTAGCAAACAATGCAAGTATATTTATCAAAGTCATGCACTTTCAAAAGCCAAAACACTTGGTCAAACTTAGCAAACAATGCAAGTATATTTATCAAAGTCACGCACTTTCAAAAGCCAAAACACTTGGTCAAACTGAGCAAACAATGCAAGTTTATTTACCTTAAGTCACGCACTTAATTTAAAGACATTATACAAAAAACGAACCAAGACCCTTGGTCACTCATAATTTATTTTAAGCTATGCACTTAATTTTAAGTAAAACATCTTAGTTGAACTTTTTTACATAAAAAGATCACAACTATACAGGAAAAGTACTTCTTGTTATTTACATGATAAATATACAAAGGTACAAACAAAAGCCTACACGCTAGGGCAATGCTCAGGGTCATCTTCATGAGCAGCAGAACTCCCTGCTTCTACGCCGCATAATATGGCCTTGTCCTTGACCCCTTTCTTCATCGCAGCCCTCTCCGCATGCTTTTCCAACGCTTCTTGAAGAGGGACTTCCTTCTCAAGTACGTAGGGGTTCAGTGCATCACGCGGCTGCGCAAAGATAGGAATCTGCAACTGCGAAACATCAGGTTTCAAATAGAAATCTGGTAGCGACTCTGCACCCTCCGCCGTATGTCGCGCCAGAGTCAACCCTTGCATTATCACAGAAATTGGGTGGTCCTGGTTACGCTCCACTTGGGCAATATGAGAAAACTCCAACTGCTTCAGATCTTCCAGGGCTGCAACCAGATTACCATATGCATTGGGGTTATAACCAGGTACCTCCGCAGCAGGAACGGGTATTACCTTCTTCTCACAGAGCTCCTCTACGGCCTGCGCCTTACCACGCTCACACGCGCACTGGACAGCCCTCCCAAAAGCCCCAGTGACTTCTTGGGATTCCAGTGTGGTCATAACAGCCAGACGCAGCCCATGACTAATTAGCCACCTGAAGAGACAGCATCAAAACTTCATACGACAACCACAAAGATAAGACAGAATTAACAAAAGTGGAAAGAAGCATTACCTGCGCTCCGCAACAGAAGAGACTAAGTGAGGATATAGCTCCTCGTCAAACTCTATATTCATCCTGCGCAGTTTCTCCTCTTGCAGTTGGTGCGCAGTCATGAACCGTTGACGCAGCGCCTCAACCTGGGCGAGATGCTCTGCCTTGTATCGGTCCATGAGGCCAACAGCCCACTCGCAAGTGGCTTTACGCTCATTATGAGCTGCGCGCTCAGTCTGCAAATCAGCCCACAAGGACAGCTTCTCATCACGCATCCTCTGGCTGCTAACTTCTGAAGCCTCGAGATCCGCCCGAGCACTCGCCAGCTTTGCCCTAAGACAGGAAATCTCTTCATCTTTCTGGATAGTGCGACTACTCTCGCCAGAATAGCTAGCCTTCACACGCGCCGCTAAGGCAACTTGATAGTCAGCGGCACGCTTCAGCTCATGCACAAGAGTATCCATAGGAGCATCTCCAATGGTCCCTAAACTCACCTCCTCACGCCTTTGCTCACCAGAGGGCGCAAAAACAGGCTTTGGCGGCGACTTCGCCACAAAGGCAGTAGCGTCTCCAGTAACATCAACACTGTAAGAACAACAAGTTCGACGGTTATACATAAAAAACATGGAGTAACTTATATACAGAAAGTAAAGAAAAACACTTACAGTTGGGGAGGGGACTCAGTTGCATTCTTTCCAGCGTTGGAATGCAGTACGCTCTCTTCGTCAGACTCTTCCTTCTTAGATAACGAAGCTGTACCGCCCACGTGGCGCTTTCTTCTAGAAGAAGATGCACCATCACCCCCATACATGGGTTCCTTGCGCTTCTCACCTCTATTACCCTCCTCAGGAGCATCCACGATCTTGGTGATCTCCACGCTATCGAAAGACTCAGGTATAGTCTTCTCAGCATCAGGCTGCGCATCCTGGGCCTGTACAGCACGCCCCGCGACATTGATGGGAGCCACATCTAGAACAAGAGGAGGAGTCTCGCCTGAACCCTCCTCCAAATTAAGCTCCATCACACGCCCGGCAGTGGCCTGGAGAATGGGCGCTTCACCTGCCCTCAGTGGACGTTGCCCAACCTTTACCACTTTTGGCTCGGCTAGACGCACCACGCCGAATAGATCCATCTCTGCGCAACAGTGGCATCAAAAAATGATGGTCAGTTAAAGCACAAAGAACAAAAAAGGGAATACTTACGAAGTAAGGGAGGAAGACAGATGAGCACCCACCCTGATTATTCACATCCAAAAACATGGGCATCTCGTCGTCAAACCCGAAATAATTGCGGCTAATGCCGACGCATGTTAACAAAGCTTCGGGATACGAATTTATGGGGATACGGTTGGCATCTATGGTGTACGCAACGCCCGTATTATACATCTCAGGTGGTGGGCACTCATCCTTTGGCAAACTGCCATGGGTGTAAAAATCGAAATCCCATGGAAAAACCTTTTGGTCTACCCAAAAGAATTTTTCCCTCCAGCCCCTGAGCGAGTCCACACCCATAGTATAACATTGCAACTTCCCATGACGCTTCGCAAAAGAAACCCACCCATTTGATCACGTCGTATGATAAAACGCGCGGAACAAATTTACAGTGGGATTAATCGCTAACAAGCGACAGTTAACCTCGAAGTTGGTTATCTTACCCGCACCTATACAGTGCAACTGCGAGATGTGTATATTGTAGTAGCACAGTACCTCGCACAGGAACATCGAAAGGGGCACACGCTGGTTCGCCCATTCGAAAAAACGCGTATACACCTACCTTCCCTTCGGGGAAGTCGGCTAGTGATACGCCTCCATCCGGAACAACCGGATGCACCCCGTACGGGATATAGTAATCAGATTCGAACTGACGAAGTTCATCATATTCCATATTGGAAGAAAAATCTGAAAGTTGTCTAATCATACTTAATTGCTATTTGCGTACGCGCCTAATACCTTTGAAAATAAGAATTTTTTCGATCGGAAAGAAAAAATGGAGAATTTTGGAAGATTTTTCACTGTACCGTACCAAGTGAAAATGACAAGGGCTTAAATAGTCTTTAACGCACCACAGATGATCGACACGTGGATCCCACTTCCGAAACGTGTGGCCAGGAAATGAAAAGGTACAACACTTTTTCCCGAATCTCTAAGCACACGTGGATACTACCTCCACTTTTCGAGGTACTTTTTAAAGATATCTTGGACTAGATATGTAGTCCCGAGCAAAAGGGCGGGAAGCGTTTTATCTTTCCCGCCATGCTTACCGCTTGATTCATTAGTCTAGTATCCGCAGCTACGTGCTGCGCACACTAGACTGGGGGGACATGATGACGTATAGTCTATATTTGGGCCATGAGTCCAAATAATATACACTACTAGCGCCTAAGTCCACCACGAGTGGGCTGCCATGACAATGGTTTGGGCCGCAGTATCATTAGCTTGGGCCCACGAGACCCAAAGCCCAACTAAACCCACCGGGTACACGATAAGGATTATCTATTCATGGAATAGATATCCTTTCCTCGGATAAGCACTACGCGTGCAAAGAGTAAGGAGCAAGAAACACGGTTTCTACTCCCCTATATATAGAATCACACGATTCTCATTCAAGGTACGATTTATGAATCCCTAAACTCTTTACGAGAACCTTAAAACCGATTACTTACTCTCACGCCGGAGTCTAATCGTGGGAGACAATCCCACGATAAGTCTAACGGTGTTTGTTTATTTTCTTAGTGCGCAGGTTCACAAGCATTAAGAGCGTATTGGTGCAAGAGCAAGATCCCTAATCTAGGAAAGCCCAACTTTTGTATCAACAATTATTAATTAAAACCTATTTAAACTAATTTAATTATAAAAAATAGCAAATGAGCAGTGAAAATTATGAAAAATTTCCCAAAAGTACTTTATGATTTATAAAAGCTAGGAAAAATATAAAAAGTATTGGTGATTAAAAATAAGCAGTAATGATTTTTATTTTTGGTTTTTTAATTAAAACTAAATAAACTAAAATTAATTATTAAAAATACTAAATCAAAACTGAGAATTATGAAAATTTTTACACAACTACTTTAATATGACAGGAAATTAAGAAAAATATAAAAACATACAATTGCTTATTGAAAAAAAAGAAAAATAAGCCAAATGGCTTAAATAGAAGCTATTACTTTTTTATTTTTGATTTTTCTTGTTTTTCTTTTTACAAAACTATTTTAATACTAAAAATAAGTAACATTTGTGAAAACAAACTTTTTGGAACTCAAAAATAAGCTTTATGCAAGCTTATGAGCTTAACAGTTGGCTTATTAAGCCAAAGATTGGATTTTTGAGTGAATTAAGCTACAAGACAAACAATAAGCTATAATAGTGAAGGATTAAGCTAAAAGGGACTTAGTGCAAACTAAAATAAGTTGGCTCAAACAAATAAGCCACAGGAATAAGCAATTGACCACAGATAAGCTATGTCCAAAACCTGAGTGTGCAACATGCCAAAATGGGCAATTTGTAGGCCTCTGTGGGGCCTACAGGTGAACTTGGGGGTCCAAATTGAGACTTGATCTAGTAAGCTGGACTGGGGGCTTTCCAATAAGCTAAGAATGAGGCTCTGAGGTTTACTAATAAGCCAGATATGAGCTTATGAAAAGTGGTCTGTCACACTGAGTGGCTCAGTTGATGATGATGGATCTAGGGTTAAAATAAGCTAAGGGCAAAAGACCTAGGGACCAAAATAAGCACAGAAATGAAAAGTTAGCTAGGAGGGATTCTAAATAAGCCAAGAGTCACAGGGCGGGTCCCACTAATAAGCTCTCAATGAGCTTGTGAAAATTGGTGGTCACTACTGATGAGTCAAAGCACTCAGGGGAATGGGGGAAATCTAGGATCCAATTAAGCTATGGGCAAGGGGTCTATGGTCCAAAATAAGCTCAGATCCAATAAGCTGGACTGATGAGCTTTCTAAAAAGCCAAGGTTCAAAAGGTAAGGGTCCATAGGTGAGCTCAGGAGGAGCTTGTGAAATTTAGCTTATGGGATTAATACCCTGGTGTAGGGCAGATGCTTGCCCTACAGGTCCAAATAAGCACTAAAATAAGCTGCTAGATCAATTTCTAAAAATAATCTAAAATAAGGACTGAAAAGATGAGCTGCTAAAGTTCAATTTCCCACAAGCTCAAAGGCTAACTTTGAAAAATGAAACCATGAAAATTCTTACAATAAAATGGATTTCTGAAAACCTTGCACTTTTGACTTTTGAGATTTTGGACCAAGATTGACTTTTATGAACTTTGCTTGATTACTAATGACTGAAGATGATGATATATGTTAAATTGAGACTGAATTAAGCTATATAATACACTTATGCATCAATAACTATGATTGTGATCTCACAAAATCTAACAGTGAACTAGTATAAGAGATCAAACTTAGATTTTGACTTTTCTTCAAAAGACCAATGGTTTTTATGACTTAACTGAGTTATTGACACCTAATGAAACAGGTTTCAACTGAGAACAACAACCTAATCTTATTGAAAACCAATGAACACAGCAAATCCAAACAACCTTTTTAAAACTTGATTTTGTGATTTTTGAAGCAAATGACTAATTTGAACCATAAAATTGAAACATAAGCACATATATTAGCATAATAAGCTGAAATGAGCAGGTATACACTAACAATAACCACTAGAACTCATGAATCATTAATACACTATTTTTGGCAGTGAAAGTGAAAATATGGGCAATTATGAATCCAAATGAACAAACTAGTAATATAAAGCAATATTATGACTTAACTACCCTTAAGAAGCATAAACAAACACAGATAAGCAGTAATAAGCAGCTGTATAGTGAGATGAGAAAATTGGAAAATAAGCTTACAAATGCTTCTTGCCTAGAACCAAGAAACCAAGGACCAAGAACCTGTCCTAAAGCTTTCCACAAAGCACTAATACCACTGCCATCCAAGATTTACAGTTCTCCAGCAATCTTCTTTCTTCTTTTTGTATTTTTTTTTTTATTTTTGAGTGATTTTTTTGTAATTTTTAGTTTATTATCATAAACTGCTTTAAATGATTTGAAAATTTTTAAAAGCTTACTAGTGAGCCTAAGTGAGCTTAAATGAACACTTAACAACTACTTGTAACAACATTTAAATTAAAATGAAATTTTACCTAAAAATGGCACTTTGTGAATTTCCAAATGAAACTTGAAATTATGATTAAAGAAAGTTGAAATTACATTCAAAATACTTAGTACAACCTTTTAAAACTACAGATTACAACTGGAAATGAAATTTGAACTAGTTTGTCACTAAGAGTAACTAAGTAAAACTACATACTACTCTTCACTGCTTCTTCTTCAATTTATAGTGCAAATTAGGGTTCTAGGGTTCCCATTTGTCCTTTCCCAGCATTAATATAAGCCTTTAGATGACACAATTTGATCCTAGCCATTCCTTTGGTTTTGGCGGGAAAAGTTGTTTTGACCAAATTATCTATTTGATTGCAATTGGGGGGTGGTGGCATTAATTGTGGTTGTTTTGTTAGGTTGAAATGATGGTTTTGGGCGGTGGAAGCAAGTGGAGGAGGGGGTCGTGAGGTGACTGGTTATAGGCCAAGTGGTGAGGGTGAGGGAGGGAAAGGTGGAGGGTTGACTCGTTTGGCCCTGCGTTTTAATAGTAAAGGGGTGGTTTTGGTTTGGGCTTGGGTGGACTGGACTGGGAAGGGGAGTGGGTTTAGTGTTTATGTTTGTGGATTGGATTTGGTATGGGTTTAAATAATACAAAGGGGTCCGTTTGGTGTAGTATTATCACAAGGACCATTTATGCAATTTTCTATTTTTTTGGGGGGGGGGGTGTGATTTGCCAAATTTCCAAACTTGTTCCAAGGACTAAACTTGCCACATTCCATTTACATAAGGACCATGAATGATATTTTCTAATTTTGAATCTCCAAGGACTAAAACTGCCAAGTTCTAAAGTTGAGGGACCAAAATTGTAAATTCTTCAAATCTTTTCACTCAGGGACCAATCATGACTATTTTTGAATTCCCAAGGACCATTGTTGATTTTTCTTCCAAAATTTTGACACCAGGGACCGTTTCTGTCATTTCTAAAACTTGAGGGGCTAAAACTATAAATTCCTCAAATTTTCCACCAAAGGACCAATTGTGATAATTTTTGAGTTCCCAGGGACCTTTGTTTACTTTTCTTCCAAATCCAATGCTCAGGAGCCATTTCTGTCAATTTCCAAACTTGAGGAACCATTTATGCTAATTTTTTGCAAACTTTTGCTCCAAGGACTTTTTTGGCATTTTATGATTCCCCCGAGTGTGTTTTGACAATCTAAGCTCAAAAATGGTAATTTGCTTTCCCGTCTCTGGCTTTTGACACGTTTTCCAAACTCATGCTCATTTTTGTCCTTTTTGGCATGATTTATGCCAATTTCTGAAATATCTGTTCCTGCACGATCACAAACACAAAAACACAATATCTTTGGCAATTATGGTTAGTTTGTGTGTGTTTTGGTCTTAATTTGGCCAGAAAAAGGTATGTGAATAAGCACACACCAGTTATCAATAGTCAAATCGCTAACACGTCAACCAAAGAGTTGACCCGGACTAAAGAAGTCAAATCTGTCACCGTCACTAACCAAACACCACCTTTTGTGAAAATAAAAGATCCTAGTAAACTTTTCAAACATATCTCGCCAAAAGGGAAAGAAATTAGGGATTCTCCTTCTTCTTCAAGCCATATCGATTTCGTAAACACCATTACCATAATACCTAGCCCAATTGCGGCAAAAGGTCACGACTCAACCGATAAAAAGAGTAATGAAGTCAAAAATGAAACTCTTGAAAAAGTTTATGGTATGTCTAAGAACCCCTCAGACTCGCTTGGAAGTTCAAGTGAAGGTAAGTTCAACGATAGGAAAGTTTTAAAAGAAGAATCCGAAAACCCAAAAGAGTCTTTAGGATTATTTGAAAGCTCCCTTATGGAGAAGCTTGAAAGAGGTATGGTGAAACTTTCCATTGGATTTAGAAATAGAATAGAGGAGAATGATCACAATGTTTTTATGATCTCTTGCACGACTAGGAAGAAGTTTATAATTGGTGCATATATTGATCCCGACTCCCCAATGAATGCAATCTCCCTCTCTCTGTAGAACGAGGTATTCGCCGAACAAGTTACATACAAGGGTTTCAATTTCGTTGGGGATAATTAGAAAAACACCAATTATGGTTGGGGGGTCATCTACAACATTGACCTAACCGTGATTAATGATATGGACTCCATCATTAACCCAACGTTAACCAACCTGATCTTCGGAAAACCATTCGTCGAGGAAATGGGAGTGACTTTCGATGAAGATGATGGTAGTGTATCTTTCACTGATGGTGTTAGGAAAGTGATCTTTCGAGACGGCAATGAGGAAGTGTATGAATATCAACCACAGTTAGCTGGAAATACAAGGGAGCTACAAGCTAGGAAACCTGGTAGGATAAAGCGACGTGACCCTGGTAACCTTAAAATACCTTGTATGATTGGTCACAGGTATTTTTATAATGTATACATAGACGTGGGCTTACCTATGAACAAAATGTCTTTGTTTCATTATAATAATATTTGCAGATGGGGATTAATATACAAGGGAATAAATATTTTCGGTAGGGACCATGCTGTGCAGGTGTTTGTGGGTAACATGACATTTACGATAGGCTTTACAATCATAGATAACATTGAGGATTACATTGATCATAGGTTATCACAAGTTGTTTTTCGGGCACCTTTTTTTGGGATCACCAGCTTAGTGGTTGACGAACAGAATGGGATTATGACTTTCACTTACGGGATTAAAACAATCTCATATCAAACACCATACAAGTCATGGGATTTCAGAGAAGTAGACTGTGATGGGTTAGATAAGTTGGGTTCACAACTTATTTTGACTGATGATGACGTAAGGAGAGGATATAAAAGTACCTTTGAATTATCATGTGGATTCTTTAAGGATGTTAGTAAGCTTAGTCCAAAATATAGTAGGGACATCTTAGAACTTGAAGATCTGAAATATATGCATTATGAAAGTGATTCTGATGGAGATGGAAAGGATGACCTAGAGGACGTGACGAATGATGTAGTCACGTAATAGGGTATGGCTTTTAGTCTAGCTAAAAGACTCGTTAATAAAGAAAAGCACTTCTTGGGAGGCAACCCAAGCATTCTTTTTCATTATTTGTTTGTTTATTTGATTTTATTTGTTATCGTATATATACTTTTCCTTATTGTTTATTGTTCATGGCAAAAAATAAATTGTGAAAATGCTTTATTTTGTTTTTAACCTCGTTTTAATTACATATAAAGGTATTTTGCAAAAAGATAAGTGTAAGGGAAGATCATATTTGTTTCTAAGAATGAATTGAACATGAACAATAATAATTAGAAATTAGTATACATATTAGTATTTGTTTTAGTCAAATGCTGGTATCGAGTCACAATGAATGTTTTGCAGGATCCCAGGTAATAAAACATGGATTTTTCTAGAAATTTTCAGGACACAAAATATAAAAAATTATGTCAGGTCATTTCTGACGGCGTCAGGAGTCAGAACCTGATGATATCAGGTGTTATTTTTTGAAAAAATTTTCAGGTTTTGTTTTTCTGTCAGAATTGTAAAGTTTCGTAAAATCTAAAAATTTTAAACTCCAGGAATCTACATACATTTATTTTGCAAGCATTATATCTTTACTTGTTTTCTAGGATTTATTTTTATATAGAGTTCACCGCCGATTTTACGCGAGGTTTCTTGTTTGTTCTTTTAGTTGATTACAGGTTATATTGGACAAGAAGATGATTATATTTCAGAAGTGAAGCATTGCATCATTCATCTCTTGGAGGAGGATTTAACCATGTTACCATGTCGTCATCCATACCGAGCGAATCAAGGAGTATTAATTTCTTTCATCTTCATTTATCTTTACTTTTACATCTTTTATTTGAACATTGCGGACAATGTTCGACTTAAGTGTAAGGGAGGTAAATTGGGATACCTTAGAAACTACAACTTCACTTGATTTTTGTTTTGTTTAATAGTAGATGTGTAATAAAAATTAGAGGAATACTTGTTAGTGTAGTTTTGACACCAAATTTAAAATTTTTTGCAACATATGGGAATGAAACTTTAGTCTTAATACGCGTCTCATGGATAGGAATTATATGACTAGCACAAAAACCACACCACTCAAAAATTTCCACCCCAAATATGTGAGGTTCGCCTTTAGATTATTAGGAAAAAGCATTTATCGTTAGTGCTTATGAGTGTACCGGTAGTATTTAGATTCTAGAACTTGCGTTAGTGATGCATCCTGAGACCGCTAGTGAGACTACATTCGTTTAGTTAGGATTTGCTATGTGATAAGAGGCATTAGGTAACCCATGTTTTAAACATGTGTTATAATCATATTGACTTCATTGGTCAAGTAATTTTCCCACACATTTGCGATGTACTCATTTTTAGTACACGATACACCTAGTACACCCCTCAGAGCCTATCTTTTTCGTTGCCAACTTTAAGCATTTTACTTAAAAAAAGAATTTGTTTACAATCCACCCCAAATGTACACCCAAATCGCCTTAGCCTTCCTTGTATGCACTCATCTTTAGTGCATTATTGTTACATGTTTAAACCCTTAGTTAGTTGTCTAATTAATTACATGGTTGCTAAGTCGAGTCATATCTTGTACATATTGTTTTGGGACGATTGGGACTCATGGGTAAAGTACTAGTGTTATGGAGTATGGGGAAGAACATCATTTATTACCCCCTTTTGTACGTTAATATTTAAAAGTACTCCAAGTGTTTTGATTATCTTAATTCGAGTCTTTATTTCTATTTATGTAAAAGTTTAAGTGTAAGGGGAAAGCGAGTTCCCTTTGATGTATTATTTTGGATGCTAGAGTAAAAGTCTATGCAAAAAAAATAAAAAATAAAAAATAAATAAATAAAAAAAATAGAAACAGAAAAGAGAAAAACATACGGGCTACCATCCGCTTCTTTTATTTACGTTTAAGTTATTATAGTGTCTTGAAAAATCCAAAAAGAGTCGTAGATAGTTTAAATTGAGTCGAGTCTTTGCTTACCAACGCCTCATTGTAAATGTAATTGACCAAGACAATTGTCTTGCCACCAGTAAAATATCCCTTTATCCAACAAACCGTGTTTTTCCTTACCCCTACACCTAATGTTACAACCTTTTAAAAGACCTCTTTGATAGTTTATCCTAGGTGCTTACGCCAAAGTGGTGGAGGTTTAGATCCTCTCTCAAGCCTATGATAATCTATTTGCTATGACAGGTAGTGAAAGATATTTTTCCATTTCCATTTGTGATATATATACTTATAACACCCGAGAAATGAGAGTATCCAAACACTAAATGTGAGGTGCTAGTTTATAATTTCCGTGCTTGTTTTAACTAATGTAGAATGATCAATTGTTGTAATTACTTTTATATTAATGTTGAATGACCCCTAACTTGTATTTTGATTGGTATAAAAATTCATTTGCTTGAGGATAAGCAAATCACAAGTGTAAGGGTATCTGATAAGGATTTATTTGATATACTTTTAGGATGTCATTTAAGCCCTAAATCGTAAATATATGGTCAAATATTACCTTAAATCGCTTCTTTTGTCATTTTAGGTACTTGGGACGAGAATTTTGGAAAATAGAGCGTTTTTGGAGTTAAAAGCGAAGAAAACGACAAAATCAAGAAGTTATGCTCGAAAGTACACGTGACAACGTCACGCCTTACAAGGTGATGCCGCCACTTGAATATTCAAGTGGTGGAATCTATTTGCAAATGATGGGCCAGAGAACTTTTTGTGGATTAACACGTGACGGCGTCACGTATTATTTGGTGCAGGGCGTCACGTACAATATTAACAAGAGAAGGCCTAGAGGAAACAACAAGTAACGACGTCAAGAAGATTAATTGGGCATCACGAAACCCTAATGACAGCGAGATGACGACGTCACAACCCAAAGCGTGACGCTGTCACCTATGTATCTCTATATATACTTTTAGATTTTTTCATTAGAAAGAGGTGAAACTTTGTAGGGAACTTTGTGAGTCCGAATTTTACAGCACTTTTAGGGTTCCAAACCCTATTTTCTTCCATGTTCAATTGAAATATAAGTCTTCCTTTAATCATTCAATATGTCTATATGTTGTTTGATTAATCGTTTGTCTTTTCTTTTCATTAACATGCTAGCTTAGATCTCTTAGTGTTTGCTTAGATCTAATGAAACCTAGTTGTTAATTATTGATTGTTGATTTGTTATTGGTTGTTTGGTTGATTGGCTCACGTTAGGCTTAAGAAAACTGGCTAATCTCGTATACGGTAACATGCTTGAATGTCTTAAGAAACGTAATCGGATGTGTACTGCGGTTTTATTGATTGTATTTAATGCACGAGTAGATGTTGATGATTCTATGGTAGGACACTAAACGTGTCATCATAAGAAGAAATAGATACTCATAGAGTTGGAAGAGGACGTACACGCCCCACGACCGGTATTAAGGAATACAATCCTTCAATCAAACAATTGTAACAAATCAATAAATCAATAAGAGATAACTAGAGAGTAATTAAATCTAAGTAAACACATTTGTCTCTTATAAGTAATCCACCGCATTTACTTTTCTTGTTATTTTATTTTATTTTGTTTAATTAGTAATTTTGAGTTAGTTAACTAGCAACTAATTTCGCCCACTCTTCCAGTACCCGAGAATTTACTGTTTTTCTTAAAATATAAAAATACAAAAAGAATCATCCCTCACCTTTAGACCTAATTAACCTACATCTCAATCCTAACGACACTATTCCTTTAGAGAATGACCAATCCTCCGGACCTACCATTTACTATACTACAAAGATCAGGTACACTGCCTGGAGGATTGCAAGCTTCTCAAAATCTCTTGAGAAGTAAAACCTTTTGTGAGATTGCAAAACTCGCATCAGAATCGGATTTGAATTTGGTTTAAAATTTGGATTTGGGTTTGAGATTAAAATGGAAAGTAAGAGAGATAAATTATAATATAATAGATATAAATATTATTTTATAAAATTGATATTGATTTAGATGTTATTTAAATATTGTGTCATAAAAAAATTGCATATATACCAACTAAAATTTGAATATTTACATGTTTTTTTTTTAAAATACAAGTTTTTAATGCGTAATGTACAATGCAAGTTAAACATATTTTGGGTATATATGCAAATATGCAAGTTTTAATTGATATACATGTAATTGACCCTAAAACTCAAATGGATTGTGAGAGACAAAAAGGAGGGCCCACAGGTTTTCAAGAAATCCCACCCACCTTGCTAGGATTGAGGAAATCTTTTGTGAGGTTTTGAAAAGTCATTTTTTATCAACCCAAACAAGTTTTGGACTTTGGTCGGAAAATAGCAATGTACTTTTTCAAATGTACCAATTTAGTACGTAATTTTTTTTAAGTTGTAGAAATGTAACGAACTTTCATAAGTGTTCCAATCTAGTACGTGATGATGACGTGTCATATCTGAAAGTTTGACATGTGTCACCATTTATATCATGACACGTCATAATAAGGTAAATCGAGTTGATAAAAGACGGCTTATTTTGGATTTGACGATATTAATAAACCCAAATAAGGTAACTCTCACTTTACTATTGTTTCAGGTTTGTAAATCGAAAGCATGCATTTATGATAGTAAACACATTGTAATTACGGATTACCCATGTAGAATATTTGTTTTGCTACTAAATGAGTCAAAAAATCATGAAAAAATGTACTGTATAATGCATAAAACGTTAAACAAGTTTAAGAAACTCACAATTCAGTTTTAACCAATGTGGCACAAGGTGTTTTTACAGTGTTAAAAGAGTATTAGTGATTGTAACATTTCTTCAGTTTTGAGAAACTAAACTGGAGTAATTAATACAAAAATCAATCAAGTATTTGATTTCTTTTCCATTGGCTCAGTCCATGCCAAAAAAGTAGATTGACCCAT
Source organism: Artemisia argyi (assembly GCA_030686995.1). Taxonomy (NCBI): domain Eukaryota; kingdom Viridiplantae; phylum Streptophyta; class Magnoliopsida; order Asterales; family Asteraceae; genus Artemisia; species Artemisia argyi. The sequence continues at coordinate 140,346,607 of CM060682.1, forward strand.
CTGCTCAAGCTCATTCTTTAAACTCGACCCATCATCATCATACAGACATACACTACACCCTCCACTCAGAGGCGCAGCTTCTAGGGGGGCCGACCCCCCAAAATTTTTTTTTGCGATGTAGGGGTATATAGTTTTCGTGTAGAAAAATTTTGGTATTTTCGGTTTCGCCCCGCCCCCCCCCCCCCCCCCCCCCCCCCCAATTTAATTCGGTTTCGACCCCCCATAGTGTTAGGAAAAAAAAATTTAGATCCCGACCCCCACTCGATAAGGTAAATCGAGTTGATAAAAGACGGCTTATTTTGGATTTGACGATATTAATAAACCCAAATAAGGTAACTCTCACTTTACTATTGTTTCAGGTTTGTAAATCGAAAGCATGCATTTATGATAGTAAACACATTGTAATTACGGATTACCCATGTAGAATATTTGTTTTGCTACTAAATGAGTCAAAAAATCATGAAAAAATGTACTGTATAATGCATAAAACGTTAAACAAGTTTAAGAAACTCACAATTCAGTTTTAACCAATGTGGCACAAGGTGTTTTTACAGTGTTAAAAGAGTATTAGTGATTGTAACATTTCTTCAGTTTTGAGAAACTAAACTGGAGTAATTAATACAAAAATCAATCAAGTATTTGATTTCTTTTCCATTGGCTCAGTCCATGCCAAAAAAGTAGATTGACCCATCTGCTCAAGCTCATTCTTTAAACTCGACCCATCATCATCATACAGACATACACTACACCCTCCACTCAGAGGCGCAGCTTCTAGGGGGGGCCGACCCCCCAAAATTTTTTTTTGCGATTTAGGGGTATATAGTTTTCGTGTAGAAAAATTTTGGTATTTTCGGTTTCGCCCCGCCCCCCCCCCCCCCCCCAATTTAATTCGGTTTCGACCCCCCATAGTGTTAGGAAAAAAAAATTTAGATCCCGACCCCCACTCGAAATTTCCAAGCTTCGCCCCTGCCTCCACTACATGAGGTATTTCTTTCAAAGATGACTGAAAGAATAAAAAATTTGGTTCCTCCTTGTTAACAACCCAGTCTAGTTCCCCACTGAATGAACCCCATTCTCACCATAAGGCAACTGAGTTAGACCCTGGTTTGTGTAAGCTTAAACTCCTTAGTTCATGTTGGTGTACGTTGATTCTCACAGTCCACTTTTGAAACATCAATGCCTCTTATGGTGAAATGGCTTCAATGCTTCTAGGAGACATTGATTGAACTCCAAAAGGTGCTTTTTGGGTGAGAAATTCATATTAAATGGAGATAACATATTATGTTGTTGTTGTAACTGGTTGAAAGCTGAAAAATTGTTTATAGGCGAATTTGATGATTGATCAGAAAAACGACTAGACTGCACCTATGACATATCCAGTTCCTCCTTGTCGGCTCAGCTTGGTTCCCTACTCGATAAACCACATTGTGACCCAAGTACCTGTAAGCTTAAATCCTTACTTGTGGCTGTGATGTTGATCATGAGCCAAAATTAATCCTCTAGCACTCAAAGGTGAAATTCCTTTACAGCTTTGAGGAGACTTTGATTGAAATTGGTTGAAATTTGACATGTTGTTTCTGTTGGTTTTATAGACAAAATAATAATAGTCGTGTGTTAGGATCGAACTTGAGATCACGGGATTGCACACAATACGTATGAAGAGAAAATGTAATAATTATTTATAATATGTTATAATTAATTATTAAACACAAAACAAATAATAATAATTAGTATTATTGATTAATGACTAATTATTTATTAAACAAAAATTAGGAAACTAATTACTAGACAAAACATGGAAACAAGAGAAGGTTCCGGAAACCCCATGGGGGTGCCAAAACCGATCGGCCCAAGGGGGTTACCCACCTCCATTGTGCCTTGAGCTCCAAGTTTTGAATAGTATATAAGCAAACCCAAGATGTAGGTTTTTCATATAACTTGTACACACACATCTTGGTGTTTTCTTTTCCTTTTCTTTCTTGGTCGATCCACAAACCGAACACCCCTAAGGGTTTCGATTTTCATAAGATCAAAATAAGGTTTTGTGTTTTATTACTTGCAAATACTTTTCTTGAATTAGTACGTGTGTACAAGAACGTGAATCAAACACACTATTGTTTGATTCTTGGATTGAATTACAAAAAGGTAAGGGGTAATTCATATAATCCTTATAAACCCTAATTAGGGTTCTTGGTTCCGGAAGATTGCATTGATTCTTGTTCGGGCTAGAATCACAAAGGTACGTTTACGATTTAAATAATTGATTAATTAATTACATGTTATTCGATCTATTATAATTGCTTCCGCTTATGCTCACTTTGATGTTCATGGTTTATTAATATGAATGTCATGATTTAATAATTCCAACAGTGGCATCTAGAGCCGTTATAATGTGTAATTAATTATCGAAACGCATAAAAATTGGATCTTGATTCGTATAGTTACATGTTTTTTAGGTTTTATGTGTTAGATCCCTAACCCTAATTTTTTTTTTGGTCGATTTTGACCTAAAGGGTTTTTAGGGTTTATGGTTTTTAATTTTTTTAATTTGATTAGAAACCCTAGGATGTCATGTAATTGTTATGCGTTTTAGTAAACGATCTTGGTGCAATGTGTTAATTGTTAAGCCAAATCCATGAAAAGTGCATATTTGCATGGATTTTTATTGTGTTATAATTTAAATTGTTTAAATTGCTTATATATATTAATGGTTAAGTTATATTAAAACATGTAAATTTTAATAGATGTCGAATTGGGGAAGACTCCAATATTAAGTAATCAATTATGTGCTATGTGGTATTTATTTAATTTTGGCTTACGCAATCGATTTATCGATGTATGTGGCTCTTTTTCCAAGAAAAAGAAAGCCCTAATTGAATTAATACGTAATACACCTAGATTTGATTATTAATAGGACTTTTTAATAAGATTTGCATGTGGCTACATGTTTTATACATATTTAATTGTTATGATTATGTATATGTGTTTATTTAGTTGTTTTATTTTTTATTTTATATTACTTGTTTTGTTTATTTATTGTGTTAGACATGTTTATATAAACGAAAAGGGTAATTTTTGAATAGAAAAATAATACGGACTAAATAATGGCGAAATTGTTTTGGTTTTTAAGAGTTAAAATTTCAAAGAGTTGGTTGATTGATGTTTTTGTACGTAATGGTTAAATAGGCTCGACCGAAGTTTACACACTATAAGATGGGTATAAGGATGGCAACGCATTAAATTGTGGCCTTAGATAGACAACATTCTGTCTTAACGCTCGTTTGTGTGTAAATTAGACTTACCGAACAACCATTACATGTACATTGTCATCTTAAGGGTGAATAATCCACAATTCCACAATGATTATCCGAAACACTAAGCTTTCGGGCTTATGCAAAAGTACGATATAGTGGACGATAATTGATGGTTATTCTTTAATTGGTGAACCCGATACCTCAATCAAAACTTTGTTATTTTACTCTTAGCTAATTGGTAATAAAAATGTTTTGTAAAACCAATGTTATGAAGTTGTATGCATGCTTCTTCATACATTATTTTGATCACATCAAAATATTAATACCCTTATAAATTAAGTCGAATGCCATCTAATTAAGAACACTTGAAGTTGTAATTTACGTCATGTGAGAACTTGGCGAGATTGCAATGGAGAGGTAAATTTCATAAATTCATTGCTAGCAGATCAACTGATGTGATGGATTTGTGAGTTTACAGTTTTTAAGTTAGACGACTTAAATTGAGTAGGAAGTGAGACTTGACTCAAGGCATTAAGATGGGGACTAAACATGCTTACAATACAAATGTTTTGTGATTGTAAATCCCATAAATCTAGGAATTGGACAAAAGTTATGCCAATTACTTGTACGACAAGTTACCTCATATTGTACTTTCATTACTAGCAGATCAACTGATGTGATGAAACTATGTTTATGGAGGATCCTAGTTTTCAAGATTATTCTATGGATTTTGTTTCCTTGGGTATTTTAATTTTCTTGAAAAATTGTATTATCAAAAATACTAATGTTTTGAACTTTCTTTATCTGTAGAAATGGCTCAAACTGATAACACCAACTTTTGTTCTGTGTTCAAAACTTATTTTGAACGAGAAAAATTGACTGGCTCGGAAAATTTCAATGATTGGTACCGTTCACTAAGGATTGTCCTGCGAGTGACAGGTCAACTTGAAATCTTGAAAACGCCTTGTCCTGCTGAACCTGAAGGCGAAGCAGCAACTGATGCTGCTAAGGCCAAATGGAATCTTGATTGCAAGGAACACATTGATGTGGCCGCAATGATGTTAGGGGCGATGTCCACACCTCTTCAAAGGCAGTTTGAGGAGTATTTCCCCATGAACATGATTGATGAACTCAAGAAACTCTATGAGAAACCATCGAATGTAGAGATTTACGATTTGATGAAGGCTCTACATGGTTGTAAGCAAGGGGATGGTGAACCTGTGAGTGCTCATGTGTTGAAGATGAAAAGTTTCATGGATCAACTACAAACACTTAAGAAACCCTATGACAATGATATGGCTGTGAACTTAATCAATAGGTCCCTTAACAAGGATTTTAATGGTTTTGTGAGGAACTTCAATATGCATTGCGTGGGGAAGACAGTAAGTGAATTGCATGCACTGCTCATTGATTATGAGAAAGGGTTGACACCAAAGGCTCCTACGCCCCAAGTTCTTGCTATACAAGGGGGTAGAATTAACAAGCCAAATGCGAACAAGAAGAAGGGTAAAGGAAAGAAGAAGGCTGATAAGAATAAGCAAGTTATGGCTTATCAACCACCTCAACCTAAGAAGAACCCTCCTGTCAAGAATAATCTAAAGAAGGATCAAGGATGCCATTACTGCAAGGTGATGGGCCATTGGAAGAGGAATTGTCCTCTTTATCTCGATGACTTGCGGAACAATAAGGTCAAGAAGACTGGGCACATGGGCGCCAGCACTTCAGGTAACTTATTTGTCATTGAATTATTTACTTTATCTCGTATAATAAATTCCTGGGTATATGATACTAGATGTGGTATTAATATTTGTAATACACTGCAGGGGTTTAGAGAGGAAAGGAGACTAGCTTATGGGGAGCAATTTCTGCATGTGGGAAATGGAGCACAAGCAGCAGTTGAAGCCACAGGAATGTTTGATTTAGTTTTACCTTCGGGTTTAGTACTTTGTTTAAACAATTGTCATTATGCACCTTCTATAATTAGAGGTGTTGTTTCCTTTTCATGTTTGTTGGATCTTGGTTTTTCTCATACTATTGATGGCAATAAAATTTCTGTTTCTTTAAATGGTGTATTTTATTTTAATGCTGTTGCTGTGAATGGTGTGTTTGAAATTAATATGAATAATTGTGTGACTTCCAACAATAATAATAATTCGATGTACAGCATAAGTAAGAGAATGAAGTATGACTTGAATTCGTCTTACCTTTGGCACTGTAGACTTGCCCATATAGGCAAGACTCGCATGCAAAAGCTGCAACGTGAAGGGCTTTTGAATAATATCAATGATGAGTCATTTGATAAATGCGAATCTTGTATTTCTGGGAAGATGACGAAGAAACCTTTTCATAATAATATGGAAAGAGCTTCAGATCTACTTGGTTTAATACACACGGATGTATGTGGACCACTTAGACATGTGTCAAAGAGAGGTGCTGTCTACTTCTTAACTTTTACGGATGATTTCAGCCGTTATGGTTATGTTTATTTACTTAAGCATAAACATGAAGTGTTTGAAACTTTTAAAGTTTTCAAAGCAGAAGTAGAATTGCAATTGGGAAAGAAGATTAAAGCTCTTCGTTCTGATCGAGGTGGAGAATACCTTAGTCAAGATTTTAAAGATTTCTTAACTGAGAATGGAATTGTCCAGAATTTCACATCTCTATATACTCCACAACAAAATGGTGTATCTGAGAGAAGGAATCGTACATTGTTGGACATGGTTCGATCAATGTATAATCTTACTAATCTTCCTTTGTCTTTTTGGGATTATGCTCTTGAATCAGCTGTTCGTATTTTGAATATGGTTCCCACCAAGAAGGTTGATAAGACACCATATGAGATATGGACTGGAAAAGCTCCGAACTTGTCTTATTTAAAGGTCTGGGGTTGTGAGGCGTATGTTAAGCGTGACTCACAAGATAAACTCCAACAAAGATCTGTAAAATGCATTTTTGTAGGATACCCTAAGGAAACTATGGGTTACTACTTTTACTAGCCACCTGAGAACAAAGTGTTTGTTGCAAGATATGATGATTTTCTTGAAAGTGAATTTGTGGTTCAAGAAATCAGTGGGAGAGTATATGATTTAGAAGATGATCTCAATAATGCATTGCCTTCAGAAAACACTAGCACACTTCCTATAGAACCGGAAAGTCTGGGTCCTCCACCGGAAGTTGAAGTAATTCCCATTCGCAGATCTTCAAGATCTGTGAAAGCCCCTGACCGTCTATGTCTTAATGTAGAGGTTGATGAGCATACACTAGGGGATCTTAATGAACCTACTAGTTATAGAGCTGCCATTAATAGCCCTCAAAAAGCTAAATGGAAAGCTGCTATGGATGGGGAAATACAATCCATGCATGACAATGAAGTCTGGGAAGAAGTTGACTTACCTCCTGGTGCCATGGTAGTTGGGAGTAAGTAGCTTTACAAAATCAAGACTGACATGGATGGATATGCACACATTTATAAGGCTCGTCTAGTTGCTAAAGGTTTTACTCAAACTTTTGGAATAGATTATGAGGAGACGTTTTCTCCTGTAGCAGACATAAGAGCTATAAGAATTCTCATAGCTATAGCAGCGTACTATGACTATGAGATTTGGCAAATGGATGTGAAAACCGCTTTCTTAAATGGTCATCTAGATGAAGACATCTATATGGCACAACCAGAAGGGTTTGAAAATCCAGAATTTCCAAATCGTGTTTGCAAGCTTAAGAGATCCATTTATGGATTAAAGCAAGCATCACGACAATGGAACAAGAGGTTTGATGTTGAAATTAAAAAGTTTGGATTCACTCAAAATCTTGATGAGCCATGTGTGTATCACAAAGCTAGTGGGAGTGATAATGTAACTTTCCTAATTCTATATGTTGATGACATATTGATCATGGGAAAAGACATTCCAAGTTTACAAGCTGTTAAGGCATATCTTGGAAAGTGTTTTTCTATGAAAGATTTAGGAGAAGCTGCATACATTCTGGGAATCAAAATCTATAGAGATAGATCAAGGCGGTTAATTGGATTAAGTCCAAGTGCTTACATTGACAAAATATTGAAAAGATTCAATATGCAAAATTCCAAGAAAGGATATTTGCCGATGGAAGTGAAACATGACTTATGTAATGAGTTTTGTGCTTCAACACCTGAAGAGGTAGCTCGCATGAGTAAAGTTCCTTATGCTTCGGCTGTAGGATCTATTATGTATGCGGTTAAGTGCACAAGGCCAGATGTGGCGTTTGCTCAAAATATTACCAGTCAATTTCAACAGAATCCAGGTGATAAACATTGGATTGCTGTTAAGCATATTCTTAAGTATTTGAGGAATACAAAAGATATGTTTTTGGTATATGGTGGAAATCCATCTACAGAACTTTGTGTTACAGGTTTCTGTGATGCATCCTTTCAAAGTAATAAAGATGATTCGAAGTCTCAGACGGGTTATGTCTTTGTTATCAATGGAGGAGCTGTAGATTGGAGGAGCAAGAAGCAGAGTACAATTGCGATGTCTGCAACAGAAGCTGAATACATTGCTGCTTCAGAAGCTGCTATGGAGGCTGTTTGGATTAGGAAATTCGTTTCTGGGCTTGGTGTTATGCCTTCAATTGAATTACCTATTAATATGTATTGTGACAATTCTGCTGCAATCATATTTGCCAATGAACCTGGAGTCATGAGAGGCACCAGACATTTTCTACGGAAGTATCACTTTGTTCGTGAAAAGGTTGACGAAGGTGAAATAAATCTGCTGAAAGTTCACACAGATGAAAACTTAGCTGATCCGTTCACTAAGGCTTTGGCGAAAGAGAAGCTTAATGGATTATCCAATGGAATTGGGCTTAAATTAGCTAGTAGTTTCATGCATAACTGTGATTAGTATTTGGATAAAGGATATTGTAAACAATTATTATTTTAATGAAATAAAGTATGTTGGTATGTTTATTTCTATTATTAATTATTGTTGTCCTATTTTTGCATGTTTAAATCCATGAATAATAGTTATTCTAAATTGTCCGTTGTCAGTTAATAATATGGGAATATTATTAAATTAAGACAAATCTGAAGTTGATATAATATACTTAAGTATATTGATGCGTAGACATGTCATTTCAGACGATATTCGATGATACTGAATATAGGACTTATCCCAACTATATGATGTTACTTTATGGATCTTGTCATTAAGTAAATCATAAGAAGTTATCCTTAGACTTGAGATACAAGATAACGGTCATGAATGTAGTACATTTTTGTGAGACAACTTAACGCTATACGTAACTGGTAGTCATAAGGGTTGTTTTCGGAAGTGTTACAAAGTTTGTGTGTTTTGCTTGTAATCAATAAAGAATTTGTTCATTCAAATTAATTTTTGGAGTTTAATACTGCTGGGCCCCTCGTAGGGTTGTCAAGGTGTTTGCGTGGCCACGCCCAAGGTCTTTCTTGAAAGGTTCAAAAGATTTGGTAATCTTGTCAATTTCTAAAACGAGAAACATAATGGTTAATTAAGGAATGACCTAGATCCATATCCTTATTTAACAAGGTATTAGAAACAAAGGGATAATAATAATGAGAAATCATTAAAAGGTTTTCCAGGAGCCTTACTCAAGTTGTACTAGAGGCATCGACGTGTTGCAAGACGCTAATCGATGTGATCACACTATTATGATATGTATAAGTGGGAGCTGTTGGTTTTATAGACAAAATAATAATAGTCGTGTGTTAGGATCGAACTTGAGATCACGGGATTGCACACAATACGTATGAAGAGAAAATGTAATAATTATTTATAATATGTTATAATTAATTATTAAACACAAAACAAATAATAATAATTAGTATTATTGATTAATGACTAATTATTTATTAAACAAAGATTAGGAAACTAATTACTAGACAAAACATGGAATCAAGAGAAGGTTCCGGAAACCCCATGGGGGTGCCAAAACCGATCGGCCCAAGGGGGTTACCCACCTCCATTGTGCCTTGAGCTCCAAGTTTTGAATAGTATATAAGCAAACCCAAGATGTAGGTTTTTCACATAACTTGTACACACACATCTTGGTGTTTTCTTTTCCTTTTCTTTCTTGGTCGATCCACAAACCGAACACCCCTAAGGGTTTCAATTTTCATAAGATCAAAATAAGGTTTTGTGTTTTATTACTTGCAAATACTTTTCTTGAATTAGTACGTGTGTACAAGAACGTGAATCAAACACACTATTGTTTGATTCTTGGATTGAATTACAAAAAGGTAAGGGGTAATTCATATAATCCTTATAAACCCTAATTAGGGTTCTTGGTTCCGGAAGATTGCATTGATTCTTGTTCGGGCTAGAATCACAAAGGTACGTTTACGATTTAAATAATTGATTAATTAATTACATGTTATTCGATCTATTATAATTGCTTCCGCTTATGCTCACTTTGATGTTCATGGTTTATTAATATGAATGTCATGATTTAATAATTCCAACAGTTTCTTGGCGAAAACATTGATTGATCAGAAAGATGACTAGATTGAAAATTTCTTCCAAGTGAAAGCAATGTCGGCAAGTTCGGTTGCTGCCAACTCGACAGTCTATTACCTAATGGCGCCAGAGGTGGTTTAAGAGATGAAGGTGAGCCCACATATCGAAGTTCATTTGTATTATATGTTATTACCCTTCTCTTATCTCCTCTCATATGTGAGCCTTGGAAACAAAATAGATTCACACAACAAAAACAAACGACTGTTCCACTTTCATATTCAAAGGCACGATAAAGAAAGAAAGAAAGAAAGAAAGGGTTTTACCCCATTGTAGCTACTACTGGACGAACACAAGAGAAAGGTTCCAGTTATGACTTTGTTTCGATTCATGCGCAGGTTGGAGGATGGTAGAACCCAAGTTTGGGTTCGCGTTTTTGGTTTCGATCATGTTACGGTTTGCTTGTTGGTAGAGTTTGGTTCGCATGGTTGGCTTCGTTACTTTTTCTTTCTGTTTTCAGCTGGCCCTAAGGTTCGGTGAAGCGGGAATGACCGTTCTCCTTTCATTTGATCTCGGTTCGTTTTGACTTGGCTAAGGTACAGATATTCCGTACTCTTCGGCAAGAGTACAACTTCTTTCTCTCTCATGACTTATTGTCTCTCTCCCTTATATTATTTGGACCTTTGATATTGACCCTTTGATATTGATCCTTTGATTGACCCTTTGATATTGACCCTAGATGTTGACCTTTGATATTGAACATTTGACAAATTGACCCTTGATTATAATTTGGCACTATTACTTTGATATTGAACCTTGACTACATGACCCTTCAGTATTTACCCAGGTATTACTTGTTGTGGAGTAGCCACAACCATAGCATTGATGTACCAATGTTATGTACTCTAGTGTGGTTGGAGAGATGTACCACACTGTCCCTGATATTGTTATCGACTACTGCTATGATTGTTATTGGCCTGCAGGGGCGTATGGATGCATCCTAGATTTGATTGATTGATTGATTGTGACTACTATATTGACTACATTGATTATTGCTACATTGTTTGGTGACTGGGTGTGCGTGCATTGCAACCCCTCTCATATTGGGAGTTGATCACTCCTTATTGGGATACTATTGGATTGTATTGTTTATTGATTGGGCCTGGGGTAAAATACTGAAATTCCATATACATTACATCTTACACTTAACCTCGATATCATTTGATTACCCATTTGACACCATATGTAATCCATCTTCGTATTCCTTGCTTATCATATCTCTTTTGTATTGCTTTGTTATTGTTTGATATCTGTTCACTGAGCTTTGTAAGCTCAGCCGCATTTCTTTTTCTGCGGCAGGTTTAGTAGGAAGCTGGGTATTGGATTGAAGAGTTTGTTTGCTTTTGGGCTTAGAAGACTTCACCATGTTAGATACTTGTTGGACTTAGAGATGTTTAGAAGCTGTTATGTTTGGGCTTAGTATCTTATGTTTTGGGCTTAGTATGTTGTTGCCCATTTTTGTATCTTGTACCTTGTTTGGTTTTTCCTTTATAACCTTTGTAGACTTTGTATTGGTAATGTATCTCCGTTTCACTTGTGTTCTGATTTGACTCCATAATGTTACGCTTTAGCCCTTTTCGGGTTGGGGTGTTACAATTATGGTATCAGAGACAGGTTTGGATTGGCGGATGCACATCCGTAGAGCTTAGGCTATGACCTGTGAGTTTTGGACCATTAAGCTTCCACTGTAGGAACATAGGAAACCTTTTTGAGAACTTGCTTTAGGAACCCCCTATATGAACTTAAGTTTTGACTGGTAAGGAATGGGTAGACTTCAAGAGATTTCGTATGTATCTTTGCTTCCGCATTACTTTGATTCGTGCCTTACGTTTAGCTATGCCTTTTCGGAATTATCCTTGTCGGAGTTAGAAATCTTTGCACCACCTAAGTTTACCACTAGTAAGTTTGAAGGCATATAAGATTGCATGGGAATGCAAAATACTATTTTGATTTTTATCTTTGATCTCTGACCTTATTGTTAATCCTTTTGATATCTCTTCGGACATTCTGAGAATCTCCATGACGATGAGGTATGTGATGCGCGCTATGATGGTCTCTAACTATTGGAACTCATATGTAAGTTTTTTTTTTTTGATGTTATTTGATTTTGTTTTATCCATCTTTGAGAAGCCTGGTGCTGTTTAACCACGAGTATGAGAATGTTTCTTTCCCTTTTGAAACGATAAAATCTGCTATGTTAATCTTCCTTTCATTGGAAAGTCAACTTCAATTTGATTCTGATATATGGTTGGTTGCTTAAGCATTCGAGATGCTGACGATTGTTCTGCTATGTCTCACTTTCGATATTTTGAACTCTTTGAAAATACTTACCTTGATTCCCGATCATTAAACTTTTGCTATCATTCTTGCTCTGGAGACTCGTACGTTACTTTCGCGATTATGAAGTCTTCTTGCACCTATTTTGTCCACCAAGGAATGAACATTATCGTGTGAATTATTTTGGCACCCTGAAATTTCGGATATGATTCTTGTTGAACTACGAAGTTTCCCACCGGAGGATGGAGCTGGATAGAACCTGAAGAGATAGACAACAGTAAGTACCCTGGAGAGTAGATGACATTCCTCGCAAGGCGGAAGAGTGGACGAGCAGAATGCAGGAACCTGGTCAAGACGGAGAACCTGGAGCTGATGAAGAACATACAGTCTCACTTTCGTATTCATCTTGGTTGTACTAAAATGAATTACAATTGGAAGCAGACTGGATGGTGAGGAGATTGAAGATCGTACTAGAGATTCACATTACGTCCCAAGAAGAGACTGCAGAAGGCTTGAGGAACCAATTCAAGTTAATGATTCCGTTTCACTCTCAGATTGGAAGATGGGCGAAGACTGACTACGCGGACATAAGAAGATTCTGAAGAGACAAAAATTCTTGAAATGAACCTTGTGATGGAGGAATTGATGCCTTAGCGACATGTTTCTTTCTGATGATGATTGTTTGATTTTGTTACATCTTTCTGAGCTTCATTTGTTTTGTTCGACATTGTTTTGTTATTGATCTTTGAATAAGTCTAACCCAGGGGATAGTTGGACTGTTAGGTGGATTCATAGCTTTGTTTCACTGATTGAGATAAAGTATGATCATCATGAGGGCATATTTATATGATGCTAGTATTATGACGCCTGGCCAACGTGATAATACTTACATCAACGTGCACTTGTTGTGTTCATAGGATATCTTGAGAAGTGCCTTAGAGGAGCCTTAGATCTCTATCTTTGTTTGCGACTATCTGCGAATAGTGAGACTTTAGGATTCTCTCGATCTGTACGTTTGATCAGCCTTATCGTCATACGTTTTGATATGTTTGGTATTCGACACGCGTTTGTTGACCTCTGTGCTTCTGATAAGAATCTTAGGATCTGTTTTAGAGCTTTCTACCGTTTAATGTTATCAAACAATCTGATTCTGTCAGTATGGATTTGATCTATTACTATGAAGGAGTACACCTATGTTATTCTATATGTACGTTTCACATTCGTTGAATTTGTTTCATTATGATCTGCTATGAGTTAAGATATGAGATTTTGGATTTTGAGGGACAATATCTGTTTGTTTATGAGGATACCTTTGAAATGTGTTATTGAAGACAAGACTATTTGAGAACCTGAAGAGTTAAACGTATGTATCACCCTCATGTTTCTGCAATTCGATACGTCCCCATCTGATTTGTCTATTTTTTTACTCCGCGGACGAATATCCATCAAATCCTGTGTTTTCCTCATATCTCTTATGAGGGGATACGATTATCATCTGTGACGTTTGGCATATTATTCTTTTGTTTGGAATTGTGTATGGTATGTCTCTTCTGAGGAAGCCGAATTGAAACTATTTTTTGATCAACAAGATAGACTCATGAGAAACCAAGTTTCATTTTCTTTGCATAATTTGATACATCTCCGTTCCATTGCACTTCAATTTCGCGGACGAAATTTTATTTTTAGAGGGGAAGAGTTGTAAAACCCACATTTTCATGACATGATTAAATTACTAAAATACCCCTCTAATTTCGAACTTATGAAAAGACGAATAAGAATGCAAGACATTACAATATATACTAACCTAAGTATTTAAAACCGCAATATTTGAACAATACACAATTATACCGTTAATAAAACTTATGATAAAATAAAATGTACGTATTTAAGTATCAAAAATAATATCACACGTCTAAGGTTGCATGGTCCAATTCATGAATCTTGTGCACCCTCACTTTGAAATCGATTTATGGAAACTTGGAATTGATAACCACCACCTCATAAAATTCGGATCAATCACCTCAATCTTCCCCATAATATTCGTCTTATCACTCCATAAATCACTAACTAATCACCCTAATCACCTTAATATACGATTCAATCAATCACCAAAAATTTGTGATACTTGCCTAGTTAAGAGCCCTCCCTATCTCATTTGTATTATATGGTATTACCTCTTCTGTTATTTCCTCTCATACGTGAGCCTAGGAAACAAAATAGACTCACACAAAAACAAACAACGACTGTTCCATTTTCATATTCAAAGGCACGACAAAGAAAGAAAGAAAGAAAGGGTTTTACCCCATTGTAGCTACTACTGGATGAACACAAGAGAAAGGTTCCAGTTCCAACCTCGCTTCGATTCATGTGCAGGTTGGAGAATGGTAGAACCCAAGTTTGGGTTCGCGTTTTTGGTTTCGATCATGTTACGGTTTGCTTGTTGGCAGAGTTTGGTTCGCATGGTTGGCTTCATTGCTTTTTCTTTCTGTTTTCAGCTGGCTCTAAGGTTCGGTGAAGCGGGAATGACCGTTCTCCTTTCGTTTGATATCGATTCGTTTTGACTTAGCTAAGGTACAGATATTCCGTACTCTTCGGCAAGAGTACAACTTCTTTCTCTCTCATGACTTATTCTCTCTCTCCTTTATATTATTTGGACCTTTGACATTGACCCTTTGATCTTGACCCTTTGATATTGATCCTTTGATTGATCCTTGATGTTGACCTTTGATATTGAACATTTGACAAATTGAACCTTGATTATGATTTGGTACTATTACTTTGATATTGAACCTTGACTACATGACCCTTCAGTATTTACCTAGGTATTACTTGTTGTGGAGTAGCCACAACCATAGCATTGATGCACCAATGTTATGTACTCTAGTGTGGTTGGAGAGGTGTACCACACCGTCCCTGATATTGTTATCAAATACTGCTATGTTTGTTATTGGCCTGCAGGGGGCGTATGGATGCATCCTAGATTTGATTGATTGATTGATTGATTGATTGATTGTGACTACTATATTGACTACATTGATTATTGCTACATTGTTTGGTGACCGGGTGTGCATGCATTGCAACCCCTCATATATTGGGAGTTGATCACTCTATATTGGGCTACTATTGGATTGTATTGTTTATTGATTGGGCCTGGGGTAAAATACTGAAATTCCATATACATTACATCTTACACTTAACCTCGATATCCTTTGATTACCCATTTGACACCATATGTAATCCATCTTCGTATTCCTTACTTATCAGATCTCTTTTATGTTGCTTTGTTATTGTTTGATATCTATTCACTGAGCTTTGTAAGCTCAGCTGCATTTCTTTTCCTGCGGCAGGTTTAGTAGGAAGCTGGGTATTGGATTGAAGAGTTTGTTTGCTTTTGGGCTTAGAAGACTTCACCTTGTTAGATACTTGTTGGACTTAGAGATGTTTAGAAGCTGTTATGTTTGGGCTTAGTATCTTATGTTTTGGGCTTAGTATGTTGTTGCCCCTTTTTGTTTCTAGTACCTTGTTTGGTTTTTCCTTTGTAACCTTTGTAGACTTTGTATTGGTAATGTATCTCCGTTTCACTTGTGTTCTGATTTGACTCCATAATGTTACGCTTTAGCCCTTTTCTGGTTGGGGTGTTACAATGTCCGTAATCTAGATTGCAAAAGATTATCATAGTTAGTTGTTGACATTGTCATCTGACCGAGCTTCTATATCTGTGAGCAACTGAGTGCATTGTACTCGTAGTACATTCATAAAATTAAACATTTCGCAGTTAGAGCTATAAGATTGCCACAAATAACATAAGGTGGCCGTTTGGATGAAAATTAGCTAAAATAAAAACGGGTCAAAAGTGACCAATATGGTTAAACACTAATTACTCTTAAAATTCAAGAAAAGAAGACAAAAGTTGTTTAAGTCACCTTAACCTGGCATGTTTTGACCCATACCAAAAGTTGACCTTCGAACTGTTACACAACCTCCTCGATGTATACAAAAACTCAAAATCTGGAAGACACATACGCATGCCTGAATTCCTGCAAGTGCATCATCTGCTGCAGCCCTAGACTTGGCTAATACTAGTTTTCCAATGTCTTCTACCTGAGTTAGGTCTAATCGGCTATTGAGGAAAGCACAAAGGGTGAATTCGCCTATTACATAAGACCATTAAGTTCCTTCATTTTTAGATATAATAGATTATGATTTTAAAAATATTTACTGCAATGATATTTGATATGTTAATTGTTTATAACATACTTAAAAACAATGGAAACAAAAGTGTTAGCTGGTTAACACTACCTGGACCATTTTGACCTCATTAAATTGAGAAGATGACCTGCTTTTACCATACCACGGTTTTACACATTGCCTGAACTGCCTAATGGCTCTTGCCACCACTGTTAGATACCTTATCTAAAACAAATCTTATAAGATGAGTAATAAAGATGGATAATAACCAATAGTTTTTGTGATCAACCATGACCAAACAAATTCAGCCTGACTTTGGCAATGTTATGATTCAAGTATCTGCAGATTGTTGATAACATACTTAAAAACAATGGAAACAAAAGTGTTGGCTGGTTTACACTACCAGTACCATTTTGACCTCATTAAATAGGGAAGATGACCTGCTTTTACCATACCATGGTTTTACACGTTGCCTGAATTGCCTAATGGCGCTTGCCGTCACTATAGATCGAATAGGAAATCAACATACGGTATATCGAATATATATCAATTATCTATCAGAACAAACATTGATAAGATGTATCATACTTGAAAACGATTAATGAGAACTATACAATTGTGAGTGAGTATAATGAATAACTGAATACAGGCATAAAAACAGGAAGATGAGATAACAAACATCTGTTACAAAAATCATGGTCCCTTATCAGTTATCACCAAATAAAACTTTATAAAATCTTTTTCTTTCCTCAGGATCAAATATGCTACCAAAATCATCTGCTCGAGCTTCTTCATCATCAGAGACTTCATGGATCGGGTCCTTTATCGCTTCTTTCATTGCAATCATGCCTTTCTTGCTCCTCTTCTCTAAATTTAACATATGATGCCTCCTATTATACTCATGAAGCCCCTCCTGCATCAATTCCTCAAATTTATCTTTCACAACAACTAGTGGATCTTTATCAACCAGTTGCGACCCTTTATGCCCTTCTCTAAGGAGAACAATATAAATTTGATATTTATTTGTAACATAGAATATTCCCGGATGCTTTAATAGCAAAACATTTTAACTTATCGGGTAAACCAAACTCTCTCATGAAATGATCAAGCTTCATAATTGATGCTTTCTTCCATAAGGTAAGCGAAAGAAACTCATGTAACAAACCGATGGTTCTCTTCTCGAATTCCTGTAGCCCATCTACTAAACGACCAGGATTTGTATAAGGTGAAATGTAAGGAAACGAATCAAATTCACGTAATTTTTCCCATGATTTTACCCAAGTTGAGGGTAACGAACATGGGAACGATAGATTGGAACCCTTCTTTTGAGCTACTTTCTCAATGGCGGAAACTGCCAAGTCTTGGTCCCACTATAATTAATCACTCAAAACATATCAAGATACTTAGGTATGATTCTTATCAAATAATCATCAGGTAATCCTAAACTTCTACCAACTTCATTCAGTTTGGACACATTTAGTCTATGATTCTCAAACAGCATTAACAGCTTTGCTAATCTCTCAACAGCTATGGTTCTTGCATATCTTTCACATTTTCTTCTTCTTCTACCAAAAACATCATCTTTTTAGTTATAACCGGCAATGGTATTCATCCTTTTCAAGATACGTTTCAAAGAAACACGGGTATTTCTTAAGCCAATTTAAAGCTTTCCCTTGAAGATCAAGAACTCTGAACTTTTTCTGGAGGAAATTAACATGCGCCACCTGATCAGGACACCGCAAAATTATGTTTTAATTTGGTTATTTACAACCCATCGGCGGTTCCTAGTTAAGGTTGCTTCAAGATCAGGGTCTTTTTTAATTGACTAAAGTAGATACATAATTAACAATTATCAAAAGTATAAGGTTGCAGCTCATCTATAATATGGTTTATTGCAAATAAAACGACTGAATTTGGTATAATACGCTCATTTTGAAGTAGTTTGTTTTCAAAGTTTGTTTTTAGAGGGTGTTCAAGTTTGGTAAAGGTTACTTTTTGGACCTTTTTATTTGTTGGGAGTGCTATAAGTTGTGTTTTAAAAGACAACTAATTTGCTCATCTTGGTTTTAAGTTGCAGATAACTACTCTCTCCGTCCAAAAGTATTATCCCCAAACGTAATGTGCCATGGTGATGCAAGGTCTGTGGGTGTAATTAAAAAAGCTTTGGAAGAATTCAGTAGCTGCTCAGGTCTTATTCCTAACCAATCTAAAAGTACTACTTACTTTGGAAGCTTAACTGATGATGATAAAATGCTATAAATCAGGTTTTGCCATTTGTAATTGGTAAACTGCCAGTTAGATATCTTGGAGTACCATTAATTGCTAAAAGAATAGGTGTTAAGGATTGTAATTGCTTGCTAGAAAGAATTAAAGGTAGAACTAATAATTGGAAGAATAGAAGTTTATCCTATACTGGTAGGCTCCAATTAATTGCAATTGTCTTGGAATACATCCATGTGTATTGGGCATCTGTGTTCTTACTCCCAGGCTCCCAGCTACTATAATCAATGAAATCAATAAGTTGCTAAAGAGGTTTCTATGGAATCAAGGTGAGTCTGCTAAAGGTAAGGCAAAGGTAGCATGGTCTAGTATTTGCAGACCAAAAGAACAAGGTGGGTTAGGATTAAAAGATTTACAAAAATGGAATGAAGCAATTCTGGCAAAACAAATATGGAATATAGTAGTGAAAGAAGACACTTTATGGATTAAATGGATTCATGTTGTTAAACTAAAAAAGATGAGTATTTGGGAAGTAGATATTGATAATGGTGATAGTTAGGGATGGAAGAATTTGCTTAAGATTAGAAACAAAATAAGGGAGAAGATTAAGTATAATATTGCTAATGGGGAGAATATTGCTATGTGGCATGATAACTGGAGTTCCATGGGTCCCCTGATGCAGTATATTACTCATAGAGGCATCTATGATGCTAGATTATCTATGAACCTCACAGTTGGAGAAATGATTGATAATGGGAAATGGAAGTGGCCTCTTGAGTGGTATTAGAAATTTCCTCTCATCACTAGTATTGAAGACCCCATTGTGAACAGTAATATAAATGATTCTGTGGTATGGCTAACAAAGAGTGGAATGGAAGTTGACTTCTCAGTTAAAATTGCTACAACTAATTTATGCAGAAATATACCAAAATTTTATTGGTGGAAGCTTGTCTAGTTCTCACAATGCATACCCAAGCACTCTTTTATCTTGTGGTTAGCCATTCAAGATAGGATAAGTAATCAGGACAAGTTGATTAAATGGGGTATACACAATGTAAATAGATGCCCCTTGTGCCTTAATGATAATGAAGATCTTCAACACCTCTTCTTCAAGTGTTCATTTTCTAAGGATGTGTGGGAGAAAATTAAAGAAATTGCTGTCATTGAATGCGTTAAAGGAAATTGGGATGAATTAATTAGATGTTTAGCTGATGATTGTGTCCAAAAGAATATTGCTTAGGTTATTAGAAGACTTGTATTGGCAGCTTGTGTTTACTCCATCTGGCAAGAGAGGAATGGAAGAATATTCAAAGGAGTTCAAAGGACCAGTCAAGAAGTTTTGAACATCATTATTGATACCATCAAACATAAGATTCTTGGAATTACTGTGAAAGATAGCATTAATGCCAGGAAAGTTGAAGCTGAGTGGAATGTTAATTGTAAGAAAATGAACAAAAATTGATGATGGAATGTTTCAAGAGAAGTATACAGAATGGTATTGAAATATTGGGTTTTAACTGCAGATGGCTTATACATTGTTCTGAAGCTCTTTTCAGAAGGCTCTATTCTTAATGGATTGAGAGGATGGTGCTATATCTTGTTGGGAATTATAGTTCTTCTGGGAAGAGTAGTAAGTTCAAAATGAAGTTTCATGCTTGTTTTTAGTATCTTGATGTGTTACTAATAATGACACCAAGTTACTTAGTGATTAAAGGGGTATTTGGTTCTTCTAATGGAATTGTTACTCCTTCAAGAATGTGTAGGGTGATTTTAATGATAAACCTGCAAATGGAAAAATATGATGGATTTTATCCAATATTTCCCATGTCTATCACTGGGAATTGAGGAAATGTTTATACTTACTTCAACTGATGGCCTTGTATCTTGGATTGTTATTAGCTTTTAAAGCTTTTAAATGATCCATAAAGTATGTATCCAATTGAGAAGGGTAAGTAAGTATGGTGGGCAGTGTATGAAGCTTGGAATAATGAGGAGTGTAAGATGATCCTATTTGGTCCAAGCTATACATTGTCAAAGGAGGAAATGGTTGGTACTCAATGTAGGGTGTGTGTTCCCAGTTTGTGTGAAGCCATTGTAGTAAATAGAAATGTAGCACTTCTTGTATAGCCCCTACTGTGGAGAGGTTATGGGTGCGTAGTGAAGCCATTAACCTTTCACTCTTATGCTTACTGTGGGAGCTGGCTGAGTGAGCATGAGAGGAGGGTAAGATGGAAATGTAGCTAGATGGTTATGGTGCACTTAAAGGTGAATTTGATGAAGTCTGTTATGACTGCTTGATGTAAGGATGTATGTGCTCTGTTTCTGAGAAGAGTTCTCTATCTGATATATGAGTTAGAATTGTCAGATATTGATTAGAACATAGTTAGCTGTATTTTTGTTTCAATCATGTTTAGTATAAGAATTGGGGACTGTCCAATTCTTTATAGTTCTTATCACTGATAAGTTTGTACAGACTATTTGGAAAAGTTAATATAATTCACCATTTTGCGCGCAAAAAAAAAAAAAAAAAAAAAAAAAAAAAAAAAAAAAAAAAAAAGTCGGACACTACATTTTCTAAACAATCAAATATTATCCTCAAACACTAAACTCGATCTCTTTTTGATTAGTTGCAACAAAGAGACTATTATTTTAGGATATCCCAAATTGAAAATAGAGATTATAATTTTACCCAGGGCGGAATAGAAGCCTATAGCCTTTTGTTAAAAATGTGTTATGCGTTAATATTTGAAGGTTTTTTTATAGCTTAGTGTATTAGAGATGCTTTATACAGAGTAGTAGTTTGTGACAAACATAATTATCACTATTTAGTACTCTATTTTTTAGCAGAACAATAAAGATGTTAGAAGTAGGAGGTTACATATGTAATATAAAACAAGCAATTTGTATAAAACAAAAGGCTCCATAAAGTAACACTAGAACGGTACCTGCGCAATGCGGCGGCGGGCATTGCGTGGGTACCGGGTGATTATATTTTGCGTTATTTGATTACACGTTTAGTTGACTTCACGCTTTATAAGTAGAGATATTAGAGCTGGTTAAGCCAAATAATTATAGTTTGAACAACTAACCGCTTCCTAACAAACTTCCTAATCAACTTGCTTACTAACAAATTAATTTTGAAATTTTTCTAAAATAAGCAAGAAAAAAGTCTGAATTTTAAGCTTTCTAATTATAGAATAGTCCAAATGCATTATATATAAGTATAGATTAGCAAAATTTGAATACCCATTTTTTCCATTTTTTCTTAACAGCTTTTCTTAGTATTTAAATTCTTGTTACCTCTATAAACCCCCCAAACCCCTTCAATCCTTCATCATAAACTAAACCAACTGTTCGTATCATATTCCATATTTTCTAAAATTCTGGTTAGTTTATACTTCAACCTTTAGATTACATTAACTTTTTTAATATACCCATTAATTTGAAATCTGTTTTAGTACTATTAGTGTATGCATGCATGCATGCATGCTTGTGTCTTGTTACTTGTTAGTTGTTACCCAAGAAATGGTATTGATAAATGATGAAACTTGTAATAGCAAAATTGTACAATCTTTCAAGCGTTTAGCACAGCAGTTTTCTTCATTTTTCAAGATTATGATGTTTTTTTTATTGATCTTTAATTTGAAGAAGATTGTTAAAATTCAAAAGTTATGGAATTTAAAGAACTTAAATTTTTTTATTATTGTAGAAATTGAGATACCCATGTTTGAAATATTGCTGCATAATCAATATCTTTATGGATGTTATAACTAATAAGGATTGATTTTTAACCAATTTTCTTTGAATTTGACTTTTCTTTAAAACATATGTTATTTGACATCATCTTGCTATACAGTTGTTTTGGAGATTGATATCTTGCTGGATTTGTATTGAGTTTCATGCTTATGAATCGTCTTAGAAGTGAATTGTTTGATGACTTGATCTTGATTCATTATTTGTGTTATATGTGACTTTAGCAGATAAGATGAATCGGCTGAGTGTTGAAACTTGTAAAACTTCTAATACGTTACTTGAACTTGCTGCTAAGAATGATATTGACGGTTTTAAGAAACTACTTAACCGTGCCTCGATTAGTGTGGACCAAGTGGGACTTTGGTACGTGTGTCAAAAGGGGTCGAAACAAGTTGTTCGTGTCAAAAGAACCCCATTGATGGTGGCTTCAATGTATGGTAGTCTTGATGTTTTGAGAAAGATTCTTTCTTTATCCAGATGTGATGTAAATCGCTCGACTGGTGATGAAAAAACCACTGCCCTCCACTGTGCTGCGTCTTGTGGATAATTAAATGCTGTTGAGGCTGTGAAATTGCTGTTAGCAAAAGGGGCTGACCGGAGTTTGATGGATGCTAACTGTTTACGACCCGTGGATATGATTGTAGATTCTCCAGAGTATCCAGCTTTGAAGCATGCCCTCCATGAAATTCTTGGACTGAAAGATGGCGTTTTGCCTATGAAGCTGAACTTTGAAAGCAAAAGAGAGTACCATGTTGATCCGTCTTTACCCAAAATAAAAAACTGTACTTACTTAGACGAATTTATGATGTACTCGTTTAAAGTAATACGATGTTCTCTTGCTCATTCTCATAATTGGGAAGAGTGTCCGTGTTTTCATTCTGGTGAAAGCGCACGTAGACGGGACCCACGCAAATATCCCTATAGCTGTGTCCCATGTCCTGAATATAGAAAGGGAACTTGTAGCAGTGGGGATTTGTGTGAATATGCTCATGGGACGTCTGAGTGTTGGAGGCATCCGGATAAATATAGAACTCAGTTTTGTGACTATGGGACTGGTTGCAAGAGATATGCATGTTTCTTTGCACATAATGAAGAACAACTTCGAAAGTCACCATCGCCATCAGGCAATGAGACGTTGAATTGGCAGGTTTCACCTGGAAGCAATTTTCAAGCCAGGCTATTTCCTAATCAATCAATGTTTTCGCCTAGAAACAATTTTTCGGTGTTCAACGAATTTCAGTCAATGTCACCTCAAAGCGTTGAAGCAATTTCGCCTATGAGGGCTAGAGGATTAAATTTGGCTCCTGATTATCAACATGGACAGCCACATGTAAGAAGTTTAAGCTTACAGGAACTTGGGTCAACCTCAGTTGACCCATGGTCACGATGGGGTTCATCTAGCAGGGAACCAGATTTGGTGGTTAACAAGAAGGAACCGGATTTGTCATGGATTCAGTCTAGTAGTTTATCAGATCAATCATCTTCTAGAAACAATTGGTCAATTTTAGGAGTGCACACCCTTTGAAGTTTGAAATGCTTTTAAAATTTCGATGCATGCCCACGAATTTAAAAAGAAGAAAGAAAGATGAATGCGAAAAAGAAAACACAGTGGTACTTGTACAGCTGAATATTGTCGGCTATGAATTGAAGAAGATGAAGGTCAAAAGGTTAATAGGGTTAATGTATTGTATTTACTTGGCCCATTTGTAATGTAAATTGGTTTTGGAGCCTACCAATCCTCCTCAAGCCCAACACACTTAAAACTATACAACTTTAAGTCTTTACTTCCTTCTATGACTTCTAACAACTTTACTTTACAGTTTACACATTATTTTTTATCATTTTACTAGTTATGTAAAAGGATTAATACTACATTTGTAATAGACCTTATATTTTTTACTTCGTGTTGTTAGTATTTATTCTGTCTTTCATGTCGTACATGTGGAAATTAATCTATTATTTGCCCTTCTATATTCTAAGGTTTGTATCTATATAAGATTACTGAATGTGCAATTGGGAATATGTTGTTATTTTGTACCAACTTTATGAAGTAGGGTACTTATTGTCGATGATTATTATTTTTATATGAGTTGGTCACACTAATTAGACCCCAAGAACGAAACCTCATGATTATTACAAACTATTACATATTTACACGAGCTATATTTTTTTATCTTCGTAAAACCCGGCCCGAAAAACCCGACCCGAAAACTCGACTCAAAAATTCGATTTTATAAAAATCAAGATAAATGCTTTACTAAGGAAGTGCATACCCTAATATGAAATCCTAGATCCGTCACTGACTACTCCCCCTTCCAAAAGTATTGTCCCCAAACATAAACACATAGATTAAGCAAAGTCGGATACTATATTTTTTAACCAATCAAATATTATCTTCAAACACTAAACTCTCTTTTGATTAGTTGCAAAAGAAACTACTCCCTCTGTCCCATTTTCTAAGTCCATTTTGTTAATTTGGTTTGTCCTAAATTATATGTCCATTTTTAATTTCAACCAATGAGAATGCTTGTAAGTGAGTGATAATAAATTTTTATTGGTTAATATTGTAAGGGCCCTACTTTTCTTAAACTTTGTGAAATGTGAAAGTGGACTTATAATTTGGGACGATGGGAATATTATTCTGGGACATCCCAAAATGAAAATAGGGACTATAATTTTAGCTAGGGCGGAATAAAAGCCTATAGCATTTTATATAAAACCAAAAAATTAGCAAGATGTTAGAAGTAGGAAGTTAGATATCTAATACTATAAAACATGCCATTTATATAAAACTAAACGTTCCAAGAAGTTACAGTAGCAAAATTTGAATACCCATTTTTTCCATTTTTTCATTTGGAATATATTAGCTACAATTTTTTGTAACCAATTCCCTACAATTTTATGTTATAATTTGTGGGTACTTGAATTTTCTGGTGGGTCCCTGAAACATTTTAGTGGGTCCTAAATCATTTTTTATATCATTTTGATGAGGATTGTAGCCATCTTGGCTACAATAATTGTAGCCAAGATATCCCCTTTTTCATAACAGCTTTCTTATATTTAAATTCTTGTTACCTCTATAAACCCCCCAAACACCTTCATCATAAACTAAACCAACTTTTCGTATCATATTCCATATTTTCTAAAATTCTGGTAAGTTTATACTTAAACCTTTTGATCATTATCTTTTTTTAATATACCCATTAATTTGAAATCTGTTTTAGTACTATTTGTGTATGCATGCATGCATGCTTGTGTCTTGTTACTTGTTACTTGTTACCCAAGAAATGGTATTGATAAATGATGAAACTTGTAATATATATATAGCAAAATTGTACAATCTTTCAAGCGTTTAGTACAGCAGTTTTCTTCATTTTTCAAGATTATGATGTTTTTTTATTGATCTTTAATTTGAAGACGATTGTTAAAATTCAAAAGTTATGGAATTTAAAGAACTTAAAATTTTGTTATTATTGTAGAAATTGAGATACCCATGTTTGAAATATTGCTGCATAATCAATATCTTTATGGATGTTATAACTTATAAGGATTGATTTTTAACCAATTTTCTTTGAATTTGACTTTTCTTTAAAACATATGTTATTTGACATCATCTTGCTATACAGTTGTTTTGGAGATTGATATCTTGCTGGATTTGTATTAAGTTTCATGCTTATGAATCGTCTTAGAAGCGAATAGTTTGCTGACTTGATCTTGATTCGTTATTTGTGTTCTATGTGATCTTTAGCAGATAAGATGAATCGGCTGAGCGTTGAAACTTGTAAAACTTCTGATACGTTACTTGAACTTGCTGCTAAGAATGATATTGACGGTTTTAAGAAACTACTTAACCGTGCCTCGATTAGTGTGGACCAAGTGGGACTTTGGTACGTGTGTCAAAAGGGGTCGAAACAAGTTGTTCGTGTCAAAAGAACCCCATTGATGGTGGCTTCAATGTATGGTAGTCTTGATGTTTTGAGAAAGATTCTTTCTTTATCCAGATGTGATGTAAATCGCTCGACTGGTGATGAAAAAACCACTGCCCTCCACTGTGCTGCGTCTTGTGGATCATTAAATGCAGTTGAGGCTGTGAAATTGCTGTTAGCAAAAGGGGCTGACCGGAGTTTGATGGATGCTAACTGTTTACGACCCGTGGATATGATTGTAGATTCTCCAGAGTATCCAGCTTTGAAGCATGCCCTCCATGAAATTCTTGGAATGAAAGATGGCGTTTTGCCTATGAAGCTGAACTTTGAAAGCAAAAGAGAGTACCATGTTGATCCGTCTTTACCCAAAATAAAAAACTGTACTTACTTAGACGAATTTATGATGTACTCGTTTAAAGTAATACGATGTTCTCTTGCTCATTCTCATAATTGGGAAGAGTGTCCGTTTTTTCATTCTGGTGAAAGCGCACGTAGACGGGACCCACGCAAATATCCCTATAGCTGTGTCCCATGTCCTGAATATAGAAAGGGAACTTGTAGCAGTGCGGATTTGTGTGAATATGCTCATGGGACGTCTGAGTGTTGGAGGCATCCGGATAAATATAGAACTCAGTTTTGTGACTATGGGACTGGTTGCAAGAGATATGCATGTTTCTTTGCACATAATGAAGAACAACTTCGAAAGTCACCATCGCCATCAGGCAATGCGATGTTGAATTGGCAGGTTTCACCTGGAAGCAATTTTCAAGCCAGGCTATTTCCTAATCAATTAATGTTTTCGCCTAGAAACAATTTGTCGGTGTTCAACCAATTTCAGTCAATGTCACCTCAAAGCGTTGAAGCAATTTCGCCTATGAGGGCTAGAGGGTTAAATTTGGCTCCTGACTATCAACATGGACAACCACATGTAAGAAGTTTAAGCTTACAGGAACTTGGGTCAACCTCAGTTGACACATGGTCACGATGGGGTTCATCTAGCAGGGAACCAGATTTGGTGGTTAACAAGAAGGAACCAGATTTGTCATGGATTCAGTCTAGTAGTTTATCAGATCAATCATCTTCTAGAAACAATTGGTCAATTTTAAACCAGTTGTTACAGCAACAACAGAATATTTTATCTCCTTTTAACGTGAATTTCTCACCCAAAAACGCACCTTTTGGAATTCAAACAATGTCTTCTAGAAGCGTTGAAGCCATTTCACCTATGAGTGGCACCAGATTTCTAAAAAAGGACCACGAGAATCAACATCCACAAGAACTAAGGAGATTAAGCTCAAGTGCGTTCGGGTCAAACTCAGTTGACCCGTGGTCAGAACGGGGTTCGTCAAGCGGGAGACCAGACTGGGAGGTTAACAACGCAGAACCAAATTTTCCATGGGTTCAGTCATTTGTGAATGAAACACCTCATGAAGTGAAGGAGGGTGCGGTGTATGATGGTGATGGGCCGAATTTGAAGAATGAGCCTGAGCAGTTGGATGAAGCTGCATTTTTGGCAAGTATTGAGCAAATGCAGCTTGAGGATGAACCAAATAGTATAGGAAGGCAGTATAGAAGTCACATGGCAAGACAGATGGAAATGGAAAAGAAATCAAATGACTGATTGATGTTTTTTTTAGATTAGGACAGGCAGAAATTGTAAACCATCTGCAGGTTACTCGAGTTTAGTAAATTTTCTCAAAAGTACTGTACAGAAATGTCGTTACTGATATACTTGTGACACATTGGTTGAAATTGAATTGTGAGTTTCTTAAATTTGACTAATTGTGGTTTACTAGAACTACAGTACTTTGTGTGAAGGTAGTGAGGTGCGACGGAGCTGATGACAGGGTGTCGTTGCTATATGTGTTTAGTAACTCATACTGAAAGTGTATTAATTAGTAATGCATAAGTTTTCTTTGTTGCGGATTTCTGGCCGGATTCCATTAAGCCTGGGCATCATTATCAATGTGAACCTGAGTTCTCAAGTTCTTTGCTTTTTGAGTGTGTTTATTGCTTGGAAAAGAAAAAGATTACAAGTAGTTGTTCATCCAACGAGGTTTGAACCCTTGTCTACTCCGAGATTTTGGGAGTACCTTACCACTAGGCCACATTGGAGTTGGTTGTTACAAGTAGGGTGATAACTCTAATCAAATATATCTAGTAGTGATTCGTATTTTAATATTTTTGCTGCATATCGTCAAGGATAACACTTTCCTTTCAGTATCTTGTTATGACTGGTTAAAGTTATTTGTAATATGATTAAAGCCTTGAAGGACTAGAGACGTGTGGAGTATGGTACATTCGATATAGTCCTATGCCATTATAATCACTAGTGAGAATGACACGTATTCAAATGTATACTCTTTTCGTGGGGTTCAAAAATTCACATACAAGGCATCCATAAAATAGTTTGACTCGTTTTAGAGGCATTCACATTCTTTCTCATTGTTAATTGTGACTATCATTGAGTGCATGATAAGCATTACACTAAAGTTGATCAGAACATACAATTTAGTAGTTTACGATAACAAAAGGAAATTGGATAAAACATGCTCCGAAATGCAGTTTTCTCAAATAAATGCTCCAAAAATCCATTCTTTGGTATAGACGGATAAAGTGAAGATCATTAGTATAGGGTCTCTTCTATAATAGTAATACTTGTAACATTCAGTTATGTAAAGGGTATAAATACCACCCATAACTAGCTCATTTTTTAGTGTGACATCCACTTATAAAAAAAACACATTTTCTCTCGTTGCTTTCTATCTTTACAGTAAAGATATGTTTACCACTCTCTCTCTCTCTCTATAATATATACTCTTGTTTATGGGACAACATTTGGTATCAATCCCAGAGTATATGAATGCTTAAACGATTGTAGTTTACTTATTTTGCTTTGAGATACAATTTTTTACCGGTTTTTTAGACTTAAATATGGTTTGAATAGCATTATTTGGTTTTTGACTTCTAACGGTTCAAATTCCATTTTTCTTGTTCGTAGTGGTTATATTTAAAGTAGTGGTTATATTTAAATGTGCGTTTGGTACACCACTATCTGAATGCATCAATCACAATGATTATCATTGCAAATATTTGGTTACTATGTTGGGGAATGAAACTATCATTTGAAACTCATAGACTCATAGGAGGGGGAGTAGTCACCTTTTTTAACTTATTCCCGTGAGACCCACTACTAACATATAAAAACCATATGCCTTTCTAAAAAAAACATGTGATAACCATACCCTAAAGTTCACACCAAACGATAGAAATCGAATCGGTATTCACAATCCCATACTACCCTCTAATCAATGTCATACCGATTGTGATTCCGGATAGTATACCAAACTCACCCTAAACTTCTATCGGTTTAGAACTGTTAGTTATAGCTTATTTATCAAGATTTGGGAAATTTAAATTAGAGTTTGGTTACATTATATCTCGTGATCTAGTATCTCGTTACTTTTGTAACTCGTGGTCTACAGTGAATTTCGGAATTATGTATGCACTAACTTGGCCAATTGTCCCGAGATAGTAACTATATCTCGTTAGTCTCTTACGAAGTAGTACTTTTCAATTACTTGTCTTACAAGGTAGTACTTTTCCACTACTTTTCATTTTGGTTAAGAGATTTGACTAAGTCAACCCGAGGTAGCTAATCTCAAGAGGTGACTTCTTCAAGAGATAGATTCTAAGTTTATTTCACGAGGTTGTTATTTACGTCTTCACAAGATTGGTTTCTTCATTGTGTTACAAGATTAGTTTTCGTCGTCATGGGGTTGCTAATTTATATTGTTACGAGTTAGTGTATTAGAGATAGTATTTTAATTTCGTTACAAGGTAGCTTTAGAGATAGTATTTTTCACTTAGTTATGAGATTGGATTTTAAGATTGAATCACGGGATTGTCTTAAAGGTTTAATTACAAGGTGGTAGCAAAGATAAATCACGAGATTGTATCAAGTTTTGCGCTACGAGGGTGATTACAAGTTTTGTGTTACGAGGTTGTTAGAGAAGTTGAACTTACGAGATTGTCTTTTAACATCAATTACGAGATCCACTTTTATTAATTTACAAGGTTTTGCTCACGAGATTGGAATTACCACTTTTTTACGAGATCAATTCACATTTTTAGTTACGAGGTAGTATTATCACGAGATTCACTCTTAAGTTTTTTATCACGACTTTGTTAGATTATTGGTGTTACGAGATAGACAATTATTTTGTGATACAAGATTTAATGTTACAAGATTCAACTACTCATTTGTGATACGAGAGTTGTACCATGATTTGGGGACAGGGCCCATTCTTCAGCGAATCGTTGATCTGGATAGCAAGAGGTTGCTTTCCAATATTGAAGTGAATCTTCCACTGAGGATAGTTCTCATGGTATAAGACTGGTGGTTTGTTGATTGAGCCAATTTTCAATGCTTCTTTAGATAATTGTATTTCTTAAGTGAACGTGGAGATTTATCTATGGTTTGACACTATTTAATCGTCAAGTTGAAATAATCAATAAGGGTGTTGAGAAATGAATTAAAGTGCAAAGGTAGTTGAGTCTTTTAAAGACAAAACTAACACAATCACTATTCAATTTTTGATTGAAAGTGGTCTTTAATCGAGTTCTAGAACTCGATTGGATTCTAGTCAAGTTTTAGAACTCGATTTGATTCTTAGTGGAGTTTTGTTCCTCACAAACACAATTCCGCTTTTATTGTAAAGTAGACATTATTCCACTTTAGACTAACTTTTCGGTTCTTAATCTTTTCAACTTTTCAATCAAGTTCTAGAAATATTGAGTTGAGTTTTTGTCCATGAAAACTAAAATAACACAAACGCTATTTCACTTTAGACAATAGTGGAATTTCCAATCTAGTCGAGTTCTAGAACTCAACGAGTGTTGATACCCGCGCGTTGCTGCGGAATTTTTTTGTTGCCGTTAGTTACTTAATGTGAAGTTAGTTACGTAGGACTGACTTTGCAATTGATGTATAACATGAAGGACCATTTATGTAAATTATGTGAGGATTAAAGTTGCAATGAACCGTTAAGATGAAGGACAAAGTGCGTAATTTTTTTTAAAAAAATGTTAAAGTAATGGTCATTAGTTAACAGCCGTTAAATAACTACGACCGTAAAAAAAATAATAATAAATAAATAAAATAAATAAATTACTGTAGCAACCACTGTAGCAGCTACAATAGTCGCACTCATCAATCTCCCCACATTTAATATATATATATATATATATATATATATATATATATATATATATATATGGAAGGGATCGGGTGCGTTTCACTTTTTAAGTGCGGATAGTACGGATGAATGTGGACCACACGATCATCCGTCCATCTCATCAAAGATTAAAAAAAACGCGGTGGCATTTTCGTAAATAGTGCAAAACGTTTACACTAATAAGATAATATCGTTATATGTCTTGCTTAAAAAAAACACAAAAATTCAAAAAAAAAAAAAAAAAAAAAAA
The DNA here is from genome assembly GCA_030686995.1 of Artemisia argyi. Classification (NCBI taxonomy): domain Eukaryota; kingdom Viridiplantae; phylum Streptophyta; class Magnoliopsida; order Asterales; family Asteraceae; genus Artemisia; species Artemisia argyi. The sequence continues at coordinate 140,378,236 of CM060682.1, forward strand.
AAAAAAAAAAAAAAAAAAAAAAACAGATTTATCGATAATGAATTTAAAGAAAGTAAGATTTGCAGAAATTATAGAAGGTATTCTTAATTATTTCATATTGTTATTATACGATTTAACTATACGTATTCTGATAAGAGTACATCAGTATGATTGCTAATACGATACTAACATTTTTATTATTAAAAAACGAGTAATTCTCATTATGAACTGTTAATTTAATCTTTTTTGTTTTTCAGAATTACAAATATGAATTCTGCATTTAAAAAAAGTTATTCTTAAATTAATAGTCTTTAAGATAACTACTGCGATATTAATTGCATTTCTATGATAAATACTCTGATATTAATTGCATTTCTATGATAGCTATTCTGAAATGTTATATATTCTGAAAAAAACATATTCTGAAATGTTATATATATGAAGCCTATTCTGATTGAAAAAATATTAATATCTATTGACGATACCTAATCCGATATCGATATAATTATGATAAATATTCTGATATTAATTGCATTTCTATGATAGCTATTCTGAAATGTTATATATTCTGAAAAAACATATTCTGAAATGTTATATATATGAAGCCTATTCTGATTGAAAAAATATTAATATCTATTGACGATACCTAATCCGATATTGATATAATTATGATACCTTGTGTGATATTAATTCACATTCAAGGATAGGTATTTTGATATTAATATTTTTTCTTTAATCTGCATTTACAATGAACAATTTTATACCTATTAATTGATTGTATCATTATTATGTTAATAATCAATATGACACTTACTGTGATATTATAACTGCTAACGACATATAAGGTTATATATTCCGATATTAACATTTTTTCTTATTTTAAATACAGATGATGAAGATGATTTTGAAATTGAATACATGTTACTTTATAAGATCCAAATGGAAAAATGTATGACTAAAGTAAAAGAAGAAACAAAGTCTGCAATATCTTTGATTTCTGAGACAATTTGTTACCTTACATGTGGACCTAATTCATTCGACACAACAAATATTTGTCTCTTGTTGAACAATCTTAAAAGTTTAGAAGAAGAGATGCAAGATGTTAAAGATGCAATTATTTGGAAAACTACAATAAGATTTGATATCTTAAATGAAGATAAACAACAGGTATTGTTGAAATATATCTCTACTTTTTTGAGCAGATAAATGAATATCTGATTGTTCTTGTTAATTTTTTGATAGTTATTGTTAACTATTTTTTGAACAGTTACATGAAACTTGCCTCGACAAGGTTAAACAAATTATTGATAAAGCTGCTGCAAATCTTCAAGACACTATTCGTTTTTTTGATTTGAAGCCTAAATATGGGGAACTGTATCCGAAAGTTAGCGATATTCTTTCAAAGATAAGTAACCAAATTTCTGATATTAGAGATCCATATTTCATGACATTTGAAGAGATTGAAATACTTGACAAGGCTGCATCAGAATTCGAAGAAAGAAATAAAAAAGCTAAAATTATTTGACTGATGGAACAATTAGAAGTTATTGAAATCCGGACACTTCGGGGAGTCTAGTTGTCGCATGGACCTACTTAAACTGTATCCGAAGTTATTGAAATTTTGTTGTATTATTGAAATTTTTTTATTGTTAATGTTACTATGTTATTGTTTATTTGAAATGTTTACTATCTTATTGTTACTATTATAATGTTGCATTTACTTATAAGTTGTTAATTTTATAATTGTTGTAAAGTAACATTTTTGTCTGACATTAATAATTGATTTTTTAAACATCTGGTGTATAATAAAAAATAATAAACTTATTCTGATACTAAATAACTAATAAACTTTATTCCGATACTGAAAATTAATAAACTTATTCCGATACTAAAAATTAATAAACTTATTCCGATATTAAAAATTAATAAACTTATTCCGATAATAAAATATTAATAAACTTGTTCCGATAATAAAAATTAATAAACTTATAATTGTTGTAAACTAAGATTTTTTTCTGAAATTAATAATTGATTTTTGAAAGTTCCGATGTATAATAAACATTAATAAACTTATTACGATACTAAAAAATTAATAAACTTATAGTAAAACGTATAGAATAAGATAGTGCAAAGTTAGTACGATATTAAAAAAAAATTACTGCGGTATTTGATAAATAAAAAATTAACTATATAAGATATAGAGAATAAACTATATTCTTACTGTCATATTTAATAAATAGAAATTAATAAACTTATTCCGATAGTAAAAAATTAATAAAGTTATTCCGATACAATAAACTTATTCCGATACTAAAAAATTAATAAATTAACTTTTGATTTTTTGTTTGATATGTATACCCACATAAGGATAAGCTTCTTGTCAGATTGTTAGATTGACAGGTGTCAGAAGTGAAAATTAATTAACTTTTGGTTTTTTTCTTTCAAATACTTTATTGTTATTTAATGTAACGGTTGAAAAGTAATAAATTGTATGGGAAGTGTAACAAAAAATTAACTCTACGAGTTTGGTAAACGAAAAGTTTTTTTTTTTTTTCTATATATATGTCTGTCTAAATCCACTTTCATAAAAATTCTTATATTTTTTCACTTCTTTTGTATTTTTCTCTCATCAAAATAACAAAGAAAATGGAAAATTATTTTAGAACCCCTAATCTAGAGAGGTTGAAAGACTCCGCTTGTTCTGACGACCTGCTAAATGCTTTTAAGTTTTTTTTAAGCAACAGATGTTGGAGTTACAGGGTTTCATTAATAAGATTGAGGAAGATTGTGAACAACTTAGAAAGCAGATTGAGAAGCAAGAAGAGTATCTTAGTGAATTGGAGATCTCCAATGAAGATGCAACCTTGATTATCAATATAATCAATGATACTTTGAAAAAGGAGCGTTCTAGGCTTGACGATTTGGGAAATCTGCTGGTTAAGGCACGTAATGATATGTTCGATAAGAAGCGAGAGGTCGCCTATATTAAGCAGGAGATGAAGAAGAATCAAGAGTTGTCCCTTTAGGTTTTTATTAGTTTTGTCTTATTTTAATTTTCTTAGTTTATGTATGTCCAAATTTTGAATTATAAAATATGTAATGGACTTGTGTTGAAATGAAGTTAAGTTTTTATCATCTATATAATTTTAACTAATATTTTTTATTTTATATATTCTAATGTTAATGTTACTATCTTATTCTTAATTTGAAATATTAATTTTATTATTGTTATAAACTCAGATTTTTTTCGGAAATTAATAATTGTTTTTTGAAACTTCTGATGTATAATAAAATTTAAAACTTATTCCGATAGTAAAAAAATTTTACAAATTATAAATACGGAGGTTACGATAATAAAAATTAATAAACTTATTTTGATACAAAAATAATATTCTTTGACAAACATTCTAACAAATTAATAAACTTATTCCGATACTAAAATATTAATAAACTTATTCCAACTCTAAAAATTAATAAACTTATTCCGATAGTAAAATATTAACAAAGTTATAAATACTTAATTCATTCAATGCTGCTGATGCAAGCATTAGCTGAAAATATGATGTATAATAAAATATTAATAAACTTATTCCAACTTATTCCGATAGAAAAATTAATAAACTTATTCCGATAGAAAAATTAATAAACTTATTCCGATAGTAAAAAATTTGACAAATTATAAATACGCAGGTTACGATAATAAAAATTAATAAACTTATTTTGATACAAAAATTATATTCTTTGACAAACATTCTGACAAATTAATAAACTTATTCCAATACTAAAATATTAATAAACTTATTCCAACTCTAAAAATTAATAAACTTATTCTGATAGAAAAATATTAATAAAGTTATTCCGATATTAAAAAATTTAAATCCAAATATGGATAACGTTCTTGTTAGATTGACAGTTATTTATTAACAAATACTAATTTAGTTAAGATTATTAATATAAATTAGTAAAAAATTACTGCGATATTTAATAAAATTAAAAATTAACAATATAAGATATACAGCATAAAACAATATTCTTACTCAAATATTTAATAAATAAAAATTAATAAAATTGATAATAAAAATTAATAAAATTAATAAAATTATTAATTAATAAAAATTAATATAGTAATAATTAATAAAATTAATAAACTTAATCCGATACAAAAAAATTAATAAACTTATTGCGATACTAAAAAATTTATACCCACATAAGGATAAGGTTCTTGTCTATTAGGAAATACTAGTATATTTAATATTATTAATATAAATAAGTAAAACATATAGAATAATATACTGCAAAAGTTACTGCGATATTAAAAAAATTACTACGATATCTTATACCCATATAAGGATAAGGTTCTTGTATATTTGGAAATACTAGTTTATTTAATAATATTAAAATAAATAAGTAATACGTATAGAATAAGATACAGCAAAGTTAATGGGATATTAAAAAAATTACTGTGATATAAATAAATAAAAAATTAACAATATAAGATATAGAGCATAAACTATATTCTTATTGTGAAATTTAATAAATAAAAGCTTATATTGAACATATTCATAAAATAAAAAAATTATATATTGAATAAGTTTATATATTGCAGAATAAAAAAAGTTACAATTTTAATGATTCAGCTATAATGTCTTTTTTATATTTGTTAGCATCACTTAACAAAATTTTAACAGCATATAACTTTCTAAGAGTCGCCAATTCATTCTTGCTTCCATTTTCTCTGAAAGTTGATCTCCATTGTTTGTCTTCAATTCCAGAATAGAACTCAAGATGCCTCATAGTAAAAATGCCACAATCTGTTTTATTTTTAGATGTTTGCCATTCCATTTGAAGTCTTTGAGGAGCACACTTTGATATTTGTTGAGCCTTTGGATGATTTGAAACTTTTAAATAGTGACAAAACAATTTAAACTGAAAAAATAAATAAATAAATAAATAAATAAATAAATAAATAAATAAATATATATATATATATATATATATATATATATATATATATATATATATATATATATATATATATATATATATATATATATATATAAATAATAATAATATTACCAAAAAATACAAAAAAAAAATAAAAAATATAAATAAAAAAAAAACAAAACAAAAGAAAATGTAAAAAATAAAAATAATATTACCAGATTTTCAGTTGTATTGCCATATATACCAGCACTTTCCTTCAAATTGTCGATAATAACAAACGACGGATTCAAGAGATTGAAGCAATAAACATAGAAATGGTTTTGTCTACAAACTGGGAAGAAAACCTGTAAAAAGTAAATAAAAATTAATATTTAAAAAAAATTATCTTAATTTTTAATAGTAATATTAACAACTATTAAATTTAAATAATTAAAAAAATAAAAAAATAATAAAAAAAAAAAAACCTTGCTAGATTAACTGCAGATAAATCATTAGAGTTCAGATATTTTTTGCAAGCAAAATTAATTGCATTCAAAAATTCTTCTTGTTTCTTCTTAGTGGAAAGTGTAACTTTTTCTCTTCGAGATGACTGAGTAAAATAATAAAACAAACATTAGTATTAAATTTAATATACAAAAATTAATAATAATAGTTATAAAATAAAAGAAAAAATAAAATAACATACCATTACTTGGCTTGTTAAGAATAATCTTAAACCAGATCCCGGTCTTCTATATTTTTCTTGAAAATTCAAAACTATGGCCCAAATGTCTATGATGTTTGATGTTACAAGTTTTGTCTTATTAATGAGATCTTTAAAAAAGCTACGATTAGTAGCACAAAACAAATCTGAGTCAAAAAAATGATCCCTGCAAAAAAAATAATGATAATAATAATAATAAATTAAAAAAATAATGACAATTGGATTCAATGGAAATATATTACGAAAATTTTAATAAAATTATAAAGAAGAAAACTTACGCAAGATTGCTGTTGTTCTTTTTTTTTATTAACTCTAATACAGACTTTTCAATCTTATTAAATTCGGTTAGAATATCAACTTTTCGAACATTGAATGGCGACTTCAAAACATCAGTAGGATTCCTTTCTCTATTTACTCTATGCCTTAAGTCTTCATTGTTTTCTTTACAAACATTTACCTGGAGAAAAAGAAATTAAAATATATATATATATATATATATATATATATATATATATATATATATATATATATATATATATATATATATATATATATATATATATATATATATATATTTTTGAATTATTTGAAAAAGTACAACTAATTTACTAACATCTTTGCTTAAATTTTGAAGAGTTTCAGCTCCATTCCTCATCTGTATTTCAAAATAACATTTATTGTATGAAAAAAATATAAATTAAATTGTAGAATCAAAAATTAAACTTTCATTATTTTGTTAATATTATTAGTGAATGTTAATACCTTGTTTATATCTTCTTCAGACTCTTCTTCAATATATTGAATATCTTCTGATTCATAAGCATCGTTTTCTTCAAAAACATCTTCTTCACTTGACATACTCCCAGGAACAAAATTTATAGGCTCCGGACATTCAATTAAATCCTATAAGAATAACAAATAAGATAAACTAACATATTAATTTAGAATGCTTACTAAGGTTTTTATTAAACACTTACTTGAAGATTACTTAATTCATTTAATGCTGCTGCTGCAAGCATTAGCTGAAAATATAGGTATAAAATTCTTATTTAGAAAAAGTTTAAACATTGTAATTAAGATTTCATACTATGTGACAGAATAATTAAATACCGTTTTATTCTGGTCTTGAGGAGATTCGGCAAAATTGTTTAGATCTGAAAGCTGATCATCTATCATGTCGTTCCCATCTGTCAGATAAAGTAACTTGACATTATTCCCATCTCTTTCTGAACTTTGGTGTTTCTGAAAATTTAAAATCACGTCTGGAAAATATATTAAAAAAAATAATAATAATAGAAAAAAAAAATTACCAATCAGTAAAAACATAATTACCTCCAAATTATTGGTTTGATAATTCATTGCATCTCTCATGACCTTGTAAAACTCTGGATGTTTAGAAAGAGCTTTTTTTTGAAAATGTAAAGCTCTCAAAACTCTTTCTTTGAATGGTGCGTTTTGTTCAGTAACACAAAGCTTATAAAACACAACCATATCGAGTAGCCGCAGATTAGTCACATTAGAAGAAGACTGAAAACTCGGTTTTCCATCTTTTGTCAAGAAACAAAGACCTTCAGTTGGTTCTTTGCAATACTTAAGATCTTCAAAAATGACTCCATTTGGCACTTGCTCATCTCCATGTAATACCTCTTTGCAAATCTTAAAAAAAAACTTTTGGTTTTCTGGATCTTTGAATGGCAATAAACCAATATAACTCTGGTATGCTTTATCCACTGAAATCTCGTTCATTATTTTGGCTTTTGTTAACAGTTTTTGAACTGCATTAATGGCCTTCCTCTTCATATCGGCATTTAAACTTCTGCATTTATGAATACAAAGCATAAACTCTTTCCATTCTTCAAATCCTAAGTAATGAAGCTCATGAGCTAAAAGTTTATGCTTCGTTCCGTCATCTAGTGTTAATAAGAATGATGTTTGTATCTGATCAACTTCTTCGCAATCAACACTGCAGATTTTTTTATAAGCATACGTCCTTCGATGCTTGCATTCCTTCAAATAATGACCCATTTTCTTTATTTCTGACAAAAGCATGTTATTGTACAATTCATCCTTTTGTCTTTCTTTTATTTCAGAAAGAGGAAGATTATATTTCAAAGAATCTTCTTCATAAATTCTGCTTTTTTTGGCTTCTGTACCTTCTTCTTCAAACTCATCTGGGTATTCTAAAATCCAATCTTTTGCAGACTCAAACATCTTTCGTTGGTGTTTGTTGATTTCATGAAGAAGGATCTTAGTTATGTATCTATTCCTCAAAACATCCATATGAATTCGATGACGTGGATCTTCTTCATCAAAAATCCCAATATCCCAGTCTTCATCATCAAACTCATAAAGCTCCATATGAAGCATTGCATATAAACCATAGTTAATCTTGTCTTTCTTTGTTCTCCATTTAAAATTAAGCACTTTTGCTTCTTTTTGAAGAAACCAATTTTCTGGAACTGGATAATTACGCTTGAGCAAGAAGTCGCAAAACAGACATTGCTGTTCACAAAAAATTAAATTAATAGGATATAACATGATTGTTAAAAAGATATATGTTATTTAAAAAATATCAAAAGATATGCATAAAAAACAAAAAAACTTACCACAAAATCAAAAACTTTTTTGTATTTTCCTTCATATGGAGCACCTGATTCAAGGTTGTCCAAAATGACAGCAAAACCAGCCCTTATGTTGAAAACTATAACGTAAAAATGTTCATACGCAAGTATTGGAAAGAACACCTATTTGATAAATATCAAGTTAGTCAAAATTATGAATAGTAAAGTAATAAAATTCGGATATAGTAGTAAATTTACCAATTCTATATATTTGAAACTAAATTCTTGTCCAAAAGCATCAAACTGATCTTTTACAGAATTAAAAAACTCTGTTTCTTTTTGGGCACGATCTTTTTCATATTCATCCATGTCTTTTGGCTGTTAAAAAAGATATATATGTATATATATATATATATATATATAAGTACATAAATGATAAGAAAAAATAGAATAAAAATAAAAAATAATACATATATAGATATATTAAATTATTAACATAAATTGAAGTTAAACTTACAATAACTATAGTTTTGAAGAAATATCTAATCGCTGAGCTATTCTCCTGTGTTAATCTTTCTTCAAAATTCAGGATATTCACAAAGTTATCTATAACTTCAAGCTCAATATATGTTTCAGAGGCAAGTGATAGGATATGAACATTGAGAATAGGTTTGTCTTCTCCAAATTCGAATATCTTCTCCCTAACAAGTATAAAATGTAAAAGTATGATTATCAAAACAAAAATTGAAAAATGATAAATAATTCAGGTTAATAGAAAAAAAGTTATAATATCTTACATAGCATTTTCTTCAGCAGCTTTTTGAAGAATGATTTTTGGAAATAAACACTCAGCTTGTGTTTCATATTCTGCTTTTGTATCCACTCGCTTGTTCATATATGGAGATTCAAAATGAATGGATGTTTTCGCTTTCCTTTTGAGCATCTTTTCTTTTTGATCCTTGACGAAATCATCTTTGCTTGAAAGCTTGAAAGAATTTAAACATAAATTATAAAGAATTTAAAATAAATCTTATTTCATAATTGTAAAAATAAATATATGATTCAAACCTGGATCTCTGTAACATTTTCTTCTTTAACAAATTCTGCAGTTTCAGATTCATCTTCAGTTAAAACTTTCTCATTTATCTGATTCAAACCCTGAAAAAAACATAAACATAAAAAAATGAAAAAGTTTAATTTAATTTATTTAATTTCACATAATGTTTAAAGTAGGAATACAAAAAATATACCTCAGAAATATTTTCATCTTCATTTGAATAGATTTTCTCTACTTCATTAACAGGAGAAAAATCTTTATGCTCAACAAGATGCTGATTTTCACAATCATTACTGATAGTTAACTGATTGTGAAAATTAACATCTTTTAATGAACATTTATCATTTAATATATTCTTGTCCATAACTTCTTCACAAACAGATGAGCCGATATTATACATTGTTTCAACAGAATCTACAGAAGCCAAATGAGTAACGCTAACAGAAGCAGGAAGAGATTTTATATAAGTTTCATCTTCAAGTTTCTTCTCAGATACTTCATGTTGCATATTTGAGATATCATTGCCGTCTTCATTTACTTGAATCTTTTCAAAGACAGTGGTTGCAGAAACTGTAGACAATTCTTTCAGAATGTTGACGTTAATTTCTCTGTGATGATGTTCATCAATTTGCATGTCAGACCTTTCAATAGACTGAGATTGTATTATCACATCATCAACTATGTTAGATTCTTTATCTGCAGTATCAGAAATAATGTCACAGTCTTCATTTTGTTGAATTGTAACATGCGAACCATCTTGATAGACTGCAGATTCATTTCGACCTTGTTCAATTGCACATTCCATTGTCAATTTATTGACATTTGGTTCAGCGACAACTTCTTTTGCAGTTTCAATTCCTCCTTGTACATCATCAACTTCCTTTGTGGGTTCATCACCTACTTTTTCCTCATCAACTTTGTTACATTCTTTATCTGCAGAATCAAAGATAATGTTACATTCTTCATTTTCTTGAATTGCAACACGCGAATCATCTTGAGAGACTGCAGATTCATTTCGACATTGTTCAATCGCACATTCCATTATCATCTCATTGTCATCTGGTTCATCCACAACTTCCTTTGCAGTTTCATTTACACCTTGTACATCATTAACTTCATTTTTGGGTTCATCACCTACTTTTTCCTCATCAACTTTCTTACATTCTTTATCTGCAGAATCAGAGATAATGTCACATTCTTCATTTTCTTTTATAGCAACACGTGAACCATCTTGATATACTGCAGATTCATTTCGACATTGTTCAATCGCACATTCCATTATCAATTCATTGGAATCTGGTTCATCCACAACTTCCTTTGCAGTTTCATTTCCTCCTTGTTCCTTAAAACTATCATTTCTTTCAACAACCAACTCCACCTGAGTACTTACAGAACCATCTACTGAGCCATTATCAGACATCATTAATACATTAACATCTTGAGTTTTCAAAAACGATTCATTTGCAACTGAACTCTCTTGAGTTTGAGAAACCTAAAACATTAAATAAAGTCAGATGCTAAATTTGGCACAAAAATAATTTAAAAATTGATAAAACTTTAGTTTTCTAAAATTAAAGAAACCTACATGAGATGATGCTACATCTTCGGATGTAATAGGAACAACAAAATCTTCTTTATGAATTGCCGCTACATCATCGGTGGGACCCCCTAGTTCCGTTGCTATATCTTTGTTTTTGGGAATCAAATTGTCTGTAGTATCCAAAACAGCATTTTCTGAACCACTGCATTCAGTTGCTATATCTTTGTTCTCGTTTGGTTCATCTACAACTTCATTTGTAAGTTCATCACCTACTTGTTCATTAACATCTTGAGCTTTCAAAAATAATTCGGATTCCACATAACTATCATTTTGTTCCAAGCGATTCTCTTTGTTATGATCTTCATTATTCATATTATCATCCATCTTTGTATCAGATCCTTCGAAATGAAATGAATTTGCTGAATCACCAGTGTATTCAGTTGCTTTACCTTTGTAATCGTTTGCTTCATTGAGTTTAACAACTCTTTCTGCTTGCGTACTTACAGTACCACCATCTCTGAGTTCATTGCCTACTTGTTCCTTAAAACTATCATTTTTTCCAACAACCATCTCCACTTGAGTACTTACAGAACCATCTACTGAGCCATTATCAGACATGATTAATACATTAACATCTTGAGTTTTCGAAAACGATTCATTTGCAACTGAACTCTCTTGAGTTTGAGAAATCTAAAACAGTAAATAAAGTTAGATGCTAAATTTGGCACAAAAATAATTTAAAAATTGATAAAACTTTAGTTTTCTAAAATTAAAGAAACCTACACGAGATGATGCTACATCTTTGGATGTAATATGAACAACAAAATCTTCTTGATGAATTGCTGCTACATCATCTGTGTCCATATAATGCTCTTCAGTGACACCTTTGTTATCATGATGTTTACTTGGAATTGTCATCAAAGTTTTTCCAGTACTACTTAATTGCAAATTGACATTTGTTTCCGGAAGTATGTCTGATGTTGCATGGACATCATTACCTTTTGCAGAAAATTCAGAACCTGTAGTCAATTCGTCATGCATTTCAACATTATCTTTTGAATTGTCATCTTCAGATAAGTGCATATGGCAAAATTGAACATTTGAAGGAGCAGCATCATCTTGAAACGCACTAACAAGTTCTGCAATAACATGAAAGGGATTCAGTTTATTATGATGTTCAGAACCTTGAAAATGAAATAAATTTGCTTAATTACCATTGCATTTAGTTGGTTTACCTTTGTTCTCATTTGCTTCACTGACTTTAACAACCTTTTCCGCTTGCTTACTTAAAATAACACCATATGTGCTAGCATGAGACTCACATAATGCAGTAACAACTTGAGTTTTTGAAAAAGAAGCAGCTGCTTCATCTAAAACTTCCTTTGTGAGTTCATTCCCTACTTGTTCTATAACATCTTGAGTAGCAACTGAACTAACTTTAGCATCAATAACTTTCTCTTCGGAAACAAGAGTACAGGACTCGCTAAAGGAAGTAAAATCTTGAGTTTTAGAAACTTCCATTTTGGTTTCACAGGCACGTGCTTCAACTACAACTTCATTTTCTGTGTTGTTGTTTGCATTCTCAGTAACTTCTTTTTCAGACAAAACAATTTCTTGATTTTCAACACAGTCATACTTTTCAGAACCTGTAGTTAATTCATCATGCATTGCAACATTATCTTCTGCAGTCAATTCAGCATTATTAAAGTTTGAATTGTCATTCTCAGATAATCGAATACTGCAAGAACCAACATTTGAAAGAGAAGAATCATGTTGACACGGGTTAACAACTTCTGTGACATCATCATCAATATTTGTGTCAAGATCCATCTTCGTATCAGACCCTTCCAAATGAAATGAATTCTCTGAATCATCTCTCGCTTGTACATACGATATGTCAGTGTCAATGTTTTCATGCTCATTAAATCCTTTTGCTGACACATCAATTTCTCCAAAGCACCTTGTATTTGGAGAAGCTACATCATTTTGATCAATATCCTCCAATACATTAGATACAATTTTCGTCGCATCATTGTCTTGGCAAACATAATTATCTGGCTTGTGGGCATCTTCATTAACAACTATCTCAGAATTATCTACACGACACGTATCAGAAACAGGATCATCTGAAACTACACAATCACTTTTATTTACACAATCACTTTTGTCCTTCCCAATCAAAAGTGATAAAAGCTGGTTTTTAAATGCAACAACTTCTTCGTCTTTCGAAAGAATATCATCATAGGATGAGAAGTTATGGATGCATCATTTCAAATCAGAAATTACTTCCTGCATAATTTAATGAGATAATAAAAAATAGTTATCCATTTGTTAATTACTACAAGTTGGTTTATTAATTATTTTAATTAATAAAGACGTTTACCTTAACATTAGGTGATTCATGTTGCTTATCTTTTGAATATTCAAAGTTGTTAAACTGAAGCTGATCAACTTGATCATTACTTGTAAACAACGAATATTCAACCGCACTTTGATTTTCATCCTAGATTAAAAAACACAAACCAGTAATTTAAATATATATATATATATATATATATATATATATATATATATATATATATATATATATATATATATATATATATATATATATATATGTATATATATTAAATAAAAAAAATGATAGAAATATTAATATATAAACTAGAATAAATTAAAACCTCTTGCACAGGAACATCAAGGAACTCGTTCTCTTCAGATAATTCAGGCTCATCATACTGAAAATATATATATATATATATATATATATATATATATATATATATATATATATATATATATATATATATATATATATATAATTTCAAAAATCAATTATTAACTTTAAAAATATAACATATATTTATAATTCATTTAATACCTCTTTTGTAGAAACAGACATCCAATTGTTGATTTAATCATTATTTGAAAAATAATCATTCTGAGTTTCGTCAACCTGGTAATAAAAACATAAATTAGTTTTAGTAACAACTATTAAAATTTAAATATTATAATAAACATAAAAAATTAAATACCTCATCAATATGATCATCAACCAAATTGTTGTCATCAACATTAATTGAATAATCAATTGGAAGATGATCAACCAAGTTGTTATCAGCAGGAGAGAAATGATTTTTTTCAGGTAATAATGAATTATCAACATCATTTGATTCATTAACTCTTGAACTTTCACATATTTGATTCAATCCAGAATTCAAATATTGGCACTCATCTTCTGAAACTGTTGTGTTCTGTATTAATAAAGGTTCATGAGATTCAAGTATTGCTTCATCTACTTCCTCATTATTTTTGGTTCTGAAGAAGAACTGATCATCAGAAAAAAAAAATCAGCAAAGTTTTTTAGACGTAAATGTTCAGAGTCTACTTTTCTCAACAACTCTGTTGAACAATATAGCATGACATCTTCTTTTGATTTGCTTCTTCTGAAGAGCCATCTGATATACAGCAACTGTGGAAAAAAGATTTAATTGAAATCAAAATAAGTATAAAATTTATTGAAATACAAAATATTTAAAAATAGAAACATACCGTCAGAAAAGTTATAGGACCACAATACTGGTCGTTTCGAGAATTTTTCTTTACATCATGTTTGTTGAGAGCTAGAGAATCAACAACTAAACCACACCAATCAACTCTATTAATGCTATCATAATGCTGAGCAAGAGATTGTAAAAATTTCATATTTGATTCTCCTCCCTTGCATGCTGATATCATTGTGCTGACCAATAAAATAATGAAATTTAACTTGAAAACATCATTTACTTCATTAGTTGCAAGAATGAAGTCCTTCAGATTTTTGGAAAAAGACCTATCTTTAGTTTTCACGATAAGTTACATCATAGTATTGTTTCCAAAAACTTTGAAGATCCAATTTGATATTCTTGTAAGATGTCCTTTTTGCAAAATTAATTCGTAAATCTCCTTTTGGAAAACCTAGAATATCATGCGCTAAATCCCTTGTAATCTTAATCTCGTGTCCTTTAAAAACCAGTGACTGTTCTTCAACATTGTAGCACTTTAAGATTTTATATGCAAGATTTGACGGTATAAGAGAAATATTTAGATTCAAAATCTTCTCAAATCCCAATGCTCGAACATATTCTCTAAGACAAGGAACTGATACTATATGCTACACCACTTCGTACAAGCTTAGAGGAGCACTTCTTATCCTCAGATCAGTTGAATCTAGACTTTCTTCAGTTTCTAGATAAACTTTACCCTTCTTTGTCAGTGTTTTCCTTTGTTTACGAACAACATCATTCCTAACAGAGACATTGTTATCCAAAGCTGTTGTACTTAATTCTCCTGAAAAATTTAGTGTTAATTAATAATTATCTGATTTTGAAAATAAGGTATGTTGTTTTTGCAGGTACAAGATAGTCAAAATCATGAGATTAATAAAGCAGAGTTCAAAGTTTCTTAGTTATGAAAATAAATAACTTTAAAATATGTGTATTTTTGGAATCTGCAAACTAAAAAAAAATCTACAATAATCACTAAATATATAAGTAGCTAAAAGTAATTTTTTAAATCGAAAAGAAATTTGCCTACTTTGAGAATAAGCTCATTAAATCGGAAAGAAATTTGAGTCAGCTTACAATCCTATTAAATGTTGAATCTCAAATTTGAGCTATTTATTACACAAGTGTTTAAAAAAAATACGATGTACATAGATATTGGAGTTTAAAAGAAACTAAATAATGTTGTGGATGTGGGGTGTGTCTAGTTATAAACATATATGCAATGTAAAAATAACTTATTAAAACATACTCTTTTTTGATGATATCTTTTTTTTGACAACATTCACTTCCTTTTCTGTATCCAAATTAGTATTTTCAGAATCTTCATCATCACTTGACAAAATATACTCGTCTTCTTCATCACGTTCTTCTGTATAAGAAATTAAAAATAAAAAATAATAAGTAAAAAAAACTAAGTAATTGTAGATTACTTAATTATAATGTAATAGTAGTTTACATTTATTTAAATTTTAGATTACGGAAATCTAATATATGATATCAAAAAATGCAATATATAACACACATTAAATCATTACCATACCTTCAACAGCATCATCTATCTCAGTATAGTTAACCTTTGACTTTTTTCGTCTATCCTGCTTTAATAAATATTTTTCTTCACCTAATAAAAAAATAAGTAACAATTTATTAAAAATATAAAACTAATGACATAATGATTTAAAAAAATATATCAATGATTACCTTCATTTAGACGATCTATAAAAGTTTTACGTTTCTTAGATTTTTCAGATTGTACCATTTGAAGATAGTTCCTTCCATCTGAATTATCTTCACCTTTCATAATACCATATAAGATTAAGATTAAATAATAACAACACTTGATTTAAAAAAGTAAAAAGCTGACTTTATATTTTTACAGTTTTATCACAAATACATCAGTTTTAGGGATATAAATTTATTTACAATAGCTTATAATTAAAAAAATACCTGTTGATGCTTTATTTTTATAAGATAACATAATCCTTTTTGAAACTTCAGGCTGTTCTGAATTTTCAAAATTGTATACGTCTGCGTTTAATTGATTTATCACTGTATCGTCTACAAAAGTAAATAAATAAATAAATAAATAATTATAATGATAACAACAACAACAACAACAACAATAATAATAATAATAATAATAATAATAATAATAATAATAATAATAATAATAATAATAATAATAATAATAATAATAATAATAATAATAATAATAAATAAGGCACAACAATGAAGCTTTTGGTGTTTATGTATTCATGCTAATTCAACTATAAATAAGGCACAACAATGAAGCTTTTGGTGCTCCCATTGTTTGTGATTGGTTTTGCTAATGAACTCTCAAAATATTTCAAATAACTATCGCAGCAGCATTAGTTGTAAAACTACCAGTACTAGCAACAATAATGCATCTCCAAAAGGTTTGTCATGAACAGGGCGATAAGTAGGGCGATAAGTAGCTGGTCCCCTACTAGGGGAAATCCATAGGAGACCAGGTGATGGTAAACAAAAGAAAGGGGAGTACTTGGGTTCGAAAGATTTGATGAAGGCTGCAGCCTACGTTCTAGGAAATGGATATGATTGTGATTTAAGTATTATAGCAAATGTCTTTAACAAGATACATGTAAACGTGACCAATCTTATTCCTATGAAATAACAATGAAAGCTATCTAATATAAGTATTGCCTAAACTCTTAGCACTGTTTTTATAAAAGCATTCAGTTATTAAGTTGTATAATGCCAATTTTTTGTTAAAACTTATTTTGATAGAGGTGTATACCTTTAAGCTTCTTTAATTCAACTTATTTTATAACTATTTAGCTAAACATTACGCAGCATGTCTCAATTAAATGCTTCATCTTACTTACACTTCAACAAATTACACAAACATCACTCAATAAACAATTAGATACAGCCTGTGTGCATCGCACAGGTATGAATGCCTCGTTATAAGAATGATTAACTAACTATCACGTAAAAAACATTAAAATAAAATTAATATCGGAGTTCAAAATATTCAAATTAAAAAAATTTGAAAAAAAATATAATATCAATTCCTCATCAAATAAAGAACTCAATGCTAGTTATTTGCTTAAAATATGATCAAAACATTTTATCAAACACTTAACATGCATTCAAATAGATAATAAGCGTAAGCAGAAAAATCATAACATCTACTTGTATATTCTAAAATAAAAATTAAAAAATAATAAGCTAAAAGATATATTAACTAAAAACTAACCTTGAACTTTACTTTTAGTAGATCCTGAAAAAAAGATTCTAACTGAAAAAAATAATAATTAAAAAATTGTCAGAAAATAATATGAGAAGTTAAGAAATAAGATGAAACAAAACTATATAATTCGCGCATTACGTTTTTTAGTTTGTTTGTTATCTGAAGAATTAAGAGAATCCACCGGATGACTCATTGTATCTAATTTGATTTTTAATTGAAGTTTATGATTTTGTGATAGAGCGTGTTTGGTATATGAAACGATCACAATATTTTTCAATATATTAGTCACAACGATATTGGGCTAATTTTTGGAATTAAAAACAAGTGGGCTCTTATGACATATAAAAAGTTACTTTTTTAAAAAGCCTTTTAACTTTTTGTTCTAATAAAATTTGGGCTTCTATCTTATGAATGAAAAAAAAAAAAAAAAAAAAAAAAAAAAAAAAAAAAAAAAAAACCACTTACTTTTACTTAATTTTAAAGTTTCATATAACATATTTTTATCTAGTTTTTTTTTTTTTTTTTTTTTTAATAATAATAAAAAAAAAAAAAAAAAAAAAAAGGCTAGAGGAATGTTTTTAAACTAACAATATTTTGCAATCCTAATAATTGTTGAGTGTTGCTGTTAGTTTGTAGCGTGTACCTTCTTTTGTTGAATTGTTTCCGATTCAATCTAGTATTTGTTTGTTGGCTGGTACTTTTCATGGTTGTAGAATTAAGTTAAAATACTTTCGATCAAATGTATTTGCAAAATTTCCGTTCGGTCATATAATATTTTGTTTCTATACATACTTGGTCTGATAGAGAATCGTTCAAGATAAAGTGCACCAACATACAATCATTATAAGCTTATTTAATATTTTAATACAAAGATGAACTAATTAAATTGAAAAATTGCGATACTCGTCAGTTTGAACTATTACTAAATCTTGAAAAATAACTGACAAAGTTTAGCTATGTTGTGCATGTCCAACAACGCTGAAATTCGAAGCCAATGGTGAATAAATGTTAAATTCTTTGTCTAATACATGGAAAAGTAATACCTATGGAAATATAAATGAATTATTTTTTGAGTCAAAATTGTTCCTTATCCTTACTGAATGAATAATTCAAAAAAGCGAGCTGACTAAGAAGGCACATGAAATCCGATCTCGTGTTGCTGAGATGACATGGTTATTCAAGATAATATATTCAGATGCAAGCATACTTTTGTAGTTGAATGGCATGTCAGATACTTGATAGATAATTGGATTTTTCCAACTCTGACATACCAATCAATCAGCAAAGACGGATTGCCAGAATAGTTAAATGTTCTTCCGATAAATACATGTATGTTGTTTATGAATGACGAGGACAGGAAATAGTTTAATTTTTGTGATTCAATATTAATGGCAATACATATTTATAGGCTAGATTGATCCACTATGCACCAATATTTTTAAAATTTCATTCCTGTCTAAAAGTTCAGTAAACTTTTAACTTTATGTTTACTACTTTTAGCAAAAAACATATTGTATTCATTATCTTTATGTTTGTTTATATCAAATATTGTGGTTCATTATGAATTTTTATACCTACTAACATGACTACTAACATGGCAATACATATTTATAGGAAATAGTTTAATTAGAAGCAATACATAAGGATAGTTCATTATGAATTTTTATACCTACTAACATGACTGATTGAAAACATTTTGCAGTTAAACTACTTTTAGAAAAAAATCAATTGTATTCCTCTGCACACTATATGATAGAGAATGAGCACGATTCTAATTGTTAAGCAAATATCTTTATTACTACCACTAAATATTAACTTTTCTAATCTAAAACATTTACAGCTAAAAAATACTTTTTACATAACAATAGTGAGCACCAACTTCATTAGTGTATACTACTGTACAAGTCTTAATAATGAACATATCAAAAAGATTACAAATGTACAGATCGGATAATGACTCATAGTGTATGTATATGCTTCATGTGAATAGAAAACAGGAAAAAAAATTAGGTATCTCAATAAACAAATAAAAAAAACTCATGTATTTTGTATTTTTGTGTACTCTGCAACTCATATATTTGTATTTCTTTTCAAGTGACGTATGTGAAATGAAATTTTCACATACAAAATCAGTCACATGACTTAAAACATTTCACTATTGATTATTCTAAAAAATATCTCAAAAGTTGTTATCATAAAATAAATATCTAATTAGCATTTAACCTGACGGAAATAAAACATAACACACATTTCAAAATTAAAAAGATGTTTGGACAACATAATTTGTAACACAAACAGGAATTTCACCTTCGTCGCCTGCCACAGCGTCATCCACCATTCAAAAACACTAAAAATCACAGAAACAAAACAGACAAATAGATTCAATTATTATCATAAAAAACAAATGAAAAGCAAATACATACTTACCATAGTTACTTTCAGAAGAAGTAAAAAACACACAGACCAAACTCTTAAAACTCACTGGTCGGTAACCAAAGCCGCTTCATACACCTAATGAAACTAAAACAAACTAAAAAACAACAGAGGATGCAGGAATCTAAATATAAAACATCATTTCAAACTCTACTACCCATGGCAAAACTCTATTATCAAAACAAAACTCTATTATCAAGTAATTAGATTGACTTGAATTATGTACATTCCATCTACAGCCCTAGGTTTAGCACAGATTAGCGACTGCCTTTGCTTTTTAGTGCAACTATTAGCTCTGTTATCGATTACATGTTTATTATATCAAAAATTAGAAAAATATGAACATCAATACATATCAGAAAAAAAGTTGCAATTATTTACCATAACAAAAAGAATATACTAATAAACATAAACTTCAAATTTATATTACCAACCATCAAAGTTTTTACATTCCAGTTATCATTCCCAAAAAAAAAAGTTCCATGATAACTAATCCATACATAAAATGAAATTTGCAAAGGCATTACTAAGCAACATAGATACTTTTAATAAAAAAAGAAAAGATAACCAATATATACGACATCAAGTGGCCAGCCCATCACTCGAAAAAGTAAAGATTGATCTTCTTTTCTTCTCTTCCTTCACGCGCAAGATCAATAGCCTTGATCAACCCAGCAAGCACCTTCCTCTCTCTCTGCAAAGTCTCTTTCAGTCGGTCCAAACCAATGTCACCATGCTCGTGGAACGGCAAGAAAGCCTCCCCTTCTTCCACCAAGTTCTCTAACCACTTAACCTTTACAGCTAATTGATCTCGCTGCTCACCAAGCACCATTAACAACTGATCATTCTCGGCATCATCCTGGGCAAATGCTATATGCAAGCAATCCTCAATTTCGTTAGAACCAGTAGCAAACTTTAACTTTTGGAAGTTAGGGGTGCGCGCAAGTGCAAAAGCAGAGGTTCTTGGTCTTGAAGCCATGATAGAAACAACGAATTACAAAGATGGAGATTGAAATAGAGTTGAACAATTAGAATGGTAGAGTTTGAATTATAGATATTAGGGTTTGCGTTTAAATGAAAAGGGGGGAGAAATGCCCTTTTATAAGCAACTCAAAAAGACGTTGACCGGTTCTATCAAAAAAAAAGCGTTGACCGGTACATACCATTTCACACAAAAACGCAAAAGAGTATAAAAAATAAAATTAACTTTACTATCGCATTACATTTAAAAATAAAATGAAAAATACTTTAACATTTTAATATCACAGTATATTATATATATATATATATATATATATATATATATATATATATATATATATATATATATATATATATATTAATAAAAAATTATTAATTTTCTCTATCTTAGATTCAATTCAAATCCATAAAACACACATAAACCCTAAAAAAATAAATATTAAATTGAATAAAACGAATTCTGTTATTCAAATCATAATTCAACAACGAATTCTGTTATAGAAATCGCACAGTTATTAGGTATAATTTTCAAACGTTCAATTGTTGAAAGATGTTAATCGTAGTTTGAATAGAAACTATGCATTTGAAAAGATTCTTAAGAGTTTATCATTAAATTTCTTTTCAGTTGCATAATAAATGTTAATAGGTGTTGTTAAACTATTAATCACAAATGATCTTGTAGTTGTTATCAATTGTGGTATTGTGTTTGATAATTGCTATTTGAGTTAAGTTAAATGATTCTGCATATGTTCGTTCATCGTTCGTTTATTCACCAATACACTTGACTAAACCAAAGCACTCAACTGAACTAAAGCATGAAACTGAACCTGTGCAGTTGACCACCCTGCACAGGCCCAAATCTGAGGCTGATACATAGCACATCATCCTATTAGTTAAAACTAAACGTTTACATAAGTTCCATGGCTTAACATAGCATGCCTAATTAAAAATAAAATTTGTATCATGCTGATGCACATGATCACAAAAAACAGTTATCAAAAGTTGAAAGTTAAACTGTCAAATGTTCAAAAGTACCAGGTTGTGAAACCATCACACGAGTTTCATCTAACAAACATCGAAAATAGGAACCAAGATGGGGATATCGTCGTTGTCATGCTCCACTTCAGCTAAAGGATCTATGATAGTTCCAACCAGCTTGAATCGAATCATCTTGTATAACTTGAACTGCCAATCTTCTGCCAATATCCTCCAGTTGGTTCGCAGGTTCATGTGGTTTGTCCTTGTGGGATTCTCTTTGTGAATTTCCCGGTAAAGAACAACACGCCTCTCTTCACCCATTCTCCTTAGGATTGCATGATCGTATGTGAATAGTTCATTATCAGTAACAAAATGTGAAGGTATTGTCTGCAACAAAAATATATTATCTCTTAACTTTGTTACTAAAAAGCATCTGCTAATAAAAATTTTATTGAATCAAGTTTATATTTATATTCACGAAATAGATGTGAATGTTGTTACCAGTTTGCCATTGTCAACAACGTAAGGAAACAATTTTGTATAGAAAGTAGTATCCTCGTCCATGTGACCTTCATGATTTTCCCAGCTGCAACTATGGAGAAGCCTCTCATCTGTTATATCCCAATGACCAAAATAAATTGTTCATTCCTTATCTATGCTGAACTTTTTTATAATATACATTTAATCTTTTAAAAAAAAAAATAATAAAAACAAAAAACTCACCCGTTTCACCTTCAGCATGTCCTTGAAGAATTCTTAGGCGTGTTGGAAAATGGTTCTCATGGTTCATTTGGAATCCATTATGTCCAAACCTCATCAAGCTTAACCTATTCTCCCCCGTTTTTGTCAAGACTACACGCTCGCCAACAAGTAACCCTGCCACTGCCACTACATCATCCCAATGACGGTAAATCTGATAACCATAAGTTTCGTGAAATCCAGGAATGATAGCATGTCTTAACCTTACACGAACTTCAAAACCAGCATATGTCAAATAGAAATGATGAGGTAGATCACCCTGAATGAATTCTTCATCAAACCACTGTTAAATAATTTAAGCTAAGTTATTATTTGCAAGTTTCTTGAATAAACAATAGTGTTTGTTAAATACGGAGTATTAAATATTATTACCGGAGAAATGTTCTCATTTTCTCCAACTAGACCTGTGCATCTAACCATCCGATGCCTTGTATGTATAGATCCATACCCCCCACTCTCCCCTCCGTTTTCTTCATATGCAGTCACATAAAATGTATCAGCTCCTTCTTTTATGAAATGCAGAGTTCTGATGTTCATGTATCTGCTTTCTTCTATAAAACGTCTCCATCGTAAACCAGACAACTCACATTCATGTGTCTCTTCTCGGTAGTTTATGTCAACCTTTCTTTTAAGCCTCATGTTATTAACTAGGTATACATGATTCTTATTGTTGTAGTAATGAGCATGGAAATAATCCGGTAGAACCTACGGAAAAGTGCATGAAGAATTCAATATAAATTTAGTAAAAAAAGTAAAGTCACAATGAATACTTTTTCATTATAAATTCAATACAAACTTACCAAAACTTGAATGTCTTCATTTGGAATCAACTCAATTATGAATTGTGTTGACATAGTTGCTGAAATTTACACACATTAACTTTATATTAGTTTATGTTTAAAAATTCATCTTTGTTAACATATAAAAACATTTTTGGTTTAAAATGTTTTAACTCAAATTGAGTTAATATATAGTATTACAACTTTAAAAATACTTCAGAATGTCTATCTAACTACCACTAAAAACATTATCCCAACAGTGTTATAAAGTAAGGAGTTACCAATCTATGCAAATGAGTGCGCTCTATACTAAATTCATCAATGATCATCTTAAAATTGAAAACTAACAAAAAGTTTTCAGATAAACAGTATGTTCTATTTTTCAATATCGAAATCAAAAATATAATAACACCAAATAATATATATTTTCTTATGCTTATTTTTGGTTCTAAGGAACATTTGAAAATTAAATAATCACATGTATTTTTTAAGCTAAAAACCTCTTTATATTTTTCATTCAACATGATTTAAACTATTATTCGCAACATTATTATTCAACATCATTTAAACTATTATTCGCAAGATTCTTAAACTATTATTCGCAACATTCTTCAACATGATTTAAACTATTAATCTAACTTATAATATGCTTGAACAAGTATCTTTATCACCATATATATATTGTAAGTAAAGCATGCATGCAAAAAGTAAACATCAAATAAATTTTACAACATTCCAATGTCATTAGTCTAACACTTGACCGTTTGAAAAGCTGATTGATCATAAATATTAAGCTCCTAAATATGCCCAGAAAAAATAAAATATAAAATAAAGTATCTTTATTATTTCAGATCGGATAATATTACCTGATTCAAAAGAGAGAGATTTTATGAAGTTTGATTATCCCTTATTTTCTTTCAGAAGATAGATTTAGTAATTTTTCTTCAGCATATGTATGTATTTTGTTATAGTGGAGTATCTAAGAAGGATATTATGGTTTAATTGTATTTCAGGGATTTGATGGATGTGATATTCAGGGGAAGAGTGTACGCCGCCTGTTTGTTTACTTGTCCCTACTTTTTTTTTTTTTTTTTAATTTAATATATTAGGTTTTACATGTAATTATTTTATCGTTATTTTTTTTTTGTCTCTTTTTGTTTCTTTTTTTTTTTTTTTTTTATTTAATACTTATCATTTATATTTTTGTTTAGGAAATATATTAAAATCTTAATTCCAATATTATGATTAATAACATAATAACAGGTAATTAGTAAAAAATATATAATGTTATCATGGACGGATCCACATATATGTTGGGTGTGGTACAAACTACACCTATTTTTTAGTTATGAAGTGCAAAATGACATTCCAAAATGCTCTTTTTTAGTGGTATGTGCAATCGCTAATTTGTTTTTTTACTTTCTTTCTTACGATATAATTTTAATTAGCCCAACATTTGTTTTGTGTAAAACCTTCTTAATAAAAAATAGGTCCTTCTTAGCATGTAAACTAACATAATTAAACACACGTTTCTAAAAGGCTTGCCATGGCTGAGCTAAGGTGTTGCAATCACATAAGATGTTACCTTCACGCTATGCATTACGCCAATGTCTCGACTTAAGGAATGGCATATGTTGAGATGTGAAAATGCTCGATTTGTGAATGGCGTTTTTGAATTAAATACAATTAAATAGATGTTTTTTAAGAAATTTATAATGTTACATGGATTGATAACTTTTTTGAATTTAAAACAAATTAAAGATGTTTTATCTTTTGTGACAATTTAAAAGATGGTAAGAAAATGCAATGATTTTTCTATATATTTCCTAACTTGTGAGCCTTTCTTATTCAGGACTCAACCTCAAAAACTAGGACATATATGAATCCTACCCATGATTTTTTTAAAAAGGTTTCTATTTTCTTATTTTATATTATTTTATTGACTATTTTCTATTTCATTCTCATGTTTTTAAATAAGCTTTTATACAAATCATGTTTTTTGAATGCGCGTCAACACTCTTTATATTGTTAGTTTAATACAGTATTATAATAACTAAAGTATAATTTCAAGTAAGTTTTCATCCCAAATGAATAAAACAAACGAGCTTTAATAAAATCCCATATTTTTTCTTTGTCACTTTCTTTTAACCCTATGCAAAATCCTAATCCAAAAGACAAACCTATAACAAACCAAACACACCCTTAACATATTAAATTTACTTTTTTAATTAAAAATAGTACTTTGAAATAATAATAATAATAATAATAATAATAATAATAATAATAATAATAATAATAATAATAAAATAGTACTTTAAAATGAATTGTGACGCGGTCAACGTGTGTATAGCAAACCATACGGGTTTGGTTTTTCCCAAAGCTGTATTTGATAAAACCGGGTTGATCCATTACACTTTCAGATTATCTTGTTCAATTAAAACAACATTCACATTTTAACAAAAACATTTTTCTAACATTAACAAAAGAATCATCAGTAAAACTTCAATGAATTCATCAAATCATGAAACCCAACCTCTTGCCCTATGTGTTATTCATCCAAAAAATGAACAACAACTTCCAAAAGCGGTTGAAATGATTCATTCACTAAATGACATCAAGATTAAACCTAATAATTTCGTTACCAACCTCAACCCAACGAAAAACAAAGAATTCTTTAAAGATGTACTCATTTTTGTTGAAAAATGTTGCCTTCGAAAGACATTCACCCTGAAACCTTCTTTCCAGTATGAGAGTTATCTAAAGGAATTCTGGTACACTGCCACTGTCACCGCATTAAACACAATCAAATTCACAGTTGAAAATGGTACTACTAATCTTGAATTTGATTTGTTTTCCTTTCGAAAGGCTATAGGAGCAGATTACTTAAAACGCCATCAACAATATGAAGCAAATCCTGATGGTAAGGTTACTAAACTTTTCTTTGGCCAAATTGGTTACTCTGATAAATTAACCGGAACCCTTAGAAAGAGAGGACTTGCACCAAATTGGAAACTCTTAATGACCCTAATAATTCAGTGTATTGGAGGTAACACTGGTGGGTATGATCAAATTAATTCAATGCATGAGATTGTTATGTATGGTCTGGCTAATGGGGTGTCAATTGACTTTGGGAAAATTATATATGAAGATTTGGTAAAAAAGCTGAAGAAGAAGATCAGGGGTGATGTTATGAACTATACCAGGTTCATATCCTTGGTCATGGAATTCCAAATGGGCCCTTCATACCATATAAGTAATTCTTCAATCATAGAAACACCCACATTCAACGATGAGTACTTTTCAATTTCCCAACAAGAAACTGTAGGAGCTCCTTTGACCCAACATATGATGTCTGTTTGTAATTCAGAAATATCTACCAACCATACTGGTATACCTGCAAGCTCAGAATCTGAAGATGTGCAAAATGAAGTTTCAATAGTGCCTGTAGGAAAGAAGGGTCGTCGAAAGAGCAGGGTTAAAAAAACGTTACCCTTCCAGTCAGAATAAATAAAATTCAATTCAAAATATTATGGAAAAGGCCCAGGTTAGCCTCCGCAGTTATCATTCAGAATTTGAATAAATTTCTCAGCTCAAAATTATTAGTAGGGTTTGTTTATAATCTGAACTTTGTTTTCTAGGTATTCTCATTAGTAGTGTTTTTGCAGTTTCATCATCCCAGTATAGTACTTGAGTATTTGAACTTTGTTCTCAGGCCTAAAGTCATTACTAGTTTTTGTCCTGTTTCACCATCCCAACATACTATTTCAAAATCTGTTATTAAGCTATTGATAAAGATGTAGCAATACTTTCAACTGAAAAAAATATCAGTATATGTTGTCCTAATTATTTGATAACTTTTCATCAGGAACCTAAATTGGATTTTAAGGCACAGCCTGTTAGGCAAATGTGTGCGTCATCATCATCCCAGCATATTACAAAAGCATTTGAACATCAGAAATCTAAATCTGAAGCAGTTGATAAAGCTGTTCCTATATTTGATTCTGAAGAAAATATAAACAAATGTGCTTCCATTGAGTCACTGAATCTACATCAAGACGATTTGCACAGATTTGATTATTTTTCACTTTGTGATGCTTCTTTTGAAATTTCTGATAATAGCACATCTGATTTTGATGAGATGGACTGCAAACAATTATTCTCTTTACTTCAATATACAGCTGATCATAGCAGTATTGGTAAATTTGATAATGAAGATGAACCTGTTATGATTTCAGACGATTATGAAGTTGATGAAAATAACCAATCTCCAGCAGATGGAGGTAAACATGCTGATGAAATTTACAAGCCTCCAGTACATGGAGGTGACGATGATGATGAAAATTGCAAGGCTACAGCACATGAAGGTAATCTTGATGATGAAAGTTACAAGTCTCCAGCTCATGGAGGTAAGCTTAATGATGAAAGTAAGCGTTCTCCGGCACATGGAGTTAACAATGATGAGAATCATGTTTGTGTAACAGAAAATGAAATGTCTTGTGATCATCCACCTTCACCAAAGTCTCAGCGTATAAGTGAATTATCCAATCAAGTTCTCAATCTTGAATCTAAGATTGAAATGCTGAAGAAAGAAAAGGAGTTTGCTGATCGACAAATACTTTTGTTGAAAACTCGCCCATCTTATCCATCTGTTTCTGATATTTCTTCAAAGCTTTTGGAGTCTCTTAAACCTGAACTTGACAAATTAGTTACATGTGAAGATTTCAACGGTAAGTTTTCAACCGACGTCAATAATTTATCAAGCCAGCATAAAGAGATCAGTTGCAAAGTTATGGAACTAACTGAAGCAGTTAGTAAGATAAAGTTTGAGCTGCCAAAGCATATGATAGATGTTCCTGTTATGGTTAAAGAACTAAGCATCATCATATCTGAAGTTAAAAAGAAGGTTGATTCTATTGAGTCCAAGAATTTGGAGGTACCAGCATCTCTTTTGGGGCTCCCAAGAAAAGTTGGAAACTTTATTGATGAGGTTTCTAAGTATAAATCCTTGGAGTCTATACCTTTATCTCTTGAGAAAGTGGAAAATGCTATCTACTCTCTTAATGCTAGCCTCAAATCATTAACATGTATGCCAGCAGCTTCTACTGATGTTGTTATGGAGAATAAGAAAAAAGAATCTGGTAAACAGCTTAAAGTTTCTGATTTTTTTGGTAAAATTAACCTCAAGCAACAAGATAATGGAAGGCTGGAGGTAGCTCATTCTAAGAAAGATATGATGTCTCCAATGATTGAAAATGAGGTGGTAGAAAGTGAAGTTCAAGAAGGTGATGCCACTGTTGGGGAAAAGTCAATGAATAAATATAGTGAGAAAGTATTTGTAGTTCAAGAAAATCATGTGGTAGAAACTGAATATCAACAAGGTGATGATGTTGTGGGTAAAAAGCAAATGAATGAATCTAATGAGAAAGAAAATGAAGATGAAGAAAATGATGTCACTGTTGACAAAGATTCAGTGATTGAAGATAATTTGGAAGAAACTGAAGTTCAACGAAATGATGGCAATGTTGGTAAAAAATCAATGAATGAGTCTCAGCTGAAAGAAAATTTGCTTGAAGAACCTGATGCCACTGTTAATGAAGGCACACTAATGATTCAGACCTCCCCTGTTAAGGAAATCAAGTATAAAAACTTAAAAGGTCAAAATGTTCACATCGTTGATGAAACCCTTAACGAACAGAAGCGTCAGCTTGATAGAATGTATCAAGAAAACGTGAAACACGAAAAGTTAAAGAAGAAGGCTGAGATAATCAAGAGCTTTGATCAACATGTTATTGATCTCTTCACGAAAAAGAAATCATTATATGACAAGTACTGTCATATTGTTCTGAATAGGAAAGCCCCTGGGAAAATCACCAATGCTGACATTCTTTCAAGGAATAAAGGTCCAGCTACATTAAAAATCTACAGAGATGATGGAGATGAAGAAATCATTGAAGAGTTCAAGGTGAAAGATCTTCATTGGGAAGAATGGAAAGAGTTTTTAGATTGCTGTGGGAAAAGGAAAGCCGCTCGCTGGGTAGAGTTTTTTGTTTCAATGAGAAAACGTGTTGATGAAGTGATAGAAATGAAAAACAAACTGAATATTCAAGATCATATTCCTTTGCAGGAACAAGACCCTTTTATTGAACTGAATAGAATTGTTAGGAAGAGGAAGAGAGTTGGTGATGATATGGAAGAATATTTCTGTAGGACCTTAGATATATCAACTTTAACACAAATATAAGCACTAGAAAGATGGAAAGATGGTGACTTGATGCAATATATGTGTGGCGTTAATGAGAGAAAAAGAGTAATAAGATGAAGAGAACTTTTATTAAAAACACACACAATACACACACAAGCACACCTTACAAATGAGATGTAAGGTGCCTTTTATAGTTCAATACATAGGCTTTGATGGGCTTGGGCTTGGGCTTGGACTTGGTTACATGACAAGATATGAAGGCTTATGAAACATAACTAATAGCATATTAGCTTACCAAGACCAAGGCCCAATGACTATCCTATTCCATAAACTAAGACACATTACAAAGTTCCTAATATGAGAATGACCATCACTTCTCAATACATATTTTTAATGCTAACAATCTCCCCCTAAGGGGTGGTCATTCGAATGATGCTCCACGTGATTAGGTCTTCCGTGTTCTTTGTCTTGAACTTTGTGTGTTGTTGTAGAATAGTCTTTAGTCTTTGTTCCTTCATGCTTTGTGATCTTTGATGACTGACTTTTCATCGTTCTTTGTTCCTTTGCGATGTGGAGTTATCTGCCTTTAGTCACTTCTGCGTCTGTGGTGGTTGTTCGCCATTCCAACATGCTCATACATCTTCAGTCTTTGTGATACATGCATTTTTAGTTCCCGTTCTTTTACACAGATCTTTGTCACTTTACTTTTGTAGATTCATTCACATTGCGTAGAATCTTTCTTTGAACCTTGCTTTGCTTTGATCTTTGTGAGAACTTTCCTTTGACTTCGAGATGCATGTATGAGCATGTGGAATCTGTCGCCATGGAGATGAAATGTCCCTGCATATAAACAGTTAGCAATAAAACATCCGGTACTTACAGATAAGAATTAGAGATCGTCAACAGCATAGTGTGAAGACTCCTTCTAACCCTTACCAAGGCCGTTCCCATGTCAGATACTCTCGAGAGAGCTTACAAGACCTACTTAGTAGCTCAATGACTGGGTGAGTCGCTGGGGATCACTCCACGACTGTAGACCATTTGAAACCACCGCGAACACTAAGCATAACCCATAAAGAATTACCGAAGTGACCTGCTGTCAGGGCTGCTTGATGTTGACCCTGGCAGGAATTTCCATTCAATCATTGAGAATCACAAATGTGAATCCTCTCATAAATGTTCTGGCAAATTGCTAAGATCTGCGTAGGACTCTAAAGTTTACATCTGGCGTCCTTAATGATGAACAACCAGTGTAGAAATATCATGTGTTCCTATGAGATCTTTTGATGAATCTCGGGGCTCTAGACTTGATAAGTGCACATTTGGTTTCCTATGCGGAGATTAGGGAGAGGTCTCCTGCTTCAATATCAACCATCTCTAATAGACAGGTCGATAGATTACGCCGGTTCCCCGTGAGAATGAAACAAGCTCTTTTAAGAGAACTTGAGTGGCTAGAAGGTTTAGTGCAGTGCGTCACTGGGTCCATGACGTCTTTGTCTTCAATACCGGTGTCACCTTAGTAACAACCAGTAGCATACGAGTTGAACCCGGTGTCTGCCCTAAGGTTGAACATATGGAGGGCTATTTCTTTTCACCCTTTTTCATAACTTTTCTTTTTAATTCTTCAACCCCTTCTTTCTCCTTTCTCATTTTCTCCTTTTTTTTCAATCATACCTAAGGACTTCTAATTCTAATCTATTGGAATTGTCCTTGGGTAGATCCCTCCGGCTCTGGCGGACCATAGGACGGTTTTCCCTAACCTTAGTCACCTTATAACTCCATGACTATCCTATCATTGCCATAAAACCTTTGATTGAAAATCTCTCAAAGTGTTTATGAATATAAACACATTTTTGTTCATACTTTGAGAGTTTTTGTTTCTTTTGAAGGACTCCCCCTTCACATGTGCTCATGAATTTTTTAAGAAATTTGCACATGCGTGAGGAGTTTGCACTTTTTGAATTGATCCACTTTCATTGAACATGACCGATTCGAGACACGCTTACATCACTAGTTAGACTAGCTTGAAGTTATTACCCGTCCTGGTCAAGTCCAAAGAAAGTCTCTCGATACGGTACATTCTACTCAGACAAGTTCTATTCGAGACACGCTTACATCACTAGTTAGACTAGCTTGAAATTATTACCCGTCCAGGACAAGTTTTTTCGATTACTGACATTTAAGCTTCGTCAATTCATTGGTAATATCTGAGTCGAGCTCTTTTGAGATTCAGCCACAATCTTTAAACATCTTTGATCACATTTTAATCATGTCTTCTCCCCCTCAAAAATAGCATATCGTGATATTTTTGATATCAACTGATTAAGAAAAAGCTTTTGGAGAGAAAGACAGATTTCGCATGAATTTGGAACATTTTTGTATTTATACTCCCCCTTAACGATAGCATATTTAAAATTTCTTAAGGGTTTAGAGGGAGTTTTCTTGAGCACAAATTTTGAGAGATTTTGAGAAATCTTTTTGAACAATCTTGAAAAAGTGCTCAAGAATTTTGTTTGAAAACGAGTTTATGCTTGAAATCTTTTTCGTTTGTTTAGACTCGAACTTTTTGAAAAAGATTTCGTCATTGAACGTACGAGTCCTTGATTTGAAAAATAATCAGAAGTCATCGTTTAAGTACGGGTTTCGTACTGAAGTATACGAAAGCCTTAGTGAAGAAAACATTTGAGAAACGACATGTTTTAGAGAAACATTAAAAAGAACTCCCGCTCAAGCATCTGTACATGTCCGTATCATTGTTGAATGATATTTCTAGAAACGTACAGAATATTGATTTATACGAGAGACATGTCGTGAGAAGAATATTTTTGTATTTTGATTTTATATTGTTTTTGGATTTTTTGAAATTTTATATTTTTGTATTTTGTTTTTGTAGGTTTTTTAAATTTTGTATTTTGTTTTTTCAAAAATATTTACAGCGAAGCGATTTTGAAATCATTTTTCAAGAAGATTCGAGAAGACGATCTAGCTCCTCAGGAGTTAGGCTTCGCATGCCAATTCGCCGAACTAAATAGTCAAACCTTTCTTTTGGAAGGGCTTTAGTAAATAGATCGGCGAGTTGATAATCAGTCTTAACGAAAAATAATTCAACAGTACCCTCTTCCACGTGTTCTTTGATGAAATGGTAGCGGACTTTGATATGCTTCGTCTTAGAGTGATGTACGGGATTGCACGAGATGGCTATGGCACTTTTTGAGTCACAATACATAGGTATTCTGTCAAAAGTAAAGCCATAATCTGTGAGCTGTGTCCGCATCCAAAGAACTTGGACACAACACGCAGATAGAGACACATACTCGGCTTCGGCGGTTGATAGCGCAGTACAATCCTGTTTCTTTGAAGACCAGCTTACAAGCTTTTCACCCAAAAATTGTGCTCCACCTGATGTACTCTTTGCTGTAACTTGATCACCAGCATGGTCTGCATCTGAAAATGCTGTTAGATTAAACCCCGAATCCTTCGGATACCAAAGTCCCATGTTAATGGTTCTTCGTAGGTACCGAAAGATTCTTTTAACCTCTTTGAGGTGAAGTTCGGTAGGCTTTGCCTGAAACCGTGCTAACAAACAAACAGCAAATTGAATATCGGGTCGGCTAGCAGTTAGGTACATGAGAGAACCGATCATGCTCCGATATTTCTTCGGATCAATGGGTTTTCCAAACAAATCAGCACCTATTTTTGGTGAAGAGACCATTGGTGTACCAACAGAATTACAATTTTCCATTCCATGTTTTTTCAAAATCTCTATCATATATTTAGCTTGATTGATAAAAATACCACGAGGGGATTGATGGATTTGTAAACCAAGAAAGAATTTTAGTTCCCCCATCATGGACATTTCAAATTTGCTTTTCATGAGATTTTCAAAATGTTTTGAATGGTTAGGATTGGTTGATCCAAAAATAATGTCGTCCACGTAAATTTGAACGATCAAAATGTCATCTTTGAACTTTTTGATAAACAAGGTGTCATCAACCGTTCCTTTTGTGAAATTGTTTTTGAGCAAGAAAGATGATAGTTCGTCATACCACGCTCTTGGAGCTTGTTTTAAACCATAAATTGCTTTCTTAAGCTTGTAGACGTAGTCTGGATGATCTCTGTCGATGAATCCCTCTGGCTGACTCACATACACTTCTTCTTTCAGAGTTCCATTCAAGAAAGCTGTCTTAATGTCCATCTGATAGACTGTGAAGTTTTTGTGAGCGGCATAGGCTAAGAAAATCCGGACTGCTTCAAGTCTAGCTACAGGCGCGAATGATTCTTCGAAATCTATCCCTTCTTCTTGTGGATAACCTTTAGCCACGAGACGAGCTTTGTTGCGAATAACAGTCATTTCCTCATCCAGTTTGTTTTTCCACAACCACTTGAGGTCAAGAACACGTTTATCAAGTGGTCGTTCAACAAGTTCCCAACTATCATGTAACAGGTATTGAAGAAATTCCTCCTGCATCGCTTCAATCCAAGGGTTTTCTGCCATTGCTTCCCGAATGTTCTTTGGTTCTTTGAGGCTGATTGAGCAAACGTAAATGCACAATTCGAGATCGGTGGCAAGTTGTCTCCTCGTCTGACCTGGCATTGAAGGATCACCAATAACATGTACTAACGGATGGTCTTTTGTCCATTGAAACGTAGAAGGGTACCTTGGGTGTACATAATGTGTGTTAGATGGTTTTTGTAACCTTGAGGAAGATTCAGCAGAGTCTGTTGCAAACGGGTTTTCAAATACTTCTTCTCCTTCTTCTAACGCAACATCGTTTGAATTATTTGTTGGTTCTTCTTGAAAATTTGTGTTTTGACTTTGCTCATCAACTCTTGGTAGTTCAGTTTCAAGTACTGGAGTTGCTTGAGTAGATGTAGATGATGTTGATGTAGTTGGTGCTTCAGCTTCG
Source organism: Artemisia argyi (assembly GCA_030686995.1). NCBI lineage: Eukaryota > Viridiplantae > Streptophyta > Magnoliopsida > Asterales > Asteraceae > Artemisia > Artemisia argyi. Next base: position 140,412,836 of record CM060682.1, read on the forward strand.
ATTGTTGTAGATGCATCTTGTGGTGGTGGTGGTTGATGGTTTTGAGCGGGTGCAGCGGAATGTTGTTGAGATGCATTAGTCGAAGTACCACCATAATATTCATCAAACATTAACTCGAAGAAGTTTTCCAGTTCTTGTTCTGAAGGTTTATCCGTGTTTGTTGACTGAGCTCCTTGAGGCACGAGTCCTGAACTGATGTGTCCAGAAGTCTGCTGGTTTGGTGCGGGTCCTAATCCGTTTTGATTAGAAGCCATCGGATTAAGCGCGGGTTCTAGAGCGTATCTCTCAGAAGCCATTTGTGAAATCTCGTCAAACTTCACATTCATCGTCTCCATTATCTTTTTCGTTCTTCTATTATACACCCTGAATGCCCTCGAGTTTTCTGAATATCCGATGAAGATTCCAATATCACCCTTAGCTTTTAACTTGCCTAGATCTTCTCTATCATTCGTCGGATAGCACAAAGCGCCAAATACGTGAAGATAAGAGATGTCAGGTTTACGGTTGTTCACTAGCTCATTTGGGGTTTTATTGAATCTCGGATGGACTAGGGATCGGTTTTGAGTAAAACAAGCAGTGGCTACAGCATCAGCCCATAAGAATAGTGGTGCACTAGAAAAAATTAGCATTGTGCGAGCAGCTTCCACAAGAGTTCTATTTCTTCTTTCAACTACCCCATTCTGCTGTGGAGTTCTAATAACTGATGTTTGGTGTGTGATTCCAACATCTTCAAGGTAAGTTCTTAACTCCTGGTTTGTAAATTCTGTGCCATTGTCTGTTCTTATAATCCTTACTGGAGCTTGAAGTAGAACTTGAATACGCTTCAGAAAGGTGATGATGATGCCTGGTGCTTCGTCTTTTGATCTCAAAAACTTTACCCAAGTATATCTTGAATAATCATCAACAATAACGAGAATATACTTCTTCCCATTAATGCTTTCAACTCTCATTGGGCCACATAAGTCCATGTGCAACATATGTAACCTTGCTTCCGAACTAGGTACGGTTTTGGGTTTATATGATGCTCTTTTACTTTTTCCTTGTTCGCATGATGGACATAGGTGTTCCTTGGTGTATTTGAACTTAGGAAGTCCAGTGACGATGTTGTCTTTGGCTAACTTGTTGATGGTGTCGAAATTGAGATGGGATAAACGTCTATGCCACAGCCAGGACTTGGTTTCGGTTGCCCTTGTCATAAGACAAATTGGTGATGTAGAAGCCATTTGGTTGATGTCGATGGCATACAAGTTTGTACCACGATTACCAGTTAAGAGATCATCACCAACCAAATTTCTAATAAAAACGGTGTTTCTCCTGAAAGCAACTTCTAAATCTGCATCACAAAACTGCCCGACTGAAAACAAGTTGTGTCCCAACCCTTCAACGTAGTAAACTCGAGTGATTAAAAAATTCCCAAACTGAAGATCTCCATAACCCTGAATAGCTGCTATATGATCATTACCAAAGCGTACAGTTCCCATAAATTTCCAGATGAAGTTGATCAGCAGCTTTAAATTCCCGGTCATGTGCTTGGAGCAACCCGAGTCGATGATCCAAAGACATATTTCGATAACCTGCCAAGAACAGAAGAGTTTGTATTTGGAAACCGTGTTGAATTTGGTTCCATGGGGTTAGGAGTAAAAGCAGAATCACACTCATAGACAGTTGCTACTTGTTTATCTTGAGTTATTTCTAATTTTCCGTTCTTAAGAGTGAACTCTCTACCCGTCGGAATCCACATACAAAACTTAAGATAGTTCCTAGGCATTCGACTAATAGTGGTAGTCCTAAATCGTGCAACTAATCTTTCTATAGATCTGGATCTAGCACTAGGTCTTTTTGGAACATTCTTCTGTTCAGGCGTAACATTCACATTCTTAGAAACACATCCATCATGAACATAATTAATTAAACATTTCTTGCATATTAAACAAACAGAGTCATTACAAGCATTAGAAATAGTACGTTCGACATTACATTCAGATGAAACATGTCTCTTATTACAAAGCGATAAATTCCTATGGTGTTCTTCTACTTCTTCAACTTTATTCTTGCTACTACTCTTAGATGCAGGCGAGACTCTATTGTTCCTTGTATTGCTCCTAGGCTGTAGTCTGCTGCTCCTAGAGGTGCTTTCTAATCCTGTAGAAGGTAAGGCACACACATTAGGATTTATATTGTTGTCCTTGTTAGCATCCCTAGATTCTTTAGAATTAGCCTTTATGCACTTGTCATTTGTCTTAGATGTTGAGGCGGACGCACTAGTGGGACTAATCCTAAAAAGGCCAGGTGCTAACACTTTAGGAGTTTCGACAACCGTTTTTCCTTTATCAATAATCTTTACAATTTCACTTTTCTTGGGCAAGGGTGTTGGAGTGACAGGTTTTGTCAAATCCTTTTTCTCATCGACTTTAGGAGCAAACCTTGAAATTGACATTTTTGGTTTTTGAACCGTGTTTGAAACATTTGGTTTCTCCGAAGTCAATGGTTTTGCAAACTTAGTTTCCTCACCCTTTCCTTTTTGAGTTTCAAGCTGAGCTCTCAAAAGATCATTTTGTTCTTTCATTTTCTTTAAGTCACGCTCATACGACAATTTGTCATACTTGCATTCTTCCTTCTTTCGATCAAGTTGTTTAAAATATGACACATTTTCTTTTTCAAGCTTTATAAGAGCATTTTCATATTTTGAAACAATTGCGGAGGTCTCAGCTCTTAGTCGTTCATCGTCTTGAACAGAATATGTTTGTAAAATGATGGACATAATGTCAGTGGTCATAACAGCTTCGAAGAGAGAATCATTTAGGTTTTCCAAAACATTCATGTTTTCACGAGTATCATTAGCTTCGTTTACCAGGGATTTGTGGTCCTTGACAAATTCGGCCGTTTCTTTTAAGAAAGTTTGTTCAAAATGGATTACCCTTGCACTTATGTTATTCAGAGGGATAGTAATTTCGTTTTGAAACACCTTTTTCTGTTCGATATGAAAACTAGAATGCCAGTTGTTAATATTGATGGTAGTTTTCGATGCAACAATATTTTGAAGTTCTTGAATTCTCTTTTTAACGTCATCAAGAATTTCTCTAGCCTCACTTGTATTAAAAGTGTTGTTAGAGGAAATTTGTTCCAGTTTTGAAAGAGATTTGGAAACAACTTTCTTTTTAGACAAGAATTTCGCAAATGGTCGTTTTATGGAAAACGCAGATGGTTCTGTTTGTGGAACAAAAGTGATTCCCGAAAGTTTGTTCAATTTGTTGTAATCAATGGGTTTCAAATCCTTTTGTTTCATTTTATTAATGCTCTCTTCGACATGTTCTATCGTTAGCACAGAATCCCGAACGACGGGAGGATCATGTTTGGTATAAATCACATTACCATTGTACAAAACATTCTGTTCTTGCTGAGCTTTCTTGAGATTACAAGGGGTGTTGTTACCAAGACCCATTTTATGTTTCGTATGGTAAATCAGATGAATTTGATTTGAAATCATTTTCATTGTTTGACTCGACTGACCCGACTTAACCACTAATTCCTCTAAATGAGCAATCATGTGTTCTGACTCTACGATTTCTTCCAAAAGTTTGTCTTCTTTCTTTGCAAAATCCTTTTTCAACTCATCCATTTCTTTTTCAAGATTGGAATAAGCTGTTTTTTGTTTAGAAAGTTGGTTTTGTAAATCAGAAATTTCCGTGTTTAAAGATTTTATCTTTTTGAAAGAATTAACATCAAGTGTGTCAAACTTGAGTTGCAATTTTTGTTTCTCTGAAACGGAATTTTGATAACCAGTTTCTAATTCAGACAATCTTTTGTTATGAAATTCAAAAGCTTTAACGGTTGATTTGTAACTCTCAAGCTCAGCGGTCAATTTAACATTCGCGGCCTTAACATCGCGATTGACCTTTTGCACATTCTCAATTTCAATACGACAATTATTCAATAATGATTCAAACAAAGCACGTGTTTCCTCATCATTCTCAGCATGCTGTGAAACGAAGCCTCCATTATGATTCACATCTGGAATTGCTAAAGGAGTATTGCTACTACTTGGCGTGTCCAGGAATGTATCATAAGTGGGTGCTTGCTTCTCAAAATGATGTTCCTCATGAGGAGACATATCAAATATATCATTATTGTGACATGTGTTGAAATTAGATACCTCAGATGGTGCATTGGTGTCATAAACAGGAAGTGTGTCAGAATCCGTGTCATACTTAGCTTCCTGAAGATTCGCCATGAATATGCAGTTCGCATCGATATCTTCTCTATCTTCCATGTCATCCATAAGAGCCATAAAGTCATTCTCCTCTGCGTTCAACTGAAACCCTGCCTCATTCTTTTGTGCCAACAGTAATGCTTTCTGCAAGTACGCTGTGTCTTTCTTGTTCGGCTTAGTAGGACAGTTCCTTGCCATATGACCTACACCCTGACAGTTGAAACACTTTACCGGATTACCCTGATTCACATTTCCCAAATTCCCAACTACTGGATTTGTGTAGGACCGAAAGTATTGTGATTTGTGTGATTCGGGAGGTCTTGGTTGATGGTTATTGATGAACTCCATATTTAGTTTTAGAGAGAGAAAGTAGAGAGAGGGTGGAGAAAATGAATAATATTAATATGAAAGTAAAGATACACAATTTCCCACACCCCTCATGGAGAGTCATGAGGGGTATTTATAGGCTCATAACAACATTACTATGCCTAGTGTACAATAATAGTCCCTAAAGGTACTACTTGTTACTAATCTAGTCCATTTCACGTATGTGACGTTATCTTTATAAAAGAGCGAGGCTAACAATCTCCCTCCAAGATATCGTCACACGTGAATGGTTACAATGAGACCTATAAATACATTAACAATGTAAAATTACAACAATAGTAAACTATGTTGACGTTGTTGAAGCGCAGAGTCTCTGTAGTCTAGATACTGATGCGTGGGAATCGCACCTTGCTTTACCTCTCGAGGGATCTCGCGAGGCTTACAACCCCCACCAGGCAGTGTACCTGATCGTTGTAGTATAGTATAGTGACAAGTACCGGGGGATTGATCGTTCAGCTTAGGAATAGTGTCGCTAGGATTAGAAAACCTAATTAATAGTTCTAGAGGTGAGAGATGATTATTTTTTGTATTTTTATATTTTATGAAAGCAATTAAAATCTCGGGTTTTGAAAGAGTGGGCGGAATTAGTTGCTAATCAACTAACCCAAAAACTACTATATAACTAATTAAACTAATGAAAATGAAATTAAACTAATATTAAACTAAGGTTGTGAGCAGTAATTGGAGAGATTGTGTTTACTTAGACTTCATTACTCCCTAGATATCTTTTACATGTTAATTACTTGTTACACTTGTATGAATGACGGGTTGTATTCCTTAATACCATTCGTGGAGTGGCATACATAACTCCCCAACTCTATGAGCTCTTATCTCCTCCTACACCATGACCCAGCACAACTATAGGGATTGTAAACAGTGGCTCATGCATTAAATACAACCAATAAAGACATAGTACGCCTCGGTTCATGTTTCTTAAGACGTTCAAGCATGTTACCATTTGGAGATCTGCCAGTTTTCTTAAGCCTAACATATAAAATCATTCATTCAAAACAAGAATAGACAAGTAATCAACACATAATCAACATCTAGGTTTCATTAGATCTAAGCAAACACAAGAGAGATCTAGCCTAGCATAGTAAAATTAAGATAAGAACAAAAGATAAACAACCAACACATAGACATATTGATTGAATTAAGAGTATACTTATCTCAATTACAATGCAAGGTCTCAAGGGTTTGGAACCCTTGAAAAACCTATAAAAGAGGCACCAAAATCGTCTTTAGGGTTTCACCAAAACTTCTCTCCCTTTAATGAAAAAACTAGAAAACTATATATAGGAAAATCGTCCTGACGGCGTCAAGAGTAAAATCTGACGCCGTCAACTCGCCGCCATATACTTCCTCGGACGCCCTAGATCCAATCGTGACGGCCTATGTGACGCCGTCACCACCTTCGGTAAATTAATCTCGGCCACTTTGACGCCGTCATAACTCCATCTGACGCCGTCACCAGCTACGGTAAATTAATCTTCATGTCTGACGCCGTCAAGAGCAAACCCTTGACGCCGTCACCTTGTATTTCCAGCTTGGATTTTTGGTACTTTGTCGTTTTCTTCACTTTATGCTCCAAAAACGTCCAAAATAGCCTCTTTTCCAGAATTCACTCTCCAAACACCTAAAATCACAAAAGGAACGATTTAGGGCAATATTTGATCAAATAAATTCGGATTCGGGCTTAAATGACCTCCTAAAAACGGATCATTTTTCGCCTCATCATATACCCTTACACTTGAGATTTGCTTGTCCTCAAGCAAATGAGCTTTTATTCTACTCAAAAGACAAGTTAGGGGTCATTTAACACTAATATAAAAGTAATTACAACAAATAATCGTTCCACTAAAGACCAATAGACAAGCACGGAGGTCATACACAAGCACCTCACAAATAGTGTTTAGATACTCACATCTCTCGGGTGTAATAAAGTAATATAACATTGTGGAAATGGAAGATATCTCTCACTACCTGTCATAGCAAAATAGATTACCATAGGCTTGGGAAAGGATCAAACCTCCACCACATGGCGTAAGCACCTAGGATAAACTATCAAAGAGGTCTTTTAAAGGGTTATAACGTTAGGTGTAGGGATATGAATTACACGGTTTTGTTGGATAAAGGGAATTTTACTGGTGGCGAGTTAACAATCTTAGTAAATTACATGTACAAGATGGCGTTGCTAAGCCAAGACTAGACTCGACTTAAGCTAATAAATGAAAAATAACAAAAACATAAAATGAACATAGAATAAAAATGGGATGGTAGTCCGTATGTTTTTTTTTTTTTTTTTTTTTTTTTTTTTTTTTCTTTTTCTTTTCTATTTTTTTTTCTTTTTCTTGATTTTTCTATTTTTTTTTTTTTTTTTTGTTTTTTTTTGTTTTTTTTTTTTTTTTTTTGCATACACTCTTACCCTACCATCCAAAATAATACATCATAGGGGATGAGAATTCCCCTTACACTTGAATCTTTACATACTTTACATTTAACTATTCTAATGACTCGAATTAAGAAAATCAAAACACTTGGAGCACTTTTAAAATTAACGTACATATGGGGGTAATAAGTGATGTTCTTCCCCATTACTCCATAAAATAAGTACTTACCCATGAGTCCCAATCGTCCCAAAACAATATGTACACGGATATGACTCGACTTAGCAACCATGTAATCAATTAGAAAGTTAACTTAGGGTTTAACAAATAACAATAATGCACTAAAAATGAGCGCATACACGGAAGGCTAAGGCGATTTGGTTGTACATTTAAGTGGGGTGTAACAAATTCTTCCTTTAAGTAAAATGCTTAAAGTTAGAAACGAAAAGATAGGCTCGGAGGGGTGTACTAGGGGTATCGTGTATTAAAAATGAGTACAACGCAAAGGGTGTGGGAAAAATTAGTTGACTTAACTAGCCAAGTAATATGACTTAAATGGTCAAGTAATTATAATACGGGTTTAACACAAGGGTGATCCTAATGCCTCTTATCATGTAGTAAATCCTACTACACGAATGTAGTCTCACTAGCGGTCTCGGGATGCATCACTAACGCAAGTTCTAGAATCTAAATGCTACCGGTACACTCATAAGCACTAATAATGAATGCTTTTCCTATCAAATCTAAAGGCGAACCTCACATTTTTGGGTGGAAAATTTTTCTGAATATACGGTTATGTGCTAGTCATACAATCTCCTATCCATGAGACGCTTGCTATGGCTAAAGTTTCACTCCTAAATGTTGTAAAAAATTTTAAATTTGGCGCTAAAATTACACTAACAAGTATTTCTCATAGTTTTATTACTCATCTACTATCAAACAAAACAAACTCAAGCGAAAGTGCATATGTAAGGTATCATCTTTTTACCCTCCCCTTACACTTAAGATGAACATTGTCCCCAATGTTCAAGTAAAGAATGTAAAAGTTAAAAAGTAAAGAGAATGAAATCAAATACTCCCCTGATTCGCTCGGTATGGATTTTAGGTTGGCCAGGTTAAATCTTCCTCCAAGAAAACGAACAATCAAAGCTTCCCTTCCAGAATATAAATCATCTTCTTGTCATAAATAACCTGTAAATCCTGACAACAATAGACAAGGCAACCTCGTGTAAAATCGGCGGCATCCTATATAAGTTACTAAATCCTAGAAAACAAAATAAGATATAATGCTTGTGGAATGAAGTTTGCAGATTTCCTGGAGATTATAAAACTTGATAATTCACAAAAACTATAAGACTCCGTTAGAAAAACGAAACTGGTAAAATTTCCAGATTTTTAACTCCTGACGCCGTCAAGAGCAATTGCCTGACGCCGTCAGAATGGACCTGCAGAAATCTTTATGTTAAGTTTCCGGAAAATTTCTGGAAAAACTTTGTCCTACTTCCTGGAAAATCCTGCAAAACTTCATTATGACTCAATACAACCATTTGACTCTAACAAATACGAATATACATGTTCATTAAATATTGTGGATAATCATGATCGGTTTGTTTCTTAAAAACATATTTGGGGTTTCCCCTTACACTTATCTTTTGCAAAAATACCTTTAGGTTGGAGTTAAGACTAGGCTAAACAACATAATAAAGTATTTCACATTTTAATTGAGAAACATGATCAACCAACAATAAAAACAAAACATGCATACGGAAGCAAATAACAATCAAACAAATAAAAATCACACAAAACATGGGTTGCCTCCCAAGAAGCGCTTGTTTTTGTTCGAGTCACGAGCCTGACTCTACCGTTATTTCACGGATAAAGGTGAGGTTTTCCCTACACTTAGGATTAAGTGTGGGTGAAAGTAGCGATACACACCCTTAGGGTGGAAATATGCCACGTGAGGAAAAAATGGTGGATGAATTATATGCTCAACGGGGTGTGCTCCTTTCATCATAACCTTACCTAGTTCACTTTGGTCAATGAGTGAGTTGAAGTTTTCTCCTAAGAAGGGATCATTTTCTATCAACTTCGAGAGATTCCTAGTTGGGGATCTATTTTGACCTAATAAACCTGGTTTAAACCCATAATGTTTCTTACGATCAATCATGAATGGGTGATGTAAGTATGTAAGGTCATGGTCCACTCCTATGTTGGCTTCTTCTCTACAAGGCTTGGGGTCTACTACCTTCAACGTAAAACTACCCGGACTACAGGGTTTGATGGGTGGATCGGGACCTATTTCAATTCCTAAATCTTCATCCAAGGATGGAAGATTAGGTAATGGTTTTGGTTGAGGCTCCGGTTCATCAAAACTAGGAACTTCCCTAGAACTAGGAGTAAGGTTATCACTACAAGTGTTCAAACCTATATCCTCTGGTGGTGCTTGGTCCAAGGGTTCTACCTCAATTGGGGTTCCTATAGTCTCTTCTACTTCTTCCGGGTAAGTCACGGGCGGTGTATGTGCCTCAAATGTTGGTAGGACTTGTGGGGTACTTTGTGGGCTTGAATTATCCACCTCATCCTCCATTGTACCTAGATTACCTATATGTTTGTTTTGTACTATGATATTAGGTGCCATCCAACTAGGTATCTCAACATGAGTATATTCATCCCCCAACAAACTTCCTGTTTGCTCCATCAAACTTGTTTTTGATTGATTTGTGATGTTGTTTGTTGGGTTGTCTACTCTATAATAATATTGGGCACAGTTTTCTATGGTATCCCACGCTTCTTCATCATTTAATTCCCTAGGGCCCCCATCGGCAAAATCATCGATGCGCATTTGGTCACATTGGCTGACACGATAGTAAAAGGTTTCGGTTAGGGATGATAAAGAGAAACTATGATGAGGGAATTTTCGAAGTAAAATTTTAAAACGAGTCCATGCATCATATATGGGTTCATCTCGATATTGTTTGAAATTCAAGATGTCAATAGGGTAGAATGGCCTTTGTGGTTGGTGGTATGGTGGATTCGCGTACTCCATAATGGTGAACGGAAGAGTCAATGGAAATTACGAACAAACACACAAAGAAAAAGATAGACTAAAGAAAACCTAAAAATAAAAAAATAAAAATCTTACTAGAAAGGAATCTAGCAAGTAGACCTAATAAAAAGAAATCATAACCTAGACAATAACTATTCCCTAGGCTGCGGCGCCAAAAACTTGATGCGTGGGAATTGCACCTTGCTTTACCTCTCGAGGGATCTCGCGAGGCTTACAACCCCCACCAGGCAGTGTACCTGATCGTTGTAGTATAGTATAGTGACAAGTACCGGGGGATTGATCGTTCAGCTTAGGAATAGTGTCGCTAGGATTAGAAAACCTAATTAATAGTTCTAGAGGTGAGAGATGATTATTTTTTGTATTTTTATATTTTATGAAAGCAATTAAAATCTCGGGTTTTGAAAGAGTGGGCGGAATTAGTTGCTAATCAACTAACCCAAAAACTACTAAATAACTAATTAAACTAATGAAAATGAAATTAAACTAATATTAAACTAAGGTTGTGAGCAGTAATTGGAGAGATTGTGTTTACTTAGACTTCATTACTCCCTAGATATCTTTTACATGTTAATTACTTGTTACACTTGTATGAATGACGGGTTGTATTCCTTAATACCATTCGTGGAGTGGCATACATAACTCCCCAACTCTATGAGCTCTTATCTCCTCCTACACCATGACCCAGCACAACTATAGGGATTGTAAACAGTGGCTCATGCATTAAATACAACCAATAAAGACCTAGTACGCCTCGGTTCATGTTTCTTAAGACGTTCAAGCATGTTACCATTTGGAGATCTGCCAGTTTTCTTAAGCCTAACATATAAAATCATTCATTCAAAACAAGAATAGACAAGTAATCAACACATAATCAACATCTAGGTTTCATTAGATCTAAGCAAACACAAGAGAGATCTAGCCTAGCATAGTAAAATTAAGATAAGAACAAAAGATAAACAACCAACACATAGACATATTGATTGAATTAAGAGTATACTTATCTCAATTACAATGCAAGGTCTCAAGGGTTTGGAACCCTTGAAAAACCTGTAAAAGAGGCACCAAAATCGTCTTTAGGGTTTCACCAAAACTTCTCTCCCTTTAATGAAAAAACTAGAAAACTATATATAGGAAAATCGTCCTGACGGCGTCAAGAGTAAAATCTGACGCCGTCAACTCGCCGCCATATACTTCCTCGGACGCCCTAGATCCAATCGTGACGGCCTATGTGACGCCGTCACCACCTTCGGTAAATTAATCTCGGCCACTTTGACGTCGTCATAACTCCATCTGACGCCGTCACCAGCTACGGTAAATTAATCTTCATGTCTGACGCCGTCAAGAGCAAACCCTTGACGCCGTCACCTTGTATTTCCAGCTTGGATTTTTGGTACTTTGTCGTTTTCTACACTTTATGCTCCAAAAACGTCCAAAATAGCCTCTTTTCCAGAATTCACTCTCCAAACACCTAAAATCACAAAAGGAACGATTTAGGGCAATATTTGATCAAATAAATTCGGATTCGGGCTTAAATGACCCCCTAAAAACGGATCATTTTTTGCCTCATCAGATACTGAGGCAGACTTGAAGTTCTCTCTTCCGACGATCTCGGCGTATGATCTTTGACACTGACGGCAAAGGTATTTGTAGCTCTGAACTTCAACTGTAATGGTCTAGTTAGGTTATTACTCCCTCCTAACTAGTGAGCCTTTATTCTTTTTCTTGCTCCCTCCTGAACCGACAACTCTCTTTTCATCACGCAGCGGATAAAGTAGATTCAAAAGTGTAGGCACATGATTGTCGTTCGGGGAGCATCTTGACAATATAACTCACATAACATTGCACAGAAGGTTGGTAATACGCTCCGATGTACACATCATTAGTACTTCTTCGGTTCCAGTGTAAGCACAATTCCCTCGATCAACCAATGTACTAGAGATGAAACACTACTTCTTTTGGCATGTTCTTCTCCCTCCTGATGGTTGCGATTTGTCGAAATCATCATACTATTTTGTGTACATGCCATAATTACCCGTACTTTACACTTCTGATGCAATATAGATAGACCGTGTAAGCATAATTTGTGAGTATATGTCGCAAAAATACTCTCAATACTTGTCTCTCAAATCAACCTGTAATCGAACCTCCTTAGAATTCCCCGGCTAATAGTAATGACCACATATGGAGACAGCCCGATATGACCAGCTTGAAAAAGAAGTAATCATCCCACCTTGTGACTTAATGCTTGTACGATAGATGTGACTTAATACCTATACTGAGCACTACAACGTAACTCCTTTAAGTATGAGGTTGCACGAAATATTCGCCGCTTGAACAATCCACTGCTTCGCGTGACACTGAGTACTACAACGTAACTCCTTAAAGTGATAGTTATACTGTGAGCACTACAACGTAACTCCTTACATCAGTAATAACTAGATTGTCAAGACTGAATTTTTTAATTTGCGCAGACAAGTTATCTTCAAAAGTCGTGCATCCAACCACCCCTAGACTTTGAGATAAATTAGTACACATTTTGAAATGTCACTTCAAAGTCAAATCAATAATACCGTGCAAAAACTCCGTAGTCATTTTTCTTAATCGAAACAATTCTAGCCGTGAATAATGTATCCCCGTGAGATTGCAATACCAAAATACCACACTTTGTATCAAATTAATTATGCCAAAAGTAACATAAATGTATTAAAATACATTGTATTTAAATTTTCAGCCTAACATTTGAGCACTTCAGATTCAATATTCATGAGCCCAGTCCATTGGTCACGTTTTGTTTCAGCCCAAACCAATTCTTGTGTTAATTCATTTCAGCCCAAGCGGATCCAAACTGATAAGCCCACATCCAAAAAATGAAACACCCAATCCACACAACAACACATAATCTGATATACGGATACTAATAATTTCTGGCATTGACCTAAACCTAATCACATTCATCTTACACAATCCGCCTACTCTCAACTACACGCTCCTCTCAAAAAAATAACGCATCTCATCTTTCTCAAACTGATTCTCTCAACGACAAACCCAATTAAAACGAACTCAACCGAACCAGATATCATCAGTTTCTTCACAACCTGAATCAAGAACAAGTCAAGATCCTTTGGAGGGTCACGGTAGGTTCAACTTATAATCGTTTGTTGTGTCAAGTCGATGAACGAACCAAAGAAAAGGTATAACATAGTTGTTATAATCCTTATCTTTATGTGTTCGGATAATAAATGAAGCAAGGCTTCAATAGATCAATGATGAGTTATTTGTATTACACGAAATAAATTAAGATGAGATCATTTAATTATCTGTACGAGTGTTGGAGGTGTTTGGTTGTGGGATTAGATTGACTTGGATTGTTGATGTATAAAACTGAGGTCATGAGTGTTCGGTATATGGTTTAGTGGTCATGGTCTTATTCTTTTCATCTTTATTTCTCGACAATTTGTCAAAACATATCGAAACTTTTTGTCCAAGAGGTTTTCGAAAATATTTTGTAAATTTTCAAAAAAAAATGGCTTTATCGAGAACAGGTTATATTTTCGAGAACCTGATTTTCGAAACTTTACTTTTTCGAAAACTTCTTTTATCGAGAACCTGTTTTTCGAGAACTCTTATACAAGAATTTTGTCGAGAACTTTGTCGAGAATACTGACTTTGTCGAGAACTTGTTTATCGAGAAAGCAGTGTAGAGTGTTCTCGAAAATAGTACATATCGAGATTTCTTATACAAGAGATCCGATTTTTCCGGCGATGATTTCCCAGTATCCGATGAATTTTCCGATGTGATTTCTGACCTTATTCTTGACCACGATTCACGGTAATGAACAAAAATAGCCATAAGATGATATAAGTAATACAAAACTGCAACTGATGTCTTAAAAGACCAAAAGAAACAGTTTGGTGGACTATTTTGACCATTTGGATACATAAAATATGTATAACACTGTTGTAACCCACAAAAAGATAAGAAAAAAAAATTTTCCGATCCGAAAAATATGGGATAACAAACAGCTTCATACACACAATCGAACCACAAAAATCATGAAAAACAAACACCGTGGCTCTGATACCACTTGTAGGACCTTAGATATATCAACTTTAACACAAATATAAGCACTAGAAAGATGGAAAGATGGTGACTTGATGCAATATATGTGTGGCGTTAATGAGAGAAAAAGAGTAATAAGATGAAGAGAACTTTTATTAAAAACACACACAATACACACACAAGCACACCTTACAAATGAGAGGTAAGGTGCCTTTTATAGTTCAATACATAGGCTTTGATGGGCTTGGGCTTGGACTTGGTTACATGACAAGATATGAAGGCTTATGAAACATAACTAATAGCATATTAGCTTACCAAGACCAAGGCCCAATGACTATCCTATTCCATAAACTAAGACACATTACAAAGTTCCTAATATGAGAATGACCATCACTTCTCAATACATATTTTTAATGCTAACAATTTCAGATCAACAAAACATTTCAAAGATCAGGTTGCATATGAAGATCATCCACCTGGAACCGTGCTGAATGAGCCCACACTTGGTATGATTATTTTCAACAATTCAGATAGAAAAGACTTCATCAGCATTGAAGAACTTGGCAATTTGAGCAATGTTATGTTGCATTTAGTTCAAACAATATTCGTAAGATTGCACAAAGGCCCTGGTACAACTGACATAGCTAAAACGTTTAGTGAGTTTGTAGTTCGAGAAGCTGAAAAGAGGAACAAGGAGAGCAATCACAAATGTTGCAGAATCATTCCACTCCTTCTAAATCAAGTTAGTTGATTAGATCATATAGCGTTGTTTTGAATGTAAGGATATAATCTAATATTAGCTTTTGTTACATATGATCATGTATTTCTTCTAATGCTCTTATTTCATGCAATTAATATTAATATCTTTTATTATTAAATATTATTTAGAAAGTTAAATAAAAATATACCAATTGCAATTATATAATATTTAGTACTTTATATGAATATTTTTTTTTATATGTACGTGATCATATATCTATACATGATGTATATATTAGAACAATCTTATTTGAGAATCTGAGAATATAACACATTCGCACAATTTAATTCAGCATGTAACATATTGGCACAATATAACACTTTATCGTCATGCTGAATGTATGTGACTGAAATATTTGTATCTTTCTAATCTTATTTCAGATTATACCATAAATATGTAAATAACAAATTAAAAAAAAAAAAAAAAAAAAAAAAAAAAAAAAAAAAAAAAAAAAACTACAAACTGAAACCATGAAAGATCAATATACGCTAAATATATTGTACGAAAATATAAATTAAAAAAAAAAAAGATAAATAAAAAGTGCAAAAATTGCTTGATACTGAAAAATATAAACCATTAATTCCATTAATAATTTGATGGTTATAGTAAAATACATTCTGATAAATAAAAGAAAGAAAGCAAAATACAATAAATTTCTTTCTTCAATCCTAATATTTCAGATTGCATAAAGCTTCCCAACAAAAATACAATATTGTTGAAATGTAGTTCACATTTCTACAATTTGTTTGAGAAATCCCATCTTCATATCAATAATAGCCCTTATTTTGCTAATTATATCTTTGAGTTTTCTCATCATTTCAATGTCTTTTTCATTCAGCATCAGATTGTATATTAAACCTTGCTCATATAGTTTTGACTTGGGTAGTTTGCTTATTTCCTCCATATTATCTTTTCTTTCATTTCCATCATCAAGCATCGTCCTCATGAAGGATGTTATACGATCTATTGTCTTCACATCAGCATCAATATCTAGGAATATCTGATCAATGATATGTTGTTTTGGATCCATTGACGTTTTGTTAAGAATGGAGTAGCTATGTTAGAGTTTGTTTATAAGTTTATATAATTTTTATTCAGTGTGTGGGAGTTTTATAATGTGTGGAAAATGGAAGTTGGATGGTTGTGATAATTATGTGTTTAAAATTGTGTATAGGTTAAATGAATTTAAAGTTTCAATGTAAATATATCACAAACTGTAAATTTAATTTTTGTATTAGCATGTTTAGTTTTTTTATATTCTCAAATAAAGTCATTTAATTTCACACGCTTAATGATTGTAAGCTTATAAATTTTTAAAAAAAAAAACATCTTTTTAATATTTTTAATTCACAAAACAAATGTTCGGCTAAATAAAGTTACATTATAGTAGTAAAACATATTGGGGATTGCACGTACCACTAAAAAAAGCATTTTGGAATGTCATTTTGCACTTCGTGACTATAAATCTTTTATGTAGATCATACCACACCAGACATACTTGTATATCCGTCATTTTAATATTGAAATTAAGATTTTAATATATTTTGTTAGTTACTTAATATAATGTTATTAATAAAAATATTGGAATTAATATTTTAATATATTTCCTAATCAAAAATATAAGTGATAAGTATTAAAGAAAAAAACAAACAAAAATAGATAAAAAAAAAAAATAACAATAAAAAAATTACATGTAAAAACGTAATATTTTAAATTAAAAAAAAAAAAAAAAAAAAAAAAAAAAAAAAAAAAAAAAGTAGGGGTCAAGTAAGCAAACAGGAAGCGTACACACTTCCCCTGAACATCACATCCATCAAATCTCTGAAACACTATTCAACAATAAAATACTTATTAAATACTCCAATAAAATAATGAGTATGCTGAAAAAATTAATCAAACTTCATATATCTCTCTCCGCTGAAAATTTATGGATTACAACTATCTTATTTCAGATTATACTATAAACTAAAACCACAAACTGATATTTTCTATTCACAAACTGAAAAATAATGAGTATGTGTAATCCACAAACTGAACCCTGCATATTAAACCATGTGTTGGTTCATTTGATATTTTATATTCAGCATGTGTAATCTACAAAACTGAAACCAACATCTGAAACCATAAAAGTTTATTGTTATTTACTACTTTTTGAGTACTTTAAAGTAAATAACAAATTTATATCAGATTACAATATTAAACATCAAAATAAAATGCTTATACATCATATCATCATATATGCTGAATGACATGCTGAACAATAATAATAATTTAATGTATAACATAACTCATACAACTTAATATTATATTAATAAAAATCATATTGAGTTACATACCAAAATAAAATTACATTGATAATTCTTTACATATTCTTAATATTTTCAATAAACTTAACATTCAGATTCATATTTTTTGATGTGCCGTTTTCAATATCCCTAAGTTCGTTAAGCACTTCCATTTCTTTAGTACGAACTTTGATGAGCAAGTCTTCTGTCTTCTTATACAGATCTGAACCTCCTAATTTCGGAAGAAGCTGAATGAGATCCTGTCTTCCTTTTGCTGTTTTTATTATTTGTTCCAGAATCACGTTTAGAGACTTTGCTTTCTCCAATTGTCGGTCTGTTTCTTGAATTGCTTGAATGCTCATCTTCAATTTGAAAGCGTTGTTTTCTGCCATTTAGCTGTTGCAAAAGAAATCTCCTTTTTTGTTGTTTTTTTTTTTTATGCTTTTTTATGTGTGTGTTGATATTTAGTGTATGTTGATTTATATAGAAAAAAAAGTTTCAGTTTTGTTAGGTCTAGAAGTTTAAAGGTTACTCATGCCTTTTTATGGATAATGACATTATGGACTTGAGTTGAGGCCCAAAAATAATAAAATTAGAAAAATACGTGTTCAACTGTCGATATATGTTAAGATATACGTTTTTTTTCCAGTTTATTTGTATATTTGGATGTAGAATTTATTTTGTGATTTAAATGTATTATTCGTGATAATAGTTATTTTAAGTTTATTTGTAAGTATACCTGAACCGCTATATATTATTTTAGACGTTGACCGGTACATAGCATTTCACACAAAAAACACAAAAAAAGTATAAAAAATAATATTAACTTTAATATCACATTACATTTTAACTAGTTTAATATTTTAATATCACACTATATTAAAAAAAAAAAAAAGAAAAAAATTAAATCTGTTGCCTTTTTGTATTTGTTTAATGGGTCGGGTATCCACAATCAAATAAAAAATTATTAATTTTCTTTCTCTTAGATTCAATTCGAATCCCTAAACACACATAAACCCTAAAAAAAATATTAAGTCGAATAAACAATTCTGAGAAAATTAATCAAATATCGTAGTGATAATAAAAGAAAGTTAAATTAAAACTTGATGTCGAAGAAAAAAAGAAATCATAATTCAACAACAAATTCTGTTCTTCAAATCGCAAAGTTATTAGGTATAATTTTCTAATATTCTATAAATTTTTATTGTAATTATTATTATTATTATTTTTTCTAATTATATTATTTTTATAGGTGTCCTGATTTCTTTAACAAAAACAAGAAGAAGATCAAAGACGAAGAAGATAAATTTTATTAATAAACTGTTAAAGTCTTTTAATGAAAATGAAAAGCCTGCAAGAAGAAGTGGAATAAGAAGAAGAAGAATACAACGATTAGAACAAGGTACTTTTGAAAAATGCATATATTGTGATATTGTTTTTGTTATATGATATGTATTACGATATATGATATGTATTACGATATATGATATGTATTACGATAGTAATCTATTGTGATATTGTTTTTGTTATATGATATGTATTACGATATATAAAAATATAAGTATGGTATTGCGATATTGTTTTTATTATATGTTACGATAGTAATCTATTGTGATATTGTTTTTGTTATATGATATGTATTACGATATATAAAAATATAAGTATGGTATTGCGATATTGTTTTTATTATATGATATGTATTAAAATATAAGAATGGTATTGTTATATTAAATGATGTTTGTCTTTAAATAATACAGATATTAATTGTTTAGCATAATTCAGTTAAGTGTTTAGAGTCAATTTAACAAAATAACTAGATAATGTATTCTTAACCAATAAGTGTTTAGCATGATGTTTACGCTTAAACAAATAGATTACCATTTTGTTTTTAGACTTATGTTTTCTTTTGTTTTGTTTATTTGTACATCCTTTTGTTCAGCTTATTGTTACAAGAACAATTTGAATATGGTGTCATTTTCATTTGCTCTTTTTGATAGTTCTATCAATATACACAAACCATATAATGGTAACACTTTTTTTTTTTTTTTTTTTTCAGAACAAGAATATAATGAAGATGATAATAGTAAATCTATTGATATTGAAAACACTGATGATGAAGAAGATGATGAGCCTAACGAGTATGACCTTATTGATGATATTGAAGAAGAAGAAATTCATTATGATGATGATGATGATGAAGATGAAGAGGAAGAATATAACTTTGATGACGAAACTGATAGCGATGAAGAAGATTCTGAGGATGATCAAGATAGTGAAGATTATGATTATGAAGAATTAGATGAACAAGAAGAAATAAATAATGAATGTAGTGAAAGAAATGAAGAAATAGAAGATGAAGCAGAAAAGGGGATAGAAGGTTTCGAATTTAATGTAACAGAAGAAGAAGAACAGAGAGAAATGACACAAGTAATATCGCAAAAGAGATGCTCTATAAATGATTCATCAAAGATTAATCAAGACAATTTAAAGAAACTTAAGTTGGATAGTATGAAGCGTCAAGAAGTACCGGTTGAAGGTGAATGTTCTAATCCTAATTTGGTGAAGAGTAATGATGTGTTTAAAAACAGGGGTTCACCAACTCA
This sequence comes from Artemisia argyi, assembly GCA_030686995.1. Classification (NCBI taxonomy): domain Eukaryota; kingdom Viridiplantae; phylum Streptophyta; class Magnoliopsida; order Asterales; family Asteraceae; genus Artemisia; species Artemisia argyi. The sequence continues at coordinate 140,432,595 of CM060682.1, forward strand.
GTTATTTAATGCTATTAGATTCTTAAAAACAGATTCTAACTCGTGCAGTGTATTAAAAAATATGGGATTTGGAAGTTTACTTGATTTAAAAATAAATATAATTCCAAGTAGATTGGGACAACATGTGGTTCAAAGCTTTGATGAATCGACAATGACCATCAAACATTGGAGAGGGGATATTAAAATTACAAAGGAATCAGTCGAAGAAATTTTCGGTTTCCCAAGTGGTGGTTTACAAATAAATCCACCAGAAAGAGTGAAAAGTGAAGATGCGTGTATTAAAAATTGGAGAAAGCAGTTTTCTTTGTTGGAGAAGGATACAATAAAAGTTAAACCAAAATCTGTAGTGCAAAAACTAATAGATGCAAAGGACAGAGGAAAGTTGTTCAGAATTAACTTAGTTGTTTTGATAGTGACTGTCTTATTTGAAGCTATGAAAGATGGAACATCAAATCAGAGAATCTTATATTCTATTTCATCTGAATATGATAAGATTAATAAGATGGATTGGTGTGGTTATTTGATTGATTGTCTAAAGAAGTGTAAAAAGGATTGGAATCCTAACAACAAGAAATCATATTATTGTGGACCTTTGACATTTCTTACGGTAATTACACTTCTTTTTTTGTTTAATTTATTCTTCTTTTATACATACATATATCTCAATATTTAATAACAAAAAACCAATTATCTTTGCAGCTTTTTTATGTTCAAAAGATAGAGTGCAATTTCATAAACGTAGATCATTCTCAACCTGCTTTGAAAACATGGAATACAGAATTGCTGAAGATGAGAGAAACAGCAGAGTTTAGTTACTTGGTGGATAAAAGTCATTGTGAAATACCAGAGTCTGTTGAAGAGGTGTTAAATGTTACACCAAAACCTCTTGATTTAAAGGTATTCTTTATTACTAAATCTGTTTGTTTAATCAAAACAAACACTTATTGCATATATTTTATAAGTTGTGTAATTGCTTTCAGGGTAAGCAGGAAAATGCAAAGAAATTAGATCATATTCCAGTTAAACAAGTAAAACAAGCTTCAGCTGAAAAAGGTCAAAATGTGACATCAGAGTGCAACAAACAAGTATGTTTCTTTCACATTTAATCTGTTAATAATATAAATTTGTTTAAAAAAATATATATATATATTAATGACTAGATTGTATATTAGTTTAAAGATTAATGTTATTCCTAATAATAATTAAAATAAGTCTGTTAAAGACATATTAAATGTTACAGCTAAACTTGTTGATTTAAAGCTATTCTTTCTTACCAAATATGTTGGTTTAATAAAAATAAAACTTATTTCATATATTTCATTATTTGTCTGGTTGCTTTCAGGGGGAGTTGGAAAACACAGAAAAATTAGATGCAATAATCTCTGAAGAAAAAAAAGTTCTATTAAAGAAAATTGATGAAAAGGTATAGTTTTTTTTTTTTTTTTTTTTATAATATTTTATCTTGCAACTAAAATGAATTAAGAATATTAAGCTAATATATTAATGAAAATTAAACAGGGTTTCATTCGGAAAACGAAGAATAATTTGTTTATGTTGGAATCATTGATCAAAGAAATGAAGCATTCTATCAAAAAAGGATTGTCGAACTTTCCGAATTCTAAGGAAGTTGAAGCTTTAAAAGATGAATGGGATCGTGTAATAAACACCGCAAAAAGAGTAAAGCTTAATCCAGAATGTTCAAACATTGAAAATTCAAGATCTGAATCAGTTTTTTTGAATAATGAGGGAAACTTAAAAAAAAAAGTTAATTTGCGTCATCAAGAAAGGAAATTTGATTTTACAAAACATGAATCAAAAATTATTGAAAAAGAAAGGCATACTTTTAACGAAATACCTTCTTTTGATTTGGGTTTTGATTTCACTTCACATCCTGTTGAAGAAGTAACACTATGTAAGTCGTTAGAAAAAGTGAATTTGACTCCTCCAGAAGAAAAATCTAAACCCAATAAAATAGAAATTGTTTCTCTTTTAACACCTCCCGAAGAAAATCAAACCATTAAAGAAAAAAATGAAATTCAAGCATCGACAGAAGAATTTAATGCAGCCAATGCACTATTGAGTATGAGCAAAAATCCTATGTAAGTTTTAAACATTATTTTTATTTTATTTTTTTATTCTAATTGTATTTTAATACTTTTGATAAATATTTATAGGGACATAATTTTCCAGTTTCAAGATGCTGATGTTGGAGTAGAACGTACTATGTTTGAATCGTTCTATTATGAACAATGGATATATTCTGATGTTATAGATATGTGGTGTATCTTACTTAATTGTGAAGAATTCAGAAGATATAACTCAAAACAAACAAAATTGTATTGCAATACACACGTTACGGTATGTTTATTATGTTTTTTTAATAACAAAATAGTAAAAAAATAAAAATTTAGTATTAATTTTATTTTATGATATCAGCCTCTATCTATGACTGATGAAAATATAACAAGAGATGAAAGATTTGAAAATTTTGAAGAAGCTCTATTTTTAGCTGCATGCCTTGAAGATAAATCTGTAGCTAATTTAGTTAGTGTGGATTTGGTAAGTTATTCATTTAAAAATGTGCTTATAGTAGCTATAATAGTATAGAATAACTGATTATGTATAAATATTAGTTTCAATGGCTTATTTTTTTGAATATGAACACAGGTCTTTTTCAATATTCTTCGGGATTCACATTACTACATAGTTTGTTTTGATCTAAAGAATCTGAAGATTGAGATTATCGATAACAGAATAACAGATTTGGAAGTTTTTTATGAAGCTTCTAAAATTTCTGAAATTGATCTGATAAAGAGAATTTATGGAACTCTGCCACTAGTTCTGGTAAGAATTCATGTTTACTATTTCTAAAACATTCAGTTATATAATTTCATAACCTGGACCTTCGAAACCCTGTAGTTCTGGTAAGAATATGTGTTTACAATTTCTAAAACATTCAGTCATTTAATTTTATAACCTGGATTGCCCTGCGTTAGTGAATCTGTGGAGATTCTATAGGATTGGATTTGAGGTCTTTGGTTCATGGTTTTGCAGGATTGCATTTTGTAAGTCATAAATCTCATTTCCTTATTTCTACTGTGACATACCTTATTCATCTTCTGATTGATTTGTTTATGCTTATTTGATGTTCCTTAGTTATAATATAACTTAAGATAGATAGTTTGTTAATTTAAATTTATAGTAGCTAAAAATAAAAGTAATACAGTCAAATTAGTATAAATTGCTTTCTTGGTTATCTGTGTTTGCAGCCCTCATTTCTGTGATATTATAGACTCATGAGACCATAATAAGATAATTAAAAGCAATCATAAGGTGTCAGGAATTTGTCTGATCTAAAATTAAAAAATCGAGTCTGGTTAAGGACTGTTTGGATCAAGCGTGTTCAGTGTGATACAGTGGTTTTTAGTGGGTAATTGTTATTGATATATGTTTCATTAGATTTAAATAAGATATCAAAACCATAAAAACCCAGGTTTATTAAAGAAAAAGTCAAAATCACTAAAATAACACCTCACAGTTAACTGTGTGGTGTTTTGAATACTATAAACCCTCACATAAGGTTATTAACAATAGCTTAAGCCTAAATTAGCTTTACTTAAGCTTATCATATCTTCTATAATCATCTAAGATCAAGCAAAGTTCATATAACTCAAAGTAGGAGTATATCTAAAAAAAAGTCAATAGCTGTCTCAAGAACATTAAATCATTTAATTTCAAAATTTCAATGAAGTAAAATTTAATATTCATTAACATTGCTGTTTTAATTTTTTTCAGACAAACTTTTTCTGTGAGTATTTGAAGAAGAAAAATCATCCAAAATTTCAAATCATGAAACTCTGTAAGCCTAGTATATTGAAAATGCCTTGGAGAACAAGAAGAAATGAACAAGATTGTGCGATTTTTGCAATGAGACATATGGAGACATTCAATGGACAAAAAGTTGAAGAATGGAACTCAGGATTCAAAAACGAAGGTGTAGAACAACAAGGCCAAATCAGGACATTAAGGAAGAAATATGCAGCTAAAATCCTTCTTTCCGATTATAATATACATAGAAAAAAAATAATTTCTGAATCAATTGAATTTTTGAGTTTTAGTCCAGAAGAAAAACAACGTCGTTTAAAAGCAAAAACTCAAAGGTTCATTGAGATGAGATTTATGACTTCTTGGAAAGGTAAAGGAAAATAAATGAAAAAGCCCTGGGAAAATTCATTTCCATTTTAATCTGAAATTGTGTAATTTTGCAGATAAACATTAGTGAATTTCGATAATGTAAAAGAGTATGAGTTTTATTCAATGAATGTTTATCCTAAATCTTTAATTTTATTTTGGTATGTAACTCAGATACATTCAATTATTAGTGTTTTTCAGAATATCATTCAACATCATATGATGATATGATGTATAAACATTTTATTTTAATGTTTATGATGTAATCTGATATAAATTTGTTCACTTACTTTAAAGTACTCAGAAACTAGTAAATAACAATAAACTTTTTATGGTTTCAGATGATGGTTTCAGTTTGTAGATTACAAATGCTGAATAGAAAATATCAAACAAACCAAATAAATGGTTTAATATGCTGGGTTTAGTTTGTGGATTAAACATACTGGTTTAAGTTTAGCAATAAGAGTTTATAGTATAATCTGAAATAATATATGTATAATCCATAAATTCTCAGCTGAGAGAGATTTATGAAGTTTGATTATTCTTTATTTTCTTTCAGCAGAAAGATTTTGTAATTTTTTTCAGCATACTCATTATTTTTAAAATAATATTTCTTAGTATTATTGTTATTATTATTATTATATTAACTGTCATCATAACATAAAATAAACATACCAAAGTTCACTTAAATTACCAAAAAATTCTTAGATTAATACACTTCATAATTACGACCTAATTATCCAAAGTATTAGATTCCTAATTTACCAAAGTCTTTTATTCCTAAACATCCACGGTTCATAATTAAAACACATAAAAATTCAGTTTCAGATAGTTGCAAAATGAAACAAACTTTTTCCATATCATGATTAACAGACATGAAATTCTGCAACTTTAACTTCTTCTCCTTCAACAACTTCAACAATTATGTTAACAAGCTTTAAACGCATCATCTTACCTTCCTTGAAACTGCAAAAACCTGCAAATGCCCCCCAGTTGCCAGTAATTTTCACATGCTTAAACCTTGATGGTCTGCTTCTGTCAGGAATTGTTTTTACTTTCATTGGAAACCTCTCATCCATAGTAACAAGAATTGCCTTTTGGTATGTGTCCATAGAGTGTGAGAAGGTGTAATCAACTAGTATTGTCTAACATCCATATATAAAGTTGGTTAGAGTCGTTAAATAACAAACTTAAAATATTTTATCATAAACATACAACAATTTTTTATAACTATTTTTATATACTTACCAATTGGTAAAAGACGCAAACAGATGCAGTTAGTTCAGCATAGAAAACATCAACTTCATTGTTGTAACTGGTATGTCCTTTCCATAAGCATGAATGTTTTGCTCTCTTGTCTGCGATTAACAATTAATAACAATACTTAACTTCTTACTGATGAATTTATTTGTATTCTTACTATTATAATGAACAACATAAATATTAACATAATAGATATACCTTCGATAGCATATGGTGGTATGGGACGAGAAGGTAACCTCAACATTGTTGGTAGAATAGTTTCTTCATGAATGCTCGTTCCATTAGCTAAGAATATGGCAAGATTCAGTTTGTTGTTTTCCAAATTTGTAAAAACCATCATCTGTCCCCTAGCAATTTGCAACTCAGCAACAAGTTTGTCCCATCTTTTACCGAACAATCGGTTTGACCTTACAACACTTTCCGGATCAAGTTGTACCCTTTCATGTATTACTTTGTAACTCTTTCCATTTGCATAAATTTTGAATGTTTTTTTCCATATGTCCTGCAAGAAATCTCCCGGTATAATCTACAATATTAAGCATATATTTAGTTTTTTATAATGCCATTAAGCTTATATGTACATTTTAAAACGATATATAACAAAAAAAAATACATGTCCACCAGTTGTGCGCCTAACCAAGCATCTACTCACCTTGTTTCCCACTACACGTCTTTCATAACCTGGAACTTCGATACCCTGATCATTATATCCTGTCACATAAAATGTGCTATCCGCCTCTTTCACAAAGTGCAAAGTACTAACAAGGGAAGGGACATTGTCCTCAACAAATTTAGCCCATTCATCACCATACAAATCAACCTTGCTTCCATCATCCCTTAATAAACATATGTACCTGTACCTGTTGTTGCCATGGATGAAAATGTATTTTTCTCCATTGTAGAAGTGTTCATAGAAAACATTTGGTAAAGTCTGCACACAATTGAATTATAAATTGTTATCATATTATATTGCGATATTAGTTATATTCAAAAGTTAAAAATTTAACTAAAAAAATAAACGAAATATACGTGAGCTAATATGGATTGCCTACCTGGAAAGCTGCGTTACTTTCTAAATCAAATCTGAAAAGGAATTGCTGATCCATTTGTTTGTTTTTTTATGTACCTGTAATATAAAACAATTGAATGAAATATTCTGATACTGTTTACAAATTTGACAACATATAATTACTGATGTATACAATGTACCACTTTAAATAATTTGAAATTTTACAACAAACAACCACATTTTCATTTCTTAATTCAACCTTCTACAATGAAGATCGCATATGTAACCGTAAAATATGCATATACCAAATGGCAAAGGTGTTATCTATGAGTAAAACTAAATAAAATAACTAGATGATGTATTCTTGATAATCATAAACGTTAAATGCCATTGAAATAAGCATGTAAACCAATCATAAGGTGTCAGTATTTATGAAACTCACAATCACATTCGTGCGAGTTTACATAAGTTTGTTTTAGCTTACGGTGCTGTATTTATGTGATTAAGTTTGAAAGGTCGAATCAAGAGGTCCTTTTGGTAGAAATAGGAAGCAACATCTCTACCTTAGGTAGGGGTATGGTTGTCTACATCTAAACCTCCCCCATATACCGTGAAAGACGGTATTGGAACCCATAAATCGTGGAAGACGGTATTGGGAGTAGCTTTGTTATTGATTCAAAATAATTATTTATGTAAAAAGAACATTCTACATACTGAAAATTAAACTAACAACCCATCTTTCAATATTCTATCCAAAACAATTTTTTTTTCACAAAATAAAACAAAAAACATTATTTTGATCAAATACCTAATGCAATAAATTTTATTAAAAGCTTTCTTATATACAATAAGAATCTAATCTAACAGATCATATCTGTTTCAAAACATGTATTACTCACTTATTTAATCTTTAAGAAATAGAATACAATGTTTGATCAATAGATTACATTTATTAAGTAATCTTATCATTAGCAAACATAACATATCATACAAGTAATGTTATAATTAGCAAAGTATTCCAAAAATATGAGATCAACAAAATATTCATATTGCAAGTATATTCGGATAATTTTTAGAAAAAAAAAATTGGATATTCTAACCTTTTAATTTTTTGACGGTTCGTTGATATGACAACTAATAATCTGAGAGACAAGCTAGTTATAGAGAGAAGTGAAAAGTTATTGATGGTAATGATGCTCAGAGATTGTATATGCAAATTGTGAATGCAGTCAACAAAGTCAAACAAAAAAACGTTTCTTTTTTAGGCTAAATAATATTTTTATTGTCAAATATTTATGTAATTATTAATTTTTTAAAAATAAATAGCGAGTTAACTTTATTCGGGTCAAGCAAAAAATCGAACCGAACCAAATAAAAAAATTAACCAAACCGAACCAAATTAAAAAATCAAGCTGAATAAAAGAATTTGAATATGGTTAGGTTCGGTTTAACCAAACTAATTGAAACAAACTAACCAAACAAATTTATAACCGAACCTAATTATGGAAAAGTTTATTTTGAAAAACATAAATAAAACTTTGAAGACATATTTTGAAAAAAGAAGAAAACGACAACATGTAGTGTTCAAAGTGTCGTTGTTGTTTTAACAAACATGAAACAGATGAAATGGTCTTGTGTTGGACTTGGTGTGGTCATAGAAATCAAACATGTATTTGAAGCGTATCAATTAATAAAATATCTTCAATATTATTCACATTTTAAAAAGTTTTGCGATTTTTAAATATCGGCTTTCTAAAAATAATGAGCTTTGGAAAAGTTTATTAACATTAAAAATATGGGCTTTTTTTAATAAAATTAATTTATTTTAAAATAAATAAAAAACATTTGAATAATGTTGAAGATATTTTATTTATAATATTTACTTAAAATAACTTTATTTATTAATTTAACAATTACTGAAAATTTTAAACATACTTTAAATTTTTCTAAAGATTATTTAATTTTAAAAGAGTTAATCATAATCAAAAGATGTTTGTTTGAGTTAAAGCACACTAAGAAAAATGAAGCGTCTTTGAGAAGCTAAATATTACTACATAGTACTGATCAAACCGGACCGGACTGACCAAACCGAGGACCGAATTTGCCAAAAAGCTTAGACCGAGGACCGAAACGAATGAGGTTGGTCCGGTCGGTCCGGTCCATTAGGTCCATTTGCTCAGCCCTACTACGCACTATATATTAGAATATTCTTTTTTGCAATACAAATAATAACATATACTTAATTAATAAAATAATAAATTTAATTTAAAAAAACTATTGATTAAATTTAATTTATATTAAAAAATATTATTTTAAGAGATTGATATTTTGATAAAACTCAAAAAGTCAAAACAATCAACAAAAAATCCCAATTTCATTCCACCTTCTTCATAGTATAAAAAAAAACCCTAAAAAAAAATAAAAAAAGAGCAACAACAACCACAACACTTCAAAAATGTCAGACAACATCCCGATTGAACTGCAAATGGAAATAATCAAAAAAGTTTATGAGGTTAAGATATTGATTGGATTCAAATTAGTTTCCAAACAATGGAAGTCTTTTATTGAGAGCTCTGACTTTGTGATTGGTCATAGCAACTGTCACAACTCGTAAATTCTGGTCTTTTCCCGAACTTTCAACATTTACTATTCATCGGTTACTATTCATCGATCACTATTCATCGTTTTACTATTCATCTTTTTCGGAGTCAGTTTGATATTCTGAGAAGCGTTTTAAAATTTTACTATTCACAAAACACTATTCACCTCCGGAGAAAATTTGTCATTTATACGTGAGTTGCGTCATTTCTGTATACGTACGATTATCAACCTAATAAACGTTATCCTATAAACTATTATTTTGAATAATTGATCCGACAATCCCAACTATGGTCCTAAGACATTTTTACACTCATTATAATGATACAAAAATTATAAAATTCATTTACCCGTTATTTTGGAAATTTATTTAATTCGTATCGTACGTCTAATATAATTACGACGGTTTTCTTAAAAACTAAACGATAATCACCCAAACACCCAATACTTGTGCCCAACATATTTTTATCATTTTTATGACATTATTAAGTCCCGGTTAACTTTATTAAAATTTATTTCTAGCAAACCCGGTACCCGATTATACTTAAACTACCTAAAAACAACACTAATACTACACTTATACTCCTAAATAAATCAACAAACATCTTCCCCTTTTCTCCTCCTTTCATGACCGCCCCCCCCCCCCCCCCCCCATGGTCTTCACTCATTTAAAACCTCACCAACACTCTTAATGGCTTACCAAACTTTTGTCCCTAACTATATAAGAAACTTTTTCATTCATTTTATCACTAAAAATCATTTTTACAAGTTCAAGCAAAACTCTTTTCTCTCATTTCTCTTGAGGTTGGTTCGAATTAGGGTGGTAAAGGAGCAAGGAGAATAAATTTTACAAGATCTTGTCATAAACTAGTTGATATAATCATCCTTGTTAGAGTTTTGAAATAGAAACTCAAGGATTAGTAGGTTTTCATCATCTAAACTCCCTAAACCTTCAAGTAAGTTAACAAACTCATCTCTATAATTTTACCAAGTTCTTACAATGTTCATATCATTTTTATACAAGGATTTCATGCATATGTTAGTTATACCACTCATTTATATATATATCTAACTTTTGAACACTAGAAATGGATTATAGTTAGATCCTTGTTAGATCCACTAGATTGATGATGTTTAGGAACCCATGACACCCTAAGAAGGTGTATGGTAAGATTAGACTAGATTTGTGGTGATTGAAAGTGGTTTGGTTGGATTAGAAACTAGTTTGAAAAAATAGAAATGGATTTTAAACATGTATATTTACCTACTGTCCTTAAAATGAAAACGTGGCCAACTCAGTGGGTTTGGGGTAACTTTTGACCAAAGATTTAGAAAATACTTTCCAATACGGAACTATGGCCGAAAACGGGGATAAAAACGAGTTTATAACGAAGGAGATACGCTAAAAACGAGTTTAACGACGAAAACTATATTTTCCGGAAATGCTTGCTGATGAACAGTTGTCACGACCGTTTCGAGGCGTAAAACTAAATCTAGCCATCCCGACTTATCAAAAATATGTTAGTATTTTGTCCCACGATTCCGGGAATATAAAGAACGAGTAAAACGGACTAATAACGACAAATATATTCACGTTTCAATAACGGCAAAATCTATATTGTTTTGACAGCTTTTACCAAAATAATAACTTACGTACTAGACGGTATATTTTCTAGAAATATTACTAAGGACTATATTCTTAACAAATGAAGAACTTATGACCCAGGACTTATTTTTACAACTACTAGATATTATTTTAAGGTTTTCAAGACGAGGAATATAACACTAACCTTTTTATACGATATACTACGACAAGTTATATACTTCTATAATTGGACTTATTTTCCTAAGTATGGAAACTATTTTACTTTGACAATAACAAGTATTTTCAAGTTACGAGTGGTATAGGTATCATGTGCATGTGCATTCATTACATCCTTTCATGATCTAAGTAGATCACTATCATTCATATTAGGTTGCGGTTAGAGATCGAACCTCATTTCTGTGTATCCACTTTTGTCATCGTAGCTATTCGCACCAGGTGAGTCATAGCCCCACTTTTACTCTTTACACTTGTTTTAACTCTTTGGGGGAGATACATGCTCAACTACTTGTTTATACTTGTACAAATATTTAAAACATTTATACTTGATTACTTTTATACTTGATAACACTTATACTTGATTTGATTCATACGTGATTGTGCTATACTTAACTGTGTTATACTTACTTGATACTTGAAACGTTTAAACTTTTATGCTTTGAGAAACGACACCCAGTAAACTTTTATGCTTTGGGAAACGACACCCAGTAAACTTTTATGCTTTGGGAAACGACACCCAGTAAACTTTTATGCTTTGGGAAACGACACCCAGTAATCTGTCAAATGAGAGGTATTGATAGTACTATTATGGGGAAACACCCCCCACCCAAGTCCAAAACAGATGTGACGTTGGGTGACAGGTACTATTTGGGATGGTGGTTCCCCGCCTTTGTGTCTATGCTTGACCTTGGGTGAATATAATCCTGAGAAACTATATATTGTAGCAGTGGGTTGTAAACACACAGGTTACAAGGCTCTTATGGCGGGACTTGTAACTGAGTGGATTTACGATGCCTTTGCTGAGAAACCTTCATACATATGCATAAACTTTATTTGTTAAACAAACTCTATGAACTCACCAACCTCGTGTTGACACTTTAGCATGTATTTTCAGGTTTTAATCTATGGCACACTACTGGAGGTTTTGGCAGGGCATGGCATGGTTATAGAAGACTCTGATTATTTGTATGGGGACCGTTTTAAACTACTTTTAAGGGCCTACTTCCGCACTACTTTTAACAATGTAAATTTAACATTTTTGACTTAACTATTTTATTCTAAATGATTGAAGTGAAAACCATTTTTGAACTTGTGTTGTAATACCAATTGAGTTACACCCCAGCTACACGTATGCTTCCGCTGGACCCGATTTTGGGGGTGTGACAGATTGGTATCAGAGCTTCGGCTATAGCGAACTAAGTGTTTTTAAAACCTAGACTATAGCTACTTTTATGAAAAACTTAACCCTATGACCGTCACGTGCCTGCCTGCCAAACTGAAGCCTCATTGTGGTTTATTGCTAACTTAGGTGATGAGATTTGTGTCTCATTATCTGGCATATTATATTCACTTATTCTAGTTGATTACTATAATTATCCTTCATATAAGCATGTTCACATATCATATATGTCACCCTGGTATGTATCTCCTGGCATAGTTTCATCATTTGACGTCGAGTTTGGTCACCTGCCTTAGTCTTTCTGTACGTCTTGGTAGTATAACTGAGCTGAGTATTTCAAAATTCATGGAACCTCGGTGGAATATAGACTAGTCACCTATATTCAACCCGGGATAGTGGGACATAGGCTGACTACCTATATCCGACTCAGAAATGAATTTTGCAACACTGAGAACGGTTATAATAAAATTTTGTCTGGATTGAATCCTCTACTCAATTTCCATGTTTCATTCATGTGTGTGTAAACCCTCATTGTCAGAACGCTTATACTTTTCATCACCTCGTGAACCGCCGCCTAGAAACACGTCAACTCGTCATTTCATCTCATGAATCATCACCTTTATAACACTTCTGAGACCAACGTTAACTGAACTTCGGGACGAAGTTCCCTTATGGGGTAGAGACTGTCACAACTCGTAAATTCTGGTCTTTTCCCGAACTTTCAACATTTACTATTCATCGGTTACTATTCATCGATCACTATTCATCGTTTTACTATTCATCTTTTTCGGAGTCAGTTTGATATTCTGAGAAGCGTTTTAAAATTTTACTATTCACAAAACACTATTCACCTCCGGAGAAAATTTGTCATTTATACGTGAGTTGCGTCATTTCTGTATACGTACGATTATCAACCTAATAAACGTTATCCTATAAACTATTATTTTGAATAATTGATCCGACAATCCCAACTATGGTCCTAAGACATTTTTACACTCATTATAATGATACAAAAATTATAAAATTCATTTACCCGTTATTTTGGAAATTTATTTAATTCGTATCGTACGTCTAATATAATTACGACGGTTTTCTTAAAAACTAAACGATAATCACCCAAACACCCAATACTTGTGCCCAACATATTTTTATCATTTTTATGACATTATTAAGTCCCGGTTAACTTTATTAAAATTTATTTCTAGCAAACCCGGTACCCGATTATACTTAAACTACCTAAAAACAACACTAATACTACACTTATACTCCTAAATAAATCAACAAACATCTTCCCCTTTTCTCCTCCTTTCATGACCGGCCCCCCCATGGTCTTCACTCATTTAAAACCTCACCAACACTCTTAATGGCTTACCAAACTTTTGTCCCTAACTATATAAGAAACTTTTTCATTCATTTTATCACTAAAAATCATTTTTACAAGTTCAAGCAAAACTCTTTTCTCTCATTTCTCTTGAGGTTGGTTCGAATTAGGGTGGTAAAGGAGCAAGGAGAATAAATTTTACAAGATCTTGTCATAAACTAGTTGATATAATCATCCTTGTTAGAGTTTTGAAATAGAAACTCAAGGATTAGTAGGTTTTCATCATCTAAACTCCCTAAACCTTCAAGTAAGTTAACAAACTCATCTCTATAATTTTACCAAGTTCTTACAATGTTCATATCATTTTTATACAAGGATTTCATGCATATGTTAGTTATACCACTCATTTATATATATATCTAACTTTTGAACACTAGAAATGGATTATAGTTAGATCCTTGTTAGATCCACTAGATTGATGATGTTTAGGAACCCATGACACCCTAAGAAGGTGTATGGTAAGATTAGACTAGATTTGTGGTGATTGAAAGTGGTTTGGTTGGATTAGAAACTAGTTTGAAAAAATAGAAATGGATTTTAAACATGTATATTTACCTACTGTCCTTAAAATGAAAACGTGGCCAACTCAGTGGGTTTGGGGTAACTTTTGACCAAAGATTTAGAAAATACTTTCCAATACGGAACTATGGCAAAAAACGGGGATAAAAACGAGTTTATAACGAAGGAGATACGCTAAAAACGAGTTTAACGACGAAAACTATATTTTCCGGAAATGCTTGCTGATGAACAGTTGTCACGACCGTTTCGAGGCGTAAAACTAAATCTAGCCATCCCGACTTATCAAAAATATGTTAGTATTTTGTCCCACGATTCCGGGAATATAAAGAACGAGTAAAACGGACTAATAACGACAAATATATTCACGTTTCAATAACGGCAAAATCTATATTGTTTTGACAGCTTTTACCAAAATAATAACTTACGTACTAGACGGTATATTTTCTAGAAATATTACTAAGGACTATATTCTTAACAAATGAAGAACTTATGACCCAAGACTTATTTTTACAACTACTAGATATTATTTTAAGGTTTTCAAGACGAGGAATATAACACTAACCTTTTTATACGATATACTACGACAAGTTATATACTTCTATAATTGGACTTATTTTCCTAAGTATGGAAACTATTTTACTTTGACAATAACAAGTATTTTCAAGTTACGAGTGGTATAGGTATCATGTGCATGTGCATTCATTACATCCTTTCATGATCTAAGTAGATCACTATCATTCATATTAGGTTGCGGTTAGAGATCGAACCTCATTTCTGTGTATCCACTTTTGTCATCGTAGCTATTCGCACCAGGTGAGTCATAGCCCCACTTTTACTCTTTACACTTGTTTTAACTCTTTGGGGGAGATACATGCTCAACTACTTGTTTATACTTGTACAAATATTTAAAACATTTATACTTGATTACTTTTATACTTGATAACACTTATACTTGATTTGATTCATACGTGATTGTGCTATACTTAACTGTGTTATACTTACTTGATACTTGAAACGTTTAAACTTTTATGCTTTGGGAAACGACACCCAGTAAACTTTTATGCTTTGGGAAACGACACCCAGTAAACTTTTATGCTTTGGGAAACGACACCCAGTAAACTTTTATGCTTTGGGAAACGACACCCAGTAATCTGTCAAAGGAGAGGTATTGATAGTACTATTATGGGGAAACACCCCCCACCCAATTCCAAAACAGATGTGACGTTGGGTGACAGGTACTATTTGGGATGGTGGTTCCCCGCCTTTGTGTCTATGCTTGACCTTGGGTGAATATAATCCTGAGAAACTATATATTGTAGCAGTGGGTTGTAAACACACAGGTTACAAGGCTCTTATGGCGGGACTTGTAACTGAGTGGATTTACGATGCCTTTGCTGAGAAACCTTCATACATATGCATAAACTTTATTTGTTAAACAAACTCTATGAACTCACCAACCTCGTGTTGACACTTTAGCATGTATTTTCAGGTTTTAATCTATGGCACACTACTGGAGGTTTTGGCAGGGCATGGCATGGTTATAGAAGACTCTGATTATTTGTATGGGGACCGTTTTAAACTACTTTTAAGGGCCTACTTCCGCACTACTTTTAACAATGTAAATTTAACATTTTTGACTTAACTATTTTATTCTAAATGATTGAAGTGAAAACCATTTTTGAACTTGTGTTGTAATACCAATTGAGTTACACCCCAGCTACACGTATGCTTCCGCTGGACCCGATTTTGGGGGTGTGACAGCAACCGCCATCCACAGCCGCTTAGTTGTTCTATCATAGGCTACAGAGAAGATACTTCTTTTTTTAATGAAAAGTACGTTTTTTTTCTAGATGATGGTAAGAATGAAACTCTTTTTAACGTTTCTGTGACTAATGTTATTTCTAAAAACATTGAACAAAAATTTTCTATATCAAAAATTATTGGTGCAACTCATGGTTTAGTGTGTTTGTATGGTTTCCACAAAGTCTATAAACAGTGGATGGTTATTTTTTCGAATCCTTCAATTCGAAAATAAATTGGTATTGTTGCTCCTTATACTGAAAGTAATATCTGTCCTACTTTAGCTTCTGGAATTTGCCCGGATACTTTAGATCCTACAGTACTGAAATTAACATATGCTAAGAATGCTATGTTTTGGGTTGTTGAAGTTTTTTCATTAAGTGCAGGTGTTTGGAACAATGTGAATCCAAATGCTAATTGTCCTCGAGAAACCATCAAATTTAATGACTCAACTTATGTTGTATTAGATAGATTTGTTTATTGGGTTGCATATGAATTGATTGTTGCTGATGATCGTGACTATAACAAAAACATGCTAATCTCATTTGATTTGATTACAAAAGAGTTCAAAGAGATACACTTACCAGATAGCTTAACAAATGAAATATTTAAACCTTTCCTATTGACCGTTTGTAAACTAAGGGAGTCTCTTGTTGTGTGTGGATGCATTATGATTGATGGAGCGCTACAATGTGGTCTATGGATAATGCAAGATGATTTTTCTTTCAGAAAGCTGTACACTATTGATGCAAACATTTATAGAATATTGGGGTTTACAAAAAGTGGTGAAGCTATATTTGAACCTCGAGAAGACTATGGAAAATGTTCAACACTTCATGTTTACGACCCATGTTCACAACAAATCAAGAATCTTGGGATTATTGGAGTAGAGGGTTCATTCATCATGGGCTTGTACAATGAATCGATTCTGCTAAATGATCAGTAAGAATCATAAAAATATATTATGAAAAATATGTATTGTTAAATATCTTTTATTTAATTTTTGGTTCTATTACTTGATGTAAGTTACTTGATGTAAGTTAAATGAATTATGATTTGTGAAAATCAAAGAGCATATAAATTCATTTTCTTTGTATTTTCCCAAACAAATTGCACAAACACAGTCAATCTTTGTAAAGCAACATTATTCTTTCACTTACTATGGATCTCGTAGAAAAATTAGATGAACCAATATTCTTAGTTTTTTCTTGAAAACGAACTATTTCTTGTTGTTCAAGTTGTAATACATCTTCATAAGACCACTCAATAATGAAATTGACTAAAAAAGAGAGTATATCCGGCATACGTTCAACAAATTGCTACAAATGATTTCTGTTAGAAGATGATATATGTAAATTTTGAAATTAATGAACAAAAATGTATGGAGCTGCCTGACTAAATGGAATAAAACAATTACTCATCTTTATTTAAAAAATATATAAAGAATTATAAATGTAATTTTATTTTGGTATGTAACTCAGATACATTAAATTATTAGTGTTTTTCAGGATCTCATTCAGCATCATATGATGATATGATGTATAAACATTTTATTTTAATGTTCATGGTGTAATCTAATATAAATTTGTTCACTTACTTTAAAGTACTCAGAAACTAGTAAATAACAATAAACTTTTTATTGTTTCAAATGATGGTTTCAGTTTGTAAATTACAAATGCTGAATAGAAAATATCAAACAAACCAAAATATGGTTTAATATGCTGGGTTTAGTTTGTGGATTACACATACTGGTTTAAGTTTACCCATTAGAGTTTATAGTATAATATGAAATAAGATAGCTGTAATCCATAAATTTTCAGCGGAGAGAGATTTATGAAGTTTCATTATTCTTTATTTTCTTTCAGCAGAAAGATTTTGTAATTTTTTTCAGCATACTCATTATTATTTTATAGTGGAGTATTTAAGATGTATTTTATTGTTTAATAGTGTTTCAGAGATTTGATGGATGTGATGTTTAGGGGAAGTGTGTACGCCGCCTGTTTGCTTACTTGACCCCTACTTTTTATTTATTATTTATTTATTTATTTATTATTATTATTATTTTTAATTTAATTACTCATCTTTATTTAAAATAGGTTTAATACGATATTAATATATATATATATATTTGTTATGTCAAACAAATAACGGCCACGTGTAAAGAACACAAATGTCTAATAGTAGTAAATATTAAATATCACAATACAATTAATAAATTAATATCGTAATACCTATCAGAATACGAAGTTACAAACCTTAAATAATAACTATCGTAATACCTATCATAAAAGAGATATTAATATCGGAATAACAATTTATATCGGAATAACAAATTATACAGTATAATAATAATTAAATCAGAAGAACAATTTATATAATAATAACTATGTAGATATGCTTATGTAATAAATAATAACTTTAATAAAAAAAATCTGTAATTCAGAACAATAAAATTAAATAACATAAACTACTTTCAATTATTCAAAATTATCAATCAATATCCTCCTCAGAATTAAAATTATAAACACCATCATCCTCCTGAGAGTTAGCTTTACTTGATTGTCCCTTACTTTTCCTCCCTTTTCGATTCGCCTTCTTAATGCCTTTCTTAGGAGCCAGTTTTTTCCTATTTGGATTGTTGGGACAATTCCTGAAATCATGATCTGTTTTTGTTTTACAGATTCTGCAATTCTCAAATTTTTTCCACCTTCTTTTGCAGACTTAATTCTGACATCATTATTAGAAGGTTTATACCTATGACCACTAATTCCACCTTTGTTTTTCCCAAAATCAGGAGGAAGAACTTCAAGAACATCAGGTTTAGGAACTCCAATCATAGATGATATACTTTGCTGTTTACTTGCTGAAGTCTGAGGCACATTTGATGATTCTAAACCGGATTCATAAATACTCAATTGATCAAGAAATTGACTTAGTTTATCTTCATCGTATCCACATTGATTGATTATAGCATTCACTTTTGAATAAATATTCGAAATACAAGAACCAGAAGATCCACTAGATTTATAAGAAGAACCAATTGGAGGTAAAACAACAGCTTCTTTTCTCCAACGCCTTAACAGATATTGCTTTGGAATCTTCTTAACACCATTTGCTCTAAGAGTATAAAAGGCATGATGACATAACAAACCACGTCTTTCAAAATGCAGGCAACTGCATTTAACAGAATGAGTATCTTCATAATAGTCAACCTGAAAAAAAAAGTAAATAAAAAAATATATAAAATATTTTTAACAGAACGAGTTTCTTGATAATATTTATTAAATTAAAAAAATTGAAATCTAATACCTTAAACTCTCCAAACCACTCTTTATCAGTGTCTTTAACATAACCCAAATTTCTCGTAGAACCAGTACAAGATTCTACAGAAGCAACGATCTCAATCTGAATAACATAGAATGCCTCAAGAGTGTAAAAATCTGCAGCTTGTGCTTCAACTAATTGTCTGGTTTTCAATGATGGCTTACCAGTTCTTGTATTATTATCAAGAACACGTTGAATATTTCTTTGCTGATCTAAAGCACTTTCATAACGAAAAAGAAAATGAACTAGAGTAGAACTCCAATTAGAATTATGACCAAAAAAATAGTTTTCACTTTCAGATCTTGACGTAGTTTTCATTAAACCACTCATTGGAATATCTCTAAAATAAGCAGGAATCCAACTCTCTTTAATATTAAACATATCATTTAACCATTTATGCTCATCTAAATGATATTCAGCCAATAAAGAATTCCATTTTTCAACAAATTCATCAGGTTCGTCGCTTTCCCTCCATACAATACGACATAGACGCTTTTTGAATCCTTCTTCTTCACATATTTCAGAACCAATCTACAAAAAAAATAAAAGGAAAAAAATTTATATAAAAAATAATTGTTTAATATTAAAAATAATTCTTACAATATATATGTATATATGTATAAAAAAAAGAAAAAAAAAAAATATATATATATATATATATATATATATATATATATATATATATATATATATATATATATATATATATATATATATAAATATCTATACCTTTGTAGGAAGTTTATCCATTATATGCCACATACAAAGACGATGTTTAGCAGTCTTAAAAATATTAGGTATTGCAATTAACATTGAAGGATCTTGATCTGTTAAAACAAGATACGGCTCCTTAGTATAATATTTAACAAAAGCTTGTAGTAGCCACTCATATGAAACAACATCTTCTTTCGAAAGCAAACCAGCACCGAATATTACACATTTTTGATGATTATCAACACCCGTAAAAGGAACAAACACCATATTGTACCTACAAAAAAAATATACATATATAAATATATATATTTAAAAAAAAAATAAAATAAAAAAAAAATAACTTACATATTAGTTTTGAACGTAGCATCGAAAGAGAGAACATCACCAAAAGCTTCATAATTCCTTTTACTTGTATCATCAGACCAAAACAAACAACTTAATTGACCCGCAGTATTAGTCTTAAACTCAAATGAAAAATTTTCATCTCTTTCCTTTAAAACACTAAACTTATCAATTATCATTTGGGCATCATATTTACCAATATAATTGTAAATATCACGACTCATATTCTTGAAATCAATCTTTGTTGCACCAACTTTCTCATATCCACCCAAAAGCTCAGCAATAAAATTGAACGACATACAAGGACCAATGTTCAAATTTGAAGCTTTAATAGCAAAATACTGATGCGCCAAACTCATAGACCTGTGAGACTTTTGCAAATGTCTATCTTCAGAAGTAAAAAAACCATGATTGTGCTCTTCCACAAAGTTTTTAACTTTATACTGTTCACCAGATTTAACAATATAAAGTCTAGCTTTGCAATTTGTCCTAAAATCAAATCTTTTTCTCTTAACAGACTTAGCGTTACAATCTTTTTTTAAACTATCAAATTCTTCAACTTTAACTTTTTTAATCCCTTCTTTACTGCAAAGAAATTCCTTATTAAGAATAACACCTCCTGCTTTACTTTCATGCCCTCTACGAACAATAAAACCAGCTTCATCAGCATAATTATTGTACACCCTGTAAGCATCTTCAACACTATTAAACAAACTACCTTCTGCTGGAACAACTGCTTTAACAACAACAGGTTTAATTAACTTTGTAGTTAAGCTAAAAAAATCTGGCGAATTTACTTCCTCATTGTCTTCTAAATTATCATCAGGAGATAAATTTACAGCTTCAACAACATCATTACTTGCAGAATTCTGCATCATAGAATTACCTAAAAAAAATAAAGTCAAAAAGTGACTTGATAATAAAATAATATTACACAATTAAGTAAAAAAAGTATAACAGTTCATACAACTTATAACTATAATAATATCAAAATTGATCTAACAATTCCATATCACAATACATCCAGTTAATACATACAGTACTATATAACAATATAAATGCCACAAATCAATTGCACAATTGACTCATAATAACTATTAAATATCACAATACCATTTATATATAAATATCGTAATACCTATCAGAATACAAACCATACATCTCAAATATCATAAAATACCAACAATAAAAGAGATATTAATATTAATATATATATTTGTTATGTAAAACAAATAACACCCACCAGTAAAGTATACAAAAACTCATAATAAACAATAAATATCAGAATAGCATTTAAAAATTAATATCGTAATACCTACCATAAAAGAAATAATAATATAAGAATAAAATTCAAAAATGCAGAATAACAAAACGACATTAATATATAAATTTGTTATGTCAAACAGATAAAGGCCACGTGTCAAAAACAAATTTCTCTACAATAAAAACAATTAATATCACAATACCATACATATATTTTAATATCGTAATACATATCATATACGATACTTATATTTAAATATCGTAATACATATCATATAAGAAAAATAATATCACAATACCAAACTAATATTTTAATATCGTAATACATATCATATAACAAAATAATATCACAATATAATACTTATATTTTAATATCGTAATACATATCATACTTATATTTTAATATCGTAATACATATCATATAACAAAACAATATCACAATACAATACTTATATTTTAATATCGTAATACATATCATACTTATATTTTAATATCATAATACATATCATATAACAAAACAATATCACAATACAATACTTATATTTTAATATCGTAATACATATCATACTTATATTTTAATATCGTAATACATATCATATAACAAAACAATATCACAATACAATACTTATATTTTTATATATCGTAATACATATCATATAACAAAAACAATATTCACAATAGATTAATATCACAATACCATACTTATATTTTAATATCGTAATACAAATTATATATTAATATCAAAATACCATTCTTATATATTAATATCACAATATCTATCACATAAAGAAATTAATTTGAAAATGCAGAATAAGAATCTGAAAATGCAGAATATCAAGAAGATAGCTTATAAAAAATACCTTCAACACGGTTTTTTGATAAAAAATGATCCGATAGATCAGGACCAATACCAGAATACTGATCAGGTAAATCCATTCGATAATAAAAATTAAATAAATATAGTTGCAAAAAATAAGGAAAGAAAATATTCAAATAATAATAAAAAAGATAAGGAGATATCAACGGGCGAAGATTTGACCCGTATTTTCTAAATATAATAATTACGAGAATGCCACTCCGTGTTATATAATCATATCTAATCACAGCCGCTGATGGGAAAAGATCAACGGTCCATACGCATCCGTACGTCCGCACTAAAAAGTACAATCCGCACGTGATCCTTTGCCTATATATATATATATATATATATATATATATATATATATATATATATATATATATATATATATATATATATATATAAATTGGGTTTAAGGTTGTGTTTTCAATTAAGACTTGTCTAATGTAGCCTAACGTTGCATAACACAAACTCACTTGTTATCAAGTTTGAATAATGGAACACAAACACAATTTTCAATCGAGTTTTGACATTTTTGAGTCTAGAAATCTCTTTGCTCTCATACCAAATGTAGTTCCCATTAAAGTAGCAAAGTTTATTATTAGTCGAGATGTAGAACTCTGGTGTGAGTTACAAACAAGTGATGTAAGACAAATATGACAATGGAATATCATTGACACACACATATTGTTTACTAACACACTCTTACACACCCACATATGTCACATCACCTAATGATTGGTATAATAAGAGCATCTACTATAGTGGTTTTAAGGGGTTGTGTCTTTACACACCACTTATTTATCATCTACACACCATCATCACTTCCAACTGACACACATGACTGACAAAAAATAATATACACTTTTATAAACAAACAGCCACCCTAATAAAAATAATATATAATTCTTTTTAGGTTTTCTCTCATACAAAATAAAAATCTTTTTCCCACACAATCTCACTAAAATCATCTCTTTCTCTCTATCATAAACAAACAGCCACCACAACCTCAAATCCCACAACCACATTTCAATGTTTTGTTTGGAGTTTATATTAAAATATATATATATATATATATATATATATATATATATATATATATATATATATATATATATATATATATATATATATAATCAAGTTTCTTTTTTCTGGCTCAATTTCCGTTCTCCGTTCAGATTCCGGCACAGTTTCCTTCCTCCGTTCAGATTCCGGCATGTCAGATTTCGATTGTGTTTAAAATAAATTCCGGGTGTGGCACAAAAATCACATTCAGATACACACCCACTTTTCTTTGTCTTTCTCCATGTCACCAGAAACTCCAGAAGGAACCACCACCGTAGTTCACCGTGTTGCCGGAAAATAACGTCGGGAATCACCGTTACGTCAGATGTGGGTGCGGCGCTTGGAAAGAACCCACGTTTTGATATGCGGGCGGGATATTCGATTTTTTTAGATTTAATATTTGGATTGTACGTTCTTTATTGTTTCAATGGGTGCGGTGCTTGTGGTGGTTTGACCGGAGTTGACGGCAGCGGTGTTCCGAAAGTGGTGGTGTTTGTGGTGATCTTTGATCGGAATTTATTTTGTAGGGTTAGTTAAACAAACATTTTAATCCGAATATATATGGTGATGAAAGAAAAATACTCCAGTGTTACGGAGTATGTGAAAGAGAATAATGAAATGAAAGAGAATAATGAAATTTGTCTTTTAATATAAAATTAATCAAAGTTCACGAGATAAAAAGGTCAAAGTGTGTATTGATTGTCATTGTGTGTGTCAGTGGTGTGGGTATGACAACACCCTGGTTTTAAATAGGTTTGTAGTATGATGAAAAGGTTCATACTTTTGCAAACCATAGTAGAAACTTATTTCATGTTTACTTGTCATGAAAAGGTCTAATATCTTGAAACCTTGACAATTTAATGCATTTGAGAAATATGTGATGTTTATACAGCTTTAAGAAGTTTATGTATATTGGCAATAGGTTTATGTAATCAATAGGTTTAAAAATTAGTGACTTTTATCAATTATAAACCTTTATAGAGGTCGATCATATGTAGTGGATGCTCTAAGTGAGGTCGACTATAGTGGATGCTCTAAGTGTTCATACTGTGATGTCTCAAAATAAGTGTTCATTTTGTATTTTAAACAATGAAGAGATGTTTTAGTGTGAAGAGATGATATATGATTAGTGAAAATTTTAGTTAAGGGGCATCTTAAAAGTTTGTGCATATTAAAAGTGAACACTTATTATTGAATGGAGGGGGTAAACCATTTTGTTTTATAAACTTATCACTACCATGTATCAACCCTTTAAAACTTTTAAACTAACACAAATGCAATTAATAATGAAGAAGTTCAAAACTCTACATTTTTTCATACAAACCAAGCTTGAATATCTTATCACTATGGTTTACAAGTTTTTAGACATCTTCATCTTTTCATAAAACTTTATATAAACCACTATAATAGATTCTCTTATATTATCATAAAAAAAATTTATACGAGTTTATTACGAAGTTATTGCCGAGTTCAATTATGATTTTTTTTTTAATTCTTTTATTTAAAAAAACATCTACATACTTTATAAAATATAAACAAAGTAATAACTAAAATTAGTAAACAATTTATATCAAAAATCTTAAGAGATTAATTTTGTTTCATATATAAATATTTTAAAACTTTCGATTCTTAAATTTTAAAGTTTATAAGAATCATTTCATAATAAATTTCAGTTGCAATACATACGAGAACAAAGATCATTTGAGGACTAAACATTCTTTACATACCAAGGGATCAATCCCCACCTTTCATTCATTTTGATCTAATGGCTTAGATTAGAGTTAATATTTACACTACAATGGTATTTTAGTACTATTTAAATACTTTTTTTCTACTCTTATCTCTCATTTAATGCGTATTTTTTCACACACACAAAGTGTGTGTTTGTTTCTTCTCTCTCATCTAACTACCTCTTGAAACGAGCTCCCCTAACCATCTCCTTCATTGCGATCATCATAGAAACCCTAATTTTTTCTTCTAAATTCATTAATTGATCTCATTCTTCATCCCGTACATCACCTAACCCTAATTTTTTATCGTTTATTTTTATTTAAGCTTAATTCAAAGCTGAATTATAAGCTATCTGTTTCTATAAGCTGAATTATGAGCTAACTTACTTATTTTTTTCATATTATATGCAGGTTTTATGGATTCGCTTCAAAGTTCCGTTTCTACTACTTCTGAAGAGATCGCTGTTAATGATTCTTTTACTGCTTTTGAAGAGATTGTTGTTAGTGATGATGTTTCAGCTAAGTATGCTGAGGAGATTGTTGCTTATGAACACGGTGATGAATCCGTAGCAATTAAGAGTGAGTTTTTTTGATTATTTTAATTTTTTCTATAATCCGTTTGTTAGTGTTAATAAGCTATGTTATTTAGATGGTATAAGCTCTGAATATGTTATTAAGATGTTATAAGCTCTGAATAAGTAGTTTTAAGCTTTGAATGAGTAGCTGATTATATTTGTAGTTTGGATATCATATATGATATATGACATGTGATATATCAATGTTTTTGTATCAAATGATATATCATATGTGATATATTAATCTCAGCTTTGAATAAGTAGTTTTAAGCTTGTCATATCATATATGATATAGCACATGTGATATATCAATGTTTTTGTCTTGCATGTGTTATATCATATATGATATAATTATAACATGTGTCTGTGATTTCATTTTTAGTAAACCTCTGTTTTTAATTTTTTGTTTTATTATTTTTTTTTCCAGATTTGAATGCTTTGAAAACTCCTGAATCATTTGCTACTCACTCTAATTTTGATACTCCTGGTGGAACTGTTTATTATATTCCGAAAGTTCCTGTGGATGTGTTACTTGTTAAGGGCAAAGTTTATAAGTCGATTGATGAGTGCATTGCTGCTTATATGAAATATGCTGCTAAAGCAGGGTTTGTGGTTAGGAAGTCATGCCAGAAAAGGTTGAGGAATGGTACTATGAAGCAAAAGTATTTAGTGTGTAATAGGGAAGGTTGTCCAAAGGGAATTCATGTGGACACGTTAGACTTAGAGAATAGTGACAAGCAGGTTAGAAGTTCGAACCTTCATATCACAGCGTGCAAAGCACGTGTCATTTTTGATTTAATTCCTGGTACTTCTAAGTACAGGTTGAATGTCTTTGATAGTATTCATAATCACGAGCAAAGACTGAGAGGCAGTTGACGTATGCTGAGCAATTGTTCATTGTTAAAGCTGCTAGCGTAAATATAGGCGCAACGAAAGCTCATCACATCTTAACTGGTTTGAAGGGTTCTTATTTGCTTGTTCATGGAACGACTGTTGATTTTAAGAACTTTTTTAGGGGTGTGAACTGCTATATAGGTGATAGTGATGCGCAGATGCTTATATCTAAGATGGAGAATAGGAAGAAGCACGTGCCGGATTTTTCATTTGATTATTTGGTCGAAAATGCTGAGCTTGCGGCTATTTTTTGGGCTGATGAAGTTTCTAAGTTCAACTATAGAGAGTTTTGTGATGTTGTTTCGTTTGATGCTACTTACAGAACAAACAAGTAAGTATATGTATGTTTAGTATGATATTTTTGATTATATGATTTTCTATTTAATCTGTTATTTTAAGTATTTTTGTTTTTTGTTTTTCAGGTACAAAATGGTGTTTGTTCCCTTTACAGCCATAGATAATCATCGGAGGTGTGTAACAGTCGCAGCAGGCTTGTTGAAGAACGAAACTACAGCTTCGTATATTTGGTTGCTGAAAGCGTTCATAAAGGCGTTTGGTAGGGCTCCAAATATTGTTGTTACTGATCAGGATGGGGCTATGAGAAATGCCATTGAAGCTGAGTTTGCGGGTTCTAAACACAGACTTTGCATGTGGCATATTACTCAAAAGCTCCCCGGAAAGGTATTTTTCTGCCTTTTTGTTTATCATATGTGATACTTGATTCTCTGTGTATTTCTTGTTGATTTATCATATATGATAATTTGAACTTTTTTTCAAATAATATGTTAAATCATATGTGATACTTGATTTTATTTGTATTTATTATTGGTTTATCACATATGATAACACATATCTATTTTCAAATCATTTGTTAAATCAGATGTTATTTGTTTTATTTACAGATATGTTCTAAAATCTATGATGATACTGACTTTAAAAAGAAGTTTAATCAAATTGTATGGAATATGTATATCGGTCCGGAGGAGTTTGAGGATAGATGGTCAAAGTTACTGGAGTTTAGTTTGCAGAATCATAAGTGGTTAACAAAGATGTTTAATATACGTTCGTGTTGGATTCCTGCTTATTTTATTGATTCCCCCTTGTGTGGTTTGATGAGGACGACGTCTAGATCTGAGAGTGAGAACTCCTTTTTTCTCTCATTTTACGAATCAAGGTTCCACTCTTATGAATTTTATGAATTGTTTTGAGACGGCAATGGAAAAGAAGAGGCATATACAAGAGAGGCTTGATCATAAGACTATTGATTCTGTTCCGAAGTTTAGAACCTATCTTAAGATTGAACGTCATGCTTCGAAGGTTTTTACTCGTCCTTTGTTCGAGCATGTTCAAGCAGAGATTTTTGCAGGCACATGGTATTGTCAAATAGAAACCAAAAGCTTGGTTGAAGGATCTGAGGTCTCTGTTATTAGAGAAACAAAATTTGTTGATGCACTAATGGAGAAGAAGAAAGCTAAGTTGAGAGAGAAAGCTAGGAAGAGAGTTAAGGATAAAGGTAAGGATAACGATAAAGCTGAAGAAGAAGAGCCAGTTAACCTGTTTTATAGAGTTGATGAATTATATAAGGTATGTTAGCCACTTAAAAAATATTTTTTTATCATATATGATTTTTTACTACCTTATTTCTTTTGTTTTATCATATATGATTTTTTACTATCTACTTTCTTTTTTGCCCATTAAGGTGTTGCGTAACCAAGAGGATGGATCAGTTGTATGTTCCTGTCAGCTTTTTCTTCGAGTTGGAATATTATGCAGGCATGTTTTTTGTGTGTTTAAGAACGCCAATATTGAAGTGATTCCAAGTCAATACATACTGAGGCGTTGGACAAAGAACCTTATACCTGCTGCTTTGAGGAACAAACGGAACAGATATGGTGAGAAGAATGAGATTGTTGAGAATTATGCTAATGAGGCAAGTTCCATTGTTGATCACTGTATCCATATGTTGAGTAAAGATGAGGCGAGGTTGTCTTCTTTTGTTGAAAAGTTGAGGTTGCTAAAGATTGATGTCGAGGCTGATTGCCCAAATCCTCCTTCTAAGAATAAGGCTGACAATTTGGAGGAACTTGTTGGAGTCCCGAAGCCAACTGAAAAAACCATTAACAATCCAGCTCTTGGTAATCCTAAAGGCCGTAAAAAGATACGCATAAAAGGAGGTAAAGAGCAAGCTCTTGAAAAGAATTCGAAGAACAGGAATGCATGTTCGTTATGTGGAGAGACAGATGGTCACAACAGGAGGACGTGCCCAAAAAAGTTTGCAGAAGAGGCCGATTTGGATCAAGTTGAAGTTACAAGGGAAGGGGATTTGGATCAATCAGAAGTTACAAGAGGAGAGGTCTTGGATTAAGCATGAATTTCAACATAAATCGTCTTCATATTTTTTTTTTAATTTCTTTGATTATTATTTGTTTTGTCGGATTGTGTTGAAGAAATTTGAGTAACAGACCTAGACATGATTGTTTGATTATTACTGAGTTTTTATATGAAACAGATTGTTGCTGATTGTTTTTTAGAGTTTTGGTTACTTTCATTTGAGTTATCACATATGATAATCCAGAAATAATTTTTTTAGGTGTGTTATCATATATGATAATTCTCTGATATCATATATGATTTTACACTTGGTTTTTTCCATTTTGATTTATCATATATGATAACTTATAAAGAAGAGTATATTATGATTTTGTTCAAGTGTTTTTGTTTCTTTCGTTTCAGTTATCACATATGATAAAATTTTGAAGCAAATTTTTTAAGTGTATTATCATATATGATATTTATGTATGATACTTTTTTTTTCAGTGTGCTATAAAACAGAGTCGATTATTGATAAACAACAGCCATTAGAATTGATTTATCAATTTGTGCAATAAAAACTTAAACAAGACATTCAAAATCACATCCAGAAATGTTTCGCCATTTTCATTTTTTGACAAATGATGGCAACGTAGTACTTGGAAAGTTAAACCATTATCCTACCTGGAAATTTAAACTGTCTTGTGATATTCTAGCATACGACATACAATAAGACATTGTTTTAACATGTTTAAGCCATATTATATGGCATACGATATTACATAATAAAGTCTAGAGAAATTAGATCTTAATCTGCATTAGTTGCCCCAAAAAGATTTTGTACGCCCCCGTCCTTCTATTCTTTATGTTGTTAGTCATACTTCTGAATTTTCCACCACTAACTGCTAACCTTTTCCATCATTTTGCACTTGCAACATGCTCCGTTTTCTGCTCTTCCTTCTTTTTTCCAATCTCTTCTCTTATCAACTTCTTCAACTCTTCCTTGTTTGTGTGTTTCTTTGCAAACTCAAGTGCTTCTTCATTTATCATTTCTCGGTGATTGTTCAGTTCATGCGTTAACATCTTGGCTGCATACTTGATTCTCATTCTTATTATCTCCATCTCCTGAGCTTTTCCTTCTTTTGGAAATTCAAAGTTCTAGTTCTTCAAAGTTTCTCCACCATAGTGCTCCATATGCATCATTATGAAAATACCACAATCAATGACATTCTGTGTTGTTCCCCACTTTAGCTTCATCACTGTTGTCTTTTTTTCCCCTATGTCAGATGCTTTTTTATGCTTGTGGGATTCCAGATATCTTGAAAACAGTTTTTTCTACACAAAATAGAAAATTCATTTTAACAAATACAATTCATTATCTCATATGCCGAAGGCGTTTTCTGCGGCTTTGCCACAGAAGACGCCTTCGGCTACAGCTAAGCCGAATAAGACCCTTCAATGTAAATTTATAATATCTAATCACTTACCAGAACATCACATTGTTTTTATTTTTTATATCATATATGATACTTGACTTTCTTTTGTATTTTTTATATATTTATCATATATGATAATTCACATGTTTTTTCAAATCATTTGTTGTATCATATATGATACTTGATTTTCTTTTGTATTTTTTATAGGTTTATCATATATGATAATTCACATATTTTTTTTCAAATCATTTGTTAAATCACATGTGATACTTTTTTCCCCATATATGTGATAGTGAAAACACAATAATAAATCAGTACGCGTTGTTACTTGAGCATAATCTGTAATTACTTACCAGAATATCACATTCTTTTGAGTATTTTGATTCATACGTCGCCCCTGAGTTGGAGTTGTCAAGGATGACAGAAGTACCTTTGACTAGATTGAAAACAACCAGATAAAAGTGTTCATGTGCAATTATTGGGAAGAATGCCTGTATAAATAGATTAAGAACAATCAGATTCATTTTAATACAAGTAAAACTTTTTTCATAATAAGTCAAATTATTTTTTTACCAATTCCACATGATCCATTGATTTATCTGCTGAATTGACTTTAAACACGGTTGTCAAGTTTGCACAAAACTCTTCATACTGCTTCTCTTCATCTTCCTTTTTTGCTTGCACTATTTGTGTTGTCTGTTTTTATAAATCAACATATGTTAAAGAAACAAATTTAAGATTTTAGCAATTAAGTTCTAATTTTTTAGGTAACTTACAAGTATTCCCGTGTGAAAATACTGTTTTATCTTTCCTCCTTTGTTGTTGATTGTTTCTTCATAGCTTAAAATACAAGCAAAGCTGTCGATTACACTAGAGTCCACTTTTAATTGTGGTGCTAGTGTTTGCATGTTGTCTCTGAGTGTTGCTGCGCCCCATGCCCATTCTGTTTGAAATATAAATTCGCTACACAAATAGATAAAAGCATAGTTAGATATATTTTTAGCACAATTTCACTCTTTTTATTCATTTGATTCTTTAATAGTATAAAGCATGCTTACTATGGATTTCCTTGCATGGAGAATAGAGCATTGGATATCGTCAATTCATCTTGCTGAGATGGTGTATTTATCACAGTTTTCTTGTTCATATATGGTGAAACCAGATATCTTGAAGGCTTTTTTGCTCTTTTTTCTAGTCGTTCTTCTTCCTCTTTAGCTTCTTCAGCAACTTGATTTCTCGTCCTTTTTGGATTCTTTGGTGTTTCAATTGCAGCCGCTTTTTCAATCATTGGTGTTTTTTCTTTTGCCACCGTGTCAGTTTGAACTTCAGGTTTGTTGCTAACTGGGCTTATACCAAGACTGAAAATTGGCAGTGAAATTGATTTCATTCTTCTTGTTGTCATTTTTTGTTGTGGTGAGGTGGATTTTCTTGCTGTGGTTTTTGTCGATTTCTGTTGTGATTGATTAATCTTTTCCAAATTTTCTTGTGCTTGACTCATAAAGCTTTCATAATTATCATCCACAGCGAAATAGGCATCTAGGTCATCTCCTCCTGTCATAGATGATGGTTGTTCTTTTTCGGGAATCTTTTATGTACTCTCTTCATCGATGCCCTGTTTTTTTAGTGTCTCAAAAGAATGAATTGGGCTTCCCTTTAACTTTTCAACTGGTTTTTCTATCTCCTTTTCCACTTCTGTTTCCTTCTCAACCGGAACTTGTTTTTCCGTCTCCAATTCTGTTTCCATCTTATCCTCTTCTTCCCTATGTTCTTCTTCCTCTATTTTTTCTTGTTCATCACCTGTTTTCTTTTCATCTTCAGTCTCACTCTCTTCTTCACTGCCACTCTCTTCTTCACTCTTTTCTTCCTTTTGCATTGTATTTTTCTTCTCACGTTCTTCATTTTCAATCCCACTCTCTTCTTCACTTTCATTCTCTTCGTCACTTCCATTCTCTTCTTCACTCCCGCTTTCATCTGTAGTATGACTGACATTTTCTTCTTTTCTATCTTTAGATTCATCTTCCTTATCCTTCTCATTGTCATCATCACTTCCATGATCACTTCCATCATCAGTGTCTCCATCATCACTGTTGCTTTCTTCACTATTTTCTTCTTTTTCTTCATCAATATAAATGTCTATCTCTTTGAACATTGATTTGTATCTTTTACATAAGCCTAACAACTGCTTGTCTCCTTTGAACTTATTCATACCCTCCCTCATCGTCTCAGCTAGCTGTTTCCTTTCATCTATTATGATTTCAAACTTCTCCTCTATTCTTTCAATAAACTCCTGTAAAATTAGTAACATGGATTAGTTTTTTTTAATCTATAGTTAAAATCATATGTGATATTTTTATTTTACAAAAACTTTTGAAGTATCATATATGATAATTCACATGTTTTTTCAAATCATTTGTTATATCATATATGATACTTGATTTTCTTTTGTATTTTTTATAGGTTTATCATATATGATAATTCACATGTTTTTTCAAATCATTTGTTATATCATATATGATACTTGATTTTCTTTTGTATTTTTTATAGGTTTATCATATATGATAATTCACATGTTTTTTTCAAATCTTTTATTCAAGGCGTCTTTAGCCAAAGGCATTGACTATGGCTAAGCCGCAGGCATAACCTTCGGCTATAGCCGAAGGCTATGCTGCAATTTATAACACAGTCAATTTATATAGCAATCAAAATAGAAGGTAAAATTAACCTCTATGGTTTCTGGTCTCTTTGGTGGCAATGGTTCATCGTACACATCATTTCCCTTGTATAAATTAAGACCTGTTTGCTCTTCGTCTGGATCAAATTCTTCGTGATGATCAAGCTTCCCCAGGCATTCTTCCTTCATTTCCATCCCAATCCTCTTCCTCATTGCTTGCGTGTTCCAACTTCTCAGTGCTGGACGATGACGCATAACTTGAAATGCTGGGAATTTTGTTGAGTCCAAGTACAACAGCTTTTTCATACAAAAAATAAATTTGTGTTAGATTGTAATATTTGTATAGTATTGAATCACATTTGATAAATGTATAGAAACATGTAGAACAACTTACGCAGAGGAAGGTTGCTGGCCCATAAAAGTAGTCACCAATCTTCACCTTTTCCCAATTTTGCTTACTTGTTTCTAAGCAATCCATTATGTATCCACACCAGTCAATATCTGAAATTTCATCACTTTCTTTGACATGTTTTAACACTGTCTTAAACACCTTTGCACCATTATCAACTTTTCCCATCGTGCTAGCAAAGAGTGTCAAGAAGTTTATTGTGAAGATGAAATCAGCATTGAATGTGCTAGATATCTCCGTTGATATTGCAGCTAGTGTGATTTTTTTCACTTGAGAGTATTGTTTTTCCCATTGTTTGATGAAAGGATCGTCATGATCTCTTTCTTCTAGCTCTTCCAATTTGTTTGCTCCCATTGGCACACCAAGCATGTCATTGATTTTTTGTCTTGTTACCTTTATTGAGCCATTCTCTAATCTCAATTCCATGCTTGGTGGATGGAATTTATCAAGCACGTGGTATATCAAAGCACTTGGAAGTTCAGTTATCGGGAAGTTTATGTATATTTCGAAACCAATATCTCTGAGACATTTCTTTCTTGGTTCTGTTAAACCAGCCATGGCATCAGACATGGCTTTCGGTGATGACCTTGTAATGCAGGTTGGGTATATCACCTTTTTGGTTGCTTTTCTTTGTTTTTCTTTTTTCGGTTTTTCCTTTTTGGCCTTGACAACCTTGCTTTCCTTCTCCTCCTCGTCCTCATTCTCTTCGTCTGCATCATCTTGTTTTTCTTTAATTTCTATTTTTCTCTTTTTTGTTCTCTTTTTCTCTTCCTCCTGTTTTTCGCTTCCTTCCTCCTCCTCCTCTTCACGCTCTTGACTACTTTCTGCTTCTTCATTTGTTTTTTTAGTGTTTTGCCTTTTCAAACTCTTAGTAGATGTAGCAGGTTTTGCTGCTTCTTTTTTTGTTTTCTGTGCACGCCCTCTTGTCATACACTTGGTCTTCATATATCTCTTTTTTTCTCTTTGAACAAGTTCTTTTTTTATTTCCTTCTTTTTTGGCTCTGGATTCTTTTTGTTGTTATCATCTTCCTCCCTTTCTATTTCCATGTCTTCTACATCTTGTATATGTACTGCAAAAAAATATTAAAATTTTATCACATGTGATAAACAAATAACAAATACAAATAAAATCAAGTATCATATGTGATAAAGCATGTTATTTGAAAAAAAATATGAAATATCATATATGATAAAGCATTTAAAATATACCTTTTGCAGTTTGTCTTTCTTTTGCGGATGACTTTACGAACGGCAATGTTGTTATTACTTTTTCCACCTCATCTGTTTCGTTTGCTTTACCTTTATGTACATTTTTAAAACACACATGTTTAGTAATTATGTTCAAATAGACCAATTAAGATACATTATCAGTTTTTTTTTTGGAAGGCTTAGCTGCATTGATAGCCTTCGGCAAAGACAAGTGTTTTTTTTCAATATCATATGTGATAAAATGCATTCAATATCAACTTAATCTATTTATAGGTGAATATTTTTGATATATCATATGTGATAAAATACAGACTAAGCAGCATCCTATGGCTTTTTCTATTCCAAAGTCGTAGTGTTTGTGTATGCCAAAGGCATTTACATATATGCCGCATCCTATGCCTTTGTGTATGCCAAATGTGTTTTCATTTAAGCCAAAGGCGTCTTCTGCGGCTTAGCTGCAGAAGATGCCTTCGGCATTTCCTTCTTCTGCAGTTTAGCCGCAGCCAATGCCTTCTTCTGCGGCTTAGCCACAACGAACGCCTTTGGCATAGCCGAAGGTGTCTTCTGTGGCTTAGCCGCAGAAGATGCCTTCCGCTTTTCCTTCTTCTGCGGCTTAGCCGCATAAGACGCCTCGAGTAAATTCTTCTAATCTGTTTTTTTTTATTTCAATATCCACTTATTTAGTATGTTAACTTTGAAAACCTAATTTCTAGTTACTTATTTCTTCACAGAATCACAATAACTTGCATAAACATTCAATAATCAATGTAAATTCATAACATCTTCAGTATACTCTCTATGCATAGTACGCATCAATATTTAAAACATATATGATAGTAAGAGATAGTAAATTTGTTGTTTGAAATGTACAAGTATACCTTTAATCGGTTTTTTAACCGTATTTTTGTTCTTCTTTTTCTCCGTCATTTTCTGTGCTATATCATCTCCGCCGCTTTCCGCCATTTTTTCCGGTGAGATTTTGGTAAATCTGGTGTTTTCTAGGGTTTGATTTTGATCGGTTTGAATATGCGTGAGTAGTGTGTGTTTTTAGTGTGTGTTTGGTGAGCGATTTTGTGAGGAAATGAAATGCGTTAGTGGTGTTTGTTGGATGTGTTATTTTACGTAATTGCCCCTCCGTGTTTTTTAGTAGTAGTATCTGTTTTGATCTCAACCATTGATCAAAAGTAAATCAATGGTCCATATTTGTCCCTTGGTATGTGAGTAAAGTATGGTTTTTGAAATAACTCAACTCATACATACGATACCAAAAGAATGGAACTTGAAATAAAAAGACAACAATAGTGTAAGCATGTGTAAAAGTTGTATTGTATGCGAGGAGAAGGTAGTTTCGACATGTAAGGTGACAAAGATAATGAGTAATGGTGATTGATTTGCTATTATAATGCAATAGACCATTACCAACTACTAAGCAATTCACTATTCCAAGTCATTTTAAAGAGGTAAGGGACCTTATAATGCTTGAATTTTTTATTTGTGGTTTTTTTTTCTATCTTCTTTAAATTTGACTTCCACATTATAACTTCTAACATACATATAATCCGTTAATTCGTATCTTTAATTTGTTCCACTATAGTTTCTTTATATCATTTTCTTTTCTTAGTTACAAAAGTTATGACCAAAATTGCTATTGTGTTTATCAGAACTTAGAAGTCTTTGTATTCAATTTACCTCGTGAAATGTTGAATCTAATATGTCAAGAAGATATTGTATTTTAACGTATATGATACTTGTCATAATTTTTTGGTCCCTTGTTTTCAATTTACTACCCGAAATTTATTACTAAGTTAGTCAGTGTAGTGAAAAAAAAAAATAATAATAATAATAATAATAATAATAATAATAAATAAATAAAACCCCGCAAGTTACTTTTATGAATTATTAATCTTTTGAACCAAGCATCAACAATTATGAAAATAGTCATTATATTCCTTACTATTCACGAGCAACCCCTTAGGTAAGATGCACGACAGGTGAGTGTTTCATCGTATATAACTTCGTACAAGTGTGAGGCCCTCTTGTATTTTTATTATTTATTATTTGATTTGTGAATATGTGTGAATTACTTAGTAGGGTATGCTCGTATAAAAATAAGTATTTTAATACAAGGTATGAGAGAGGTGATTATTTTGAGTGAAAAGTGAGGAGTGAAGAGGGAGAGAAAGCTGATGTGACGCTAAGATAGAAGGTGAAGTGGTGTGATTGATTGAAATAGTCTTATAAAATGAGTAGTGTCATCTGGAGTCATAAATATGCAAATTTCTCAAAATGAATTTGGCATATTATTCAACCAATCAAATATTGTCCTCAACCACTCGACTCTCTTTTGATTAGTTGCAACAAAGAGACTACTAGTATTATTTTGGGGCATACCAAATTGAAAATAGGGACAGTAACTTTAGCTAGGGCTGAATAAAAGCTTTTGTTAAAAATGTGTTATGCGTTAATATTAGAAGCTTTTTATAGCTTAATATATTAGAGATGCTTTATACAGAGTAGTAGTTTGTGACAAACAAAATTATCGCTATTAGTAGTACTTCAAATTTTAGCAGAACAATGACATCAAAAATTAGCAAGATGTTAGAAGTAGGAGGTTACATATGTAATATAAAACAAGCAATTTTTATAAAACAAAAGGCTCCATGAAGTAACATGAGCAAAATTTGAATACCCAGAGAAATGATATAGCCACAAAAATAAGTCCACAAAACAATCCATAAAATAATATGACATTTAATGATTGGCTTATAAAGGTAAAGAGAGAGAAACTACAAAAAAAATTTAAAAAAATAAAAAATAAAAAAATAAATAATCATAGAGTGTCACATCCTTTTGTGAATATATTTTATTTTTGTGGTTCTATCATTCTTCTTTTCCTTAACAGCTTTCTTATATTTAAATTCTTGTTACCTCTATAAACCCCCCAAAACCCCTTCAATCCTTCATCATAAACTAAACCAGCTGTTCGTATCATATTCCATATTTTCTAAAATTCTGGTAAGTTTATACTTAAACCTTTTGATCATTAATTATCTTTTTTAATATACCCATTAATCTGAAATCTGTTTTGGTATTTGTGCATGCATGCATGCTTGTGTCTTGTTACTTGTTACCCAAGAAATGGTATTGATAAAGATGAAACTTGTAATAACAAAATTGTACAATCTTTCAAGCGTTTAGTACAGAGCAGTTTTCTTCATTTTTCAAGATTGTTAAAATTTAAAAGTTATGGAATTTAACTTGGTGAATGAAGTTTTAGGGCTTTAAAGAACTTAAATTTTGTTATTATTGTAGAAATTGAGATACCCATGTTTGAATTATTGCTGCATAATCAATATCTTTATGGATGTTATAACTTATAAGGATTTCATTTTTAACCAATTTTCTTTGAATTTGACTTTCCTTTAAAACATATGTTATTTGACTTCTTATTAACATTATCTTGATATACAGTTGTTTTTGGAGATTGATATCTTGTTGGATTTGTATTAAGTTTCATGCTTATGAATTGTCTTAGAAGCGAATAGTTTGATGACTTGATCTTGATTCGTTATTTGTGTAATTATATGTGATCTTTAGCAGATAAGATGAATCGGCTGAGTGTTGAAACTTGTAAAACTTCTAATACGTTACTTGAACTTGCTGCTAAGAATGATATTGACGGTTTTAAGAAACTACTTAACCGTGACTCGATTAGTGTGGACCGAGTGGGACATTGGTACGTGTATCAAAAGGGGTCGAAACAAGTTGTTCGTGAAAAAAGAACCCCCTTGATGGTGGCTTCAATGTATGGTAGTCTTGATGTTATGAGAAAGATTCTTTCTTTATCCAGACATGATGTTAATCGCTCGACTGGTGATGATCAAACCACTGCCCTCCACTGTGCTGCTTCTTGTGGATCATTAAATGCTGTTGTGGCTGTGAAATTGCTGTTAGCAAAAGGGGCTGACCGGAGTTTGATGGATGCTAACTGTTTACGACCCGTGGATATGATTGTAGATTCTCCAGAGTATCCAGCTTTGAAGCATGCCCTCCATGAAATTCTTGGACTGAAAGATGGCATTTTGCCTATGAAGCTGAACTTTGAAAGCAAAAGAGAGTACCATGTTGATCCGTCTTTTCCCAAAATAAAAAACTGTACTTACTTAGACGAATTTATGATGTGCTCGTTTAAAGTAATACCATGTTCTCATGCTCATTATCATAATAAGGAAGAGTGTCTGTATTTTCATCCTGGTGAAAGCGCACGTAGACGGGACCCACGCAAATATCCATATAGATGTGAACCATGTCCTGAATTTAGAA
Source organism: Artemisia argyi (assembly GCA_030686995.1). Classification (NCBI taxonomy): domain Eukaryota; kingdom Viridiplantae; phylum Streptophyta; class Magnoliopsida; order Asterales; family Asteraceae; genus Artemisia; species Artemisia argyi. Next base: position 140,471,482 of record CM060682.1, read on the forward strand.
AGGGAACTTGTAGCAGTGGGGATTTGTGTAAATATGCTCATGGCATTTTTGAGTGTTGGATGCATCCGGCTAAATATAGGACTCGGTTTTGTGACTATGGGACTGGTTGCAAGAGATATGCATGTTTCTTCGCTCAAAATGAAGAAGAACTTCGAAAGTCACCGTCGCCATCAGGCAATGGGATGTTGAATTGGCAGGTTTCACCTGGAAGCAATTATCAAGCCAGGCTATTTCCTGATCAATCAATGTTTTCGCCTAGAAACAATTTTTCGGTGTTCAACGAATTTCAGTCAATGTCACCTCAAAGCGTTGAAGCAATTTCGCCTATGAGGGCTAGAGGATTAAATTTGGCTCCTGATTATCAACATGGACAGCCACATGTAAGAAGTTTAAGCTTACAGGAACTTGGGTCAACCTCAGTTGACCCATGGTCACGATGGGGTTCATCTAGCAGGGAACCAGATTTGGTGGTTAACAAGAAGGAACCGGATTTGTCATGGATTCAGTCTAGTAGTTTATCAGATCATTCATCTTCTAGAAATAATTGGTCAATTTTAAACCAGTTACAACAACAACAGAATATGTTATCTCCTTTTAACGTGAATTTCTCACCCAAAAACGCACCTTTTGGAATTCAAACAATGTCTTCTAGAAGCGTTGAAGCCATTTCACCTATGAGTGGCACCAGATTTCTGAAAAAGGACCACCAGAATCAACATCCACAAGAACTAAGGAGATTAAGCTCAAGTGCGTTCGGGTCAAACTCAGTTGACCCGTGGTCAGAACGGGGTTCATCAAGCGGGAGACCAGACTGGGCGATTAACAACGCAGAACCAAATTTTCCATAGGTTCAGTCATCTGTGAATGAAACACCTCATGAAGTGAATGAGGGTGCGGTGTATGATGGTGATGAGCCGAATTTGAAGAATGAGCTTGAGCAGTTGGATGAAGCTGCATTTTTGGCAAGTATTGAGCAAATGCAGCTTGAGGATGAACCAAATAGTATAGGAAGGCAGTATAGAAGTCACATGGCAAGACAGATGGAAATGGAAAAGAAATCAAATGACTGATTGATTTTTGATTTAGATTAGGACAGGCAGAAATTGTAAACCATTTGCAGGTTACTCGAGTTTAGTAAATTTTCTCAAAAGTACTGTACAGAAATGTCGTTACTGATATACTTTTGACACATTGGTTGAAATTGAATTGTGAGTTTCTTATATTTGTTCAATTGTGGTTTACTAGAACTACAGTACTTTGTGTGAAGGTAGTGAGGTGCGACGGAGCTGATGACAGGGTGTCGTTGCTATATGTGTTTAGTAACTCATACTGAAAGTGTATTAATTAGTAATGCATAAGTTTTCTTTGTCACGGATTTCTGGCCGGATTCCATTAAGCCTGGGCATCATTATCAATGTGAACCTGAGTTCTCAAGTTCTTCGCTTCTTGAGTGCTTTTATTGCTTGGAAAAGAAAAGATTACAAGTAGTTGTTCACTCAACAAGGTTTGAGCCCTTGTCTACTCCAAGACTTTGGGAGTACCTCCACCACATCGGACTTTGCCTATTAGCACAAATAACATGTAATATGATTGAAGACTTGTAGGACTAGAGACGTGTGTGGAGTAGGGGTGTTAACGATCCGAGTCGAGTCGAGTTTCAGGATATTCGAGCTCAGCTCGTTTGAGAATTACTCGGCTCGAGCTCGACTCGAGCTCGAATATAGTTTTAAGATTGGGCTCGAGCTCGAAGTCGAATATATTTTCGTTGTTTGAGCTCGAGCTCGATGCTCGTTTATGTATTTGAAACATTTTCAAGTTCAAGATGCTCGTTTGAAGCTCGAGCTCAATAAGCTCATCTTTTAGCTCGTGCTCGACTCGAATAAGATCGATTACGATAATAAAAATAAATAAAAAATAAAACTCATGAATTACACTTTAATATTAGATATCATTCCAATATTATAATTGTCGAAAAACCAAATAAGCAAACATCTTTATTTTTAGACTAGACGAATACCCGTGCATAGCAACGGGATTTTATAACGATAGATCGTTTAGTGATAAAAGAAAGTTTATGGGTTATAAATGAAAAATAATAAAAGTTAGGGGTGGCAAATCTTGCCCAATTTGTAATTTTTGGGCGATTTTTGACACTTTTTTAAAAGTTTGGGGCGTTTTTTGCCCCCTTGCATTTATTTGATGGGCTCTTACAGGCAAAAGATAAAAACAGATATTATTAGATGGGCTTTCGAATCACACAATTCAACTTTCAAGCAATTACTCTCATTTTTTTAATTAGTTGCATTTTTATTCATTTGTCCCAGCAGATTTTCTCAAATTTGCAGTCAGATTATTTTATTTTTATTTTATTTTATTTTTTTTTAAGAAAACATAATTAAATATAGTTAAGACTTAGATGCTTGAAATTTTTTTTACAAGATGAATTAAAGGGGTTTTTAGGACTGTGCCGAATGTTTTTAATAATTGAATTATAATTTGCTCGTTTTAACCCGTGCCCGTTTGGCCCGATTTATAATTTGTCCGTTTAGCCCGTGCCCATTTTAATCCGTGCCATTTTAGCCCGTGCCCGCCCGTTTTGCCACCTCTAATAAAAGTTTGAAGATTTAGGGATTAAACATATGACATGAGCTTAAGTATCAAAGTCAATAACTCAACACATTTAGTAACTGATTTTCCCGCCCAAATTGATATGAAAATCAGTTACTAAATGTGTTGACTTATTGACTTTGATACTTAAGCTCATGTCAACATAATGTTTTAAAACCCGGTTGAACCATTTCGGTCGAAAAACGGGTCGATTTAAACCGAGTCATGCTTTTAATAACTGAACCCGTCGTGTCCAGTTTTCAAAACTATATATTTTTCCCAGTTGAACCCGTTGGTCCGATCCAATTTTCAAAACTATATGCAACATCAACTTGTTAGCTTGTATAAAGTTTTGTGTGTTTTATTAATTTGTATAATGTGTATAATAACATATACTTTTCATTTTAGGGTGTTTTAAAAATAACATTAATTAGTGTGTTTAATTATTTTATATTTTATATTATGTTGTAGCTTGTTTAAATTGTATATTGTGAAAATTTTATTGTATTTTTTTAGTAAGGGGTGTTTTTAATTTAATATAGATGTTTTTAATTGGTTGTACCATATGCATAAATTATTGTAATTTTAAGTTATGGGGTGTTTTAATAAAAGCATTAATTACACAATTCATTTTCTCTCACCCTTGACTTTCAAGATTTCACTTTCAAGAACATTAATTAGAAAGGCAAAATAGGGATTGACTGAAAACTAAGTTTTCCACTTTTCTCCTTTGAGATATACACTTTACCCCTTTTTTTGACTTAAAGTCATTGCTTTTATAGCTTCTCAATTCACTTCCATTTTCTTCATTTAACCGATGTGGGATGAATGTTCTATTTTGTTCCTTTGCATTTTTTTTTCACATGCAAAAGCTTCATAATAATTGCATTAATGTTTTATTAGTATTTATATTTATATATTTATAAATTGTTAGTTTTATTATTTCGTTTAGCTAATGATATATAAAAATTAGTATTATTAACTATTTAATAAACTAAAATGGTTTACGTTATTAAATAGCAACACACTTTTTAATTATATCGTCTTAGCACGTGAATTAAGAAGTGTTTCATATTTTGTTACGAATTTTCACATTTTGTTGCAAACTTTCAAATTATATTCTAACACGCACACACAATACTGTGAAAAACTAGAGGGGGAGGGGCGAGTTGAATATTTTGGCGTTTTAAAATCTTAGTTTTGATATTTAATGTGAATTCCCGCAAAGACGGTATGTATAAAGATGATCGCAAGACAATAAGTAAATAAAGGAAATATCAAACCGCAAGATAGGTATTATAGTGATTCGATAACGAAGCTCGTTCCTCATCGTACTCCACTTCACCAGTTTTCGACTCGAATGTTCACTTCACTATGTCAATAAGCTCCCATACTTAGCGGAGAAAATCGTACAACGTCGCTTACATTTTTTACCGATACTAAGTTAATATCGAGTCCTAATCGAGGTAGAACCAACCTTTTTCACTAAGTATAGTAATAAATACTAGCCAACTCTTTATTTTTGTGTATGATGGTGTTTATAAACTTTAAAGTAGAGTAGGTGAAATATGATAACACAACAATGTTGCAAGTACAAAAACTAATAACTATAATACATAATACTTTTAAGATATTATTTGTGTTATTCCTTTGCTAGAAAGATGGGTTAGTAATATGGATAACTTGAATGAATATAAAACAAGATAATGATCAAATAGATGTGTATGAATGTACGGATGTAAAAGATAATGTTGAAAAGTTGATTGCAATCGGTGAGAAAAATGTTATGCAAAAGGGCGACTTGAATAGGTAAACTTGGTTGTGATTTCGTAGGGTACGAATCACCAAGAGGTACAGATCTCTTAAGAGAGCCGTCCTCAGCTGGATCCGTCGCCTCTTTTGAGGCTGATTTCGTAGCCATTTTGCATGGTCATTTGTGTTTTCTTTGACATCTTTCTTCTTTAATGATAAATTGAAAAATGACTCAACTAAAGTAATAATATTCATACCTTGATTTCATTTTACTTAAACTCCAAAAATGGCTAATTATGAATTTCATTCAAAAACACTTTAGATGCTTACTATTTTGGTCTTTGATTATTACCAAAGTAGCTAATCCCTATTTAATGTAAAATTGCATTTGAATTTATTCCCAATATGGAAGATTTCTTTTATACGGTCAAAAATTAATAAGACATTTTATTAAAATGAAAGTAGTATGTTTGAATAAAGTGTAAGTAAACTTTCGTGATATTAAATATGCGAGGTTTTTTAACATGGTGCAAAAGTTTAACGCAAAAACTTTTTTTGATCATTATGCAAGTTTAAGGGATTCATATTCATAGCTTAAGTGATTATTAAGATAACTTAAGTCTAAAACTTGTTTGATTTAATTTGTACTTAATGCGTTTTCATATTTGTTATTAACAAAAAACATAAAAACCATTTATGACACACAAAGATTCAAAACATGTTATTTGAGTAGATAAGTAAACGTGAGGTAGAAAAATGTATTAGTGGTTTTGATTTGCATATGTATCCCACATCGAAAGAATGAAGAAAAAGAAAGAAAAAGAGAAGCTATAAAACTTAAGTCCAAGATAAATAGTAATAAGTAGCTATGCCCTTTTACCTGTCTAGTAAAGTGAGTAAAAATATTTATGGTTTTTTAACTAAATTAAGTTAAGATTTATTTTACTCATACATATTAAAAGAAAAAAGTTTTATAAAAGTGTTCGGCTCGTTTAGCTCGTTCGGCTTGTTTAGCTCGCTCGGCTCGTTCGGCTCGTGTAATTAAACGAGCTTTCGAGCGAGCCGAGCCGAATATTAGTTTTAAAAGCTCGGCTCGTGAAAATAAATGAGCACTAACTTTTGTTCGAGCTCGAGATCGAGCTCGAAAATTGTTATGTTCGGCTCGAGATAAACGAGCTCGAGCAGCTCGTTAAAAGCTCGACTCGTTAACACCCTTAGTGTGGAGTATGGTACATTCAATATAGTCCTACGCCATTATTATCACTATTGAGAATGATACGTATTCAAATCGCATCCATAAAAGAGTTTGACTCGTTTTAGAGGCCTTCACATTTTGATTGTTAATTGTGAGTTTCATTGAGTGCATTTATCGCAATAGCTATGCCACTCGAAGCTTAATGACTTTTACATGAGCAAAGTTAATTGTGAGTAGATCAGGATTTATGGTTTTTAGGATTGATCGCGATAGCTATGCCACTCGAAGCTTAATGACTACATGAGCAAAGGTTCTTACCTTTCCCATTATTATTCACCAAGCATATCCCCATGAGTAGTGTTGTCTTGAGTCATAAATATGCAAAACTACTATATGGGTTAACAGGTTAAGGCTTGGCAGGTCGAGTCATAGATAAATGGATGGCATGATATTAAAGATGCCTTGATAAAACCATTTCCTTTTTCCCCTAAGCCATGTAAATGGAAATAGTTTTTGCAAATATGGAAATTATTACTAACCCAAACAACCCTTAACCCATTTAGCCAATCAACTACTTTGGTTTACCTATTTCTAGCACATCATTGTTCTTTACATGTTGTCAACAAACAAACTTTGGATCAAACTTTCTCTTCAGATTTGTTCATGTCTTTTGCTTAATAGTAATGTTTCGCAGTTCATGTACAACTTATACATACTCCGTATCTAAAAAGGAAAAAAGTCAACGACAACAATAATCTTGTAAGCAAAACAAAAAACTTAAACAGCAGATCTGCACATATATAACAAAACACACAATATACCGTGACCACCAAACTAGATCTGAAGAGCCGATGATATTATTAACCAGTGTCATAACCTCAAAACCCAAGAACACATCGAGACATTAGCAAACTACAACAAATAGTTCGCCATATCACTTTGTATTCTTAAGTTTTAGAGGTGATGATACTGCGTTAGAAATGAAACTCCACAAACCTTCATATCAAAACAGAACTGAAATTTTGTTTAAGACTATGTGTTACGAGTATGGTCACTTCTAAAACGTACAAAAACATCTTGATCTAAGAACAAGTTTGATATATCTTAGATATGATGTTTTTGTAAGTTTTAGAGATGACGATACTTGTATTGTTGTTTGGTTTGGTTTGGCTGGTTTCGGGGGTTTATAAAAGACTGGAAAGAGGCTAGGCATCTTTGTAAAGTTGAAACCCTAGCTGCCATCCATTTTCTTTTCATTTTATACCTCCGAAAATGAAATTTCTAGGTGTATGCTTTTTTATTTCAGGAAAAATAAAATAAAGGAAAATGAATTGTAGCCCTAAAAGTTGAACTTATAGTTAAACCTAAATATGTGATCGGTGAATTTAAAAGATTGATTAGTGAAAAATGATGAGAGAAAAAATTAGGGGTGTGCACGGTTCGGTTTGGGTCGGTTTTTGGCTAAAACCGAAACCGAACCGAAATGTTCGGTTTTTATAGAACCAACAACTGAAACCGTTCGGTTTTTGGCGGTTCGGTTTTTTCGGTTTATCATCGGTTTCGGTTCGGTTTTCGGTTTTTTCGGTTTCTAACCGTTTATATTTGGGCATGGCAAATTTATACCAATTTACATAGAAAATTACTTATTCTAATTTACTTTTTTTTTTTGTCAATGTAAGCATAATAATGTTTATTGCATAATTCTATAATTACGCCATATAGATGAGATACACACTTGCAAGTGAACATACACGTAGTATGATCATCGTTATATATTTATTGATATAAACACACGACACGACAAACAAGCATATAAAGATAGACGTTAAGATAAATATATTATAAATCTACCCAAAAAATGAATATGAATTTATAAATTTGATTTATCTAGTTATTTATTCATATTTTATTAATTATATATTATTATATAATAAATTCGGTTCGGTTCGGTTTTTACGGTTCGGTGTTTGGACAAAAACCGAAACCGAACCGTATATTTCGGTTTTTGAAAAATTAAAAACCGAACCATCGGTTTTTAGTTTCAGTCGGTTTTTTTGGTTCGGTTTTTTCGGTTTTCGGTTCGGTTTCGGTTTTTTCGGTTTTGTTTGCTCACCCCTAGAAAAAATGTGAATAACACTTGTCAGATTAAGTCTATTGTTAGAATAGTGGCAATCATACTTCCGAAATCACTCATACCTCCCAAATCCACCAATAATATCATTCCACCTCATTTCACCCCATTCATACTTTTTTTATACCTCTCAACCCCTTTTTAGTGGCAACCATGCCTTTTTCATACCTTCCAACTTTTTTTTTTTTTTTTTTTTTTTTTTTTTTTTTTTTTTTATAAATTATATTAAACAATTTAATAAAAACATAATATTTCATTAATAACTAAAAGAAAATTACGTAATACTTAAAAAATAAAAAAATAAAAAATAATAATTAAAAAAAAATTACATTATTCTTTAAAAAAATGAAATAACTAATCATCGAGATATGTTAAGTTTTGAACATCTACGTGGTCTGTAAGATCATATAGGAGTCGGTAATTGATTTGTTCGTCGATTAACTCCGGTAATACACTATCGTCAAATTATTAATTTTCAACCCGGTGTCCCCTTTTTTTTGTTTCGGTGTGCCCTAGGCGTTATATCCGCTTCTCTCTTTTCTTTTTTTTATCTCTTTGAGATATAATATGTCTCTGGTTCTTTTGAGACTTGGAGACTGCTTCTGCTGGTTCTTCTTGATTGTTGACCACCGATAAAATGGCTTTGGTTAACCTCCTTCTTCATGGATGGGGTGTTCTTGTTTCAAACGCCGGTTGATCCTGATGGGATTCTTTCCTCCGTGTATGATTTGAATCAAGATGATGATTCAGAAAAAAAAAATGAAAAGGGTTTGTTGATTCTTGATACAACATGTGTGTTTGTTCCTTTTATGAATCAAATTATTAATTCCTTTTCTTTGATGACCCTCGTGTTGGTATGGATTTATTCAACAATAAATTCCAACGGTAACAATTTGGCTTCGAAAACACCAAACCGCGGAAGCAATGTTTGCCGTTGGACCATTGCCGCTGGCCATGCCGGCGAGGTGGCGGCGGTGTTCACCGCCGGCATGGGCATGCCGTTGGTGATGTCGTTGTCCACTGCCACCCTCCTTAGGTCTCTTTATTAGGCATGAATATCAACACTAAGCATAATAAAGGATGCACGATCAAGTCTTGGACACTCAAGATGCGTAGACCTTTATTATGTCCCCTTTAGAAGATGCGTCTTCAACAACAAAAATGAAAGACTCGGTCGATGCCAAAACTGAGTTGTGAGGCGTTGCTTTGCACAAAAATAATAATAATAATAATAATAATAATAATAATAATAATAATAATAATAATAATAATAATAATAAATTAAAAAAAAAAGAAAAAAAGAAAAAAAAGACACGCAACAGCAAAAAATGGACCGTTTGTGTTAAAAAAAAAAAAAAAAAAAAAAAAAAAAAAAAAAAAAACCTTATAAAAATCAATACTCCTTAATTTTTATTCACAGTTTTAAACACAACCTTTATTTATACACTCTAATCTTCTCAACTAAAAAAATATCTCAAGAAACTCACAAAACTAAAAGACAAAAAACCTAGACGCCAAAAATACGTGCCAACACTGAATTCTAATTTTCATTTGGGTCACTCACCAACAGTTAATTTTCAACCCGCAAGTTTTGTATACAAACCACAACAACAAAAACAACCTATTTACCTAAAAAATCCGTTCCAACACCTCTTTAACCAACAAATATACCAATAACAATAGCAACAACAACACAATTTGCATCGTCCACTAATGTTTCGCGATTCATCATCACCACCAATGTTAGGTCACCATTTTGTAAACACAAGTATTATTTAGAAAGAAATAAGATGAGAAAAGAGATTGGTTGATTATACGACAATATGAAAGGTGAGAGTGCAAGAGTTTCCTTAAGATAATCAAATAACCAACAAATGAAATGTTTACATAAGCTCTCTATTTATAAGGAAGGAGTTAGGGCAACACTCCCTTCCTTCCTTATCTCTTAATTCGTGGGCTTTAAGGCCCATAGGGCTTTAACACTTAAGCCTTAAAACATAGACTAGTTAGATAAAATAACTAAGCAACCTATTACAAAAGGTAATGACCGAGACTTGACTAAAATACTAAAGTATGATCCCAACAACCAACGTACCAATCTCCAAGTTCTCAACAATATTCTTCGGGTCACCCTTTTAATGTTGATGAGGTAGAAGATTTGGATATGTTTTTTGATAGTCAACAATATTATCTGGCTCAAGCTTCAGGTGGTCCATCTGAACCCGCACATAACGACTCTCCCATCGAAGAGGTGGCGATCGTAACAAGAAGGTGTCAAGAAGACGTAGAAAAGCCAAGGCAACTACAAAAGACCAAGATGACGCTAAAGTTTCATGCCAAAAAGAAGAGTTGCAATTGTGTAAGGTGTGGATCAACACATCCGAAAAATAGTGTCAAAAGGAATGCTAAAAAAGTCATGAGTTTTGGCGGTTGTGCTAGATTACTTTGAGAGAGAAATAGGGGAATTGATAAGAGACTACGATGCCCTCAATTGCAAATGAAAATCGCAGATTCGTTCTAAAGTTGGTCATTTTTGTGAAGTTTATAATAATGTAAAACATAGGAACCAAAGTGGCGAAAATGACCAAAGGGTGTTTGATTTAGCGGTATCTGAATATCGTGCGATATGTGGTCAAAACTTCACACTTACTTTGTCGTGGAAACTTTTGAGAGAACATAGGAATTGGTAAGATAGAAATGTCAAAGTTTACAAAACAAAGTCGTTGTAAACAAAAAATCAAAGACATCGAAAACCACCTCAAATAACACATCGGATTCATCACATGGTGGTGTTAATCTCAACGACGAAGTTGATGATTTAGATGAGGAAGAGGTTCGGGAAGAACGACCAATGGGCAAGGACGATTGTAGGGATAAATGGAGACGGACGCTTCAAGAAGATGGCAAGTTTACGGTCAAAGCTCTAGCGAAAATGGTGGAGGAGCGAATGTTGAGGTTCAAAAGAGATGGTTAAGAAACAATTTGGAACAAATGGATTCCTAAGAAGGTCAACATCTTTGTTTGGAGGGCGTTGAAAGGTAAAATTCCGGATCGTGTAGAGCTCGACAAAAGAGGCATCGATCTGGATTCTATTCTTTAATTTGTCTATATTATGATAGTGTGGTGGAATCATGTGATCATAGTTTAGTTTTGTGCAACTATGTTATGAGTGTTTGAGAAAATGTTTCTAAATGGTGGAAGACTCGTGATATCAATGCCTTATTTGTTAGCCAAATTCTCTCACCGAATGGGAACGTTGACATGCCTATGGCAAGCAGTTAGATGAACATGCGGCTATTGTATTTGGAAGAGAGAAATAATCGTGTCTTCAAAGGAAAAGTCTCAAGTGTAAAAAAAATTATAGAGCTACGAGTGGATTACAAGAAGATCCAAAAAGAAGATAGATCTAAAGGGTCATACTATACAAACCCTCCCTATATTGTCACATTATAAGGGTTTGGTCAAACCGTATAACCCGTGATACGCACCGTACAAGTCAACGATGCGTCTAATCATTGGATACCCTCCCTATCGGAGGGTGTGGATAACTTGTCCCGATCTAAATTTGCAGCATTGGATTTTTGATCCGCTAAAATCTAGGATTGTATGTAAATGGATAAGTCTCGTGTGAATCTGTTGCAAGTCTGCTGCTGATATTGTAATTCTAAGTTTGCTGTGCAAGAAAGGTTTGAGGTCCAGTGATTGTTAGAGTTGTTTTTGCTGTGTTATCAGTGACTTTGCGTGTCTTCATTGTTTTTGCAGTTCTATTATATTGCAGATATATGTGATTAGATAGTATGTGTCTTGTGCCATCACTGGTCTTGTCCCTTCCTGATATGCTTTTCATTTGATGGTGGGCCAATACTACAAAAAGGAGTTTCGAGACATGTTGTACACGTAAACAAGACCGGTTTTCGATATGGTCTCTGTGACGGGGCGTCTCCATGTGAAAATCAAATGAGACCGGTTTTCAAACCGGTCTCTATTGTGATTTCAAGACCGGATAAAAACACGTCTATAAAATAAAAACAATACCTGTTTTGTCACTAAAATAGGCTTTTAAATACTAAAAGAGACCTGTTTGCATGGTAAAAACCTGTCTATTTGCTTATTTTTTTATTAAAAAAGAGACCATTTAGAATTGCTTATTGAAACTACTAGTAGCACTTTCAATAAACAATCCCAAATAGCCGATCAATAACCAATCCCAAACAGCCACTAAAAATCATGCATTTGGAGTAATATTGAGTTCGATCCAAACAAAAAACTTTATTAATAAGTAAAGAAGTTAAATTCTTCATCTCAAAATGAAATGTATTGTATCAATGTGTAAACTTTTAGCTAAGCAACAACTAAAACAAGTTACAGCTAAAAATGTACCGAAACTTGTAAACACTCATTTAACCACTTGTAGCCATTGATCTAAATCTATAGCATGCTCTCGATTCCTTTACGTGGCTGGCCGGTGGATAGATTTAGCTAGCCCCCTGCCATGCATTATAACTTAGTTATAAAGGACTTATTGGCGGCGACTATGTTACTTAGTTGCACGAACAATATCCTCAATCTGCAGATGCAGAAAATCATAGAAGACAAAAACTTTAATAGCTAGATTAAGTAAAAGTTAGCAAATGAATATATCCACCAAGATTACCATTTCGATAGAATGCAATGACTTATAATGTGAAGGAAAACAAACAATTAAACGCTAAGAAACATGACCTGATGTAAAGCTAATATCTCTAGCTTGCGGCATATGGCGTAGGAAGATTAGTCCCGACAATCCTCTCAAAGAAAAAACTCAATTGATCCAAACTCAGTGTAGTTTCTATTCATTGCACAACGTTGTCTTGAGTTTTGCAGGCCCCTAACCATATGGAAAAATAAATTAAAGAGAGTATGCGCTAAAGCGCTTGCATTAAGAGATCAATATTACACATTCAAAGGAACTTTAAGAGATAAAACTCACATTGGGTTTAGGGATAATCAGGCTCGAACTGATGACTTCCACCACGTCAAGGTTGTTTTTGAAATGGAAAAAAAATTATCAAAACTACACATTCTGCTATGATCCAAACTCAGTTGGTACCAAAGGTAAAATACACCACTAAAGAAAAGATATGTAACAAAATCCAGGCTTTCTCAGTTTCAGCTTACTAAGTTGTAGTAGCGAGTAATTTCTATGTAGTAGCGAGTAATTTCAAACACTTAGATTTGTCATATGTGATGAGACTACAAAGTGTGATGCTACAATAATTATCCAATTCACTCATTTTTCGACAGTAAACATGTTACAGTAGCATTAATGATATGTTGCAGCTACAAATTTCGAAACATGTATATTCAATGCATGATACAATGATATGGTTTGTTAATGGAATCACATTTATATCAAAAAACGCTCTTCATATATCTTTATCTTGTCCATCATAAAGTGTTTTTATCTACAGCAACACATTGTTTCAAATCACTAAAAAAACAGTTTATAACAACAGCAAAACAACTTGAAATAAGCACATATACTTGGTAAAAATAATGAATGTTGGGTCCTTTTAAGAGTAAGAAAGGTTGTTAATGAAAGGAAATGATGCACAATATCAATTAAAACATGATGAAAAATCAACATGGAACAAAAAAAAGGTAACGTACCAGCATCAACATTCTTCTTCACGTATTAAGGAATAGAATCTACCTCCAGTTTTATAAATTGGTTTGATTCTTTTTCCAATAATACAAAGAACATTGATTTAGAAATTTTTATTGCATCAAAGAAACTAGCAACGAAAGAAATTATTGACGAAAGATATCCTAATCACTTTATTATAAGCATCACTGCTAAGCCTACTTCTTAATTCTGTAACGGCAGTCTTACATTGTCCAAGGCTGATTATACGATTTCGATTACTCTATCTCACTTTCACATGATCAATTTCTATGCACACATCCGTGAAACAATGAAATTACTACTGTAGTAATGACTTATGCCACTTTTTAAGCACTTCTATACCCAAAAAACATATGTACAGCTGTATATTGATGAACACACACATAAGAAAATTTACAACTTGTGTTTCCTACCTCCTGCCTATGTAAATTAGCTTGGTATTAGAATTTGTATGAAATATAATAAATGAAAAGAAATAATGATTTACAGATTACCAAAACTAATGTTATGAACTATTGTGCTCTAACTACAATAAATGAACGACTTGTATTTTTAAGGCCTTGTAACAGAATTAACTGTAGTTAAAAATTAAAAACTTGGCTTATGAACTCATCTGACATAACAAATACGAAAGGCTTACACATGGAAACAATTTCATCTAATTTTACTAATTGAATGATAAATTCCATTTGCTTGACTAATATAATTAAAAAAAAACTTCATTTTGTTAACAAAGGTCGACATAATTCTCCATCCAACCTTTAATCAGATAACTCTACTTTTTAATAAGCAAATGATAATTGAAATAACTAAAATTATAAACAAATTCAAAATCAATACATATAAAAGTACCTGGTGTTTTCGGATAAGAAGGGTGCTACATATGTGTGTGCTCTTCAGGAAGAAGACGAGGTGAGATGGGGCGTGGAACTGCAGCGGATGTGGAGATGGGGTTAGGGTTCGAAGGCAGTTGGAGGGTGCTGGTATGAAGGTGGAAATGGTTTGATTTGGTGGCTTAATGATGGCAATGGTGATGGAGGTGATTTGGTGGCAGGAGTAATTATGAAAAAGGGGGTTAGGGCTTGGTTATGTTGCGTGGGAATGAAATTTTGAATTGAAAATTCAAGTTTTCAAGTCCCGCCATTCACAGATGGTAGACCGGTGGTTGATAGGAAACGGTCTTTTCGGGTCAAACAGATTAAGACGTGTTTTAAAGTTACCAACTTGATAGCCATTTTTTATAGACCCGTCTTTAACATATTACCCGGTCTTGATATATTTTTCAAATGGAGGCCTGTTTGAATTATAGAAACCGGTCTTAATCTTATTTTTCTAGGTGGAAAAGCTTTACGAGACCCGTCTTTTTATAAAAAGGTCTACATATAGAGGTCCCAATTCTTGTTTAGCCTTGGTCAATGTTTGGTTCGTTTATATGGAGTATAGCCATCTTGGGGCACTTGATCCTTTATCTTGGTTTCATGTACTCCTTATTTGGTTTGTTTTGTTGTATGCACATATTGGTGCCGTTTTGTGTCTAACATCCCTTACTTTCGAGAGATGCCTTTTCATTTGTATCTAAACCTGCTTAAAGCAATCATAATCAGCTAAACAACCCATTTAGCCAACCAACTAATGTTTTGGTCACCTATTTCTAGCACATCATAGATCTTTGCTGTTGTCAACAAACAAATTTTGGACCAAACTTATCTTCAGTTTTGTTCCTGTCTTTTATGTTTCTTTAGTTAAGCAAAACACAAACTTTAAACAGCAGATCTACATATATATAACCAAACACTCAAGAAAACAAACTAGATCCGAAGAGCCGAATATATTATTAACTACTTAACCAGTATCATAACCTCGAAACCCAAGAAAACATCGTGACATAAGCAAACTATTAGAAAATAGCTCGCCATATCACTATATGTTCTTGAGTTTCAGAGGTGATGATATTGCGTTAGAAATGAAACTCCACAAATCTTTATAACCAAACAGAACTGAAATATTGTTTATGACCATGTGTTACGAGTATGGTCACTTCTAAAACTCAAGAAAACATCTTGGATCTAAGAAGTTTGATAAATCTAAGACGTTTTTGTAAGTTTTAGAGATGACAAAATTCGTATTGTGTGATTTTGTTTTGTTGGATTTGACTAGAGAAGAAAAGGTTGCATCTGGTTTCTTGCAAAGAAGAGAGGGTTTCTTGGTTATTGTTGTGACTGCGTTTTTTAGTGAAGGGACCACTAGGTTTAGTGTTATATATTGCAAAATATTAGGGTTTGGTGTTGGGCCGGGTATATGGCATACCAAAGTCGGACAATTGGATTTTTGACTGGGCCGAATATCTAGATTGGTGGCCACGATTTTTTTTTTTTTTTTTTTTTTTTTTTTTTTTTTTTAACTAAAAACCGTTGTAATAACGGTTAGAATTTAAAAGATACAAACAAATGGACTCGATCGTCATCACGACCAAGTTCCACAAAAATCACCATGCGATCCATGAGCCACAGAAAGGAGATCGACACCAAATTGATCGCCTAAGTCGATCGTGTAGCATTACTGGAACTAACCTAAGTCGAACAATTGGATACTTTACATGGCCGAATATTCTAGATTTGGTGGCAAAGTTTTTTTTTTTTTTTTTTTTTTTTTTTTTTTTTTTTTTTTTTTTTTTTTTCATAAAGGCAACAATTCCATTAAAAACAAAAAAAGAACCTTACAAGTACAACATAAGCCATCCCACCTCAATTACAACAGAAGCCTCCCACTTCTATTAATCAAGCCAAATAAAAAAAGAATGACCTAAGAAAACAAAACAAAAATATATACCATGTGGCAAGTGCTAACCAAACACTTTGCCAAACATGATACTAACACCTATATATGCAATAAAACATATGCCTAATCAATATCAAACTCACGCTAACTTTTGTAGTACCGTGTCCACAAGGGGAGAAAACAATCACCCATGAAAACCTGGACCACAAACTACCAGCCAAACTAACTAAACTAAAAACAAGACATGTAGCAAGGCGCATCAGTTGACAGACCATAAATCACATCAGAAGTCACTTGCACGAAGTAATTTCGAACACAAGTCCGGAAAGCTTGATTCCCGATCTAGCAAGACATTACAAGCAAACGGGCACATCATAAGTCACTTGCACGAAGTATACCGGTGGTTGTCTTATAAATGATGCAAACGGGCACACTCTAGCAAGAATAGGCGGAACGAACATTACATATATTAACATCAAACTAGAGGTGGGTTACAAACCCTTTGAAACCAGTTAAGCTATTTAGACTACTGTTTGAAACCCACATAAATGAGAGATGTTATATCATCAGAAAGGTCATCCACCCTCACTTTTAATTGCTTGAAACTCATTCATCCTCGAAGAATTAATGGTATAAACTCTTTTACAATCTCTGAAGTGTTTGTCACATGGCAAACAACTCCACAACAGTTTGTTTTACCAAATTTTACTCGTAATAAACATAACAAACAAAAACAATGAAAAACAAAAATAAACGCTGATGCCGGAGATCGAACCCGGGTCACCCGCGTGACAGGCGGGAATACTTACCACTATACTACATCGACTTTTTTTACTTTAATTTTGTTCTATGATATATTTGACCAATATTCTTAACATGTAAAATCAAATTCTACCGCTTTAGAAACAAAAAAATATGATCTTTTATGTTTTTCATGTTTCTATGTGATCACTCTATAGAAAGAAAAAGAGTCGAACCTTATTTTTAGCAAGTACGAGTAGTCATTAATTTCATAGCCGCTAGTTAATTAAACTTTAAATTATTTGGCGATAGATATTCGATA
The DNA here is from genome assembly GCA_030686995.1 of Artemisia argyi. Taxonomy (NCBI): domain Eukaryota; kingdom Viridiplantae; phylum Streptophyta; class Magnoliopsida; order Asterales; family Asteraceae; genus Artemisia; species Artemisia argyi. Next base: position 140,488,673 of record CM060682.1, read on the forward strand.
TCGGAATAAGTTTAGTTAACTAGTGAGACTTTGTATCCGCTGTTCACAAAAAAAAAAAAAAAAAAAAAAAAAAAAAAAAAAAAAAAAAAACTAGTGAGACTTTGTATATGTATGGCCAGATTAAAGCTCACCTCAAGTGACAAATTTTTATAACAAAAATAAAACTCTAGACTCGTTCATTGCACCATATATATTTGTACAGCGTACCAAACTATCATTGAAAACACACACACTGAGACACTGAGTTTACACAATGGTCCATTCTATAAATAGGCATATAACAATGTAGGTTGTAATTATATATCAGGGCGTGCAAAATTGGATATGGACCGTCAAGGCTAGAGATAAGTAAAAATAGTCGAATTCTGACTTATTGAAATCAGATACAAATGTTACAAAGTGCAGTGAAATCTTTACAAACTATTCGACTACTCCTAATATTGTTTGTGTAAGCTATTTTGCCCGATTCATTTGGGAACCAACGCATTTGATACCAAGTTGAAGTAAATTTGTTCAACGCAGCAATTATATTTATATGTCCATTAGAAAAGTCCATGGAATTGTACACTTAAAACAATGGAAATAAACTTGAAAACTGCCTAAATCAAAATAAAGCATACCATATGGGATGAGTTAATCAAGATTGAAACCTAGTTTTGGCTAAAGTCATAGAATAAAGATGAAAAAAAAAATATAAGTCTCACGAAGAGGATAAACGTGTATTAGGAGTTGATAAAATACAGTAATACAGATGTCAAATAGGATTAGGATTTGGTTTAGTGACTTAGTTTTGAACTGAGGATATTAATGAACCCGAACAAGGTAAGTTTCACTGTACCATTGTTTATGATAGCAAAGTAATTTGTTTTGCTATCAAATGAGTAAAAAATCATTAAAAAAAGTGTACTCTATAATGCATAAAACCTCTATTAAACAAGTTTGAGAAACTCGCAATTCAGTTTTAACCAATGTGGCACAAGGTGTTATATGAATTACTATAATTTGCTTAAGAACAAAGATAAGGAAGAAATTACAGTGTCAAAAGAATATTAGTAACTGTAACATTTCTGTACTTTTAAGGAACTTCCCTAAACTGGACTAATCAATGCTAAAATCAATCAAGTATTTGATTTCTTTTCCATTTCCTCCTTTCTTACCATGTCATTTCTATACTGCCATCCTCTACCATGTTCTTGAGCCACACGACGATCCAGCTGAATTCGCTCATTCCTTAAACTCGATGCATCGCCATCATACACTGGACCCTCCACTTCATGAGGTTTTTCATCCCAGTGATCCCAAGGTGACTGAAAGAATGAAAAATTTGGTTTCTCCGTGTTAACAGCCCAATCTTGTTTCCCACTTAATGAATATTCTGACCACGAGTCAACTGAGTTTGACCTGAGTTCACGTGAGCTTAAACTCTTTAGTTCTCGCTGATGTTGATTCTTGAGATCCACATTTTGAACTCTTGCGCCACTCATAGGTGAAATGGCTTCAATGCTTCCAGGAGACATCAATTGAACTCCAAAAGGTGTGTTTTGGGGTGAGAAATTCATGTTAAATGGAGATACCATATACTGTTGTTGCTGTAACTGGTTGGAAACTGACAGATTGTTTCTCAGCGATAATGATGATAGATCAGAAGAACGACTAGACTGTATGCATGACATATCCAGTTCCTCCTTGTTAACCACCCAGTCTGGTTCCCAGCTCGATGAACCCCATTGTGACCCAAGTTCCTGTGAGCTTAAATTCCTTATCTGTGGCTGTTGATGTTGATATTCAGGAGCCAAATTCAATCCTCTAGCCCTCATAGGCGAAATTGCTTCAATGCTTTGAGGAGATATTGATTGAAATTCGTTGAAATTTGACATATTGTTTCTAGGCACAAACATTGATTGATCAGAAAGACGACTGGACTGGAAATTTCTTTCAGGTGAAAGCAATGTCGGGACATTCGGTTGCTGCACATTCAAGGTCCTATTACCCGATGGTGCCAGACGTGGTTTAAAATATAAAGCTGACCCCACATTTCGAAGTTCTTCTCGATTATGAGCAAAGGAACACAACTCTCTATCACAGCTCATACCATACTTACATAAGCGAGTCCTATATTGAGACGGATGCAACCAACACTCTAAATCCCCATGAGCATATTCACATAAAACACCTCTTCTACAAGTCCCCTTTCTAAAATTACGACATGGCACACAACTATAGGGATATCTGTGTGGGTCCCGCCTACGTGCATTTTCACCAATATGAGCAAACGGACACTCTTCTAAATTATGTGAAGTCGACCGAGCGCATTCCATTACTTTAAATGAGTACATCATAAACTCATCTGTATAGTATCGAGCGTTTTTTATACGCAAAACATCAGTCAGTTTAAGAATTTCACGGAGAACATTCTGCATCTCTGGTAACTTTGAAGAATCAATTATCATATCCACGGGTCGTAACCCGTTAGCATCTATCTTATTCGGGTCAGCCCCTTTTTCTAACAGCAATTTAACAGCATCAACAACATTTAACGATTCACCAGAAGCAGCGCAGTGAAGGGCAGTGGTTAGATCAATACCAGTCGAGAGATTTACATCAGTTCTTGATAAAGAAAGAATCTTTTTCATAACATCAACACTACCATACATTGAAGCCACCATTAATGGTGTTCTACTTTCAGGAACCACTTTTATCAACCCCTTTCAAAGCACGTGCCATTGTCCCACTTGATCAACCCTAGATGGGTCATGACCAATCAGCTCTGTAAAACCTTTAATATCATTTCTAGCAGCAAGCTTAAGTAATTTAGCAACAGTGTCATCAGACTGGTTCATCTTATCTGCTAAAGACCACATATAACACAATTAACGAATCAAGATCGGATTTTTCACTACCAAGATACATACATATGCAACTTTAGACAAATCCAACATGATATCAATCTCCAAAAACAACTTTATATCAAGAAAATGTTGATGAAAAGTCAATATCTGATTAAAAAAAAAGTCAAGCTTAAAGAAAACTGGTATAAGACTAATCCTTATAAACATCGATAAAGATATTGATTATGCAGCAACATTCTATTGTTCTTTAAGTCCCCATTTTTCATTAATCAAAAAAGTCAAAGTCAATGTCAAAATCCACAACTTTTAACAAACTGACACCAATTAGACCTGCAGAAAGAAATCCCATTTGGAAATATACATTATAATCTTGAAAAAAGAAGATGAACATGCACCAAAATATAACTATAGTAAACGTTCATCATTCATCATCAATACCATTTCTGTGGCAACAGGACACATGCATTGCAGTCTTTAACTAATATTGACGTATAAACGGATATACAATTAATAATACTAAAACAAATCCATTAAACGGGTCAACACTATACGGGTCACGTATTTCATAAAACTATCAATATCATTCTTAGCAGCAAGTTCAAGTAATGTAGCAGTAATGTTGTAACAGTCAAATAACGAATCAAGATCAAATATTTGGATACAAAGACTCATAAATATGCAACTTTATATAAATTCAACATGATATCAATCTCCAAAAACAACTGTATATCAAGATCGATAACGCTGACAACAAGTCAAATAACATGTACATGATAAAAAGTCTAACTGAAAGAAAATTTTTATAGAACTGATCTTCATAAACATCCATGTAACAAGACACATGCATGCATATACAAATACTTAAACATATTCAAATTGGTTTATTCTGAAAGTTGATGATCAAAAGATTAAAGTATGACAAACTTACCAGAATTTGAGAAAATGTGATATGAGATTTGAGGATATCAAAAGATATATGGTTTAGTTGATGATGAAGGGTTTTATTTTGGGTTTTAAAGATGTAACAAGAATTTGAAATTAAAATCAATGTTTTGAAAACCGGGTTCGAAATCGACCCGGTCGAGTCACCGGGCACCGGGTCAACCGGTTCGACCGGTTGGACCGCCGGGTCAACCCGGTTTTCAATTTATTATTATTTTATTTTTTTTACCGGGTCAACCGGTTCGACCACCAGGTCAACCCGGGTTTTTATTAAATTTTTTTGAAAAAATGAAACCCGGCCGGGTTTCGAGAACCGGGTTGACCCGGGTCACTCAAAACCCGGCGGGTCACACCGGTTAACCCGGTTTTAGAAACCCGGGTTATTTTGACCCGTTTTTTCGACCGGAACCGGTCGAACCGGTTAACCCGGCCGGGTTGACCCGGGTTTCAAAACCTTGATTAAAATAAGAAAAGCTGTTAAGAAAAAATGGAAAATTAATAGAGGGTGTTCGAGTTTGGTAAATGTTACTTCTTGGACCTTTTTGTTTCTTGGGAGTGCTACAAGTTGTGTTTATTAAACGATCAATTTGACCATCTTGATTTTAAGTTGTAGATAATAGCTAGTATTTATTGTTTGTTTAACGTATAATCCATTTTAATTCAAGCTTAAAACTGTTTATACTTTCTAATAAAAAGGTTTGGGGTTCATAGATGTAACAAGAATTCAAAATTTCAAATATAAAAAGCTGTTAAGAAAAAATATAAAAATTCTTGTTACATCTATGAACCCCAAACCCTTTTATTATAAACTAAACCAATTGTTCATATCATATTCCATATTTCCTATAATTCTGGTAAGTTTATCCTTCAACGCCTTTTGATCATCAGCTTTCTGAATATACCCATTAATTTGAAATATGTTTTAGTACTATTTTTGTATACATGCATGCATGCATAGACGGAACTTGAACCTATTTAGTGGGAGGGCTGAAAGTCCGAAACTAGTGAAAGTAAAAACTAGCAAGTATATTAAAACAAAAATCAACATAGTCTTATATATTGAAGGAAATCATGCAATAAACGTTAAAGCAAAAAAAAAAATAAATAAATAAATAAAAAAAAAAGTTACAACTCGGCTCGACGGCCTTTAAGGTTTTTGAATACATCAATTGTAGATTTTGAGTCAAAAGTATCAGCAATCTCCTTTTCTATGTGAACGACCAAGCTATCTGCAAGAAACTTATTTGCCATCTTGTTTCGAAGTCAATTCTTGAACATTTTCATGGCTGAAAATCCCCTCTCAGTTGTAGCGGTTGAAACTGGAAGTGTCAAGATTAGTCTAAGTAATCTGTCAAGCAATAGTTGTTGCATCACTTAGCTTTGTGTTCTTCTGTCTTTCAATGGAAAAAAGCTCCAACTCATATTTCAACTGTAGCCTTTCTTGTTCAGTAAAATCTGCAGGGTAGTACTTTCCAGAAAGAAGACAAATATCATCAATATTAAACACCTTATTTGGAACTAATGTAGAGCTAAGTTTTAACAACTCCATTGCTTGATCATTTAATCGGTTGTTCAGCTCATATAGTTGTTTATCCAATGCGCTCATAAATACATCTACGCGATAATAATGTTCAAAAGTGACATGATTATCTTGCTGGCGAGGGTGACTCCTCCCGAACTAATCAGTCAACCAGGTGTGGTCAACAAGTCAAACCTGAGAGAAAGTGCAAGATATATAATCCGTGGAAGTACAGGGAAATCCCCGGGTCGTTATGTCCCACCGAGATTGAAATTGTATTTGAAAAACGTTCAAGGGATTCAGTGATTGGGAATAGTAACAAATAATGATTTGGATTGACTTACACTACTGATTGCTTGGTATTTAGATGATGAAACAATATTAACTATTACAGAATTACAGATATAATCAAAGGTAAACAAATTAAAAATCAGAAACGTTTATAGACAGAGAAAAAGGTAAGTTTTGAACAATTTACAACTACAGGGGGTGAAAATGAAACTTTTACAACTTAATATTAAAAGAAAATTTAATAAAAAAGAAAATTATTATTTTTGATTATTTTATTATTTATTATTAATTAAAAACTAGGGTAAATTGCAAAAATGGTCCTTGACGTTTCACGAAATAGCAAAAATGGGACCGAGACAAAAAGTAGCGCAAAAAAGACACCAACGTTCCACATTTTTGCAAAATCGCCACCGAGAGGCCTTTTCCGTTAGCTTCCGTTAGTTTTCCTCGTTAAGTGCAGTGAAATGACTAATATACCCTCGTCTTCTTCCCCATTTGAATTTCTTTTTAATTTATATTTAACTTTAATAAAAAATGAAGAACAAAAACCCAGAAATTCAAATCACAATCGTGTTCCAACAATATATAACTAACAAACTCTTTGTCATTTCCAAACCACACTTGAATCTTTTCATTCTTTTCCTATCATTGATCAATATGATTATTCGATCCCAAATTTCAAACAATCACATTAATCACATAAGAAAAGCTTATGGATACATAATTATGCTGAATCACATTACCTCATAAATTCCACATGTCCCTCGACTTCTTTACACAAAATCTTCGTTTCTCCGGCCAACTTTAAGCTCTTATGAATAACCAATCCCGTTAACTTATGAGTCGACATTGGTTCATACTTCTTAGCTTCTTCCTCGCTTCCCATCAACAAAGCCTCTCGAGCAGGGATCACATTTTCCCACCAAACTCACGTAACACCTCAAGAATCAACTTCCAATATTCTTCGTCTCTACATACATGGAATATAGTACTCCAATTTGTGGTCCAACAATACGAATCAACCCATTCTCTATCCATAACTTCCATTTGACCTTGAATTTGAGGCATATAATAAAACGGCAAAGTGGACCAAGGTTTAGCAGATTCGGGTTTTCCTTTATTAAACGGGCACTTCACTTCAAGGATCCCCGGATCTGATAAATTACCAAGAAGCCCATCTGGGGATGCACCGATCCAATCAAAATTATCTTCTGAATGTGTTGCGAATCCTAGTGAAGTTACTTCACGACTGGTTATGGTTTTGTATTTTTCAATTGCGGTTGACTCATTTACTACCATTCCATTGCATTTTTTTTGATGCAAGTGAAACATTTGACTTTGTATATGATGAGAATACTTTTTCATGCCAAACTTCATACCTTCGTTTGCCTTTCCATAAGCCAAGAGCTGTGCTGAAGGTGCTAGTGGTTAACCGGTCTTTTCTAAGGGCGAACCATTCTTCTGACCGTTGGGCTGGGGCTGTTGATGGGGTTAATTGACTAGTCAAAGTCAAAGTCAGCCATTGAGGGTTGTGTGCTAGAGAAGATGATGCTGATGACGCGCATGTTGGAAACGGTATGTGAAAGTTGAGCTGAAATTTATTTGGTTTGGGAAGATAATATGTTGTTGCTTTATGGTGAATAATATGAAGTCTAGTGGTCATTGCAGAAGTCTACAAGAATCATAAACAAACTAATTAGATTGAAGAAAAAAGTGAAGTGGTACGAAACACACATGCCACGTTTAATGAACAAGGAGTTGAATATTTCCAATTGGTTTCAGTATAATTCTCTACCTGGAAAATAACATGACAAGATTTAAAACAAGAAAAGACCAAAGACATTTTCTGCCCCGGGCTTAAATTAATCTATTATTGAAATCAAACAAAACATCCGCTCATACTTGTAGAAGCCGAGACCACTTATATTCTTTGATTCTTGTAGCAACAAGAGTATTGTTGGATCTGGGTTTTGATTTGAATGCCTGGATTTTTGCTCTTGATGTTCTTCATTTTTTTTATTAAAGTTAAATATAAATTAAAAAGAAATTCAAATGGGGAAGAAGACGAGGGTATATTAGTCATTTCACTGCACTTAACGAGGAAAACTAACGAAAGCTAACGGAAAAGGCCTCTCGGTGGCGATTTTGCAAAAATGTGGAACGTTGGTGTTTTTTTTGCGCTACTTTTTGTCTCGGTCCCATTTTTGCTATTTCGTGGAACGTCAAGGACCATTTTTGCAATTTACCCTAAAAACTAATTTAAACTGTTTAATAATTAATAAAAACTAATTTATAACTAATTTAAATTTAAGAAAAATACTAAATTAACTTAGAAAGATATGAAATTTTTTATAAATTAATTAACTATCACAGGAATCCTAAAAAATTATAAAAAGTTTATAAAAAGTATTTTTAAACTAATTTACTAATTATTTACTTATTTATTAATTAAAAGCTAATTAAACTAAATTAATTAAGAAAAATAGCAAATGAATAGTAATAATTATGAAACTAATTTTTAAAAATACTTTATGATTTATAAAATCTAGGAAAAATATAAAAAGATACTAGTGTTTAATAAAAATTAATAAAACTATTTAATTAACTAATATTACTTAATTATTATTTAAACTAATATTAATTATAATAAATACTAAATGAAAAGATAAAAATCTGAGAAAATTACTAGAAATACTAAAAGTGAACAGAAACTTATGAAAATTATAAAAATGGAAAATGCTTTTTGAAAAAGCAGAAAAATAAACCAATTGGCTTAAATAGAAGCTATCACTATTTTTATTTGTCTTTTTCTGGATTTTCTTTTACAAAAATCCTTAAATACTCAAAATAACAAACTTTTGTGAAGGGACTTTGCCTAAAACTAAAAAATAAGCAATTGGGAAGCTAATGAGATTGGCAGATTGGGTTTTGTAGCTTATAAGGAGTTTATGAATATGAACAAGCTTATAAAAAGCCACACAGAGAAAGCCAAAGATAAAATAAGCTACAACATGGATAAGGGAACTTGAAATAAGTAATAACCAAGAAACAAGCACGCTAGATAAGCTGATAAGCACTTAGGCCAATACTGAGTACAAATCAGGCCACAAGGGCAACCTTGCAGGCCTTGTGGGGCCCACAGAGGTGAACAAGGGTCCAAGATGAAACTTGATTCAATAAGCTGAGCTTATTGGCTTTTCAAAAAGCCAAAGCTTGACCCTTGGGTCCCACTAATGAGCACTGGGTGAGGGCTTGAACTTGGGCCATTTATACTGAGCACTCAGTATAAGGGAGGAATTGGACAAAATAAAAGGTAACTGCAGCCCTACTAAATGAACTAAAAAGCAAGAAATAAGCTCAGAGCCTTCAAGAAGGGCTTACTGGCTTTCCAAAAAACCAAGAACCAGACTATGGGGCCCACTAGTGAACAAACTATGAACAATTGAAAGTGGGGCTTCTGGACTGATCCCCTGGTGCAGGGCAACACTTTGCCCTGCAGGTTGAAATTAGCAGGTGAATAAGCAACTAGCAAAAATCTTAAAAATAAGCTAAGTTTGGATTTCAAAAGATTAGCTGGCAGGCTTCAACTTGTAAAAGTGTAGAACCCTGTAAAAATTTCTTGTAATTAAATCGTTAATAAATAAATAATCCTTTGTTATCGTTTCTAATTCCCATTTTCTCGGAAAAATTTGAAATTTTTCTTATTATATTATTTTGGCGATTTTCACAAAATAATATAATTCACGAAATGACGGAATTAATCCTCGACACGTTACACGAAACCTAAACTTTTCATTTAATCCTAAACCTAAATCCTAATCCTAATTATATTTGGTAAATATAATTAAATTTCCTAATTACTTAATTAAACCAACCGGACCCTTAATTATTTCGGCCCACACCCTCAGCCACTATTCATAAGCCCACGAAACAAAGCCCAACTTCAAATTCAATTATTTTCATCCGATCGACCAAGTTCAAACCCTCCCCAAAACACCTCGTTTATTTCTAAATCTTACACACGACCTACGTATTTTATTTTCTCATCTCGTTAACCTACTAGCCAATTATTAGTGTGTCAATTCTCACGTCCATACGTTGAGTTTTGATATGTTTTTAAGAGGCAAAGTATTCGACCCTTACACAACCCAAATCAATTTACAAATTATTCAAAACTTAACCGTTTTGAATCTCGTTTGTTTCTAATCGTTCCTAATAATAAATCTGAGATGATTCTATGCTCAAATGTTAAAGATGATCATGTATGTTCAAGTATTATACGATTTTGTAAATCGTGTATATAGAAAAACATATGGTCGACATCCATATGAATCACCCCAACACTTTCCTTCTTTTGTGCTCTCACAACACCTTCTAAATCAATATAAAATTTCACCTAAGAGCTATCATCCTGACATGCAAATAGTATACGAAGAATTCCCATTGAAATTTTCTACTAACGTTATATATTCAAGTAATATATAAACGTACTTGCATGCATCCTTCACTTATTCATTTCCATACTCTTTCACTGCAATATATCGTCCTTCAAACCATTCTCACAAGACCTACAAGTCGTTTGGTATATTATTGGAAGCAAGGAAAGGAAATCGGGTTAATATTTATATATAACGTTTGGGTTATATAATGAAACGTGATTTTCTTGTGTTCCTTTCTATCACTCTCGACTCTTGATCACCTCTAAGGTGTTTGTAAGTCTTTCTTGTTCATTTCCGTTTTAAGTTACACGTTAATTTCTTGTCATGCACCTTGTCTAATTTGTTTCGAACGTATATACTTTGCACATATATTTCACGTACATATTTATTCTTAGTACACGAAACGTGATTAGTCTCTATCATGGAAGGCCTAGGAATCACGTAGCACACATAATTCACTTTAGTTGTAACGTTAAATGCATCACACGCACTCATTTTAAACCATGTCCATCGATTTCAATTTATTAAAAACACTTAGTAAATATTAACAAGTTTTCAAATTATATACCGGTCCAAACATGCCACAAAATAAGCGTATAACTTTGAATTTCATTTAACGATAGTACTATATTATTTCACGACGCCATAAACCACCTAGAAAACTAACAATTTCATATAAACAACTTGTAAAAATAATCACGTTTTGACATCCTACTCGATCAATTTTGAATCTACACAAACCGGATTTCAAACCAAAATTATTAATAAAAACCTTATGTTTTCGACTTGGGCTCAACAAAAGCCCATTAAGTATTTAAAATCCGTAAGCCCACTGGGCCCATATGAAATATTTTTAGAATCATAAAAATGACCCAAAGCCAAGCCCAAAACTTTTTCTATGCCCTCGCCTCCAAAACTCTTAACGGGCCTATTATTGTTTCGTTAAGTGGCCCATAAGCTAAAAAAATAAGCTTTTGAATAAATAAGCAGTTAAAATAAGCTTGTCACTTACTAAATAAGCTTCGGAAATTTTTAGAAAAGTTTTATAATTATTTTTGCAAATTTGGACTAAAAATGTAACGCGACGACACCTAGAGGGACTAAATGTGTAAATATTGAAAATAAAGGACTAAACCTGTAAATACAGAAATATAAGGGTAAAATGTGATAAAAATTAATATTCTAAGGTTAGTATTGATTATTGGACAAAGTAGAGGACTATAGTTGAAAAATATATAAAAAGGACTAACGGTGTAACGCAAGTATCGTTAGCGTAAAAATGGTAAAATTGGAAAAGGAGACAAAGACTAAACGTAACTTATTTATCATTTTTATTTATTTTCTATTTTCGTCAATTTATTTCATATTACGTTTAAACTTTATATATATATATATATATATATATATATATATATATATATATATATATATATATATATATATATATATATATATATATATATATATATATATTATTTAACGTAACGTTAATAATATATATAACGATATTTACAAAGTTAATATTTTACTTACGATTAAAAAGGTAAAACTTCGATGGATAATTTAAAAATCATATTTTGTCATATCATGCATATCACAAGATTTTCACTGCACATCACTTATTTCGTCATAACGAATATCTAATATTCGTTATTTCTTCGTAATTACCGAATAGTTTTTGGTCAAGTTCTTAGATAAATTTATTTATCAGGTTGTGTTTCGAAGCCGTTTTCATAAATTCGTCCGACTTTATTTTCTTCGTTTTCAGTATCAATCAAGGTGAGTCATAGCCTCACATTTACTTATTTTCAAAACTCCGTGAGGGGGGATACATGTTACAAATAGATCGCAAGTATTTTTCTGTATGCTTTCCTGACTGATATATGCCTAAGTTAGCTATTGCCAAAAGACCCTTATTCATGAGCCATTAATCACTGAGGTGAACGCGAATATAATGAATAGATCTATTTAAGGTTTGACAGCCTGTCCCATTAATACTTGACGGAATGCCATTATGCATGTGGTTAGTCGTATTAGTCGTGATAATTATATTTGAGTAAAATAGGAACTGGCAAATCACCTATTACACGAGGGCAAATTTATCATTGATTTGATAAACACCCGCCGTTTACGGTATTTGTTAACGTTTGCATGTCATGAGACTTAGAGCAATATATGAACTGCAATATCAATATTTTCAAACTGATTGTATTTTCCAATACAATCTTACTTGTGTATCAAAATGATTATTAAATTCAAACTCTATGATTTCACTCAACATTTTTGTTGACTTTTAAGCATGTATCTCAGGTATTTAGCAGGGGAAGCAAGCATGGAACGGGCGGCAAAAATCTTCAAAACATGTTTTCTTTATTTCAATAATGGTGTAAAATAAATGATGTTTGATTTAGTTCAAAACATCAAGACTTTTATAATACTCTGATAAGGACCTCTTGTATGTTGAATTTTTATAAATGAAATTATGTTTTAAAACGTCTCTTTCGAGCCGTTTTCTATCATTATGACTTCGATCCTCACCGTAACACCCTAATTACTATTCCGCTGCCGCATTTCAAATTAGGGGGTGTTACAAAAAGTTTCAAGCCCTAATTCTAAACACTAAAATCATGAAAATTCATGCAATTTTTGGATTTCTGACAACAATGCAATTTGACTTTTTTTTGTTATTGAAATATTTGACCTAAGTGAACTTAAGACCTAATCTAATGATTGAAATAGATATAATAAGCTAGAATAAGGCCAAATTAATCAATAACCACTACTTATGAATAGAAATTATGAGATATGGAATCCAAATTCCTCACAGTGAACCTGTGAATGGAATATAAAATGGATTTTGACTTTTTTCCAAACAAAACTTGATTTCAAACCTTTAATTGACCTAAACTGACTTAATGCAATCTACTAGTACCAAATTAACAACAAAACAACAACAAGACTACCAAGAACAGTATCAATCCAAACACTCCCTAAAGAATTGTTTTGAAGATTTTATGAAACCATAACCATATTTAAGCTAGGAACTGAAAAGCAATGGTTCAAACAACTAAGTGTAGGTAAATTGAGCAACAATTAATCAGGAGATAAGCACATGAATAAGCTAATAAGTACTGCTCCAGTAGCATATAAAAAAACTTGAGAATTTCTTACAAATTAACCTTGTGAGCTCCCAACCAAGAACAAAGTATGCAACTTGTCCTAAAACCTCCCTGAGGCACTAAACCATATGTCATCCACCCTGCTACCTTGCTTCCATCTTCTTCTATACTGAGTTTTATTTTTAAACTATTTATGAGGTATTTTTGGAATTTTGGAGTAAACTGATTTAAATGCTTACTGAGCTTATACAAACTTAAAACTCACTTTGTTTGAGCTTAATTGGAACCATAAAACATATCATATAACAATATTCAAAGTGAAATGGAACTTTAATAAGAAATCACAAAACCTGAATTGGAACTGATAATTGGAAATTATGATTAAAGAGAGTTAAGATTACATTCAAAATACTTAATACAACTTTTTAAAGCTAAGGATACCAGCTAGAAATCAATTTTACACTAAAACAACATTATCTAAAACTAAGCTAAAACTAATTAACTAACTGCCTCTTCACTTCTCCTTCTTTCTTGATTTATATGCTTCAAAAATGTTTCTTGGACTTTTCCCACTTCATTTCTAGGCCTTTGGATGAGTAGAAATGATCCTAGCCGTCTGTTTTATTTTTGGCGGGAAAACAAGTTGAAGCCAATTGGGTCTGTGAGGGTAGCCATGGGGGGGGGGGTGGCATTTAATGTGCTTGGGAAGTGTAATTTGGAAAGGATAATGGTGGTGGTGGCAGAGTGCAAGTGGTGGTGGTTTGCAGGTGGTGGTATTGGCAGGGGTGGTTTGGTCAAACATGGCGTTGACCCTGTTAATATTAAACGGGGTGTGGAGCTGGGCCTTGGGGTGTTGGGCTTGGTGTTTGTGTTGGATTAGGGAGTAATAAGGTGGGCTGGTGAGGGTGTTGTAGTATGTTGTGTTTGGATTTGGAAAAAGGGATCCGTTTGGTTTTTAGTAGAAATAACACAAGGACCAAAATTGAAACTTTCTGAATTTTAAGGGGCTGTGTTTGGCATTTGTCCAAAGTATTTAAGGAAATTGCCATCTTTGAATAACCCAAGGACCTTAAAAGTAAATTTTCCAAATTTGAATTCCCAGGGACCAATTATGTCAATTCTGAAACTTCAGGGACTAAACTTGTAAATTCCTCAAACTTTTCACCCAGGGATCAAACTTGTAAATTTGTGAACTTCAAGGACCAGTATTGACTTGATCTTCCAAAATCCAAAGCTCAGGGGTTATTTATGCCAAATTCCAAACTTGAGGGACTGAGGTTGACAACTTTGCAAACTCGTGCTCGTTTTTGTCCTTTTTGGCCTGATTATTGCCAATTTCTGAAATATCCGTTTCTGCACGATCACAAACACAAAAATACAATATCTTTGGCAATTATGGTTAGTTTGTGTCTGTTTTGGTTTTACTTTGGACAAAAAAAAATGTATGAATAAGCACACATCAGAGGGCGATATCAGGTTGACTTATATGGAGTATTCATATTAGGTATTTCAAATTGATGCTTCTCACAAAACACCCTCACTTGCGCAAAAAATGAATTCCATCCATTATTTCTGAATTCACTCAAACTTTCCTTAGTTGCTGAAACTAGTTCGATTGCATTAAAAATATATTGGGATTTCTTTTGAAGAGCTTGACAAAGAATATCAGTCTTTCCCATAATTTCTTTCATCAAGTGCAGAATAAACACAAACTCAAATGACTTTAGATAATAGTAAGCTGAATCAGCATCTCCTTTTTGAGCATAAGAAGAAGATACATCATCCATTATGCCTTTAAGAACAACTCGAGTAGCATCGACATCTTTAACAAGCTGCAAACTGAGAAAACATGGGAACCCCAACGAGTATCACCAGCCCGTCTTAATGTCCCAACTTGATTTTTCCCTTTACCTTTCTTGATTTCACCAAGTTCCAATAAATGTATAGTCTCAGATGCTTTGGCTTTTTGTAACTCATCATGACGCTTGCTAGAAGCACAAACTACATTAATAGTGGAAGTTAACCTATTGAAAAACTGATGAACCGGAATTACTTCTCTTGACGCTGCAACTAAAGCAAGTTGCAATCTGTGTGCAAAGCAATGAACATAGTATGCATATGGACAATCCTTACAAACAAGTGCTTGTAATCCATTCCATTCCCCTCTCATATTACTAGCACCATCGTAACCTTGACCACGAATTTTACTAGTATCAAACTCATATTGCAAAAGTTTTTTCCAAAAGTTTGTTTTAAGGGTTATTGCTGATGTATCACTAACATGCACCAAATCCAAAAATCTTTCTCTAATGACCCCATTTGTATCAAAAAATCTTAAAACTATAGCCATTTGCTCCTTTTTTGACTCATCTCTTGACTCATCAGCCATAACACAAAAATAGGAATCTCCAACTTCACTACGAATACGTTTTCTGACTTGATTTGCAATAATACCAAGTATTTTTTGAACTTTTCCATAAGTATACTTTGAATTATAAGGAGCATAATCCAACACCAGATTGGCAAGTTCATCATTATAAGAAACTAAAAGTTTTTAAAGTTCAATAAAATTACCTCGATTTCTTGAGTTAGAAGATTCATCACTCCCCCGAAAAGCACAAGCTTGGAATACTAACCACCGAACTATATCAATTGAAGCTTTTAATCGAATATGGTTTTTCCTAACTAGCTCTGTACTTTGCTTCTCTAACATGTTTCCGATGTGTGTTGTTTGGTTCAACAAATTTTCACTGAATGCAATTGCATCTTTATGGTGTGAACAACCAATATGTTTAAGAAATGCACATCTTTTTCCATCATTAACTTTTCTCCATTTGTCAAATCTACTAACAGTAAAAGCATTCGAACCATGATGAACAATTGGTTTGTCACAAAACAAGTAGCAAATAAAACAATAAGCGGAATGTGTTGTAGGAGAGTACTATAACCAATTAGGAAATACTTTAAACCATGAGTATTGGAATCTACGTGGATGTTTAACTGTACCTTTAGCGGGATACTCTTTCAAGTGAATTTGGTAAGGTCCCAAGTCTAAATAAGCTCATCTTACTTGTTCCCTTTCATTAACCGGATAATCCCACATGGGTTTTCGTTTTGCTGGATCTCTTTCCAAATCATTAAAATTCACTTCCTCAGTACTTTTCCAGTGAGTTTCTGGTTGATTTTGTTGTTGATTAGGCTCGTCGTCTGGTTGATTTTGATGTTCAGGCTCGTTTGTCGACATTCTAGAACGCTTATTCTCTTGATTTGCAATGCCAGATGAATCCTCGAGCTTTCTTTTAAAATACGATTCAAGTGTTTTAAACTTTGTCATGATTAATCCTGCTATCCACATAAACATAAACACATTACAAAATTATAATAGATAAAGCATTAGAGCCTAAAATTAGAGTCCATTCTAAATGGGAACCATAACTTTGAACTTTACAGCTAAAAACATAGCAAAGGAAGCTAAACTAACAGCAAGTTTGATATACATTACAAGTGATATATGTTAAATACAGTTGATTAACATATAAAAAAAAGCTAAAAACATCAATAAAATTTAACAATTAAACACAAAAAAATGTTATACGAGTATGTTAGATAGCAAATAAGATTGGTTAATATGTTGGTCAATTAATCAATATGTGAAGGCAGTGAAGCAAAAATGCAAAATAACAAATGGCATATATAAAAATAAAATAACAGATTACAGATTCAAAGTTCAAACCTTAGTTTAATTTGTGATTAAAGTATAGAAAGACCATTTGTTGTACTTGTTGAGTTGTTGTGTGATTTTTTTATTCATGAATGATCCATGTCTCAATAAGATCCGCCGCCAACTAACCTTTGGTTTCTAAATATTTTGGGAGAATGGGAGGGCCGATCAAACCTTTATTGGGAGGGCCAAACACAAAAGTTTCAAAAAGTACCCCTTAATTTTAAGACATGTACACTATCAACCCCAAATTTTGGGAGGGCCACAGCCCCCCGGGTCCCATAGAAGGTCCGTCCTTGCATGCATGTGTCTTGTTACTTGTTACCCAAGAAATGGTATTGATATATGGTGAACACATGAAACTTGTAATAGCGAAACTGTACAATCTTTTAAGCGTTTAGTACAACTGTTTTCTTCATTTTTCAACATTCTGATGTTATAATTTATGGATTAAACTTTGTCTTTGTTGATGAATGAAAATTTAGGGCTTTCTAGAACTTAAATTTTTGTTATAATTATAGAAATTGAGATACACATGTGTGAAATATTTCTACTTAATCAATATCTTTATGGATGTTTATAAAGATTAGTTTTATAATGGGAAGTGATATCTCCACATATCATTTTACTTCATACACATAAATTTAGTGGAGGCACATATATTTTAGGTAAAACTGCAAAAAATGTCCCTAAAGTTTGGCAAAGTTGCAAAAAGTGTCCTCTTACGAAAATTTTTGCAAAAAGTGTACCTGAGCAGTCAATATGCAAATAATGTCCTTGAGGGGTTACTATTCATGTAAAAATGGTTTTTTGGCCTAACGCTCGTTAACTGTTCACGTTAGTGGCGTGTGAAATGACTATTTTACCCTTCTTTTCTCCCGTAATTTCACTCCCTTGTTTAAACTAAAACTCTTTCATCCTCCCAGTGATTCACCATCTTCTCTAACCCATTCAAGATCAACTATTCATCATCTTATTTGGTTCAAGGATCCCCATTAACACCTTACTTTGCACTCATATCCTTCAAAGAATGGCATTTGCAAATTGTTGCGTCGAACATATCTACACTCTTTACAAATAAATATACTCAAGTCCAAAATTTAAACCCATTTTAAAATGATCTGCTGCAACACTCCATTGAGTTTTCTCATCAAACCATTTTAAAATGATTCGGATCCCCTATCAATTGCACTCATAGATCTCAATTCATCTGATGCAACACTCCATTGAGTTTTCTCATCAACTTAATCTCAATTTTGCTTGATTTTACAAAAAATACTACAATAAACTGTTGGCATATTTGCTAATTTGTAGATAATGTGTCAGTAAGTATTTAATATTCTGATTCAATATACGTGCATGTCATTCAAAGGAAATTAGTAAATGTGCTTACTCCATCAACCTTGATTCATGGTAATATCGGGCCTCAAGCTGTTCATCTTCTTGCTCTAAAGGAGGTATATTATCTCAATTACATAGTGATTGCTGCCAGTGTTGATATATGCATTATATTTATAAGGGATGTGGGTAAATATAACTTGTTCACTTAAACTACGTTGTCAAGCTAAAATATGAATGAATTGGTATTACTGGCTAACATTGGGGTATGAAAACTAAGGAAATATTGAAATAAGGTCTAGGTAGGTGTTATCATACAGTATAATGGAACGATTTTTTCTCTCTGGCTAAAAACATGAAATAATCATAAGTTATATACAATGCGTTGAACCTATCCTAGGACTATGGATGTTAGCATTGCTTCATGTCATCTTTTTTAGATGCTGTTAAAGGCTGCAGATGCTTGAAAGCAATTACGTATGGTGTGCGACTGAACAAGATGCTATAGTTACAAATTTACATACCGCAGATCATGGGTGTGATTTTTGTTAAGATATACTAAACAGTGCCACTATTTTTGAAATGACTGTCCTATCAAATGACAATCATGATTTATTTTCTACATTATTTACGTCCTCTAATATCTATTGATATGTTCAAATTTATCTCGTAGCAACTTATTTCACACAAGAACCACATTTCTTTGTACTACAATACTGTGCTTTAGAAATATTCATTGTATGAACGCCTTTTAGATATTTGAGTACCAAAGTTCTCGTCTGTCAAGAAAGTTTAGATTCACTTCATTTATATATCTTCATTTTCTCTGTTCTTCGTATAAGTGGGACAAACTACATCCTCATTTCTTAAACCATCCGCTTGTAAAATATCAGATGAAATTTGACAGTGTACTAGTGTAGGCTCATCTGCTTCCAGCTTATTCAGTCAGATATATCAAAACATGTTATTCTTTTTTTAGTCCTAGTTATGATCGGTATATCTGCTTAGAGCTAGTTATATATTTACCGGATACAGCTCAAAACTCACTCTTGTCTAGCCTTGATGACAATTTTACAAAACTCACTCTTGTCAGATCTTGCTCAGCTACAATAGCGTGAAGGGAGACATAAATTAGGCAACAGACAGACAGTATGATCGAGCAGTAGAAACTTAGAACTGGCAGTATTAAGCATATAAGGAGCAGTAGAAACTAATACCATAGCAGCATAAACCAATAAGCGTAGCAGTAGTAACTTGAATGATCGATCAGCACTTGGCAGTAGTAACCTTTTAAATTTTATAATCACAAGCTTTTTAACCCGTTGACCAACCCTTGAGTGGTTTGATACCGGTTTAGTTAGTCTGTTTAAATAGATGTATGATATATCATACTTTAGCTTATATGTTTGTGGTTGATATACTTGTGAAAGCTGAGCATTTCTCACTATGATGTACACGGTCTAACTTGACCATTTTTTGACTTTACGAGTAGAGTTATGCTTAGATTTGTGTCTTTTCCTAATCGCATAAATAGTTGTTTTTGAGACATGAGGGTGTTTGGGATTAGGGGTGATCATCGGTCGGAAACCGGACCGGACCGGCCAAGACCGGACCGGACCGAAGACCGAGAACCGGAAAACCATAGACCGAGACCGGACCGAATATGGTCGGTCCGGTCTCGGTCCGGTCTCGGTCCGGTCGGTCTTCGGTCGGTCCGGTCCAATTAGGCAAGTTTTTTCGGGTTTTTGGTCGGTCCGGACCGGACCGGACCGGACCGACCGGACCGAGACCGAATTTGGCAAAAAGCTTAGACCGAGGACCGGACCGAATGTGGTCGGTCCGGTCCGGTCGGTCTCGGTCCGGTCGGTTTTGTCGGTCGGTCCGGTCCGGCCGGTCCGTTTGCTCAGCCCTATTTGGGATTGTTTATTTAAGCACAAGCAGGTACAATATGAGCTTAATAAATAATCAAACCTAAACACTGTTTACTTTACTGAAATACTTATGCAGAAGCAGAATCATAAGATGAAAAGCTAAGCAATCCCAGTAACCATCTAAGTTGAGATATCTTTGTACATTTAATGTATTATTCAACTCATAGAGAGTGTTTTGGATTCCTTATTTTTGTGCTCCTATGATTTTTTGAAGGACATAAGTAGTTTTAAACTTCTAAATGTTCGAATATACCTGCCTAGCAATCTTAAACACCCTCTTTGGCTTGTTTCATTTTATTTATTTATTTATTTTTTAAGGATAATTTAATTTTTGGTTTTGAGACCTTTTATGGTTCCACAAAAGCATGCCTCTCCCGTTAATCCTGATCCATGTTGTTTCCTCTTAATCTTTGTCTTCAAGCTCGCTCTCTCACCTAACATCATTAAATTGCTATATATCCAAAAGCCAATAGCAGAAGTATATAATGAACTTATTATGAGTTCATATTCCTTTAATATAAAATCCTTGAAATAAAATTAAGACAAAGATTTAATTGTGTCTTTCTGCACCAAAAAAGCCTAAACCCTTTTTCGCACAAAAACTTGAAAAGTCATTAGAGATAATGCTCAATAATTTAGTAATTCGCTTAGATAATATCAACATTCAGCTCAACTCCACTTTATACGTGCTCACGTCTATCTGAATATGCCATATTAAAGAAACTATCTCCCAACACGTCCTTTGAAATTTGATATCATGAGTACAGTATAAACAAAGATTAAGCGCCCTAACCACTTTTAAACTTTCTTTAATTTATCTAAATAAGAAACATATTCCCAACAAAGTAGTTGATAAATAAGAACGTACGTATAGCATTTTAGATTGATAAACAGTGGCTAGGGATAGTATCAAAACCCACTGTAACGTTATATATATAGGCGCGTTTTCAAATTTCAAATCGAGTTCCTTGGAGGAATTATAAATGTTACATGTGGTTTTGATGGCTATTATTCTATTCAGGATATATTTGGTAGCAAATTGTTCAATATTTGTGTGAACTCCTTTTATCTATATATTGAGAAAGTATAACATTCAGCATCCAAAACTAGCATATTGTAATCAAAGAAAGAATTTGTCAATCTCCTGATCTGATTTTCTTTCTGTTGCTCTCATAAATTCTGTAAATCTGTGTCTTATCCTTCTATCATATTCTACTTCACGTCGCTTCTAATGGCAGAGATGTTTAATACACATCTGCAACACAGCTGTAGCTGGCAATATAAGTTGAGGTCTTTAGTGCCATAACCCTCCTCATGTTTATAACACCAATAGTCATCTCTAATATAAAGTATCATGTATAAGAGCCAGGTTTGTCCCTCTCCGCAACAATGCTACGATACCTGTCGTTTCAGTCACATGTTTCGAATATTCTAAACACGCTAATCATCCAAATGATAAGATTAAATCATGAAATCAATAGAAAAAGGATACATGTGAAATTGTTAGTGTGCATGGTAGCTTGTCATCCAACAGCCGAATTACGCGAAGGATCTGAACATAAATAGGTGATTACATCATGTTAGTAGATTAGATTATTATTATGTACATATCTAATGATAAAAAACAAACAATTTCAAATCCGAAACAATCATGTATCACACACGAATACAAATATCTTAAGGCTAGTGAATGTTGAAACCTAATTAAGCATGAGGTTAGAGAAACTAAGATCATGTATGAAACTTAAAACTTCAATGGAAAAGGAAGATGGAGAACATGAAATTTACTTGATGGAATCACATGCAACATCATCTTTTTGTATAAAAAAAAGAGTTTTGCTAACGTCTGCCCACTGGGCATGGGTTAATCTGTTTATAAAAGGAATATTTTAATTCATTTAAGTGAAAATCGTGTTCAAATATAGTAATTTACAAGTTCATTTAATGTGTATTTAATTTATTTTTTGGCTAATAAAGAAAGTTTTTGTTCATTAAATACACTTTAACCGCTGCCAGTGGGCATGGGTTAATTTGTTTATAAAAAGAATATTTTAATTCATTTAAATAAAAAATCATGTTTAAATATAGTACTTTAAAAGTTCATTTAATGTTTATTTAATGCATTTTTTGGTTAATAAATAAAATTTTTGTTCATTAAATACACTTTAACCGCTGCCCAGTGGGCATTGGTTAGCAAACTCATAAAGAAATCAAAATGTATGACAACTTTTTTCAAACATAATTACATAAGTTATCTTTTTTTGGTAGGATATTAAATAGCTTTTTGAAATTTAAAACTATTAAAATTAACACATTAAGATTAAAGGGGTACTTTGAGCGTAAGACATTAACATTTTTCTTTTTTTTTTTTTCCTTTCTTTTTTTTAGCATCTAGCATTAATTTTTTTTAGATATCACTAAGAAACCCTTGTATATAAATTGGGCCCATTGTTGATGTTGATTACTCACTCATCACTTTCCCTTAATCCTCTAGTATAATATTCTAGTTACCAAACTAAAGGTGGATTGATTGCTACAACATGGCCATGTTCATAGGATTTCATCAAATAAGAATATATCTAACCTGATAGTCATGTTGATGAAATACTATGAACAATGATCGTGTTTTAGAGAATTTCACCTCGAATTCATTACACATGTTTAATGTTTTCTATTCTATTGGCAAAACACATTTTATTGATCTCTAATTAGATAATTTATCTGTGCGCAAATTTACTTGTCTTCTTTTTAAGAAAAAAGATAGAAAATGAATAAATGATGATGATTTGCAGTTCTGTAGCAAATTTTCAGCACGTATAATTGATTAATTTTTATTATTTTATTTATTTTTTTTATTTATTCATTTTTTCCTATTAAGATCAAGGAATTAGGATCTTGATGTTTCAAGTGCAGCAATTTTGGTGTAAAAACTGTTCTTATCAAAATCTTGTTTGATTAGTTTCGTGTCCATTTTTTAGTGTTCGATGTAGATTTTGTGCTTCTGATCTAAATGTTGAGAGGTTGTGCATCTAGGTCATTTTCAGTTTTTATTTTCTGGTATCTAGATCTACTTCGAGCTTTTGTATGTCCACCTACAACTTGTAACCAGTATATATCATATGTTGCTACATAGTTTTTATACTGATAACCATTGTTTTGTGAATGTAGATATATACAAATTAACTATGTTTACCAGATTTTATGGGCATTTTTCTTTTGCTTTAATGATAATTTAATTTTTGGTTTTGAGACCTTTTTATGATTCCATAAAAGCATGCCTCTCCCGTTAACCCTGATCCATGTTGTTTCCTCGTAAACTTTGTCTTCAAGCTCGCCCTCTCATCAGGGGTGACTATATGCACCTAACATCATTAAATTGTTATATATCCAAAAGCCAATAGCAGAAGTATATAATGAACTTATTATGAATTCATATTCCTTTAACATAAAATCCTTGAAATAAAATTCGGACAAATGTTTAATTCTGTCTTTCTGCACCAAAAAAGCCTAAACCCTTTTCGGCACAAAATCTTGAAAAGTCATTATATTAGAGATAATGCTTGATAAATTTAGTAATTAGCTTAGATATTATCAACATTCAGCTCAGCGCCACTTTATATGTGCTCACATCTATCTGAATATACCAAAATAAACTATCTCTCAACACCTCCTTTGAAATTAGATAACATGAGTAAAGTATAAACATAGATTAAGCGCCCTCACCACTTTTCAACTTTCATTCAATTTATCTAAATAAGAAACATATTCCCAACAGAATAGTTGATAAATAAGAACGTACGTTTAGCATTTTAGATTCATAACCAGTGGCTAGGGATAGTATCAAAACCTGCTGTAACGTTATATATATAGGCGCGTTTTCAAATTGCAAATCGAGTTCCTTGGAGGAATTATAAATGTTGCATGTGGTTTTGATGGCTATTATTCTATTCATGATATATTTGGTAGCAAATTGTTCAATATTTGTGTGAACTCCTTTTATCTATATATTGAGAGAGTATCAGATTCAGCATCCAAAACTAGCATATTGTAATCAAAGAAAGAAATTGTCAATCTCCTGATCTGATTTTCTTTCTGTTGCTCTCATAACTTCTATAATTCTGTGTCTTATCCTTCTATCATATTCTGCTTCACGTTGCTTCTAATGGCAAAGATGTTTAATACACTTCTGCAACACAACTGTAGCTGGCAATATAAGTTGAGGTCTTTAGTGCTATAACCCTCCTCATGTTTATAGCACCAATAGTCATCTCTAATATAAAGTATCATGCATAAGAGCCAGGTTTGTCCCTCTCCACAACAATGCTACGATACCTGTCGCTTCAGTCACATGTTTCGAATATTCTAAACACGCTAACCATCCAAATCAATAGAAAAAGGATACCTGCAAAATTGTTGGTGTGCATGGTAGCTTGTCATCCAACAGCCGAATTATGCGAAGGATCTGAACATAAATAGGTGATTACATCATGTTAGTAGATTAGATTATTAGTATGTACATATCCAATGATAAAAAGCAAACAATTTCAAATCCGAAACAATCATGTATCAAGCACAAATACAAATATCTTAAGCCTAGTGAATGTTGAAACCTAATTAAGCATGAGGTTAGAGAAGCTAAGATCATGTATGAAACTTAAAATTTCAATGGAAAAGGAAGATGGAGAACATTAAATTTACTTGATGGAATCACATGCAACATCATCTCTTTGTATAAAGAAATCAAAATGTATGACAACTTTTTTCAAACATAAGTTATCTTTTTTTTTTGGTAGGATATTAATTAATAGCTTTTTGAAATTTAAAACCATTAAAATTAAGGGCAAATTATTAAAAAAAAGTTTCATACTTGCCATGGTTTCGTCTTCAGGCTAGCGAACAATTTTTTTTTACTTTACTTTTGGGGGTAATTTTCTTTCAAATTCATCATCTTTATGGTATTATGTGACATTTTTGCCCTTCGGGGAAAAAAATTTTCTATTAGCTAAGAGGGGCAAAAATGTCCAAAAATTTCGCAAAATACCCTAAAGAGGATGAATATGAAAGAAAATTACCCTTAAAAGTAAAAAAAAATTATTCGCTACCCTGAAAACGAAACCATGGCAAGTATAATACTTTTTTTTAATAATTTGCCCTAAAATTAACACATTAAGATTAGGGTTTTGCTAACATGTGCCCACTGAGCACGTATTAACGTGTTTATAAAAGGTATGTTAGGGTTCATTTAAGAGCAAGCACATCAATAACTTGAGTTAAGTTATAACTCAGTGCCACGTCAGCTTTAACACATTAACCTTAACTCAGAAAAAAACACCCACAACAATAACTCAGCTTTAACTCAACTATTTTCAAATTCAACCCTCAACTAAAACTAATATTTCATTTAATAACTAATAAAACACAACTTATATTAATACTTAAAATTTAAAGATACATTAAACAAACTACAACAAACATGAAACATAAAATACGATAATTAAACATAAACCTAAGATAATTAAACATAAAACTACGAATCAATAAAACGAATCATCCGACACATAGCCCTCGTGACTCGAAGCACTCGAATCGTCCTCACTCGTTGGCACACGGTCTATTCCATTTTCTATTCGCCATTCACAACGACGGTTTCTCCGAGCCTGTTTAGCTCTTAAGTACTCCTCACGCTCCCTTGCTTCACGTTCTTCCTCTGCAACGTCAAATTGCCTTGAAAATGGTTAGGGAACAAGTGTTGCAAGTGTGGGAGGAGAATTCATATCTAATCGACAATAACAAATCTATATAAATTGTATCGTTATTTTACGTTTTGTATGTTTTCACTTTCGTGTATTGTATTTGAAATTTAATGAATCGTATCGTTATTTTACTATACCATTTAAGAAATAAGGGGGTGTTTTTTAATTTTCAATATCTTGATTTCAAAATATATAAAAGTACATAGGGGTGAAACGTGTAATTTTTATTTTATTTTATTATTTTTTTTTAGAAAACAAGCCTTAACGTGACGTTAAGGGGTTAACGTCTCGCGTTAACGCAGCCTTAACGCCACATTCTACAACAATTAACGCACCTTAACGTGCGTTAATCAACCCTTAACGCCCCCTTCAACGTTACCACTGCACTTGTTCTAAGAGAAAATTATATTCAAATATATTAATATATCATTTTATTTAATGTGCATTTAATGCATTTTTTGGTAAATTAAGAATTTTTGTATTTATTAACTACACTAACTTGTGCCCAGTTGGCACTTGTTAGCAAAACCCTTAAGATGGGTTTTGCTAACATGTGCCTACTGGGCACGTGTTAACGTGTTTATAAAAGGTATGTTAGGGTTCATTTAATATTAATATATCATTTTATTTAATGTGCATTTAATGCATTTTTTTGATAAATTAAGAATTTTTGTGTTTATTAACTACACACTAACTTGTGCTCAGTGGGCACTTGCTAGCAAAACCCTTGAGATGGGTTTTGCTAACATGTGCCTACTGAGCACGTGTTAACGTGTTTATAAATGGTATGTTAGGCTTCATTTAAGAGAAAATTATGTTCAAATATATTAATATATCATTTTATTTAATGTGCATTTAATGCATTATTTATTTATTTTTTATTAGCATCTATCATTAATTTTTCTTTTTAGAATCACTAAGAAACCCTTGCATATAAATTGGGCCCATTGTTGATGTTGATTACTCACTCATCACTTTCCCTTAATCCTCTAGTATAATATTCTAGTTACCACATACTAAAGGTGGATTGATTGCTACAACATGGTCATGTTCATAGGATTTCATCCAATAAGAATATATCTAACTTGATAGTTATGTTGATGAAATACTATGAACAATGATCATGTTTTAGAGAATTGCACCTCGAATTCATTACACATGTTTAATGTTTTCTATTCTATTGGCAAAACACATTTTGTTGATCTCTAATTAGATAATTTATCTGTGTGCAAATTTACTTGTATTCTTTATAAGAAAAAAGATACGTAATTGAAAATAACGATGATGATTTGCAGTTCTGTAGCAAAATTTTCAGCACGTATAACTGAGAACTTTTTTTTTTTTTTTTCCCTATTAAGATCAAGGAATGAGGATCTTGATGGTTCAAGTGCAGCAATTTTGGTGTAAAAACTGTTATCAAAATCTTGTTTGATTAGTTCGTGTCCATTTTTTAATGTTTGATGTAGATTTTGTGGTTCTGATCTAAATGTCGAGAGGTTGTGCATCTGGGTCATTTTCAGTTTTTATTTTTCTGGTATCTATATCTACTTCGAGCTTCTGTATGTCCACCCACAACCTGTAACCAGTATATATCATGTGTTGTTACATAGTTTTATACAGATAACCCTTGCTTTGTGAATGTAGATATATACAAATTAAATATGTTTACCAGTTCAGATTTTATTTGGCTCATTGCCCGGGGCCGGGTCCTTGGGGGAGAGTCCGGTTGGCATCCTTAGGATGCATGGGACCAAGGTGATCCCACCGTTCTTTACCTTTTGGAGTTCAGATTTTATGGGCTTTTGTTTGCTCTAATGATAATTTAATTTTTGGTTTTGAGACCTTTTATTATTCCATAAAAGAATGCCTCTCCCGTTAATCCTGATCCATGTTGTTTCCTCGTAAACTTTGTCTTCAAGCTCGCCCTCTCATCAGGGGTGACTATATGCACCTAATAAATTGTTATATATCCAAAAGCCAATAGCAGAAGTATATAATGAACTTATTATGAATTCATATTCCTTAAACATAAAATCCTTGAAATAAAATTCGGACAAAGGTTTAATTGTGTCTTTCTGCACCAAAAAAGCCTAAACCCTTTTCCGTACAAAACTTGAAAAGTCATTAGAGATAAAGTTAGATAAATTTAGTAATTAGCTTAGATATTATCAACATTCAGCTCAGTGCCACTTTGTTGGAAGATAATATCACAAGATTTAACATAAGTATCAAAGAGATCAAGATGGGTCGAAAATCAAGGGCCTGTAACATAGTTTCTGGTTTGTGCCGCAGGCCAACAAACCCACAAGAAGGAAAACGTGGCAGTTAGATATGACAGTTATTTAGTTTAGGGTTACAACGTTCAGAATAGGTTAGAAGTTTTATAACGTTTTGGTGTAACGTTGTGTCTCTTGTGAAGCAACGATTCAATCAGTATATATAGAGTAGGATTCTGTAATCAACATTCAACCCCATTCATTTTATAATATATCAGATTTAAGAGGGTTCAACCCATCTTCTTTGTTTCCATGTCGTTAATTCTTGAATGATGATTGTACATGCATGATGCTTGTTTGAAGAATTCGATCCTCGAGAGATGCAAGACCTGTGCAACACACTTTATATGTGCTCACATCTATCTGAATATACCAAAATAAACTCTCCCAACACGTCCTTTGAAATTTGATAACATGAGTATAGTGTAAACATAGATTAAACGACCTAACTGCTTTTCAACTATCATTCAATTTATATAAATAAGAAACCTATTCCCTGCAGAATAGTTGATAAATAAGAATGTACGCTTAGCATTTTCAGATTGATAACCAGCGGCTAGGGATAGTATCGAAACCCGCTGTAACATTATACATGGGTGCGTTTTCTAATTTCAACTCGAGTTCCTTGGAGGAATTATGAATGTTACATGTGATTTTGATGGCTATTATTCTATTCATGATATATTTGGTAGCAAATTGTTCAATATTTAAGTGAACTCCTTTTATCTATATATTGAGAGAGTACCAGATTCAGCATCCAAAACTAGCATATTGTAATAAAAGAAAGAAATTGTCAATCTCTTGATCTGATTTTCTTTATGTTCCTCTCATAACTTCTGTAATTCTGTGTCTTGTCCTTCTATCAGGTTCTGCTCCATGTGGCTTCTAGCAGAGATGTTTAATAGACTTCTGCAACATAGCTGTAGCTGGCAGGAATATAAGTCTTTAGTGCTATAACCCTCCTCAAGTTTATAGCACTTGTTGTCCCATAATTTTTGAAACAATATTAATCAAACTCTAAGAATATTACCCTCATCCTACTTTCCTACCCGGCTACCCTGGTTCAATAGCGTTTACCTAAAAATCACAGTAAATGTCATGTTTATAAAAATCACAT
Source organism: Artemisia argyi (assembly GCA_030686995.1). NCBI lineage: Eukaryota > Viridiplantae > Streptophyta > Magnoliopsida > Asterales > Asteraceae > Artemisia > Artemisia argyi. The sequence continues at coordinate 140,517,968 of CM060682.1, forward strand.
ATGAACGGTGAACAAAGCAAATAAGCAATGAGCTCCACATTCATGATAGTAAAGTAAAATTAAATTCAAGGAATGTATCAAAAAGACACCAACAAATAACACTAATATTTTTAGAATAAAACTCTCCCTGCAGCTATCCGTGAGTGAGCTATGAAAAAATAAAATAAAAATAAACTCCCCTAAGCTGCATAATTAATTAAGGGTTACAAATGATCAATTAATCATAACAATCAAGTGCTGGCATGATTGGTTGCTGTTAACACAATTCCTTTTGACAAAACAGGAACATATATTGACCATTGACAAATCTATATATTGTCACAAAAATTTAGACTAATAGAACGGGTAAATATTCCAAATACAGTTGTGCATTGATATTTCTAACTCGCCGATTATGGCATACTGACTCGGTCAATATGTATTAGATGAGTATAATTCTGTAAAGGTTAATCACCAATAATCACTGCAAGAGCATTTCCCATCTTCAAACCGATGAAACCTGTTGTTATCCCTCACGATAATTACTCTTCCAGAACACTTGGACATAAACTTTATTGCAGTATGACAATCACCACAAATACGCAAATTCTTCATAATTCTAATTGGTCTATTATCCAAAAACGTAATTAAAGCAAAAGCAATTGCTAATCTCTCACTATGATATCTAATCGCCATATTTTTCTCTTCACCACCCACTTCTCTTAATACATAACTTGTATCCGCAACATAACCAGCTTTCACCATCTGATCTTCTAAATTCTCCAATTTTTCATAAATCTCTTTTGATTTAGAATGGCGTCTATCACCTGCAGAAAAAGTATGGACTTTATTACCCTCCTCAACCCAGCTTAATCCTGTTTCCTTTTTTACCCCAATGTCCCTTAACATCTTTCGGGTTCTAGCTGCATCTTCATATCTCCCAGCAGCAGCATACGCATTAGATAATAAAACATGCATACCCGAACCCACTGGTCCTAATTCAAATATCTTGTCTGCAGCATAAGCTGCTAATTCTGTATTTCCATGAAGTCTACATCCGGTAAGTAATGCTCCCCATACACATTGTGTAGGTTGCATTGGCATTTCTTTTATAATTGCGAGTGCTTCTTGTAGTTTATTAGCTCGTCCATATATGTCCACCATAGAAGCATAATGCTGATCCCCTGGTTCAATCCCATATTCTTTCATCAAGTCAAAATAAAACTTACCCTTTTCGACTAATCCAGCATGGCTACAGGCATAAAGAGTACATAGAAGTGTTATAAAATTTGGTTTCATGCCAGTATGTATCATTTCACTAAAAAAATCAAACACTTTATCAGTATGCCCACGCTGAGCACACGCTATGAGCATCGCATTCCACATGCCTAAATTCCTAACGGGTATCTCATCAAAAATCTGATAAGCTGAATCAATAATCCCACATTTTGAATACATAGAAATCAAAGAACTCCCAACAAAACTAGACGAATCAGAGCTCAACTTCAAACAAAGCCCATGTAACTGCTTCCCAAGTCCAAACTCTAATAACACTCGTAAAAGTAAAATCATTAACCTCAAACCTCTCAAACAAGGCCCGCTTAAATAACCACAACGCCTCTTCATTCTCCCCCATCTGACAATACCCATAAATCATCCCACTCCACGAAACCACATTCCTTACCGGCATTTCATCAAACACTTTCCTCGCATCCTCAATCTTCCCACACTTGGCGTACATATCCACAACCGAACTCGCAACAAACACATCAACCCCATACCCAGTTTTCAGCCCAAAACAATGCACACACCGCCCGACATCAAAACTCGCAAGAATCCCACATGCTTTAGTAGCACTAGGAAATATATGATCATCTGGTCTAAACCCATGACACACCATTTTCTTAAAATACACCAACGCAAGTACAGGAAGTTCATTTTGAGCAAAAGACGAAATAACCGAGCTCCAAGTAGTCGAGGATTTTACGTCGGTTTCTTCGAAAACAAGGTTCGAGTGGAGTGGGAGTTGGGTTTTGGAGTAGAAGTTGATTAGATAGTGGGAAATTATTGGGGTTGCTTGAAACCCTAATTTGATAATGTGTGCATGGAGTTGTAGGCCTTTAGGAAGTGTTCGTGATCTAGTTAATGAAAGGAGGAGGTTGGTTTTCTGCTTGAAGATGTATAGATTGTGGGGCGATTTGAAACATGCTTGTGGAGATGTTTTAGCGCCAATAAAACGTTGTGTTTATGTGAGGGGGAAAGCTACATTTAGATAAACTAGCAGGTTTTTCAATATAATTAATAAAAATATCACGGGATGTCATTCCGATACCTAAATTTGCTTGGTCACAGCTTTGTGTATCGAGTCGAGTTTTATTGAGTCGAGTCTTGGTCACAGGTTCATGTCTAGGTTAAGATGGAGGGTTGTACATTGTGTTTAAATGATTGTAATATTGGGTGTAGGGATGTTTTTAATGCTATTAATGTAGAATGAGGGTTGTACATTGTGTTTAAATGATTGTAATATTGGGTGTATGGGTGTTTTTAATGCTATTAATGTAGAATGAGGGTTGTACATTGTGTTTAAATAATTGTAATATTTGGTGTAGGGGTATTTTTAATGCTATTAATGTAGAATTCTAAGGAAAGTGATCTGAATTTCGATACATGCTAGTTTTTGTTGTACACAATGCTTTGGTTGTTGTAATTATGAAAATTGCTTGCTTTAAAGTGTTGTAAATCATGCATCATTTTGTGTACATCTGAATTTTTTTAGAGAGAGAATCCTTCCTCAATTATAAGTAGTGTAGATAATCCACAAAAAGAATTTACACGTTGATGTGTGAAAAGCTAATTGGTTTATTTTGGTATACCTTCTATTCTTTTTATATATTATTTATGTGGATGTAGCATTCCCCTTATGTCATGTTTATGTCCCCGTGAGTACCTGAAATAAATAAAAAATATATTTTTTTTTTCTTTTCGAGTTTTCAAATATTGCTCTTATGCCGAGTAGATGTACATTAAACCAGGATTTTATAGTGATAAGCAGCAATAGTTGCGATATTTTGTTAAGTGTTTTATATAACGTGTATTCGTACAATGTAAAATAATCCAGATGACAATATATAACATCATCATAGTTTCAGTTTAACAAATTTGGATTGAAATACGGATCGGGATTGAGAGTGAAATTGGGATGAAGTAGTTTCCAACGAAAAAGAATATATGAATAGTTGGTTAATACAAAAAATAGGGATAATTTCAAAAATACCCCGGTTGCCCTTTGCTTTTACTTTTCTAGACGGAATCTTTTCTCCTTTCGAAAATACCCCAGGCAACTGGGCAACTTTTGACTACCCTACCATGTGTAGCCACTTGTCCGACATGAAGTACACGAGTTGTTCAAAAAGTACACCAGTTGCCCAAAAAGTACACAACTTGCCCTACCTTGTAATTCGTAAAGTCACACTTGTCACTTGCTGGTTGTAGTTGCCTAATTTTACAGGTTGCTCTGGTTTAGTTTCGGAAGGAGAAGATTTCGTCTAAAAAAGTAAAAGCAAAGGGCAATTGAGGTATTTTTAGAATTATCCCAAAAAAATATAATAAATAAATACAATTATGCTAACCTCATTTTGGTTCAAGAACATATGAATGGTGAATGGTGACGTGGTTGGAATTGTATGGTTCAGATTTATTGAATGGTTTAATTGGTTAGTTTGTGGTTAGATCGGTGATACAATTCAACAAGGTTCGAAGGTTAGGGGCGAAGGTCAAGGGAGTCTCGAAGTGGTAGTGTTTTCATAATTGAGTTTTTCTTCGTTAACCGCTCCTACATATCATGTGTCACCAGTTGATTTGTTTGTGTGACCTAAACAGTTTGGTTTGAAATTTTGACGAGTTTTGTCTGGGGTCAAGGTCATTATCAGTTTTTCACCATTTCAATGCTTTCAATTGGGTGATGCCCTTAAGTGGCTATGTGATGTGTTGGGATTTAATAGCGGAGGATTTTTCTTTTATTGTTAGATTTTCACCAAAGTCTATGTTAAGGTCGATCAAGGTTGTTACAAGGGTGTAAGTTTATGGTATTGTTGGTTAGGATCATTGTTTAGGCTATTGTAATCGTATACTTAGAGCACTTACATCAGTAACTCAGGTTAAAGTTTAACACACTGCCACGTCAACGCCACATCAGCTTTAACACTTTCACCTTAACTCACAAAAAAAAACCCTCAACAATAACTCAACTTTAAATCAAATATTTTCAAATTCAACCCTCAACTAAAACTAATATTTCATTTAATAACTAATAAAACACAACTTATATTAATACTTAAAATTTAAACACACATTAAACATAAAAGTTACTTAAAATTTAAACACAAATTAAACTTAAAACACGAAATACAGCAAACATGAAACATAAAACTACGAATCAATAAAATGAATCATCCGACACATAGCCCTCATGACTCGAATAGGAGGCACTCGAATCGTCCTCACTCGATGGCACACGTGGAAGACCCATTTTCCATCGACATTCTGCTCGACGGTTTCTCCGATCCGGTTTAGCTTTTGCTCACGCCTCATGAGCTCTTGCCTCACTTTCTTCCTCTTCTTCAACACGTAACAATTCTTGCATATCTTGCTGAAACAGTTCTTCATCATTCAACCCTCTCCAAATGGGTTGGTTTTCCACCGGTGGATTGTTCACCGGTTGATCGGGTTGTTGTTAGACAACCTGTGGATTGGGCACAGGTTCATTATCCGGTGTGAATATCGGAAAGATGTCTTCCGGTGGAGTATTCACCGGTGCATTCGGAATCATGCTGGAGCTTGGGAATTGCTGGAAAAAGTCATGGAGACTTGGGGATTGCTGGGAGAAGTCACGGTGAGTTGGGAATTGTTGGGAGAAGTCACAGTGAGTTGGGAATTGTTGGGAGAAGTTTTTGCGAGACATTGTTGGGAAGATAGTTGATAAATTTTATGTGTGTTTGTGTGAGTTGTGTATGTATAAAGCAGCCAGGGAATAAGCCTATATATAGTGTGAGTTGTGTTTGTGTGAAATTCAAAATTTGAATTTGAATTTGAATTTTAAGTTTATCCCGCCCTTCCAATTTGAATTTGAAAGGTGTTTCCACACGTTTTTGTAATTATACACACGTTTTATTTATTTATTTTGAATTTGAATTTTAAATACTATCCCGCCCTTCAGTTTGAATTTAAATTTTAAAAATTATCCTGCCCTCTAGTTATAGATATTTGAATTTCTAAACACCCCTATATATAGCACACCATATCATACTATTTTGCACACACTTCACTTTCTAAAATTTTTTACAATGGCTAATCTTTGGTCTGTTGAAGAAGAATGCTTGCTAGCAGACATGTGGCAAGTTGTTCACGAATACCATCGCGAATCCGTTTTTTGGAATAAGGTTACAGAAAGGTTCAACGAACAATCTGACGGACCTGTTCGTAACAAAAGCCAAATAACGGGTAAGTGGGCAAGACTTACCTGTGAATGTGAAAAATTCAATGATATTTACTTGAATTTGCAGCCTACACGTGAGGTCAATGGTCGTCTTCTCGATGCTATCAACGTTTTCAAAGAACGCTATGGTGGGCAAGGCTTCAAATACATGCACGTGTTGTTGATCTTGAAAGACAGCCCCATATGGAATAGATATAGGAATTAACATCCGTATTTTTATTTCCGTATCGTGTGTGTCATTTTCCCTTGTATCGTTTTTCTTAGTTTGTATGTTTTTGTTGCGTTGTATTGAACATTTTCTTGCGTTGTATTGAACATTTTTCTTGCGTTGTATTGAATTAAGGGGGGTGTTTTGCAATTTTCATTATCTTTTATTCCAAATGGTATAAACTTTAGAGGGGCCAAAAGTGTCAAAAAAAAGTTGTTTTTTTTTTTTTACACAAGTCACCCTTAACGCCGGGTTAAGGGCTTAACCTGGCTCGTTAACGCACCCTTAACGCGAGATGGTGCAAAGGCTAACGTGCCTTTAACGCACGTTAAATGTTCGTTAACGCAACTCGTGCGTTATTGTTATAACTGCTCTTAGCGACTTAGCGTCTTGCTAGTTTTAACGATTAACATAATATTTTTTAAAAGAAAATTACTTAGGTAAAATAGTCATTATAGAAAGTAAAAAATAAATAATTAATTTTTCTTTGAAAGATTTTTTTTTTTTTTTTTTTTTTTTTTTTTTTTTTTTGCTATAAACACCCATCAAAGTGATCAAACATAAAACACTGATCAAACATAAAACACAAAAGGCTGTAAAGGTATAATAATAAATCTTTGGGCCCAAACAAGTCTTTCACAAATGCAACTAGACAACTTTATGAATCTTACTGGACCAGCCGGTCACTACGTACACTCTGTTCTCGAGTTATATTTGGAGGGAAAAGGAAGTGAAGTGGAAGGTAAAGGGGAGGGTGGTAAGTGGTGGAGAAAGAAAAGTAAAAAATATTGTGTGTTCTTTAGTTGTATAAAAGAAAAAGGGAAGTGATGTAAAGTGATGAAAACAATAAATAATTTGACAATTTTAGCCTCATGTTTAAGTAGAAGAAGATAGAATATAATATTTGTTAGTAAGGACAATTTAGTAAATATACATACTAATATTCATTTCACCCACTTTCAGGCCAAAATCGGTGTGAAAGTATACATTGCCAAAAACCTTAGAGGCCCAGTCACTTTACTCCCTTTACATTCCATTTCATTCTTCTAAAATTTCTTAAGAACACCCTTAAATTTGACTTTCTTCCCTTTCATTTCACTTTCATCCTTAAAACTATCTTGAGAACATAGTGGTGACGTCTTTCACATGGGCCATGGCAATCATCTTCAAACTTCATCTTCCCTAAAACCATCATAAATAAAAATAACAAAATCATTGGATTCGTGTGCTAATATGCTCCATATATTTTATGTCTGTCATATTTAATTTTTAAAGCGCTCTCTATATATAAATGCTTCTTTCGTTGACAGCAATGGTGTTTGGTTTTCGATATTTATTCGAAGGTTCATTTTTTTTTTAATCCAAGATATAAGTTTTGTTTTCTTAATGTCTTTTTACTTTTTGGCATTATGATGGAAAACAAAACAAAGATTAGATTTTAATCTGCTATTCTTCTGAAAGGTGATGGTGATGTTTAGTAATAGCAGTGGCTGGAAAATGAAGGTTGCGTCTATAGAGTTAATTCAAGTCTATGCTTCTTTTTGTATGCTTGTTTGTTAAAGGCGTGAAAAACTAGAGGGGGTTAAATAGTTTTACATCGTTTTAAAATTTATAAAAACTTTGTTTTCAAAATCTTCGATTATAGTTTTATGTGAGATCAATACCTACACACTTATAAACACTTATATATACGAAAGTAAATAATAACAATATAGACAAGTAAATAAAGAGATAGAGATGGAAAGATCGCACCGCGAGACAAAGTATTTATAGTGGTTCGGCTACTAAGCTCCTCTTCGCCCTACTCCACTCCCCGAGCACCTAACTCGAGAGTTTTCTTCACTATGTCAATAAGCTCTCTTATGGCGGAGAAAACCTTACACAACTTTTGCTTACACCAATTAACGACACTAAGCTAAATGTCGAGTTCTAATAGTAGCTAGAACCAATCTCACTAATCTTCACGACTTCACACGACTTCTACACAACTTGTACACACCACAACTACTACACGACTTCTCACAACTTCACAACTTCTTCTTTACAACACTACTTCTTCTCCACTACTTCTATTCACTACTAACACACCTAAATCTACCTATTAGAAACACTCTACACCTTTACAAATAATTTACACAACTACAAGACTATATTCACAAATATACAATACTTCTTAACTTGTTGTTGAAGGAGTATTCTTCTCTTGCACTTTTAGTGGTGAGGGATTGGATCACTTGAAACAAAGACTTATAATCTTATAATCAAAGGATTTAGATGGATGTTTGGAAAGGATTGGGACTTAAAATTTTAGTGCAAAAGGTGAGAAAAAATTGCAAAAATGAACCAGTATATTTATAGGCAAACAATCCTGGCAATAGGAGCGTGTCGGCCCCCTTAAATGGTGGCCGGCCCCCTTAATTATTAAGGGGGCCACCCTATAATTAAGGGGGCCGCCCTCCTGTAACGACCAGGTTTTTTGTCTTTTTTGGTGAAAGTTTATTTGGTGAAAATCTAACTGATTTTGGATAAAAATTTGAGTTCATATATTTATTATGAATTACGCATTTTCCTTTAATTACCAAAAGTGTTTTTCTATAATATATAAATATTTATAAAATTTGTAGTGTCTAAATAAAAATCCCTTTGATCATAAAATGTATTAGACATTTGTTTATTAATACCTTAAGTGATTTAGTTGGATGGAATGATATTTGTAACTAAATACTTGTTTACGTAATGATTTTACGTTTAATGATTTTACATTTTGTGATCGTCAAAACGTAGGGATATCGAGAAATATTAATAACGCTTTTATGCATTATTTATATCAACAATCTCCCCCTTTTTGATGATTACAAAATCTAAACTCATTAAATCAAATATTAAGATATATGCAAGTATTTAGTGAGTTTATAGCATTTCTCCCCATTTTTGTTAGCATCAAAAAGGTTATCCCGACGAATGTAGAACTCCCACTTGACGTATACTCCCCCTCGTTTTAAGGACATAAGAGAAATCAAGATATGGAATGCTTGCAAAAATATTTATAGTACAAACAATATATATGTGATGCATTGAACAAATATATAATAAAAGAACTAATAAGAATGCATGAAAATAATAAGACACAAGAAGCATTCATTAATTATTTAAATAGATTATGTTGAAAACGTAATCATTGGTACATAGGCATATATATATATATATATATATATATATATATATATATATATATATATATATATATATATATATATATATATATATATATATATATATATGCTTTTCTAGCAAACTACACTAGATAATACTAAGTACCAACTCGAGGTCTCTTGGACTTACTTGGGGTACAAAAAGTTTGTGATAATTTTATTTGGAGATGGAAGCATGGTGATTGGATTTAGTGGTATGATGGTGAAGGGTATGGAACGGAAGGAGTGGATCTAGGGATGTTGTACCGAATTAGTGGAGGTATTGGATGAGGACGAGTGAGGAGATATTCGATCCACGAGATATCTTCACTTAGGTCAAGGATTGCTTTTGTAGAAAGTAGCAACAAGGACAATAGTGGGTGTGGTTGATGACTTGATCCAAGTTTAGGGAGTGAGGCAAGCAATTTGAGTATGGAGAGGAAGGAGGCTTGCGCAAATTGCGTTCTGCAAGATGCATAGCATTAAGATCACGAAGATCATGGATTTTGTTGATTTATTCACGGAATTTTTGCTTTTCCATGGCAATGTGGAGTGAATCATTTGATTGATGTGGATGAAGTGGGGTTTTGTAGTTGGAAGTGAAGTTATGGGAGGTGTAGTTTGATGATTAACCAATTTGAAATGGATCATTGTAGTTGGATGGAGGTTGAGATTTGTGGCTTGGGATTAAGTTGGATGTTTCGCCAATGTTGTATGGTTTGTAAAGTGGTTCAAAGGAATGTACTTGTGGGTTTGGAGTGTAGTTGGGATAGTAAGTGGTTGTAGGCGTTGGTTGATTTCCAACTTCATTGGTTGTGATGGACTTGTTTCGAGGGCTTGTTTTCTTTCGCCAAACGGGCTTTTTGGTCATCCTTGCTAGCCTTGAGGCTTTTGATTTTGGTTTGTTGGGAGAAGTCATGATGGGTTGAGTAAGGGTTTGTGATGAAGAAGGGCGATTCGGTCGTTTTAGTATAGGTATATTTTTCCGAAGAAATGCTTTGGAAAGTATTTCCCCGGGTCGTGTCCCAACGAAGGTGTGAATGGAATTTTGAATTCCCGGTTTGTGAAACGTGTCGTGAAAGTGGTAAAAAGAGATTTTGATGAGATTATACTAATGAAATAGCAAATGAAGCACAAATAATCACTTAAACACGTATTTCAAATAAGGAAACTAAAAATGTAACGCAAAATTAAAAACGTAAGCTAATACGCGAAATAAACGTAAACGTACGAAATAAAACGTAAATTTTGAGCTACACTACTCCTACGGACTTGAAAATAATTTTGAAAAGTTAAAAATGATAAAAGAAAATTTTGAGAAAAAGAAAAATATTTTTTTTTGACTTTTTATTTATTTTTTATGAATTAAAAACTAATTAACTAATTAAGAATTAAAAGAAAATGCAAATAAGGTGAGAAAAATGAAAAATAAATTTTGAAAATTATAAAATAACTAAAAAGTAATTTTAAAACTAAAAACTAATTTTTTTTGGCTTTTTGTGTAATTTTTGGGAATTAAAATCTATTTAAACTAATTAAAAATTAATAAAAAATAGGAAATAAATGGGAAAAATGCAAAATTAATTTCTAAAAATCTAAAATAAATGAAAATAAATTTCTAAAATATTTTTGGATTTTTCTAGGCTTTTTATGATTTTTTTGGATTTTTTGGTAATTAAAATGTATTAAAAATTGATTAAAAGCTACTTTTTAATGAGAAAATTACTAAATAAAGCTGGAAAAATTTGAAAAAAATTTGAAAAATCTAAAATATTATAAAAAGCTTAGGAAACATAGAATTTCTAAAGATTTAGCACAAATAAGCTGATTGGACCCAATAAGCAGTTTGAAATTAGTTTATTTATAAGCAATACTTGACCAACTTGACCCAAATTTTGACCAGATGATTTTTTGACTAAATAAACCTTAATGGAATAGAATTTAGATCAAAATGAACTCAGCAACACAGATAAGGATCAAATCAAGTTGGAATAAGCACTTTTGAAATAAGCAGAAGCTAGGTAGAATAAGCTAAAGGCAAAAAGCTCAAAGGAAACAACAACTACTAGCACTAAGGAACTTAAATGAACAATAATACACAGAATCCAAATGATAAATCACAAGTGCAGCCCTCAAACTTTAAATCAGACCTATGCTTAAACCACTCGCCTTGTAGCTTATAAAATAATGACCTATTAAGCTAATAAGTGGGAAGAAGGGGGGGGGGGGGCAAAATGAAGTTTGAATTACAGGGAATCTAGAAAACCAAAAAACCCTAATTGGTGAAACCTAATTGAACCATCTTAATACCTGAGATCAGGTCTGTTTTGGACAAATTTAAGCAGCAGTTGACTTTCTCTTACTTGTACCAAATGTTTGACTAATATGAATTTCCACTAATCTCTACTGATTAACTATGATGAACTAAGCTACTTTGTAAAATGATTAATCTAAATGACCCTAAATTCTACCTAAATGCAAGATTGCAACAGCAATTTATCATAAAATGGCCAATCACAAGCTAGCTTTGACTTTTGCTATGTAGCCTATGTGTTTATGAGCCTACTCTACTTATATGAACCTAAACTAAGATGATGGAACCAAATTGTTAGTAAGAAAGCAAGTGGAACACAGGTTTAAAGCCTGATCCAAACACCCCTGAACCAACAGTTTATGCTCTAAGATTGGATTCTAATCTTTAATCTAACTGATCTAATGATCAAAACCTACTTCCTAACTGATATTACAGCTAACTGATCACTTACTTCAAGCTCAGAACTACAAGAACTAAGATACGCAGATAAGGCTAAAATGAGGCAGTGGAAATAGGACTAGAACATGTAAAATCCTAAAATGAGAATTCAACCAACTAAATTAAGCAATATAAAACTGAAAAAACAGCAGCTTAAAGACAAATGCAGGAAATGAAATGAAAACTTACTTGAAACTTATATGAGAATGAAAAATTGCTTATGCTAGTGAGGTAAACTCATCAAAGCTATGACAGAGCTTGATGAGCTTATCCAGAGGAATTAGGAGGTAATAAAAGCTTATATCCTCAACTTATTTTTGTTTTATTATTATTTTTTTTTATTTTTTTTATTTTATAAAATGATAACAATAAAGTAAAATGAAATCAGACTTTAATCAAACAGTGAATTCAGCTTGTCAAATCTTCAATGAACAATAAAGCAGTAATAAAAATACTTGAATTTAAATTGAATAACAACTAAATAGATGAAAACTGAATTAAACTTTGTATTAAACTTTGAAATAAACTGAGTACAATGATAAGAAAACAGTAATTTGAACTAAAAATTACAATAAACCTACTCCTACTCCTACTTAACTACTCTAAAATCTAACTCTAAAAGTAAGGAGAAGGTCTGCTATATATAGCCTGCTGAGGAGAGAAGAGATATCTTCTGGAAGCGTCAGGAGTGTGTTTCTTTCCTTCAATCTCAACCCTTGGTCTCTGCTTCAATCAAACGCGTTAATCTCGTCCCGTGGATTGCGTGCCAACTGTCCCATCACATGGATTGCTGACCTGGAATTCCATGACATGTCAGGGCTTCTAGAAGATCAATCAATTGTACCATTGTGCCCTTAAATGCTGTTAATTGTGGTTAATTTGAGGTGAACAGTAACTAGGGTTTATCTGGGTAATTGGGGATTTGGGGGCGGGAATGATTTTGAGGGTTGTTTTTATTAAAGGGGTGTTGACTTTGACCGGGGTAAAAGGGTAAGGTGGATCGGGTTTAGTATAAAGAGTGTTTTGGGCTTTGTAATGTGTGAGTGGACTGGGCCTGGTGTAAGAGTAAATGGTGTTGGACTAATATTATTAAGGATCCGGTGTGGTGTTATAGATTTAAGAGTAGTATTATTTTAACAAGGAGTAAAGTTGTAAATTCCAAAACTCCAAGGACCAAATCTCTATTTATTCCAAACTTTCTTCCAAGGGCTTTTGTTGTCATTTTCTAAATCATGAAGGATGCATGTTGACTTTTCTCTTAAAAATTCTTCAAGGGACTATGTTTGCCAACATGTGAAACTTAAGGGACTAAATTTGCTATTTCTTCAAATCTTTCACCAAGGACCATTTATGCAACTTTGTGAATCATTGAGGACTTCTTAGGATATTATGAGCTTTCTTTGATCATTTTGCTTCCCCGGCTCCGGCTTTTGACCTTTTTCCAATCTCGTGCTCGTTTTTTGTCGGTTTTGCTTTGTTTTTGTTCATTTTTCACATATCCGTACCTGCACATACACAAATACAAAAACACACATTCTCTTGGCATATTTGGTTAGTATTTAGTGTATTTGGTCTAATTTAAGGCTAAAAAAGATGTGTGAAAAAGCACACATCAAAATCCCCCAGACTAAGGTATTGCCGTGTCCTCACGCAATGTCATCACTTCACGCTTAAGAGATAAATAATTTCAAAACCTCTCTTTACTGACGTTGTAAAGTAGCAATGATGTTCAAAAGGGATATCAAAATCATTTATTCTAAAAAACGCTCCGTTTTCCGATTTTCATGAATAACAACTACTACTACTACTACTACTCTTTTTTGTACTTTTTCATTTTTATATATGTGACGGTTTGCCTTGACTTTCATTATCAATTTTTATCTGTTGATAACTGATGTGTGCTTTTTCACACATCCTTTTTAGACCAAAATCAGACCAAATACACCAAATACTAACCACATATGCCAAGAGAATGTATGTTTTTGTATTTGTGTATGTGCATGTATGGATATGTGAAAAATGAACAAAAATGATGCAAAACCGACAAAAAAGAGCACGAGATTGGAAAAAGGTCAAAAGCGGGAGCCGGGGAAGCAAAATGATCAAAGAAAGCTCATATTATCATTATAAGTCCTCAGAGATTCAAAAAATTGTATAAAAGGTCCCTGGTCAAAGTTTGAGAATTTGGCAACTTTAGTCCATGTATTTCCTGGAAATTACAGAAATGGTCCTTTGAAGAAATATTCAAAATTAACCCTTCATGATTCAGAAAAGAACAACATTAGCCCTTGGAATACTAAGTTGGAAAATTACAGTTTTGGTCCCTACTCTTTGCTGAATTACATAAGTGGTCCTTATGTTAAATCCTAAAACTAAACAAACCAAATGGACCCTAAAATACCTACCTAGGCCCAAAATAACAAAGCCCATCCCTAATACCTTACCCGGCCTTCACTTGTACCCGATCAAAACCATCAAATACCCGGTCAAACAAACCAAAGTAATAAAAACCCAATTCATATTACCCGCCCCCCAAAATCCCCATTTACCCAGAAAAAAATACTGTTTCATGAACCCTAGCTTTCACCACGCTCCAATTACCCCGTATGGGTAACAATTACCTAATCATTTGGCTTCTAGAAGAACTCTGACGTATGACAGAAGGGTCAGGGGGTACGTGGACCAATCAGATAAGACACGAAGGATTCATACATGACTCTCACATGATCCAATGGTTCAAATTGACGCGTCTGATTGAAGCTGGAATGAACGGGTGTGATCAGGAGAAAAGAAACACAGTCTAGAAGCATCCTCAAACCCTAGCAGGCTCTTTCCTCAAGTATAAATACCCCCCCTCCTTCATGTATTGGTGTGGAGTCTGAGTAGTTTGTGTAGGTTTTAATATTTTCTGTTTTAAGTTTCATTGTAATTTTTCCTTTAAAAAGTATTGTACTCATTTTACTTATATTAATATAATTCAAGTCTTCTTTTTTAATTCAGCTTATTACTTTAAATTTTAGTTTAATTTCAGCTTTTACTTCTTATTTAGTTTAAGATCAATAGTAGTTTGATTTAAATTCTGTTTTAATCTTCTTTGTCTGTTTATCACTTAATATATATATATATATATATATATATATATATATATATATATATATATATATATATATATATATATATATATATATATATATATATATATATATTGCAATTCACAGTTTCCTTTAGAATTCTTATTGTTTTGTTTAGGTTCATATCAGCTAAATAATAGTTGTTGTGAGCCTACTGTGTCATTTAAATCTCAAAATCATTGGTAAAAAATAGTCAACTGAGAGTGCTTATTTAATAAGCTCAGCTTATTGTAGAGTTAGAGGCGGCCATAAGGTGTCCATTGGTATGTCTTAAAGGCAGGCTAGCATAGTGAACCCCCTCTTTTCATGTTGAGGGGGATTTGGTTGTAAGTTCCTGTTTAAATCTCATTTAATATTGCATAAGTAGAATACAGTAGCTTAGATCTGATTTTGTTAGTTTAATATTGTTTGGTTGCTGCTTACATAGTTGGATACTAGTTGTTTGGTTCATCTGTTTATCTTCATTCAATAATTTCTCAATCAAAAGAACATCTCTCTCCGGGTCGCAAACGGAATGATCAATTTTCGGTGAAATCGAATCATTAGCAAGAAAGGCCTTGATCTCTTCCCAAGCAAGGTCGCTTCCCTCAAATGGAGTAAGGGAAGGGGAAGGATCGAAAATAATCGGTTCAGAAGTAGGAGTGGGATTGCCACTTGAAGCATTTTCGGTAAATCCAAGTAACTCTTGAGCATACTCCTCCGTAACTTCATCAATAACATCGACTCGGTTAACGGAAACATGATCATAATCGGAGGAGTATCTCGAGGTTTGATTGAGATTGAACGTAACGACTTCATTTCCAACACGTAAGGTAATCTCCTTGTAGTAAACATCAATTAAAGCATGGCCAGTCTGTAGGAATCCTCTTCCGAGAATGAGAGGAACCCGTGGATCAGCATCAAAATCAACAATGACAAAATTGGCAGGGAAATTAAATTTTCCCACTCTGACGAAAACATCCTCGGCTATACCAATTGGTCAAGACGTAGATCGGTCGGCAAGCTCGAGGGTCATACAAGTCGGAGTCAAATTGGGTAAATACAATTTCTTCCAAATGGATAACGACATTAGGTTAATGCTAGCACCGAGATCGGCCAAGGCGAAGCACTGAACCATCCCAGGAAAATTACACGAAATGAGAAATCGACCGGGGTCTTCAAGCTTAGCGTTTTGTGGATAACCGCCGAGCAATTCTCATTCATCTGGGTTCGAGATTTTTCAAACAATTTTTCTTTGTTATTCAAAAGACCTTTAAGCATAGAATCAAATTTAGGCATCAAAAGTATAGCATCCGCGAGAGTTATGTCAAAATGTAGTTCTTGAAAAACTTGGTAAAACTTTTCCATCTGAATTTTATCTTTCTCATGGTGCTTTTGTTCGTTTAAGTGTGACGGATAAGGCAAATTTGTTTTGAAAGGAATTTCAGTTTCGTTAACAACTTTATCTTTTCCTTTAGACGTTGGGACCACCGGAGGTTGGAAGTTCTTGGTCCTTCCATTATTACTAGGAATTTCCGTATCCGTTGTCGCCTCGGTTTCTCGGACGACTTCCTTTGGAGACGAAGAAGAAGGGGTAGTCGGAGCCGTTGGTCCATCGATTATAACACCACTCCTAGTCGTGATCGCCTTAGCATCGCCCCTCGGGTTAGCGATTGTGTTGCTTGGAAGAGTACCCGAGCCCGAGGGTCGATCATTTAAAGACTTCTTAATCTCAATGACTTCCTTAGTTAGTAATTCCTGAGTTTTAATTAAATTCTGATTTTGCAGCAGCAATTGTTTAATCAATTCATCTGAGGTTGGCTGATTCTGATTCATGACTGGATTTTGAAAACTTTGACCACGATTGTTGTTATCGAAACCTTGATTTTGAAAATTCTGATTTCCATGATTAAAATTCCCATGATTAGTATTGTAATTTCCTTGAAAATTCCCTTGAGTTGGGCCTTGATTATAATTTCCCCGATTTTGATTTTGAAAACCATGATTTTGATTTTAAAAACCATTGTTCATCCGATTTTGATTAGCATTGTGATTAAATTGATGATTTCGGTTTTGCACATTTTGATTAACTTGATTGACTTGATTAACAGGATTGACTTGATTCAGTTAAGTAAAGTCGGGTGGTCCAACAAAATGGTTTGAACTGTAGCTAAGAAGACTTCGATCTCCTTGAAGAGGTGGGTAACCGTTGCCACCCATATTTGCAGTATGAGCATAAGAACCGGTTAACAGACATTCGTTATATGGATGTGGACCACCACAAGTAACACAACCCTGATTGACGACATTCACTTGATGATTTGGTTTTTCAAAAGACATAGCATCGAACTTTTTATTAAGAGCCACTAACATACTCATCACTTCATCATTTGTTTTATTATTAGTGTTAGAAACTTGGGGTTTATTTCTCGACATTCTCACACGAGCCTTATTCTCGATTATCATGAAAGCATCGTTCGTGTTTCAAGCCAATAAGTTCCCTCCCGCAGCAGAGTTGAGTGAGTCTTGGTCAACATGACATAACCCATTGTAGAAAGTATCAATCTGCTGAAGGGATGTGAACCCATGGTTCAGACATTTTTCCTTCAAATCTTTGAACCGGTCCCAAGCTTCACTAAACGACTCATCAAAAGCTTGTTGGAACCGAAAGATTTGAGAACGTAGGTTAGAAGTTTTAGAGGGAGGATAGAAATAATTCACAAACTTGGAAGAGAGATCATTCCAAGTGTGAATCGAATTGGGCAGTTCCTTTTCCAGCCAAGTCCGGGCTGCCCCTTTAAGGGAGAAAGGAAATAACCTCAATTTCACCACATCGTGAGGAACTTGATTCATGCGAATGGTCTCAGCGATGTCGGCGAAATTTCTTATGTGAGCATATGGGTCTTCGTGTTCGAACCCGTGAAAAGATATACTCGTGATAAGATTGAGCAATCCGTGATTAATTTCAAAATTAGCATTGATTTCGGGTATCATGATGGCTCTCCTCACACCATTGAATGGTGATTGAAGTTGTTCCTCCATCGGACGTGGATTAAAAGCCGGTTGTGGTCCCATCGGAGGGATCACATTGTTTTGAGCACCACCCATCGGCGGGGGTCCCAAGTTTTGCTCGTTCGGGTTCATTTCCTCCGTATTACGAAAAAGAACTCGATGTGTATGACGAAACAAACTTTCCGGATTTGAAAGCAGTGAAACAAGTCGTTTAGAAGTGGAACGTGTGTTCATATACCACAAAAATCAAATTTTGAAAAATAAAAGGAAAATCAAACTTGAAAAGGAAAATCTTTTTGTATTTTTTTTTGTTTTATAAAGCAAAATTTAAAAACTTATACTTTTGTTTTTTTTTCTTTTTCTAACGTTACGTTAATTGTAAACCGTTTCCTCTAAATCTACTCGCGACGGAACGGGAGAGAAGAATGGATCTCTCTTCAGCTTGCAATTTAATGTCAAAGCTTCCGTATTTTCCGCTTATTCGGTCGTAGAATCCAAAGTAATCCGATTAGCAACTAATTTCATGCGTTGTTATATTGGGAAGCTTATTTGGTTTACAACGCCCACCCTTCAACGGGAGAGTCGAGGCTGTAACTTTATTATTTTTTTGGTATTTTTGAAAACACTTTAGGAAAAGTGTTTTTGATTTTTCAATTTTTATAGTTTTTATAGAAAATATATACAAGGAAGGTTTTCAAAACACAATTTCGAAAAACGAAAACGAAAAATTCACTTCAACCTTCCCCGGCAGTGGCGCCAAAATTGATTCATGATAAAATCAATATATATATATATATATATATATATATATATATATATATATATATATATATATATATATATATATATATATATATATATATATATATAGTATTACTCAAGAGATCCGCAAAGAAATACGGATAACCCGAGGTCGTATTTCGTGTGAAGGATGAATGGAATTTCGAATTTTCGATTCGTGAAACGTGTCGTGAAAGTGGTAAAAAGTGATTTTAATGAGATTACAATAACAAAATAGTAAATGAAGCACCATTAATCACTTAAGCACGTATTTCAAATAAGGAAACTAGAAACGTAACGTAAAATCAAAAACGTATGCTAAAACGTAAAATAAACGTTAACGTACGAAATAAAACGCGACTTTTATGCTACAGTACTCCTACGGACTTGAAAATAATTTTGAAAAGTTAAAAATTATAAAAGAAAATTTTAAGATAAAGAAAAAATATTTTTTTTGACTTTTTATTTATTTTTTATGAATTAAAAACTAATTAAACTAATTAAAAATTAAAAGAAAATGCAAATAAGGTGAGAAAAATGAAAATTAAATGTTGAAAATTATAAAATAAATAAAGAGTAATTTTAAAACTAAAAACTAATTTTTTTTGGCTTTTTGTGTAATTTTTAGGAATTAAAAACTATTAAATCTAATTAAAAATTCAAATTAAATTCAAAATAAATGGAAAAAATGCAAATTAAATTTCTAAAATTCTAAAATAAATGAAAATAAATTTCTAAAATATTTTTGGATTTTTCTTGGCTTTTTCTGATATTTTTTGGAATTTTTGGTAATTAAAAAGTATTAAAAAATTGAATAAAAATGAAAGTTAAATAAAAAAAAAGCAAATCAACTTGGAAAAATATGAAAAATTCAGGGAAAATCTAAAATATTATTATAAAGCTAGGAAAATTTTGAAAACTTGAAAATAAGCTGTGGAAGTGCAATAAGCTGTGAAACTGCTTATAGGAAATGCTTATTTATAAGCAATCCTTGACCAGGGTTGACCAAACTTTAAACAAATGATTTTTAGACTAAGATAAGCTCAATGGAACAGAACTCAGACCAATATGTACTCAGTATCACAGATATGGATCAAAACAGTTGAAAAAGCATTATGGAAATAAGCAAAAGCCAAAACAGAATAAGCTGAGGTACAATCTCAATAGAAATAGAAACTATAGGCACAATGGTACTTAAATCAACAACAAATCTCAGGGAATGAGCTCGAAAACATACTAGCAAGCCTTATGTTTGAAAACAGAAATTGGTTCTAGCTACTCTATTTGATAAGCTAATACAACAGGACTAATGAGCTTAAGGTAGTGAGCTTATGGGGGCAAAAGTCTGACTGACCACCAGAGATCTCAAATGAACCAATAAATCCCACTTCCAAACTTGTTTGGATACCTAATGAATGCTCCAATCTTAGCCTAATACTGATGGTGCAGGGGAATTTTAGAACCAAACAGTCAACTTAAGACCAAAATTTAAATAAGCAGATGGATTCTAAACTAGGATTTTCTTTTTGCTTTTGTTTCCCTTACTGTAAAACTACTCAAATTCACAACCCAAAAGTATTTCCAATCAAAACTCCAACCTACAAGATACCTACAAGTTCTCTCTATTTCTGATGATATATTCTTTTTGACTTTTTGATTTGAAATCTGCTTATGACTTTTATGAACTTATAACTCACCTTACTGATTATTTATGTTGTAATAACCTAAAATTAAACTAGTTTAAGCTTCCTACTGTAAATATGTAACTACTTATGAAATAATGCAACTAATTCTCAAACTGTTATGAAAATGATAAGCTAATTTGACTATAAATGCTATAACCTACTGTTTTTAAGTTCAACTAAGCCTAAATTCAACCTAAGTGACTTAACTTAACCAAACACAACCTCTGTAATACAGCCTATATCAGCAAACAACTAAGATCCAAACACCCTTGAATATAGCAGATCTGAGCTTATGTGTAATAGTAGACCCTTCATCCTATTCCAAATACCAATACTACTCTAATACTGATTCAACTACACTAAATCAACTCAGAAATGCAAATCTCAAACACAATATTCGACAAATCACAGATCCAAAAGTGTGACAGACTAATGAAATAGTAACAAAACTAAAACCAATCAATAAACAGATAAACAGATGAACCAAACAACTAGTATCCAACTATGTAAGCAGCAACCAAATAATATTAAACTAACAGAATCAGATCTAAGCTACTGTATTCTACTTATGCAATATTAAATGAGATTTAAACAGGAACTTACAACCAAATCCCCCTCAACATGAAAAGAAGGGGCTCACTATGCTAGCCTGCCTTTAAGACAAACCAATGGACACCTTATGGCTGCCTCTAACTCCACAATAAGCTGAGCTTATTAAATAAGCACTCTCAGTTGACTATTTTTGACCAATGATTTTGAGATTTAAATGACACAGTAGGCTCACAACAACTATTATTTAGCTGATATGAACCTAAACAAAACAATAAGAATTCTAAAGGAAACTTTGAATTGCAATTGAAACTATATATATATATATATATATATATATATATATATATAT
Organism: Artemisia argyi; assembly: GCA_030686995.1. Taxonomy (NCBI): domain Eukaryota; kingdom Viridiplantae; phylum Streptophyta; class Magnoliopsida; order Asterales; family Asteraceae; genus Artemisia; species Artemisia argyi. Next base: position 140,539,080 of record CM060682.1, read on the forward strand.
ATATATATATATATATATATATATATATATATATATATATATATATATATATATATATATTAATTTTTTTAAGTGATAAACAGACAAAGAAGATTAAAACAGAATTTAAATCAAACTACTATTGATCTTAAACTAAATAAGAAGTAAAAGCTGAAATTAAACTAAAATTTAAAGTAATAAGCTGAATTAAAAAAGAAGACTTGAATTATATTAATATAAGTAAAATGAGTACAATACTTTTTAAAGGAAAAATGACAATGAAACTTAAAACAGAAAATATTAAAACCTACACAAACTACTCAGAGTCCACACCAATACATGAAGGAGGGGGGGGGGGGGTATTTATACTTGAGGAGAGAGCCTGCTAGGGTTTGAGGAAGCTTCTAGACTGTGTTTCTTTTCTCTTGATCACACCCGTTCATTCCTGCTTCAATCAGACGCGTCAATTTGAACCATTGGATCATGTGAGAGTCATGTATGAATCCTTCGTGTCTTCTCTGATTGGTCCACGTACCCCTTGACCCTTCTGTCATTCTCTGTCATACGCTAGAGTTCTTCTAGAAGCCAAATGATTAGGTAATTGTTTCCCATACGGGGTAATTGGAGCGTGGTGAAAGCTAGGGTTCATGAAACAGTATTTTTTTTTTGGGTAAATGGGGATTTTGGGGGGCGGGTAATATGAATTGGGTTTTTATTACTTTGGTTTGTTTGACCGGGTATTTGATGGTTTTGATCGGGTACAAGTGAAGGCCGGGTAAGGTATTAGGGATGGGCTTTGTTATTTTGGGCCTAGGTAGGTATTTTAGGTTCCATTTGGTTTGTTTAGTTTTAGGATTTAACATAAGGACCACTTATGTAATTCAGCAAAGAGTAGGGACCAAAACTGTAATTTTCCAACTTAGTATTCCAAGGGCTAATGTTGTTCTTTTCTGAATCATGAAGGGTTAATTTTGAATATTTCTTCAAAGGACCATTTTTGTAATTTCCAGGAAATACAGGGACTAAAGTTGCCAAATTCTCAAACTTTGACCAGGGGCCTTTTATACAATTTTCTGAATCTCTGAGGACTTCTAATGATAATATGAGCTTTCTTTGATCATTTTGCTTCCCCGGCTCCGGCTTTTGACCTTTTTCCAATCTCGTGCTCGTTTTTGTCGGTTTTGCATCGTTTTTGTTCATTTTTCACATATCCGTATCTGCACATACACAAATACAAAAACGTACTTTCTCTTGGCATATTTGGTTAGTATTTGGTGTATTTGGTCTGATTTTGGTCTAAAAAGGATGTGTGAAAAAGCACACATCAAAATCCCCCAGACTAAGGTATTGCCGTGTCCTCACGCAATGTCATCACCTCACGCTTAAGAGATAAATAATTTCAAAACCTCTCTATACTGACGTTGTAAAGTAGCAATGATGTTCAAAAGAGATATTAAAATCATTTATTCTCAAAAACGCTCCGTTTTCCGATTTTCATGAATAACAACTACTACTACTCTTTTTGTACTTTTTCATTTTTATATAAGTGACGGTTTGCCTTGACTTTCATTATCAATTCTTATCTGTTGATAACTTTAAGGTTCAACGAGTAGAAACACTTCTCACAGAGAAGAGACCATACGGATAAAAATCGTCATCCTTGATTTTTCACAAGCTCCCAAACTAAGCGTAAAATTGAGATCATTGTTTATCCACAAGTTAGGTGCTAACACTACCCACAAAAGTTACTTGTGTCATTACCTCTTGTTCCCAGGTCCTAAGTTTTGTATCTCAAGATTTTAATTTGTGAGAAATGAATTGCTTCATATTTTCTCATTTTGATAGTTGTTAGTCCGATAAGAGCACAAAATTTGAACGCTAAGTAGTTTCCAAACTTTCCCTCAAAAACCCTTGCATACAGAAATCGGGTCCACATGAAGGTCTCTGATTTAACACGATTTGTGGAGGTCCCCCTTTTTATTTACGACCGAGACATACCATGTTTGATACCCGAAACGGAAGCTTTTTATTAGGGAAACCCCCAGAGTCGAATCTTGGCATTTTTGCACAATTATAAGCACTTTAATAATACTTGGTCCTTAGTCCTTTATTTCTTTTACAACAACGGTTTATGAGCCGCCAAGATGTAAGAGCTTTATTATGACCTTGGATTTATATCCGCTGCTTTTTTATAGCTTTGGATTCCACTGCCTTTTTATTTGGCTTTGGACTATTATTATTGATATTCATAATCATATGCCAAACCCCGAGTCCTACGGCCTTTACTAAGATCACAACATCGGCTGTGAACCGGCAAGATGCAATAGTCTATTTCACCGTAACACTGGCAGTACCCCTATGTGTACCAAACCCCCATATGCAGAGATTTTGTTGGGAACGAGAAAAAACTAAGTATTGCCCGAACCGTATACCCTTAATTAATCCTAGAGATCTATTTTTATTGGTGTGCAAGCTTGTGGGAACAAGGAGGCCACAAGTACCTTTCGTGGGCTCTAAACAGATCCAACTACTCCACGTTTAGCACGAAACTTCTAAATAAACTCTATCATTCCTCGATCTCCGCAAATTTAAAATCCCAAGTAATGAGATCCGCGGATGCTTAGCCATAATCTTTTGATTATATTGGTTAAAGGAGACAAGCTAGGGCTCAACACGCCCGGTCAAGTCGAAACATTTATTTCTACTCTCGCTGGTAGGAAAGTCAAAACAAGGTGTCAAATCTTATTATTCATATCATATATTATTATTATTATTATTATTATTATTATTATTATTATTATTATTATTATTATTATTATTATTATTATTATTATTATTATTATTATTATTATTTATTTATTTATTTATTTTTTTGCCTAAAAAAAGGTGACAAAATTTTAAAATTTTTGGTGGAAAACGGAGTTGCGTAAGTTAACAGCTCAGACGAAGGTGCAAGGTCAAATCGAATCGAAGATTCACCCCCCCCCCCCCCCCCCCCCAGACTAAAGTGAAACATTGTCCTCAATGTTTTAAGGGTACGGGTAGTCTACGTAGTATCTAAGGTCGTTTATTAAGTGTGCCAAGAGATAAACGTTAGTCAATAAGATTTTGGATATGGTGAATTTCTGAAAGAGCAGCGACGGATGAGACTCGAGTGGAGAGAGCGACAAACCACGAGCACGAGAGCCTTAAACTTCGGGGAAATTCCTGAACATTCATAAACAACCACGAAAACACGAGTTTGGAAAGGGTCGCCCCCCTCTCGTCACGTTACTTAGAAAATAAAAAATTAAAGAAAATGAAATTGGATAAGCATGGGGTGCCTCCCACGAAGCGCTTGTTTTTTATAACCGAGTCACATGAGCTTGACTCGATCCCCGAATTTAGTTATCCTTAGGGAAATTTTGGAGATCCAGGACAACCATGGGTGGTATGTCCCCTCCGAAGTAATGTTTGAGACGATGACTATTCACCTTAAAATTGGGACCATTAGGTTGAGCTAGCTCAACGGTTCTATAAGGAAATACTTGGGTAATGGTGAATGGTCCAGACCAATGGGGTTTTAACTTGCCCGAGAAAATCTTTAATTGAGAATTGAAAAGAAGGACATGGTCACCAACATTGAAGACGCGATCTTTAATTTTAGCATCATGAATCCTCTTTGTATTCTCTTTGTAGATCAAAGAATTCTCATAGGCTTGATCACGAAGCTCAACTAATTCATTCAATTGAACTTCACGGTGATCACCCGCGGTTTGAAGGTCAAAATTAGCATGTTTCAAGGCCCAGTAGGCCTTGTGCTCAAGTTCAAAGGGCAAATGGCAGGCCTTCCCGTAAACCAGCTTGTATGGAGTGCACCCAATGGGTGTTTTGTGAGCTGTACGGAAGGCCCAAAGTGCATCATCTAACTTATCGGCCCATGAAGCATGATGTTCACCTACGGTCCTTTCTAAAATTTGTTTCAAGCCACGATTGGAGACCTCAACTTGACCACTTGTCTGTAGATGATATGCCGTAGAAAGACGATGTGTGACACCATATTTGAGCATAACTTTTACGAATTGGTCGTTACAGAAATGGGTCCCACGATCACTTATAATAGCTCGAGGTGCACCAAATCGGGCGAAGAGACTTTTGAGAAATTTTACAACGACTCGGGCGTCATTGGTGGGTAGCGCCTTTGCTTCAACCCATTTAGACAAGTAGTCGACGGCCACGAGTATATATTTGTTACCACGAGAAGACGGGAATGGACCCATGAAATCGATACCCCAGACGTCAAAAATTTCACAAACTTGGATGGCATTTTGAGGCATCTCTTCCTTCTGCGAAATATTTCCTTGACGCTGGCAAGAATCACATGATTTAACCAACTCATGAGCATCCCAGTAAATCGTCGGCCAATAGAAGCCGGAATCAAATACTTTCTTAGCGGTGAAGTTGGCACCATGATGTCCCCCCGTGGGTCCATTGTGGCATGCCATAAGAATGTCAGCGGCTTCTTTGCCGTGAACGCACCACCGGATCACTTGTTCCGCACAAATCTTAAACAAATAGGGATCGTCCCAGAAATAATGCTTAACATTTTTGAAGAATTTCTTCTTTTGCTGGAACGACATCCCTTTACGGATAAAATTCCCCGCATGGTAATTCGCAAAGTCGGCGAACCATGGGGTACTAGAATCACAATGTGATACACTCCCCAGTGTCTCGAGAGGAAATGCTTCGTTAATTTCCTTTTTCTCGAAAACACTTTGATGGGGATTTTCTAAACGTGATAGGTGATCAGCAGCAAGGTTCTCAGATCCATTTTTGTCTCGAATTTCAACTTTGAATTCTTGAAGGAGGAGAACCCACCGCATTAAGCGTGGCTTAGCATCTTGCTTTGCCATAAGGTACTTAAGAGCCGAATGATCCGTATATACTATGCATTTCTTCAAAAGCAAATAAGGTCGAAACTTTTCAAAGGCGTAAATGACGGATAACATTTCTTTCTCAGTAGTCGTATAATGGTATTGAGCATCTGTCATTGTTTTACTAGCATAGTGTATCGGCTGAAAATGTTTAGACTTGCATTGCCCCAGGACTGCACCAATGGCATAATCGCTCGCATCGCACATTAGCTCGACGGGTAAGTCCCAATCGGGGGCAATTAAGATAGGAGCCTCCGTTAACTTCTTTTTAAGAATATTAAATGCTTCGATGCATTCGTTTGAGAAGATAAACGGAGCATCTTTTTCAAGAAAGTGGGTCAGGGGCCGGGCTATCTTAGAAAAGTCTTGAACAAAACGTCGGTAAAAGCCGGCATGACCCAGAAAGCTTCTAATTCCTTTAACGGTGGTGGGATGAGGTAATTTTGCAATCACATCGACTTTAGCTCTATCGACCTCAATCCCGGATTTCGATATCTTATGGCCGAGGACAATGCCCTCTTTGACCATGAAATGGCACTTCTCCCAATTTAGAACCAAGTTGGTGTCTTCACACCGTTTCAGCATTCTTTCTAAATGGGAGAGGCAAGAAGTGAAAGAATCTCCATAAACCGAGAAATCATCCATGAAAACTTCCATGGTTTTCTCGATCATGTCCGAGAATATAGACATCATACACCTTTGGAACGTGCCTGGAGCATTGCATAAGCCGAAAGGCATACGACGATAGGCAAACGTTCCATAAGGGCAAGTAAAGGTAGTCTTTTCCTGGTCCGGAGGGTCAATCGGTATTTGAAAGTAACCGGAGAATCCATCAAGAAAACAATAGAACTCATTTCCCGCTAGGCGTTCTAGCATTTGATCCATAAATGGAAGTGGGAAATGGTCCTTACGGATCGCATCATTCAATTTACGATAATCAATACAAACTCTCCATCCGGTAACAAGACGTGTCGGAATTAATTCATTGTCTTCATTAGTCATGACGGTCATTCCACCTTTCTTCGGTACGCAGTGGACTGGGCTAACCCAGGAGCTATCCGAGATTGGATAAATCATTCCGGCATCGAGGAGTTTCATAACTTCCTTTTTGATGACCTCATGAATTTTCGGGTTAACCCGTCGTTGTTGCTGAACGGACGGTTTGTAATTGTCTTCAAGTAAGATCTTATGCGCGCAAAAATGAGGGTCGATACCCTTGATATCAGAAATTTGCCAAGCGATGGCACGTTTATGCTTCTTGAGCACATCTAAGAGACGGTTCTTCTCCTCATCTTTAAGTTCTTTTGAAATAATGACGGGAAGTTTGTCGGTTCTTTCTAAAAATGCGTATTCGAGATGAGGAGGCAAATCCTTGAGCTCGGGCTCCAGAGGATTCACAGTAGACGGCTTAACTTCTTTAACATCGGCCATTTTAAGGTCCATCAGAGGGAGGGACGGGTTGGGATCTTCATTCAATAATTTCTCAATCAAAAGAACATCTCTCTCTGGGTCGCAAACGGAATGATCAATTTCTGGTGAAATCGAATCATTAGCAAGAAAGGCCTTGATCTCTTCCCAAGCAAGATCGCTTCCCTCAAACGGAGTAAGGGAAGGGGAAGGATCGAAAATAACCGGTTCAGAAGTAGGAGTGGGATTGCCACTTGAAGCATTTTCGGTAAATCCAAGTAACTCTTGAGCATACTCCTCCGTAACTTCGTCAATAACATCGACTCGGTTAACGGAAACATGATCATAATCGGAGGAGTATCTCGAGGTTTGATTGAGATTGAACGTAACAGCTTCATTTCCAACACGTAAGGTAATCTCCTCGTCGTAAACATCAATTAAAGCATGGCCAGTCCGTAGGAATCCTCTTCCGAGAAGAGAGGAACCCGTGGATCAGCATCAAAATCAACAATGACAAAATCGGCAGGGAAATTAAATTTTCCCACTTTGATGAAAACATCCTCGGCTTGACCAATTGGTCGAGACGTAGATCGGTCGGCAAGCTCGAGGGTCATACAAGTCGGAGTCAAATTGGGTAAAGACAATTTCTTCCAAATGGATAACGGCATTAGGTTAATGCTAGCACCGAGATCGGACAAGGCGAAGCATTGAACAATCTCAGGAAAATTACACGGAATGAGAAATCGACCGGGGTCTTCAAGCTTTTCGGGAAGCTTTTTGAGGATAACCGCCGAGCAATTCTCATTCATCTGGGTTCGAGATTTTTCAAACAATTTTTCTTTGTTATTCAAAAGACCTTTTAGCATAGAAGCAAATTTAGGCATCAAAAGTATAGCATCCGCGAGAGTTATGTCAAAATGTAGTTCTTGAAAAACTTGGTAAAACTTTTCCATCTGAATTTTATCTTTCTCATGGTGCTTTTGTTCGTTTAAGCGTGACGGATAAGGCAAATTTGTTTTGAAAGGAATTTTAGTTTCGTTAACAACTTTATCTTTTCCTTTAGACGTTGGGACCACCAGAGGTTGGATGTTCTTGGTCCTTCCATTATTACTAGGAATTTCTGTATCCGTTGTCGCCTCGGTTTCTCGGACGACTTCCTTTGGAGACGAAGAAGAAGGGGTAGTCGGAGCCATTGGTCCATCGATTATAACACCACTACTAGTCGTGATCGCCTTAGCATCGCCCCTCGGGTTAGCGATCGTAATGCTTGGAAGAGTACCCGAGCCCGAGGGTCGATCATTTAAAGACTTCTTAATCTCAATGACTTCCTTAGTTAGTAATTCATGAGTTTTAATTAAATTCTGATTTTGCAGCAGCAATTGTTTAATCAATTCATCGGAGGTTGGCTGATTCTGATTCACGACTGGATTTTGAAAACTTTGACCACAATTGTTGTTATTGAAACCTTGATTTTGAAAATTCTGATTTCCATGATTAAAATTCCCATGATTAGTATTGTAATTTCCTTGAAAATTCCCTTGAGTTGGGCCTTGATTATAATTTCCCCGATTTTGATTTTGAAAACCATGATTTTGATTTTGAAAACCGTTGTTCATCCGATTTTGATTAGCATTGTGATTAAATTGATGATTTTGGTTTTGCACATTTTGATTAACTTGATTGACTTGATTAACTGGATTGACTTGATTCGGTTGAGTAAAACCGGGTGGTCCAACAAAATGGTTTGAACTGTAGCTAAGAAGACTTCGATCTCTTTGAAGAGGTGGGTAACCGTTGCCACCCATATTTGCAGTATGAGCATAAGAACCGGTTAACGGACATTCGTTATATGGATGTGGACCAGCACAAGTTACACAACCCTGATTGACGAAATTCACTTAGGGCTGAGCATCGGGTTAGAACCGACCCGAACCGAAAAAACCGAAAACCGAATTTCATAAAAAACCGGAACTGAAACCGAACCGACGGGCCGTCGGTTCGGTTCGGTTTTCGTCGGTTCGGTTCGGGTTTGTCGGTCCATGTGTATTTTGGCATGTTTTTGTCGGTTTTGGGCCGAACCGGACCGAACCGAACCGACCCAAAACCGAAATTCTTGAAAAACCGGAACCGAAACCGAACCGACGGGCCGTCGGTCCGGTTCGGTTTTTGTCGGTTTCGTCGGTTCGGTTCGGTTTTGAACCTGCGGTGCTGAGCCCTACATTCACTTGATGATTTGGTTTTTCAAAAGACATATCATCGAACTTTTTATTAAGAGCCACTAACATACTCATCACTTCATCATTTGTTTTATTATTAGTGTTAGAAACTTGGAGTTTATTTCTCGACATTCTCACACGAGCCTTATTCTCGATTATCATGAAAGCATCGTTCGTGTTTCGAGCCAATAAGTTCCCTCCCGCAGCAGAGTTGAGTGAGTCTTGGTCAATATGACATAACCCATTGTAGAAAGTATCAATCTGCTGAAGGGATGTGAACCCATGGTTCGGACATTTTTCCTTCAAATCTTTGAACCGGTCCCAAGCTTCACTAAACGACTCATCAAAAGCTTGTTGGAACAGAAAGATTTGAGAATGTAGGTTAGAAGTTTTAGAGGGAGGATAGAAATAATTCACAAACTTGGAAGCGAGATCATTCCAAGTGTGAATCGAATTGGGCGGTTCCTTTTCCAGCCAAGTCCGGGCTGCCCCTTTATGGGAGAAAGGAAATAACTTCAATTTCACCACATCGTGAGGAACTTGATTCATGCGAATGGTCTCAGCGATGTCAGTGAAATTTCTTATGTGAGCATATGGGTCTTCGTGTTCGAACCCGTGAAAAGATATACTCGTGATAAGATTGAGCAATCCGTGATTAATTTCAAAATTAGCATTCATTTCGGGTATCACGATGGCTCTCCTTACACCATTGAATGGTGATTGGAGTTGTTCCTCCATCGGACGTAGATCGAAAGTCGGTTGTGGTCCCATCGGAGGGATCACATTGTTTTGAGCACCACCCATCGGCGGGGGTCCCAAGTGTTGCTCGTTCGGGTTCATTTCCTCCGTATTAGGAAAAAGAACTAGGTGTGTATGACGAAAAAAACTTTCCGGATTTGAAAGCGGTGAAACATGTCGTTTAGAAGTGGAACGTGCGTTCATACACCACAAAAATCAAATTTTGAAAAATAAAAGGAACATCAAATTTGAAAAGAAAAATCTTTTTGTATTTTTTTTTTGTTTTATAAAGCAAAATTTAAAAACTTATACTTTTGTTTTTTTTTCTTCTTTTTCTAACGTTACATTAATTGTAAGCCGTTTCCTCTAAATCTACTCGCGACGGAACGGGAGAGAAGAATGGATCTCTCTTTAGCTTGCAATTTAGTGTCAAAGCTTCCGTATTTTCCGCTTATTTGGTCGTAGAATCCAAAGTAATCCGATTAGCAACTAATTTCACGCGTTGTTAAATTGGGAAGCTTATTTGGTTTACAACGCCCACCCTTCAACGGGAGAGTCGAGGCTGTAACTTTATTATTTTTTTGGTATTTTTGAAAACACTTTAGGAAAAGTGTTTTTGATTTTTTAATTTTTATAGTTTTTATAGAAAATATATACAAGGAAGGTATTCAAAACACAATTTCGAAAAACGAAAACGAAAAATTCACTTCAACCTTCCCCGGCAGCGGCGCCAAAATTGATTCGTGATAAAATCAATATATATATATATATATATATATATATATATATATATATATATATATATATATATATATATATATATATATAGGGTGAGGTTATTTTCAGAACCAAATGAATTGCGAGAACTGCGAGAACCAGCATCAACCAATCAGATTTTTTTGATATTAAATTTTATTATTTAATTCCAAAGGGTATATTAGTAAAATTACATTTTTTTATTTTTTTCTCAAATTTTTTTAATAAACACGTTTTTTTATTATTTCCTGAATTTTAGGATTTTTTCTTTTTTCTTTTTTCTTTTCTTAATATTCGTTTCCAGCATGCATGATTTGTTTTCGGTAGGTGTGCATATGTGCATTGCTTGCACAAATTTCATATTCATAAACATATAACAAAAGTACAGATTTTTTCGTATCACATAAATGTACATCATGAATTTAAATTCAATTACATACAAATGAAATTCAAATTACAAAGTAATGCACATGTGCTTCTGTTTTTGTTACGCACACTTGGTCCCTTTGTATATACACATGCAATTAAGTTCAAAATTCATCTGCACTTGTGTATACAAAACTTCTAAAGAAGGGTAAAACATGTGAAATTCAAATTAATGAGTTAATGCACATGTATTTCTTTTCGTTTCACGCTCCTAGTCACTTTGTGTATACATGTGCATTTTAGTTCATTCATTTGCGCTTGCATGTACGTATTCTTCAATATGTACATCTTCATATTGCTCATTATACGTATGTACTCTCACTAACACATATGCCCTTGCATGTGCACTCTTCATATTGCTCATTATACTCATACCTGTAACCACAAACAAATAAAGACAAATTATTTAATAATAACAGCTAACAAAACACATATGCACAAAAGGAACAAGTTCATGAAACTATAAAAACACATATGCATAGAAGGTTTCTAACTCATCAAAAACTCTAAAAACACATATGCACTCTCACTAACACATATGCATGCCGAGACGATAAGAGCAATAAAAAGTAATAGTTATAAATACTATTTTACCACAAAAACATTACCAACAAACTACAACTAAGTCAACATATTCAAATCCATCTCATCCAACTAGTGTTTTGAGATTTGCACATGTATTTGCCAACAAAAATGTAACATTAAACCCACAAACAACATTTTATTTTAATATTAACTTGTACCAAACATAAATGAACATGCCAATTAACATTAAACCCACAAACTACCTCTTTTTAGAATCGCGCTAAAATATGAACCAACATAGAATAACACATGTGCATGTCTTCAGTATTATAGTAACATTTAAAAAAGCCTTCTTTTCGAGCCTAACAGTCAACTACACAAAAGTTAATCCCATATCTAGAAAGGTTTTGTTTTCTCAAAGCAATTTTTTTTTTTTTTTTTTTTTTTTTTTTTTTTTTTTTTTTTTTTTCAGATTGAAACTCATATTTCGTTTCCAGATCTGAAAGCCCAAAAAAACTCAGATCGAGAAAAAAAAAATCGAAAGTAAATGATTAGTTAAAAATATTAAAAAAAAAATGAAGCAAACAATGGCCTTTTCTGATCGAAAGTAAACGATTTTGCATTAAAAGAATTAAAAAAAATGAAGCAAACAAATGGCCTTTTTTTGATCATATACATTCACGTGATATTACAAGGCCTATGTAAACTATTTTAAATTAAAAATATACACAAACCAATTTAATAGATCCTAGCTACCAGATTCAAAACCATGAACAACAAAAAAAAGTGTACGATTAAGCAATTTAATTAAATATAGAAAACCCCTACTTTAAATTGTATTTGGTTACCTTTTTTACTTGTCAACCGAAATCAATTTCATACATAGTATGAAGGTTTGTTGTTGTTTGGGGATGAACATAGTGGTCAGATCTCGAAGAAGGTCCCAACATAGTTTCATCGTTGGGAAGGCGGAGGTCTCAAAACCTTCATCATCTTTTTTTTAGAAGGTAATGACTGATGGATCAATTAGGGTCGTGGTTAGGAAGAAGATAAGAGAGATGAGAGAATTGAAGATCTGTGAAAAGAATAAAAAATGGTAACTGTTAGGAGATGGGATGCTATTTTTATGGACGAATTAAATTACTACTTTGTCCCTAATTTATTTTTTTCTTTCCAAAATAAGTTATAGATATTTTCAAAAATGCCATCTTGCATTAACATGATATACATTATGCATTATTAGGAGTACAAAGATGGTTCTCGCAGTTCTCGCAATTCATTTGGTTCTGAAAATAACCTCACACTATATATATATATATATATATATATATATATATATATATATATATATATATATATATATATATATATAATAGTATTACTCAAGAGATCCGCAAAGAAATACGGATAACCCGAGGTCGTAGTTCGTGTGAAGGATGAATGAAATTTCGAATTCCCGATTCGTGAAACGTGTCGTGAAAGTGGTAAAAAGTGATTTTAATGAGATTACACTAATGAAATAGTAAATGAAGCACAATTAATCACTTAAGCACGTATTTCAAATATGGAAACTAGAAACGTAACGTAAAATCGAAAACGTATGCTAAAACGTAAAATAAACGTTAACGTACGAAATAAAACGCGACTTTTATGCTACACTACTCCTACGGACTTGAAAATAATTTTGAAAAGTTAAAAATGATAAAAGAAAATTTTAAGATAAAGAAAAAAATATTTTTTTGACTTTTTATTTATTTTTTATGAATTAAAAACTAATTAAACTAATTAAAAATTAAAAGAAAATGCAAATAAGGTGAGAAAAATGAAAATTAAATGTTGAAAATTATAAAATAAATAAAGAGTAATTTTAAAACTGAAAACTAATTTTTTTGGCTTTTTGTGTAATTTTTAGGAATTAAAAACTATTAAATCTAATTAAAAATTCAAATTAAATTCAAAATAAATGGGAAAAATGCAAATTAAATTTCTAAAATTCTAAAATAAATGAAAATAAATTTCTAAAATATTTTTGGATTTTTCTTGGCTTTTTCTGATATTTTTTGGAATTTTTGGTAATTAAAAAGTATTAAAAAATAGGATAAAAATGAAAATTAAATAAAAAAAATAGCAAATCAACTTGGAAAAATATGAAAAATTCAGGGAAAATCTAAAATATTATTATAAAGCTAGGAAAAATTTGAAAACTTGAAAATAAGCTGTGGAAGTACAAAAAGCTGTGAAACTGCTTATAGGAAATGCTTATTTATAAGCAATCCTTGACTAGGGTTGACCAAACTTTAAACAAATATTTTTAGACTAAGATAAGCTCAATGGAATAGAACTCAGACCAATATATACTCAGTATCACAGATATGGATCAAAATAGTTGAAAAAGCATTATGGAAATAAGCAAAAGCCAAAACAGAATAAGCTGAGGTATAATCTCAATAGAAATAGAAATTATAGGCGCAATGGTACTTAAATCAACAACAAATCTCAGGGAATGAGCTCAAAAACATACTAGCAGGCCTTATGTTTGAAAACAGAAATTGGTTCTAGCTACTCTATTTGATAAGCTAATACAGCAGGACTAATGAGCTTAAGGTAGTGAGCTTATGAGGGCAAAAGCCTGACTGACCACCAGAGATCTCAAATGAACCAATAAATCCCACTTCCAAACTTGTTTGGATACCTAATGAATGCTCCAAACTTAGCCTAATACTGATGGTGCAGGGGAATTTTAGAACCAAACAGTCAACTTAAGACCAAAATTTAAATAAGCAGATGGATTCTAAACTAAGATTTTCTTTTTGCTTTTGTTTCCCTTACTGTAAAACTACTCAAATTCACAATCCAAAAGTATTTCCAATCAAAACTCCAACTTACAAGATACCTACAAGTTCTCTCTATTTCTGATGATATATTCTTTTTGACTTTTTGATTTGAAATCTGCTTATGACTTTTATGAACTTATAACTCACCTTACTGATTATTGTTGGGTTTTGAGTTCTGCTGCTGAGTGAAACTGCTGCTGTGATGAAACTGCTACTAGTGTAAATGATTATGCTCCTGATGACAAAGTGCTGCTAAGGAAAATACTGCTGAAGGAAACTACTGCTGAAGTGATAAGCATGTATTCGTAGTAGATAATTATAGAATAGATTGTGTGTATATCTTATACGTCTAGAATATTCTTATCTTGCATAGAAAGTTATTGTAAACCTAGTAGGACTCCTTGGCCTATAAAAGGAGGATCCTAGGGTTAGATTACGTACGCATTGTTTAGTTTTCGTTTACACTTCAAGGTTGTAAAACCCTAGCATTGTTGAGTGCTCGTATTAATAATATTGAAGTGTTGATAGTGAATTGTTCTTCTTAAGTTAAGCTTTTACATTCCGCATTCAAGCTTAAGTGTTTACTTTAAGTCAACTTCTATATAAGATCGTTTGCTCAACTGGGATCAACAAGTGGTATCAGAGCTTGTGATCTAGAAGTTGTAATCAAGAAGAAACTGTCCTTTGCAAGTTTGCTGTTCCTAATCAACTGCTAAAGATGGGTGATGACACACATATGGTGACTGCTTCAAAGGTTCCCATGCTCAACCCTGGTGAATATGAGCTTTGGAAGATGAGAATCAGACAGTACATTCACATGATTGACTTTAACATGTAGAATGTGATCATGAATGGTGACTCTTTACCAAAGAAGGGTGCTGATGGAAAAGAGATACCAATCAAGACTGCTGAAGAGAATTCGTTAAGGAAGATGGAGATCAAGGCACATAGTATTCTCTTAATGGGAATACCTAATGAGTTTCAGTTGGACTTTGATAGTTGTGAGACTGCTAAAGAGTTAATGGATGCTATTGAATTCAGGTTTGGAGGGAATGATGCTACCAAGAAGTCAAGGAAGAATATGTTGAAGCATCAGTTTGAGAACTTTACTGCTGAAAGTGGAGAGAAGATTATTGGCACCTACAACAGGCTCAATCAACTTGTCAGTCATCTAAAGCTTGTTGGCTATGTGGTTCCACAAGAAGATGTAAATCTCAAGTTTCTCAGAAGTCTTGCACCTAAATGGAGTATGCACACTGTTGTTTGGAGGAATAAGCCTGACTTTGAAACTATGAAGTTGGAAAGCCTCTACAACAACTTAAGAGTGTATGAACCAGAGTTAAATACTTCATCTACTTCATCCTCTGGTGCACAAAACCTTGCCTTTGTATCTTCAAAGTCAAAGGGGTCTAAAGAATCTCACTCTGCTGCTTATGGAGTATCTACTGCTGATGGATCTGCTGCTAGTTCTCATGATAATAATTCCACCAGTGATATGGCTTTATGTGCATTCTTGGCTGATCTAACTACAAGTATAAGGTCACAGGCACTTAATCAAGATCTGGATCACCTTGATCAAGATGATCTTGAAGAGATGGATTTTAAATGGCAAATGGCCATGTTGACCTTGAGGGCAAGAAAATTCTGGAAGAGAACTGGAAGAGAAGTCAAGTACAGACCTAAAGAAAATGTTGGCTTTAACAAGTCAAAGATAGAGTGTTACAACTGTAACAGGAAGGGTCACTTTGCCAGAGAATGTAGAGCTCCAAAGAAAAATGGTGAAGCATCAAAGAAGACTGAAGAGACAAAGAATACTACTACTACATTGGTGTCTTGTGATGGATTGGGAGAGTATGATGGAGTGATTTGGCTGATGAAGAACCAAATTATTCCTTGGTGGCTCAAGTCAAGCCTGAAGTGCATAACTTTGCACTTATGGCTTATTCATCATCATCTTCTGGATCTGACTCTGAGGTATCTAATGATTCTGATTTATCTGTGTGTTCTTTTAAGTCTTGTGCTGACACTGTAGAAGAACTTAAGTCTAGGAATAAGAATCTAAATAGAGAAGTTGAAAGCCTAAAACTTGATAACTTAGGTTACAAAGTAGGCATTCAAAATGCTTAAAGAAGACTTGAGTACTTAAAAGAGTGTGAGATGGAATATGTAGATAGAATTAACCAACAAGATGTTGAGATTTTTAAGAGAAACAGTGAAATTGAGTTTCTTAAAAAAAATTAGAAGAAGCAGAAAAAGATAGAGATGCAGCTCTTGCTGAAAAAGAAAAACATATAGTAAGAGTAAACAAACAACAATATGCTTCTGATTTGGTTCATAAATCTATTGAGAGTACAATAATGAGGAAAGGAAGTGGAATAGGTTACAATGAGGTTGCTCCTCCTGTTAAGAGTGCCTATGCTCCACCAGGAAAAGAATTGTCCTTCATTAGTGAGATAAATATAGAAAAACCAATAGGTGAGTCTAGTACAAGTGTCTTAGAAACACCTAAGGTAGAGGGTAGAAAATTTCCTGATGCTCCTATTATTGAAAATTGGTACTCAGATAGTGATGAGGAACAAGAACAGGTTGAACTAGAACATAATGTAGTAAAGGAAGAAATTCCTGCTAAATTTGAAAAAGTTGAACCTAAAATTGAACAAGTGAAGTTTGTGAAACCTGTGTTAGGTCAAGGTATCTCTAGGAAAATGGTTGAGTATAAAGAGATTTCTAGAGAAAGAATGAATGGTTTCAATAATAAGCCTAGGGGAAATCAGAGAAACTTTAATAACCTAGTTTCAAACAAATTAGGTAGTGAGTTTCAATTAAAGAAAAAGGCTTGTTATAAGTGTGGTAGCTTTGAACATTTGATTAATAGCTGTCCTGACCACAAGAAACCTGTTTGGAATCAATATATAAGGGTGAATCACAAATATGTTAATCAAAATACTCACCCTCATCCTAATAGAAACATGATTCCTAGGGCTGTGTTGTTAAGATCTGGTGCAACTAGATCCACTTATGCTGCTAAATCAAATGGTGTTTTTAAAACCACATCTGGTTCTGTTGCTGGCTCTACTGCTAGTAAGCACTCTGCTGCTAGTAAGCAATCTGCTGCTAGTACAAAACTTTCTACTTCTGGGCCAAAATTTTTATCAAATACAGTAGTTGGAAATCATTTTTATGCTGTTAAGGCCTCAGCTTGTTAGGTTTGGAAACCAAAAACAAATGCTTCAAACAATGTTTCCAAACCAGCAGTGCATCAAGTGACTTAAAGAAATTTAACTATGTTGATGCACAAGGCAGATCCAAGTCAGTAATGGCTTGGGTACCCAAGAGAAACTAATTTCTCTATTTTCATGTGCAGGGTAATCTACTGGATGAGCTTAAAGACATGGTTATAGTTGATAGTGGATGCTCTAGACATATGACAGGGGATGAGTCTCAGCTTGAAGATTTTGAGGCTTTTGAAGTTGGTTATGTTGCTTTTGGAAATGATCCAAAAGGCGGAAAGATTATTGGTAGAGGCACTTTAAAGACTGGGAATTTGGACTTTGAGAAGGTGTTTCTTGTGAAAGGGCTTAAGTTTAACCTCTTTAGTGTTTCACAAATGTGTGACAAAAGGAATTTTGTTCTTTTTACAAACACTGAATGTATGATCCTTTCTCCTGATTTTCAGTTGCCAAATGATAAATTTGTGCTATTGAAGGTCCCTAGAAACGAAAATATATACAGTGACCATATTAAGAACATAGTTCCCAAAAGAGCTTTAACTTGTATGATTGTAAAAGCCATTGTTGATGAGTCCAAATTATGGCATAGAAGACTTGGGCACCTGAACTACAAGACAATGAATAAGTTGGTGAAAGGAAATCTTGTGAGAGGCATGCCCACAAAGTTGTTTGAAAACTGTGAGACTTGTATTGCTTGTCAGAAGGGAAAACAACACAGAGTCTCATTCAAGTCAAAGACTGTGAATACAAATACAGAGCCCTTGCATTTGCTACACATGGATTTATTTGGGCCTGTTTTTGTGAAAATTTTGAATAAGAAGTCATATTGCCTAGTTGTCACAGATGACTTCAGCAGGTTTACTTGGGTTTTCTTCTTAGCCACTAAAGATGAAACCCCAGAGATACTTAAAGAATTCATTACAAGAGTTGAAAACCTGCACAACCACAAAGTGAAAATTGTCAGATGTGACAATGGTACTGAGTTCAAGAATAGTGTAATGAATCAATTCTGTTTAGGGAAAGGAATTCTAAGACAGTATAGTGTTGCAAGAACTCCACAGCAGAATGGAGTTGCTGAAAGAAGAAATAGGACACTTATTGAGGCTGCAAGAACAATGTTAGCTGATTCTAAACTACCTATACCTTTTTGGGCTGAAGCTGTAAACACTGCATGTTTTGTGCAGAACAGGAGTAAGGTAGTGAAACCTCACAACAAAACTCCATATGAGCTCTGATGAGTGTCTAAATACTCATCATTTTATACTAATCTGAACTGCCAAAACATACAAAAACACTCAAATATGTATCAAAATACTTAAAATATCTTAGAAGTGTGTTTTATATGTTTCAAATGCAAAATATGCAAAAACAGATGTAAAACGTACAAAGTTTGCATAATTGGCAGTTTCAGTCCCTCAAGTTTCATAAATTGGCAAAACTAGTCCCTGGTAATTCTAAAAACATGAAAATATCATCAAAGGTCCTTTTTAATCATAAAGTTACATATTTAGTCCTTTGGTGCAAAGTTTCATAAAATTACAAGTTTAGTCCCTGTACTTTAGAAATTGACAGAAATGGTCCCTGGGATGTAAAAACTTTGAGAAAAGCAATTTTGGTCCTTGTACTAATAATCTTTTGCAGGAATGGTCCTTGGTGATAAGTTTGGTGAAGTTACATGTTAAGTCCCTAGAGTTTGGCAGTTTGGCAAAAATAGTCCCCGGGTATTTTAAATATGAAAATTATCAAACATACCCTTTTATTGTTCATTATTGGCAAATATGACCCTTGTGATTAATTTGGAAATATGCCACAAACAGCCCTCAACTTTTAATTAATTACATTTTAGGTCCTTGTGATTAATTCCTAAATAAACCAAACGGATCCAAAATGTTATTACCAAAATAAAAACCCAACATCAACAGCCCATCCCCACTTCCTAGCCCAAGTTACTAGCCCAGTCCACCCTTGGTCAAACCTTCGGTCAACACAAACCAAAACCACTCCCCCGTCCCACTGTTCACCTCCCTCACTCACAAACCAAAACCACCTTCCACCTAGCCTGTTTCACCACCCCAACTTGATACAACCTTTCACACCATGTCCCCTCCACCTCCACATCTATCCAAGACCCATTTAATGCGTGAGAAACCTCTCCAAGCAACCCCACGACTTTTGGCGCGAAAAAATATTTAAACGGCTAGGATCCTTTGCAGTGATCCAACGGTTCTAAATTATGGTGGGAAATGCTTCTGTGGGTCCCACAAACCTCAGAAGTCATTATAAAGAAGGATTGAAGCAGAAGATAAGAAGTATTAGTTTAGGTTTAATTTAATTAGGTCGTAGGTAGTTTAGTTTGTTCAATCAGTTGTAATTTCAATTAAAGTAAGATTGTATCAGTTAATTTAATGTATTTCTATCTTTAAATCAAAGTTAATTTCAAGTTTAAGTCTGGTTCTCAGTTTGTGTATTTCTAAATTTCTCAAAAACCTCACAAAGTTGTTGTTTGTTGTTATTTGTTGTTGTAATTGATTCATAAGCTTATTTAAGCTCTGACAAAGTTTACAAAAGCTTTTTGATATCTATTAATTCAGTTTATTAGTTAAACTCATAAATTCATAGAAAATCAAGAAAATAGAAAATAAATAAAAAAAATAGTGTTAGTGATGAATGGAAGCTGGAAAATGATGAGCAATGGAAGGTATCTGGTTTAGTAGACTTGTGGAAGTCCATAGGTGTGATTTGGTTCACTGGTTCATTTGTGCTCAGCCTTAATTCAAGTGTAAGCCAAATTCTCAACTTTGGCATTTTTACCATAGCCTTTATAATATTGTTTCTAAATGTGTTTTTATTATCTAATTAGT
The DNA here is from genome assembly GCA_030686995.1 of Artemisia argyi. Taxonomy (NCBI): domain Eukaryota; kingdom Viridiplantae; phylum Streptophyta; class Magnoliopsida; order Asterales; family Asteraceae; genus Artemisia; species Artemisia argyi. Next base: position 140,558,965 of record CM060682.1, read on the forward strand.
AATACATAATAATAATATTGAATAATATAGTTTACTTGTTCTTTGGAAATCAATTGTACTTAAAATCCAAAAACCTCACAGTGAAACACTCAATCTTGACAAAATTGTGTTTTCTGCTTGTGGTGTGTTTGATTATTGTTCATTTGATCTTATATTATCATAATATAGTGTAAGGAATCAGAATTAAGGTTTAAATCACTTAGTTGTTTTGTTAATCTCATAACAGTCCTAGTTTAAGGAGTGTTTGGCTCAGGCCTATCCATTGTACTCAGGGCTGTTTCATAGGGTTGTGCTTGCTTTCATAGATTACTTAGGAATATAAGAACTTAGTTCAACCATAATAACTAACCACCATACACAGAAAAGTCAAAATCACTCACAAAGTTTGGTTATAACCAACTGGTACACAGTTGGTTTCCAAGAACCCTCATATCATTTCATCTTTAAGTATTCTAGCTAGATTTGATGTTATTTCATCTTATTATAACATTAGTAGTTTGTTAGATTCATCACAAATTCAAAAAAGTCAAAGTTTCATAGTTTTTTAGAAAGTCAAAAGTGCATCCTTGCAGATTTTCACCAAACTTCCAAGATTTCTTGTGAATTTTATGTTGTGATCTAGACTTTGAAATTTTGTGGAATTGTTCTCTACCACCTCAACTTTAGAATCCCATCACCCTCTTATTTTTAGGATTTTTCTTGTGGCCCCCACACAGCCCCAAACACAACTGCAGGGAGGATAACCTCCCCTGCATCAGCAGACTTGGTCACCACCACCACCTTTGGTGGTGTTTTGTGACCACCACAGTGGGTCCCACTACCTCTAATTAGTTTCCCTCAACCCTCCTCCTAGTAGGCTACCTAGGTTGACCAATTGTTTGACCTGCACCTCAGTGGACCCCACCTAGAATAAGCTACCAAATCTGTCCCCATTCTGTGTTGCATTTTAGGTTTTGGATTAGCTTATTGTGGCTTAACAGCTTTTCTACTGAGCTTATTTGGCCAATTTAAGCTTTGACAAGTTCAAACAACCTATTAGAACCAGATTCATCCAAGGTGGGTCCCACATAAGCTCATTTGAGCTTATTTCCCTTTCAAGTCAACAAAAGTCAACTGTGGAAGCAATAAGCTTCCACAGTGCTTAATAATAAGCTATAAAATTATTGTTTTTATTAAAGTTGCTTGTTTTTATATATAAATTAGTTTTGTGAAAGAAAATTCAAGAAAAACCAACATAAAAATAAGTGATTGTTTCTATTTAATTTAATTTAATTTTAATTTTCATTTTTATATTTTTATTAAGTAATCTGTGTTTTTATATTTTTATTAATTTCCTTATATATTAAAGTATTTTTCATAATTTTCTCAGATTTTTATATTGTAATTTAGTATTTATTATAATTAATAATAGTTTTATTAGTAATTAATTAATAAGTAAGTTATAAATAGCATAATTAATTTTTATATAGTAACACATAATTTTTATATTTTTCCTAGCTTCTAAATAATATAAAATAGTTTTATAAATTTTTTTATAATTTTCTAAGTTGATTTAGTAATATTTGTAATTTAAATTAGTTTAAATTATTTAATTAATATAAATAGTTTTTAATTAATAGAAAGCTCACAAAAAGACAAAAAGATTTATTTTTATTTTTTATACTTTCTTCAAGTTCATTTTAAGTTTTAGAAATTATTTTTATAAATTTTTAGTTTAATTTGTAGTGTTTATTATTTTTAGTTTTTATTTAAGTTATTTTTAAATAAATAGTTAAATAGTTTTTAATTAAATAATTAATAATAAATAATATAATAATCTAAAAAATAGTTTTATTTTCAATTTAATTTTATTTGAAGTTTAAGTTTATAGAATTTTCATTTTTAACCCCTGTAGTTTATTTTTCTTAAAACTCACCTTTTCCTCAGTACGCAGTCGCGTCTGATTTTAAATTGGTGTACGTTTTAACGTTTTAGATACCTAGCTTTTACGTAATCATTCTAATAGTTATTTTAAGTTATAAACCATAGTATAAATCACACACACACACTTTTATACCTTTACCTGTTCACATTCACTGATCGCAGATTCGTTTTTAATAAAACATCGCACACCTCGTTGGGACATTACGACCCGGGAAAACACTGTATTTCACGGAAGCATTTGCCTCAGCTGTTTGACTATTACAGTTGGCCATTCACAAGTGGCTGATCAATAATTATCTGACTGTTCCAGGCGAATCAAGCTCTTTCATGGGAAGAAACCAATGATTGATTTTCTTAAGCCATTTGGATGTCCTGTCACTATTTTGAACACTAAAGATCAGTTAGGCAAGTTTGAAGAGAAAGCTGATGAAGGAAATTTGGTTGGTTACTCTGTACATAGTAAAGCTTTCATAGTATATAACAAGAGAACCAAACATGTAGAGGAGAATTTGCATATCAAGTTTAGTGAGAACACATCTAATGCTGTTGGAAAAGGACCTGAATGGATGTTTGATGTTGACATCCTGACCACGACAATGAATTATGTACCTGTTATTGCTAGTGTTGACACTGACAAATCACAAGAAGACATTGTTTTGATTGAGAAACTGAAGGTTGGTCCTACTTTCATACCTTTACAGAAAGATAAAGATACACAAGAAGATGATGTTCCTCCAGAGAAACCTAAGGAAGCTCAAGCAGATGTTGAAACTCCTATTGATGCAGAAAAGATACCCAATGAAGCTCCAAAAGAAGTTGTTGCTGACTCTCCAATTAGGCCAGAAGACTCTACTGCTGACTCAGAAGACTCTATTGCTAGACCAAAACAAGCAACTACTGCTTCTATCTATTCTGCTGCTAAGCATACTCACTCTACTTCTACATCACAGTTTCCTTCTTTGAATACTCAGGATAGACCTTTTGATGATACAAATTATCTTGAAGATCCAAATATGCCTCCTCTAGAAAATATCTATGATGACACAGATGATGAAGCTATTGATGGTAAATTATTTGGAGCTGAAGTAGACTATACTAATTTGGAACTCAATATTCTTGTTAGTCCCACTACTACTACAAGAGTTCACAAGAATCATCCAAAAGAACAAATTCTAAGTGATCCTCAATCATCTGTACAAACAAGGAAAATGACTAAAGAGCTTAAAGATCTTCAACATCAAAGTTTCTTTGCAAGATCTCTGCATCAAAGAAACAGTCATAAAGATCTACAAAATTGCTTGTTTGCCTGCTTTCTGTCTCAAATTGAACCCAAGAATACTTACAAAACCCTACAAGAAGCTAGTTGGGTGGAAGCAATGCAAGATGAGCTTCTGCAATTCAATCTACAAGAGGTATGGACTTTGGTTGATTTGCCAAATGGAAAAAGAGTTATTGGTACTAAATGGGTTTTCAGATGTAAAAGAGATGAAAGAGTGATATTTTGCTGGTTCAAATCTATGTAGATGACATCATCTTTGGTTCTACAAATAGAGCAATGTGTGTTGATTTTGAGAAGCTTATGAAGGATAAGTTTACAATGAGTTCAATGGGAGAACTCAACTTCTTCTTGGGACTATAGGTGGTTCAAAAGAAAGATGGCATATTTATTAGTCAGGATAAGTATGTTAATGACATCTTGAAGAAGTTTAGATTTGAAGATGCTAAGCCTGCCAAGACAACCATGGATACCAACAAACCTTTGTTGAAGGATGAAAATGGAAAAGAAGTAGATGTTCACTTGTACAGGTCTATGATTGGCTCATTGATGTATCTTACAGCATCAAGGCCTGATATCATGTTTGTTGTATGTGCCTGTGCAAGATTCCAAGTTTGTCCCAAAGAATCACATCTCAATGCAGTGAAGAGGATTTTTAGGTATCTAAGGCATTAACCTAAATTGGGCCTATGGTATCCTAAGGATTCACCTTTTGATTTGGTGGCATATTCAGACAGTGACTATGCTGGTGCTTGCTTGGATAGAAAGTCTACAACTGGAGGTTATCAATTTCTTGGAAATAGATTGGTGTCATGGCAATGCAAGAAACAAACAGTGGTTGCAAATTCTACAACTGAAGCTGAGTATGTGGCTGCTTCAAGTTGCTGTGGTCAAGTACTATGGATGCAAAATCAACTACTGGATTATGGGTACAATTTCATGAACACCAAAATTCATATTGATAACAACAGCACACTTTGCATAATTAAAATGTTGTTTTTCATTCTAAAACAAAACATATTGAGATAAGACATCATTTCATAAGGGATTGCTATGAAAAGAAGTTAATTCAAATTGTCAAAATTCATACTGATAACAATGTTGCTGATCTTCTCACTAAACACTTTGATGTGGGAAGATTTCAATTCTTAATTGCAAACATTGTTATGATTAATCTTTGAAAAACTTATCTCTTATTGTGTTTGTAAAAAATGTAAAGGTCTTGTGCTGATTGTTTATCTGTTTCTGCTGCTTTTTAAGAAGCAAGTGATTAAGTTGCAATGTACTCTGCTGCTATTTTACTCTACTGCTAGTATATATTCTTGTATACTTTGTGGTGTTTGGACTAACATTTTGCAGGATAAGTTGAGAATTGATGATTTGCAAGATTATTAAACAGAAATTCAAACGTTTTCATTCATCAATCACAAGAGTACATTCAACAAAAGAGTACATCCACATCATGTTCTGAAATAACAAAAGACTGCTACACCACAAACTAAAATTAAAAGACTTAAAACATCAATTTCTAGGGCATGGAAGTCCAAGTACAATTTTCCTCTCCTTAGGAAGAGGAGGGTTTGCCTTTCTTGCCTTAGTAGATGTCTTGGGTCTTGGCCTTGATGATGATGGTCTTTCTGGAGTGGATGGTGGATTGTGGTGTGGCTCATCCTCATCCGATGATGTGTAGATGAAGGGGGAAACAAGCTCCTTGGGAGATGGTGGTCTGATAGGGATCCAAGCAGGGTCTTCTGATGATTCTGAAGACGATGGAGACTTGGGGGACATCACCTCTTTACCCCTTGAAGTGCTTGGGGTTTGATTCAAATGAAGGAGATCTTTGAAGACAGGAAGATCATGCTTCCTCTTTTTGGCTTGCTCCTTGGTTCTACAACCATCGTGAGGAGGACGAAAGGGAGGGACATATGTTTCAAATTGTGAATCCTCCTCAGAAGAATAATCGGATGAGATGTCGATAATTTCAGGTGAAGATTTCATGGTTATTGATGATTTGATTTGGGTGATTGGAAGATTTGATTGCGTGATTGGCGTTTCTGATTGTAATTAGGGTTTGATTGTGGTGAATTAGGGAAAAGATTTCGTCCGGTTTTATAGGGATTTCGGAGTATCAAACGCATTAATTGTTATGAGTTATTGACTTTTTGACCAAGTTTGATTAGTCAACTCTGCTGCTGGCTTATTTTCACTCTGCTGCTAGTTGCTTTATTCTGCTGCTAGTTGTGGATGACATGGTTATGCTGCTACGGTTATAAGTGAGAGGGTGGTATGTGTAACTTCTACCAATCAGTTTAAAACCTAATTAATCTTCATTATTGGTTTCTACACGCTCCAAATTGAAGTTATCACAAACCCTAACACTCCATTATTGTCAAAATCAATTATCCCCAATTTCTCTAAACCCTAATTCATGGATTGTACACGTAAATGGGCAGAGCAGCACAATAGTGTGGTCATTTTGGTTGCAGAGTTGGTTCCTGAAGAATTCACAGATATGGTTAAATTTTTGAATGCTACTTTTCTTAGGTATGCACTCACTGTGAATCCTACTATATTTGTTTCTTACATCAAACAATTTTGGCTTACTGCTAAAGTCAAAACTAGGAATGAAGAAAAATATGTCAGTGCTTTAGTAGATGGGCAAAAGGTTCGTGTAACTGAATCATCTATAAGGGAATCTCTTCTCTGAAATGATGAAACAGAGACCACTTGTCTTGCTAATTCTGCTATTTTTGCTGGTTTAAAAACTTTGGGATATGAGGGAAAGCATACATCTTTAAAATTTCAAAAGGCTCTCCTCTGTCCTCAATACAAGTTTTTGGTACACCTTCTCCTTCATTGTTTGAGTCCTAAAACTTCTGGGTGGCATGAGTTTAGTGCTACTATTGCTTCTGCAATGGTATGCCCGAGCAAAGGTCATCCATTCAATTTTTCAAATATGATATTGGAGGGGATTGTTAAAAGTGTTAAAGAGTCTGGTTCTTATTTGCTTTATCCAAGATTTATCCAACTCTTTGTTGTTGACCAACTTACAGATTTTAGATCCCATGCTGGCTATTATGAAGCTCCAAAATTGATTTCAAAAACTTTTACTTTCTTGGTTAAGCATGGAAAAGGTTTTTAAGGCACACATACAAATCTTACACCTTCAATGGTGCAACTTGTGCAAAATATACTGGGTGAAGGATCAGGAAATCCCACTGATTCCCATCACACATCCAATTTTTCTGCATCCACTACACAACCCAAAATACACTATACCCGTAGGAAAACCAAAAAGAACACTGATCTACCTTAGGATAGTGTTAGAATGGATGTACCAGATGAGGCTGTCCTAGTTGATGGAGGGGACATGTTGGCAAGGGCTGTCACTACTGGTTCTAGTTTAGAGAAAAGGATTCTTCTGAATCTACTTCTCAGGATGGTAACCCTAGCCAAATGGAAAATATAGGGGGCTCAGATGATCAAACTAGGTTTGATACTAAGTTTATGTCCCAAGATTCACCTCTCGGACCAGGTTACACAGGTCGAAGTGATGAGGACAGGCCAGTGACAAATGAATTAACGGAAAATCATGTACATGATGACAATGTCCATGATTCACCTCTCGGACCAGGTTACACAGGTCGAAGTGATGAGACTACTATGCAACTCATTAAGGAATTGACGGTTACCTGTACCAATTTGGGGTTGAAGTGTAATACTTTGGAAGATAAAGTTCTTACTCTGTCTACAGTTGTTAAAGGTCAAGGCAAGCTTATTACAACATTGAAGAAACAGATTAAGAACTTGAAGAAATCAAGATCTTCAACCTCATTGAAATGGCTAAAGAAAGTGGGCACTTCTCAAGTTATCAGTTCACCTGAACTATCTACTCATTTGGAAGAGGATGCTTCTAAACAGGGGAGGAATGAAGATGTAATGGGTTCAGGGGAGGCAAATTTGAAGAGGGTTGAAAGTGCTCAGGTTATGAATGAAGAAATGGTTTCAGGGGAGGTTCCAGTGATTGGAGACATGGATGTGGAAAGTCCTTAGGATGCTGAAAATTTTGTGATTGCTGATCAATCAGGGAATGAGGTTGTAATGGAAAAGGTAATTGCTACTCAAGAAAAGGTGGTGGAAAAACTCAAGACTTTGGAGCCTGAGCAATTAGTGAAGGCAACAGGGTTGATGGGTGAAGCTTTGATGACTTTGGGGGATTCAATGGTTAAAGAGCTTGAAAATGCTGCTATTGCTGACAAGACTAATGACTCTACTGCTGCTCATGATTCTGCTGCTAAGGATCTTGCTGATCCTGCTGCTAGTGGAAAAGTGAACTCTGCTGATGCACAAGACTCTGCTGCTGGGTCTAGTGATTATGCTGCTGCTGAAGCAATGGTTTTGTTAAGTAAGAAGACTACAGTAGTTCCATGTGAATCATCTTCAAAACATACACCACTACCAACATCATCACTACCACAACAACCTCAACAACAATCACATCATCAACACCAAGTTTACCTCTAAAAGGAGTTGTATTCAGAGAACCTGCTGCTCAACCAAAGAAGATTGTATCATCATCTACTGATAAAGGGAAGGGCAAGCAAGTTGAAGAACCTCAGTGGATGCATAAGGGGTTTGACTACTCTGTAATACCTTTTCATATGTGGCCTAAGGAATTACAAGTTAAACATGACTCAGCTGCTGCTTTGAAAGAACAAAAGTTGATTGATCAAGAAGAACAACAGCTGGCTCAGAAGGAAAAGGAAAGGATTGAAAAGGAGACAGAAGATTTAAGGAGGTATGAGGAATGGGTTGATGAGAAGATAAGAATAGAGGCAGATATTGAACTCAACAAAATGATCAAGATTGAGGATAATGAAGTTCCAAATTTTGATGTGAGATCTTGGGTAAAGGAGTTCACTGCTAAGAAAAAGAAAGAAGATGCTGCTACTAGAAAGAAGAAAAAGATACTTAGAGGTCCAACTCCATTGCAACAAAGAAAAGAGCAAGAAAGATACCTGAAGAATATGAAGGGATGGAAATTGGTGCAGTTAAAACCTAAGTCTGATCAAGAGGTTTTTGACTTGTATCAACAAGCTAAGAGACAAACAGATACCTTATATCCTATGGGTTGTGCTGAAGATTTGGAACATATTGCTCAGATGAATAAAAAGTTGGTACCTGAAAAGGTGGCTGAAGTAGAGCCTGTTCAAGAAGCAGATGTTGTTAAGTAGATTGATGATGCAGTTAAGACTACTTCTTCTGTGCAAAGTGGTAAAAGAAAAGGTGTGGTTCATAAATCATTTGCAAAAAAGAAGAGGAAAACAGGGGAAGAAAGCATTTCTAAGCCAGAAGGAGATGAGTTCAAGAATGATTGTGATCATATTCCTCCTGAGCATTTAAAGGAACAATTGAAGGTTTACACTATGGTTGGCAAGATGGAAGATCCTGAAGTAGTTGATGCCATACCAATAGGAATCAAATATCCTATTATCAAAGTAACTACAGGATATGATACTAACATTGGAGCATTTCATGATGTTGAGAGATCTGATGGAAAGACTCATAGGTTTCTTAGATTTCAACAGATGCTATACTACTTTGATAGAGAGGATGTTGATGACTTGTGGAAGTTATACAAAGCAAAGTTTGGAGCTGAGAAGTTCTATGGTAAAAAGTATGAGAAAGATCAAATTGATCATATCATAACTATGTCTGATAATGTTCTATGCAGAGCTCTAAAACTTATGTATGAACCTTCAATGGATGATTCTGAATGGACAGAGATAGTAGAATACAAAGTAAGAAAATGGAGACTCTTTCAAGATTCTGGAGTTCATATGCTAGAAATTGGACCAATTACTTTGTATATGCTAGCTGAAAAGGATTACCCAGTGGTAAGATACTGGAATACTGTCAATCAGATGGTTAATGGTGCTGGATTACTCAACTTGTAGAAAGACTATGATACTGATGATCAGGCATTCAATTTGCTGTCAAAGTATAAGAAGATACTTGATCAACAGACATCTCAAGAATTGAGTGTTTGGAAGCATCCTCCTGGTGTTTAGATGAGCTTTGAAGAAACTTAATGATTTAGAAATAAATATTAAGTTTAGGGGAGGATTGTTGGGTTTTGAGTTCTGCTGCTGAGTGAAACTGCTGCTGTGATGAAACTGCTGCTAGTGTAAATAATTCTGCTGCTGATGACAAAGTGCTGCTAAGGAAAATACTGCTGAAGGAAACTACTGCTGAAGTGATAAGCATGTATTCGTAGTAGATAATTATAGAATAGATTGTGAGTATATCTTATACGTCTAGAATATTCTTATCTTGCACAGAAAGTTATTGTAAACCTAGTAGGACTCCTTGGCCTATAAAAGGAGGATCCTAGGGTTAGATTACGTACGCATTGTTTAGTTTTTGTTTACACTTCAAGGTTGTAAAACCCTAGCATTGTTGAGTGCTTGTATTAATAATATTGAAGTGTTGATAGTGAATTGTTCTTCTTAAGTTAAGCTTTTACATTCCGTATTCAAGCTTAAGTGTTTACTTTAAGTTAACTTCTATATAAGATCGTTTGCTCAACTGGGATCAACAATTATTTATGTTGTAATAACCTAAAATTAAACTAGTTTAAGCTTCCTACTGTAAATATGTAACTACTTATGAAATAATGCAACTAATTCTCAAACTGTTATGAAAATGATAAGCTAATTTGACTATAAATGCTATAACCTACTGTTTTTAAGTTCAAGTAAGCCTAAATTCAACTTAAGTGACTTAACTAAACCAAACACAACCTCTGTAATACAGCCTATATCAGCAAACAACTAAGATCCAAACACCCTTGAATATAGCAGATATGAGCTTATGTGTAACAGTAGACCCTTCATCCAATTCCAAATACCAATACTACTCTAATACTGATTCAACTACACTAAATCAACTCAGAAATGCAAATCTCAAACACAATATTCCACAAATCACAGATCCAAAAGTGTGACAGACTAATGAAACAGTAACAAAACTAAAACCAATAACTTTCAGGGTCTACGAGTAGAAACACTTCTCACAGAGAAGAGACCATACGGATAAAAATCGTCATCCTTGATTTTTCACAAGCCCCCAAACTAAGCGTAAAATCAAGATCATTGTTTATCCACAAGTTAGATGCTAACACTACCCACAAAAGTTACTTGTGTGTTTACCTCTTGTTCCCAGTTCCTAAGTTTGGTATCTCAAGATTTTAATTTGTGAGAAATGAATTGCTTCATATTTTCTCGTTTCGATAATTTTTAGTCCGATAAGAGCACAAAATTTGAACGCTAAGTAGTTTCCAAACTTTCCCTCGAAAACCCTGCATACAGAAATCGGGTCCACATGAAGGTCTCTGATTTAACACGATTTGTGGGGGCCCCCTTTTTATTTACAGCCGAGACACCCCATGTTTGAGACCCAAAACGGAAGCTTTTTATTAGGGAAACCCCCTGAGTCGAAGCTTGGCATTTTTGCATAATTATAAGCACTTTAATAATATTTGGTTCTTAGTCCTTTATTTCAATTACAACAATGGTTTAAGAGCCGTCAAGATGTAAGAGCTTTATTATGACCTTGGATTTATATCCGCTGCTTTTTATAGCTTTGGATTCCTCTGCCTTATATTTGGCTTTGGATTATTATTATTGATATTCATAGTCATATGCCAAACCCCGAGTCCTACGGCCTTTACTAAGATCACAACATCGGCTGCGAACCGGCAAGATGCAATAGTCTATTTCACCGTAACACTGGCAGTACCCCTATGTGTACCAAACCCCCATATGCAGAGATTTTGTTGGGAACAAGAAAAAACTAAGTATTGCCCAAACCTTATACACTTAATTAATCCTAGAGATCTATTTTTATTGGTGTGCAATCTTGTGAGAACAAGGAGGCCACAAGTACCTTTTGTGGGCCCTAAAGAGATCCAACTACTCCGCGTTTAGCACGAAACTTCTAAATACACTCTATCATTCCTTGATCTCCGCAAATTTAAAATCCCATGTAATGAGATCCGCGGATGCTTAGCCATAATCTTTTGATTATATTGGTTAAGGGAGACGAGCTAGGGCTCAACACGCCCGGTCAAGTCGGAACATTTATTTCTACTCTCGCCGGTAGGAAAGTAAAAACAAGGTGTCAAATCTTATTATCATATATCATTATTTTTTTTAAATAAAAAGGTGACAAAAATTTAAAATTTTGGTGGAAAAACGGAGTTGCGTAAGTTAACAGCTCAGACGAAGGTAACAAGTCAAATCGAATCGAAGATTCACCCCCCAGACTAAAGTGAAACATTGTCCTCAATGTTTTAAGGGTACGGGTAGTCTGCGTAATATATAAGGCCGTTTATTAAGTATGCCAAGAGATAAACGTTAGTCGATAAGATTTTGGATATGGTGAATTTCTGAAAGAGCAGCGAAGAATGAGACTCGAGTGGAGCGAACGACAAAGTACGAGCACGAGAGTCCTCAAACTTCGGGGAAATTCCTGGACATTCACAAACAACCACGAAAAACACGAGTTTGGAAAGGGTCGCCCCCTCACGTCAAGTTACTTTAAGAAATAGAAAATAAAGAAAATGAAAGGGATAAGCATGGGGTGCCTCCCACGAAGCGCTTGTTTTTTATCGAGTCGTATAGCTTAAACTCGCCCCGAATTTACTTAATCTTGGGGGAGCAGATGGAACGGACACCCGACACGATAAATGGAGATGCCAGGGTCAAAGATGGTATCCTCACTCCCGGTGGAGTGGAAAAATGAAGAAATGATGGGATATGCAAAGAACGGATAAAACACCCAGATGATAAAAGCAAAGTCGATTTATGAATCACAGGTGAGTTGGGTGGGTATAATATCAAGCATAGGAACATCATGTTCATAAATCTCGTCCACCACTCCAAGAATTTCTTCATTCGTATCTGATTCAAAATCTACATCGGGTGGTTTCGCGGGTGGACGAGAAGAAGGTAAATCAAAAAGAGATGAATGAGCATCAAAAGATAAATCATCATTATGTATTTCTTCAATAAGCACGTTTCTTTGAATGCCATTCTCGTTATTTTCAATATCCGGTGGAGAAATGGTATGAGTAAGTTCATCAGAGAACTTCTCGTGAGGAGAATCAATCATATCATGTGAATCCTGGATCTCGGGTTCCATTTTGGACTCATCACAAGGAATATCGAAGATTGGATTATCAAGAGTCAATTCCAAATCGAAATCAAATAACGGATTTGTGAAAGTCATATTAAATGTTTCGGAAACCCTTGGAACAAGGTCATCAATATCTTTGGGATGATCGAATTCAACTTCGTTTTCTACATCATTCTCTTCTTCTAAGCTGATGAGCTCAGAATATACTTCATCCACGTAATCGATATCTCCACAAGATAAAGTATCGTCATCGTCAGAATCGGAGAACATCTCAATACGATCATTTGGATTATCAATCGGAGATAAATCATATTCTGTAGCCGTATCATTTTTCACAAAATCGGGTAAAGAATCCTTGAGCTCAGGTTCCAAAGGATCTGATGGTATAACAATCTCAGTCGAAATAGAATCATTGTTATCAAGAAAAGTATCGACTTCTTCTAAAACAGGATCACTTCCCTCATCTGATGTGAGAGAACGATGCAAAGAGTCGGGTATGATAGATTCAAGTCTCGAAAAACATTTTGAAGAATCCGGAGGTGGGACAAATGGTGTGCTCTGAGAGCTAGGAATTTCCAGCATCTCCGTTATGGTCTCCGGTTCTTGTTCGTGACGATTAGGCAGATCGTTTCTTCTAAACACCGTTTTAAGCTCAACACGTTTGCTTGATAAACTCTTAACCGTAAATCGTGAAAGGTTTGGATCAAATCTTGACGGATTAGGAGTAGCAATTGATTCTTGGACAAACGTAGGTTGGACGTATTTAGCACTTCCATTGTTATTGGAAAGTACCGAGTCCTTGTCACCTCGGTTTCACGTTCCATTTCCCTCACTGGAGAAGGAATAGGAACCGATGGTCCATCATAATCAACACGACATTTCGAAATTTTTGACAAGGCGTAAAGTTGTTCAATTTTGATTTTAAAAGCCCTATTTTTAAAGAAATCGTCGTCGAGAGATGCCATAGAACAATTTTCAACATTTAAAGGTTCACAAGACGGAGTGGAATTAATCGTAGAATTTTCTTCTTTATAAAGCTCATTTTCATCACTCTTAATGGTTTGCTCTTGTTCTCTTCTACGAATTTCCTCTTTAAAAAGGTTTATTGCAGTTAGACACTGCTCATTAAAGTCATTTTGAGCAGTCATCATTTTAAGAATCTCATTCTGAACCGTGAGAATCGTGTCGTATTGTGGAGGTTGGTCGTGATAATTATTGTCATAAGGAAAAGGTTTCCTTGTTTGACAATCGGTGCTAAAGTGTGAACCTCCACAATTCTCACAACCATTTTGTAGCTGTGAGGTCGGTGCATTTAGAAACGATTCATTATTGAAGTACGGAACTTGCTCATATGAATTGAAATCGTTGTGAGAATAATTGGAAAAGTTCGGATTAAAACCATAAGTATAAGAACTTTCATCTTCTGAAACACAAAACGAACAAATTCCATTGATTATGTTTCTTCCACATCTCTCGCAATATCGTTGATCGAATGAATCGAGCTGAGGTTGGTAGTCGGAAAAATTTGAAAAGTTGTTGTACGTATTTGAAACGCAAAACCAAAAATTTCCGTCTCGAATATCGTTACTACACCGTTTGCATGTACACCAAACACATGAACCTTCAAAGAACGGTTCTCCACATTTAAAACAAGTCGGATCCATAAGAATTATTGCTTTAGAGGGTTAAATAAAAAGAATCAAATGATACGAGGAGAAGAATATTATTTTTGGTTTTTAATTATTTGAAAAAGAAAATCAAAGTAGAAAACAAAATCTTTTTGTATTTTTTTTTATATTTTGAAAAACAAAACTAAAAACTTTTATTCTCTTTTTTCAAACGTTACGTTAATAGTATCCGTTTCCTTTAAAACTACTCGCGACGGAACGGGAGAGAAGAGTGTTTCTCTCTTCAGCTTGCAATTTAATGTCAAAGCTTAGCGTATTTTCCGCTTATTCGGTTGTAGTATTAAAGTAATCTGATTAGCAACTAATTTCACGCGTTCTTATGTTGTTAAGCTTATTTGGTTTACAACGCCCTCCCTTCCATAGGAGAGTCAAGGCTGTAACTTTCTTTTTGGTATTTTTGAAAACACTTTAGGAAAAGTGTTTTTAATTTTTCAATTTTTTTATAGAAAATATATACAAGGAAGGTTTTCAGAACACAATTTCGAAAAACGAAAACGAAAAATTCACTTCAACCTTCCCCGGCAGCGGTGCCAAAATTTTGATTCAGGCGTTTTAGTATAGGTTTATTTTTCCGAAGAAATGCTTTAGAAAGTATTTCCCCGGGTCATGTACCAACGAAGGTGTGAATGGAATTTTGAATTCCCGGTTTGTGAAACGTGTGGTGAAAGTGGTAAAAAGAGATTTTGATGAGATTATATAATGAAATAGCAAATGAATCACAAATAATCACTTAAACACGTATTTCAAATAAGGAAACTAAAAACGTAACGCAAAATTAAAAACGTAAGCTAATACGCGAAATAAACGTAAACGTACGAAATAAAACGTAAATTTTGAGCTACACTACTTCTACGGACTTGAAAATAATTTTGAAAAGTTAAAAATGATAAAAGAAAATTTTGAGAAAAAGAAAAATATTTTTTTTTGACTTTTTATTAATTTTTTATGAATTAAAAACTAATTAACTAATTAAGAATTAAAAGAAAATGCAAATAAGGTGAGAAAAATGAAAAATAAATTTTGAAAATTATAAAATAACTAAAAAGTAATTTTAAAACTAAAAACTATTTTTTTTGGCTTTTTGTGTAATTTTTGGGAATTAAAATCTTTTTAAACTAATTAAAAATTAATAAAAAAAATAGGAAATAAATGGGAAAAATGCAAAATTAATTTCCAAAAATCTAAAATAAATGAAAATAAATTTCTAAAATATTTTTGAATTTTTCTAGGCTTTTTCTGATTTTTTGGGATTTTTTGGTAATTAAAATCTATTAAAAATTGATTAAAAGCTACTTTTAATGAGAAAATTACTAAATAAAGCTGGAAAAATTTGAAAAATATTTGAAAAATCTAAAATATTATAAAAAGCTTAGGAAAAATAGAATTTCTAAAAATTTAGCCCAAATAAGCTGATTGGACCCAATAAGCAGTTTGAAATTAGCTTATTTATAAGCAATACTTGACCAACTTGACCCAAACTTTGACCAGATGATTTTTTGACTAAATAAACCTTAATGGAACAGAATTTAGATCAAAATGAACTCAGCAGCACAGATAAGGATCAAATCAAGTTGGAATAAGCACTTTTGAAATAAGTAGAAGCCAGGTAGAATAAGCTAAAGGCAAAAAGCTCAAAGGAAACAACAACTACTGGCACTAAGGAACTCAAATGAACAATAATACACAGAATCCAAATGATAAATCACAAGTGCAGCCCTCAAACTTTAAATCAAACCTATGCTTAAACAACTCGCCTTGCAGCTTATAAAATAATGACCTATTAAGCTAATAATTGGGGAGACGGGGGGGGGGGGGGGGGGGGGGGGGAAATGAAGTTTGAATTACAGGGAATCTAGAAAACCAAAAAGCCCTAATTGGTGAAACCTAATTGAACCATCTTAATACCTGAGATCAGGTCTGTTTTGGACAAATTTAAGCAGCAGTTGACTTTCTCTTACTTGTACCAAATGCTTGACTAATATGAATTTCCACTAATCTATACTGATTAACTATGATGAACTAAGCTACTTTGTAAAATGATTAATCTAAATGACCCTAAATTCTACCTAAATGCAAGATAGCAACAACAATTTATCATAATATGGCCAATCACAAGCTAGCTTTGACTTTTGCTATGTAGCCTATGTGTTTATGAGCCTACTCTACTTATATGAACCTAAACTAAGATGATGGAACCAAATTATTAGTAAGAAAGCAAGTAGAACACAGTTTTAAAGCCTGATCCAAACACCCCTGAACCAACAGTTTATGCTCTAAGATTGGATTCTAATCTTTAATCTAACTGATCTAATGATCAAAACCTACTTCCTAACTGATATTACAGCTAACTGATCACTTACTTCAAGCTCAGAACTACAAGAACTAAGATACGCAGATAAGGCTAAAATGAGGCAGTGGAAATAGGACTAGAACATGTAAACTCCTAAAATGAGAATTCAACCAACTAAATTAAGCAATATAAAAATGAAAAAACAGTAGCTTAAAGACAAATGCAGGAAATGAAATGAAAACTTACTTGAAACTTATATGAGAATGAAAAATTGCTTATGCTAGTGAGGTAAACTCATCAAAGCTATGACAGAGCTTGATGAGCTTATCCAGAGGAAGTAGGAGGTAATAAAAGCTTATATCCTCAACTTATTTTTGTTTTATTATTATTTTTTTTATTTTTTATTTTTTTATTTTTTTTATTTTATAAAATGATAACAATAAAGTAAAATGAAATCAGACTTTAATCAAACAGTGAATTCAGCTTGTCAAATCTTCAATGAACAATAAAGCAGTAATAAAATACTTGAATTTAAATTGAATAACAACTAAATAGATGAAAACTAAATTAAACTTTGTATTAAACTTTGAAATAAACTGAGTACAATGATAAGAAAATAGTAATTTGAACTAAAAATTACAATAAACCTACTCCTACTCCTACTTAACTACTCTAAAATCTAACTCTAAAAGTAAGGAGAAGGTATGCTATATATAGCCTGCTGAGGAGAGAAGAGATATCTTCTGGAAGCGTCAGGAGTGTGTTTCTTTCTTTCAATCTCAACCCTTGGTCTCTGCTTCAATCAAACGCGTTAATCTCGTCCCTTGGATTGCGTGCCAACTGTCCTATCACACGGATTGCTGACCTGGAATTCCCTGACATGTCAAGGCTTTTAGAAGATCAATCAATTGTACCATTGTGCCCTTAAATGCTGTTAATTGTGGTTAATTTGGGGTGAACAGTAACTAGGGTTTATCTGGGTAATTGGGGATTTGGGGGCGGGAATGATTTTGAGGGTTGTTTTTACTAAAGGGGTGTTGACTTTGACCGGGGTAAAAGGGTAAGGTGGATCGGGTTTAGTATAAAGAGTGTTTTGGGCTTTGTAAGGTGTGAGTGGACTGGGCCTGGTGTAAGAGTAAATGGTGTTGGATTGTTGGACTAATATTATTAAGGATCCGGTGTGGTGTTATGGATTTAAGAGTAGTATTATTTTAACAAGGACTAAAGTTGTAAATTCCAAAACTCCATGGACCAAATCTGTATTTATTCCAAACTTTCTTCCAAGGGCTTTTGTTGTCATTTTCTAATTCATGAAGGATGCATGTTGACTTTTCTCTTAAAAATTCTTCAAGGGACTATGTTTGCCAACATGTGAAACTTTAGGGACTATATTTGCTATTATTTCAAATCTTTCACCAAGGACCATTTATGCAACTTTGTGAATCATTGAGGACATCTTAGGATATTATGAGCTTTTTTTGATCATTTTGTTTCCCCGGCTCCGGCTTTTGACCTTTTTCCAATCTCGTGCTCGTTTTTTGTCGGTTTTGCTTTGTTTTTGTTCATTTTTCACATATCCGTACCTGCACATACACAAATACAAAAACACACATTATCTTGGCATATTTGGTTAGTATTTGGTGTATTTGGTCTGATTTAAGGCTAAAAAGGATGTGTGAAAAAGCACACATCAAAATCCCCCAGACTAAGGTATTGCCGTGTCCTCACGCAATGTCATCACTTCACGCTTAAGAGATAAATAATTTCAAAACCTCTCTTGACTGACGTTGTAAAGTAGCAATGATGTTCAAAAGAGATATCAATATCATTTATTCTCAAAAACGCTTCGTTTTCCAATTTTCATGAATAACAACTACTACTACTCTTTTTTGTACTTTTTCATTTTTATATATGTGACGGTTTGTCTTGACTTTCATTATCAATTCTTATCTGTTGATAACTTTTAGGGTCTACGAGTAGAAACACTTCTCACAGAGAAAAGACCATACGGATAAAAATCGTCATCCTTGATTTTTCACAAGCCCCCAAACTAAGCATAAAATCAAGATCATTGTTTATCCACAAGTTAGATGCTAACACTACCCACAAAAGTTACTTGTGTGTTTACCTCTTGTTCCCAGTTCCTAAGTTTGGTATCTCAAGATTTTAATTTGTGAGAAATGAATTGCTTCATATTTTTTCGTTTCGATAATTTTTAGTCCGATAAGAGCACAAAATTTGAACGCTAAGTAGTTTCCAAACTTTCCCTCGAAAACCCTGCATACAGAAATCGGGTCCACATGAAGGTCTCTGATTTAACACGATTTGTGGGGGCCCCCTTTTTATTTACAGCCGAGACACCCCATGTTTGAGACCCAAAACGGAAGCTTTTTATTAGGGAAACCCCCTGAGTCGAAGCTTGGCATTTTTGCATAATTATAAGCACTTTAATAATATTTGGTCCTTAGTCCTTTATTTCAATTACAACAACGGTTTAAGAGCCGCCAAGATGTAAGAGCTTTATTATGACCTTGGATTTATATCCGCTGCTTTTTATAGCTTTGGATTCCTCTGCCTTATATTTGGCTTTGGATTATTATTATTGATATTCATAATCATATGCTAAACCCCGAGTCCTACGGCCTTTACTAAGATCACAACATCGGCTGCGAACCGGCAAGATGCAATAGTCTATTTCACCGTAACACTGGCAGTACCCCTATGTATACCAAACCCCCATATGCAGAGATTTTGTTGGGAACGATAAAAAGCTAAGTATTGCCCAAACCTCATACACTTAATTAATCCTAGAGATCTATTTTTATTGGTGTGCAATCTTGTGGGAACAAGGAGGCCACAAGTACCTTTCGTGGGCTCTAAAGAGATCCAACTACTCTGCGTTTAGCACGAAACTTCTAAATACTCTCTATCATTCCTCGATCTCCGCAAATTTAAAATCCCAAGTAATGAGATCCACGGATGCTTAGCCATAATCTTTTGATTATATTGGTTAAGGGAGACGAGCTAGGGCTCAACACGCCCGGTCAAGTCGGAACATTTATTTCTACTCTTGCCGGTAGGAAAGTAAAAACAAGGTGTCAAATCTTATTATCATATATCATCATTTTTTTTAAATAAAAAGGTGACAAAAATTTAAAATTTTGGTGGAAAAACGGAGTTGCGTAAGTTAACAGCTCAGACGAAGGTAACAGGTCAAATCGAATCGAAGATTCACCCCCCCCCCCCAGACTAAAGTGAAACATTGTCCTCAATGTTTTAAGGGTATGGGTAGTCTACGTAATATCTAAGGCCGTTTATTAAGTATGCCAAGAGATAAACGTTAGTCGATAAGATTTTGGATATGGTAAAGTTCTGAAAGAGCAGCGAAGAATGAGACTCGAGTGGAGAGAACGACAAAGTACGAGCACGAGAGTCCTTAAACTTCGGGGAAATTCCTGAACATTCACAAACAACCACAAAAAACACGAGTTTGGAAAGGGTCGCCCCCCTCACGTCACGTTACTTTAAGAAATAGAAAATAAAGAAAATGAAAGGGATAAGCATGGGGTGCCTCCCACGAAGCGCTTGTTTTTTATCGAGTCGTATAACTTAGACTCGCCCCAAATTTACTTAATCTTGGGGGAGCAGATGGAACGGACACCCGGCACGATAAACGGAGATGCCAGGGTCAAAGATGGTATCCTCACTCCCGGTGGAGTGGAAAAGTGAAGAAATGATGGGATAAGCAACGAACAAATAAAACACCCAGATGATAAAAGCAAAGTCGATTTCTGAATCACGGGTGGGTTGGGTGGGTAAAATATCAAGCACAGGAACATCATGTTCATAAATCTCGTCCACCACTCCAAGAATTTCTTCATTCATATTTGATTCAAAATCTACATCGGGTGGTTTCGCGGGTGGACGAGAAGAAGGTAAATCGAAAAGAGATGAATCAGCATCAGAAGGTAAATCATCACTATGTATTTCTTCAATAAGTACATTTCTTTGAATGCCATTCTCGTTATTTTCAATATCCGGTGGCGAAATGGTATGAGTAAGTTTATCGGAGAACTTCTCATGAGGAGAATCAATCATATCATGTGAATCCTGGATCTCGGGTTCCATTTTGGACTCATCACAAGGAATATCGAAGATTGGATTATCAAGAGTCAATTCCAAATCGAAATCAAATAACGGATTTGTGAAAGTCATATTAAATGTTTCGGAAACCCTTGGAACAAGGTCATCAATATCTTTGAGATGATCGAATTCAACTTCATTTTCTACATCATTCTCTTCTTCTAAGCTGATGAGCTCAGAATGTACTTCATCCACGTAATCGATATCTGCACAAGATAAAGTATCGTCATCGTCAGAATCAGAGAACATCTCAATACGATCATTCGGATTATCAATCGGAGATAAATCATATTCTGCAGCCGTTTCATTTTTCACAAAATCGGGTAAAGAATCCTTGAGCTCGCGCTCCAAAGGATCTGACGGTGTAACAATCTCAGTCGAAATAGAATCATTGTTATCAAGAAAAGTATCGACTTCTTCTAAAACAAGATCACTTCCCTCATCCGATATGAGAGAAGGATGCAAAGAGTCGGGGATGATAGATTCAAGTCTCGAAAAATATTTTGAAGAATCCGGAGGTGGGACAAATGGTGTACTCTAAGAGCCAGGAATTTCCAGCACTTCCGTTATGGTCTCCGGTTCTTGTTCGTGAAGATTAGGCAGATCGTTTCTTCTAAACACCGTTTTAAGCTCAGCATGTTTGCTTGACAAACTCGTAACCGTAAATCGTGAAAGGTTTGGATCAAATCTTGACGGATTAGGAGTAGCAATTGATTCTTGGACAAACGTAGGTTGGACGTATTTAGCACTTCCATTGTTATTGGAAAGTACCGAGTCCTTTGTCACCTCGGTTTCACGTTCCATTTCCCTTACCGGAGAAGGAATAGGAACCGATGGTCCATCATAATCAACACGACATTTTGAAATTTTTGACAAGGCGTAAAGTTGTTCAATTTTGATTTTAAAAGCCCTATTTTTAAAGAAATCGTCATCAGGAGTTGCCATAGAACAATTTTCAACATTTAAAGGTTCACAAGACGGAGTGGAATTAATCGTAGAATTTTCTTCCTTATAAAGCTCATTTTCATCACTCTTAATGGTTTGCTCTTGTTCTCTTCTACGAATTTCCTCTTTAAAAAGGTTTATTGTAGATAGACACTGCTCATTAAAGTCATTTTGAATAGTCATCATTTTAAGAATCTCATTCTGAACCGTGAGAATCATGTCGTATTGTGGAGGTTGGTCGTGATAATTATTGTCATAAGGAAACGGTTTCCTTATTTGACAATCGGTGCTAAAGTGTGAACCTCCACAATTCTCACAACCATTTTGTAGTTGTGAGGTCGGTGCATTTTGAAACGATTCATTATTGAAGTACGAAACTTGCTCATATGAATTGAAATCGTTGTGAGAATAATTGGAAAAGTTCGGATTAAAACCATAAGTATAAGAACTTTCATCTTCTGAAACACAAAACGAAAAAATTCCATTGATTATATTTCTTCCACATCTCTCGCAATATCGTTGATCGAATGAATCGGGCTGAGGTGGGTAGTCGGAAAATTTTGGAAAGTTGTTGTACATATTTGAAACACAAAACCAACAACTTCCGTCTCGAATATCGTTAGCACACCGTTTGCATGTACACCAAACACATGAACCTTCAAAGAACGGTTCTCCACATTTAAAACAAGCCGGATCCATAAGAATTATTGGTTTAGAGGGTTAAAGAAAAAGAATCAAATGATAAGAGGAGAAGAAGATTATTTTTGGTTTTAAATTATTTGAAAAAGAAAATCAAAGTAGAAAACAAAATCTTTTTGTATTTTTTTTTTATATTTTGAAAAACAAAACTTAAAACTTTTATTCTCTTTTTTCAAACGTTACGTTAATCGTAACCGTT
This sequence comes from Artemisia argyi, assembly GCA_030686995.1. Lineage (NCBI taxonomy): Eukaryota > Viridiplantae > Streptophyta > Magnoliopsida > Asterales > Asteraceae > Artemisia > Artemisia argyi. Next base: position 140,581,326 of record CM060682.1, read on the forward strand.
TCCTTTAAAACTACTCGCGACGGAACGGGAGAGAAGAGTATTTATCTTTTCAGCTTGCAATTTAATGTCAAAGCTTAACGTATTTTCCGCTTATTCGGTTGTAGTATTTAAGTAATCCGATTAGCAACTAATTTCACGCGTTCTTATGTTGTTAAGCTTATTTGGTTTACAACGCCCTCCCTTCCACGGAAGAGTCGAGGCTGTAACTTTCTTTTTGGTATTTTTGAAAACACTTTAGGAAAAGTGTTTTTGATTTTTCAATTTTTTTTTTGTTTTTTTATAGAAAATATATACAAGGAAGGTTTTCAAAACACAATTTCGAAAAACGAAAGCGAAAAATTCACTTCAACCTTCCCCGGCAGCGGCGCCAAAATTTTGATTCAGTCGTTTTAGTATAGGTTTATTTTTCCGAAGAAATGCTTTGGAAAGTATTTCCCCGGGTCGTGTCCCAACGAAGGTGTGAATGGAATTTTGAATTCCCGGTTTGTGAAACGTGTCGTGAAAGTGGTAAAAAGAGATTTTAATGAGATTATACTAATGAAATAGCAAATGAAGCACAAATAATCACTTAAACACGTATTTCAAATAAGGAAACTAAAAACATAACGCAAAATTAAAAACGTAAGCTAATACGCGAAATAAACGTAAACGTACAAAATAAAACGAAAATTTTGAGCTACACTACTCCTACGGACTTGAAAATAATTTTGAAAAGTTAAAAATGATAAAAGAAAATTTTGAGAAAAAGAAAAATATTTTTTTTGACTTTTTATTTATTTTTTATGAATTAAAAATTAATTAACTAATTAAGAATTAAAAGAAAATGCAAATAAGTTGAGAAAAATGAAAAATAAATTTTGAAAATTATAAAATAACTAAAAAGTAATTTTAAAACTAAAAACTAATTTTTTTGGCTTTTTGTGTAATTTTTGGGAATTAAAATCTATTTAAACTAATTAAAAATTAATAAAAAATTGGAAATAAATGTAAAAATGCAAAATTAATTTCTAAAAATCTAAAATAAATGAAAATAATTTTCTAAAATAATTTTAGATTTTTCTAGGCTTTTTCTGATTTTTTTGGATTTTTTGGTAATTAAAATGTATTAAAAATTGATTAAAAGCTACTTTTTAATGAGAGAATTACAAAATAAAGCTGGGAAAATTTGAAAAAATTTTGAAAAATCTAAAATATTATAAAAAGCTTAGGAAACATAGAATTTCTAAGGATTTAGCCCAAATAAGCTGATTGGACCCAATAAGCAGTTTAAAATTAGCTTATTTATAAGCAATACTTGACCAACTTGACCCAAACTTTGACCAGATGATTTTTTGACTAAATAAACCTTAATGGAACAGAATTTAGATCAAGATGAACTCAGCAACACAGATAAGGATCAAATCAAGTTGGAATAAGCATTTTTGAAATAAGCAGAAGCTAGGTAGAATAAGCTAAAGGCAAAAAGCACAAACGAAACAACAACTACTGGCACTAAGGAACTTAAATGAACAATAATACACATAATCCAAATGATAAATCACAAGTGCAGCCCTCAAACTTTAAATCAGACCTATGCTTAAACAACTCGCCTTGCAGCTTATAAAATAATGACCTATTAAGCTAATAAGTGGGAAGAAGGGGGGCAAAATGAAGTTTGAATTACAGGGAATCTAGAAAACCAAAAAGCCCTAATTGGTGAAACCTAATTGAACCATCTTAATACCTGAGATCAGGTATGTTTTGGACAAATTTAAGCAGCAGTTGACTTTCTCTTACTTGTACCAAATGTTTGACTAATATGAATTTCCACTAATCTCTACTGATTAACTATGATGAACTAAGCTACTTTGTAAAATGATTAATCTAAATGACCCTAAATTCTACCTAAATGCAAGATTGCAACAACAATATATCAAAAAATGGACAATCACAAGCTAGCTTTGACTTTTGCTATGTAGCCTATGTGTTTATGAGCCTACTCTACTTATATGAACCTAAACTAAGATGATGGAACCAAATTATTAGTAAGAAAGCAAGTGGAACACAGGTTTAAAGCCTGATCCAAACACCCCTGAACCAACAGTTTATGCTCTAAGATTGGATTCTAATCTTTAATCTAACTGATCTAATGATCAAAACCTACTTCCTAACTGATTTTACAGCTAACTGATCACTTACTTCAAGCTCAGAACTACAAGAACTAAGATACGCAGATAAGGCTAAAATGAGGCAGTGGAAATAGGACTAGAACATGTAAAATCCTAAAATGAGAATTCAACCAACTAAATTAAGCAATATAAAACTGAAAAAACAGTAGCTTAAAGACAAATGCAGGAAATGAAATGAAAACTTACTTGAAACTTATATGAGAATGAAAAATTGCTTATGCTAGTGAGGTAAACTCATCAAAGCTATGACAGAGCTTGATGAGCTTATCCAGAGGAAGTAGGAGGTAATAAAACCTTATATCCTCAACTTATTTTTGTTTTATTATTATTTTTTATTTTTTTATTTTTTTTATTTATTTTTTATTTTATAAAATGATAACAATAAAGTAAAATGAAATCAGACTTTAATCAAAAAGTGAATTCAGCTTGTCAAATCTTCAATGAACAATAAAGCAGTAATAAAAATACTTGAATTTAAATTGAATAACAACTAAATAGATGAAAACTGAATTAAACTTTGTATTGAACTTTGAAATAAACTGAGCACAATGATAAGAAAACAATAATTTGAACTAAAAATTACAATAAACCTATTCCTACTCCTACTTAACTACTCTAAAATCTAACTCTAAAAGTAAGGAGAAGGTCTGCTATATATAGCCTGCTGAGGAGAGAAGAGATATCTTCTGGAAGTGTCAGGAGTGTGTTTCTTTCTTTCAATCTCAACCCTTGGTCTCTGCTTCAATCAAACGCGTTAATCTTGTTCCTTGGATTGCGTGCCAACTGTCCCATCATACGGATTGGTGACTTGGAATTCCCTAACATGTCAGGGCTTCTTGAAGATCAATCAATTGTACCATTGTGCCCTTAAATGCTGTTAATTGTGGTTAATTTGGGGTGAACAGTAACTAGGGTTTATCTGGGTAATTGGGGATTTGGGGGCGGGAATGATTTTGAGGGTTGTTTTTATTAAAGGGGTGTTGACTTTGACCGGGGTAAAAGGGTAAGGTGGATCGGGTTTAGTATAAAGAGTGTTTTGGGCTTTGTAGGGTGTGTGTGGACTGGCCTGGTGTAAGAGTAAATGGTGTTCGATTGTTGGAATAATATTATTAGGGATCCGGTGTGGTATTATAGATTTAAGAGTAGTATTATTTTAACAAGGACTAAAGTTGTAAATTCCAAAACTCCAAGGACCAAATCTATATTTGTTCAAAACTTTCTTCCAAGGGCTTTTGTTGTCATTTTCTAATTCATGAAGGATGCATGTTGACTTTTCTCTTAAAAATTCTTCAAGGGACTATGTTTGCCAACATGTGAAACTTCAGGGACTAAATTTGCTATTTCTTCAAATCTTTCACCAGGGACCATTTATGTAACTTTGTGAATCATTGAGGACTTCTTAGGATATTATGAGCTTTCTTTGATCATTTTGCTTCCCCGGCTCCGGCTTTTGACCTTTGCCCAATCTCGTGCTCGTTTTCTGTCGGTTTTGCTTTGTTTTTGTTCATTTTTCACATATCCGTACATGCACATACACAAATACAAAAACACACATTCTCTTGGCATATTTGGTTAGTATTTGGTGTATTTGGTCTGATTTAAGGCTAAAAAGGATGTGTGAAAAAGCACACATCAAAGGGTATTTATAGTGTGATGATTATGTGTTTATGGAAGGATAATATGTGGTGAATTTGCTAGACAAAATGTGTTTGTGAATTTAGGGAAGTGGAGAATCAAAATAGGGTGAAATGGGATAAAAAGCAGAATGCAAACACTAAACCTCGATCTTCAGGTGGCCGACCCCCTTAAACATAGGCCGACCCTTTTAATTTTAAGGGGGTCGCCCTTTATAATTAAGGGGGCCGGCTAGGGCCTGGTTCCCAGATTGCCAGAGAAGGGTTTTTGACATAAATTTTTCAGAAAGATGATTGTTTTGAGGTTTGGTTTTGGGCAAGTCCAACTCTTTAGGCAACTATGCATGTATTATCTTAATGAAATATGCATGAAAAGTATATATGTAAGCAAATAAGCATATAATATAATCACAACTAAGCATGCATGAAAGACCAACAAAGTAATAGAGCTAATAAGCAAGTTATTCTTCCTAAAACAACTATCTTAGTGTAAGGGCAAAGGCAACTAGTGAGTGAGAACCTAGTGATGGAACAAATGTGACAATGTGATTCTTGACATTGTTCTAGTGTGTGTCTATATACAACAAATGTGGAGATGTGATTGCTTCGACTCCTAATGCAAAGATTAAGATATCCTAAGAAGCAATCCAAATTCTCCTAGGTTTAGCTTTGCTCAACCCATGAATGTCAAATGTATATATTATATTATATACTTTGACAATTCATGTGAGATTTCATGCATGATTTTAAAGAATGTTTTTAGCATTATTCAACAATGCAAGAAAAATGATTTTCATGTGTTTCCTAGAAGTGAGAATAATTTAAATAAAATAGATTGGGTTTTATAGAAATGTTTATGCGATGTAGTTTCCCAATCTTCAATTTTGTGCGAAATAGAATCCTAGACTCAGATACGAAGAAGAGAGAAAAGGAAAAAAAATTATGCAATAAGTGATTAACGAAAATGCAATAGAATTTAGTCAATTTTTCCCATCATTCCTAATCCTAAACGCAAGTGGTTAAATAGTTCACGCTTAAAGGGTTTAGTGAATATATCCGCAATATTATCTTTCGATGCAACCTTTTCTATTGATATGTTACCTTTTTGTACATTGTCCCTAAGGAAGTGGTGACGTATTTCTATATGTTTAGTCCTAGAGTGTATGATGAGTGTGTAAATACTCATCATTTCTGTTACATTTAAACTGCAAAAACATATAAAAATACGCAGGAATGCCTTAAAATACATAAAATATCCCTGGATTGTGTTTTTATGCAAAAGGATTGAAAACTGATGAAAAACAAAACATTTCACATAATTTACAGTTTCAGTCCCTGAACTTTGAAAAATTGGCAAAACTAGTCCCTGGTAAATCAAAACATGAAAAATATCATCAAAGGTCCTTAGGGATTTATAAGTTGTCAAGTATAGTCCTTTAAAGTTAAAAACTACAAAATGACAACTTTAGTCCCTCAAGTTTGAAAAATGTCAAAAATAGTCCCTAAGGTTTTGTAAATACAAAAATATGAAAAATAAGCCTTGTACTATTCTTAATTGACAAAAATGGACTTTATGATAACTTTTGAGAAGTTACAAGTTAAACCCTTCAAAATTCAGAAAATTACAAGTTAGGTCTCTAGAGTTTGTGGAATTGGCAGAAAAGGTCCCTGGGTTTTAAAAATGAAAAAAATGCATCTTTGGTCTTTGGGTTATTAATAATTGACAAAAATAGTCCTTATAAATATTTGGGAAAGTTGCAAATTCAGTCCCTCTATTTTGTCAAAATTACAAATTTGGTCCTTGTTTACTTAACCAACCGGACCCCTTTTATAAATAAAACCCCAAACCAATCCAGTCCAAATCAAACAACCCACCCTTTTTTATTTTTACTTGGGTCTAACCTTTTTCCCAGCCCACCAAGCAAACCCAACAACCCTTTTAATAAAACGGGGGGTTTGACCCTCGTTGACCCGTCTTCCCCAAACCACCCTTAATGCTCACCACTCTCACCCCCCTCTGCAACCCAATACCACCATGGTTTTCATCCACCTCAACCCCCAGCTGGCTTAACACCTCACACCCCTCATCATTTCAACCCACACCCCAAATTAATGCTTCTCCACCACTCAACACTTCACCTTTCCCTCACAGACCTCTGTTTTCAACTTAAACCCACTAAACCCTTCCAATATTGTCCCCTCCACCTCCTAATACTCCCAAAGTTCCTTAATTAAAATAAAACGGCCACAAGCAGCCTATGAGACTTTTGGCGCCAAAATACTTTTAAACGGCTTGGATCACTTTGACTCATCCAGTGGTTGGTTTTATTGATGGGAAAGGTTCAGAGACATGTGGGGAGTCCAAAAATGCTATAAAGAAAGAAGGGGAAGCAGAAGAGAGAAGTATCTAGTTTAATTTCAATTTTATGTATGTCGACTTAGTTGTCTCTTAATTTCTAGTGTAACTTTTATCTCTCAAGTATTGTAACAAGTGTTTTTAGTGTGAAATAAACATGTTTTATCTTTTAATTTCAATCTCAATACTAAATTCAGTTTATGCAAAAGTTTTCATCAAAAATCTCATATGTACTTCTGTGGTGTATAGTTATTGTATGGACTCACAAGCTCACTTAAGCTCCTCAGGAAGCTCTTAAGAGCTTTTAGAAACCTTAAAAGTAGATGTATTCATAAAAATCAAAAATATACAAAAATCAAGAAAAAAATAGTGAAAAATAAAAATCCTTGGTGAGAATGAAAGAAGACTTGGAGCAGGGTGTATTATGGATTGCCTTGGGTTAGTAGCTTAGTGGTAAGCTTATAAGAGTGTTCTCTGGTTCCAGTTCTCAGTATTAACTTGGATCTCATTTGTAAGTCAAATCCTTCAATATTTGCATTGTACTGTTATTGTTAGTATAAATTGTTCCTTTGTGTCTTTTTATGCTTATTTTGCATTACTCAGTCATAATAATGCTTGATAATTGAAGTTTGTTCATTAAAACTTTTAGGTGTATAGAAATTCATTTTAACTGTCTAATTAGTATAAAATAGAATCATGAGTTTTGATTGTTGTTTTGTGTGAATGTGTGCTCAAACTGATATATCTCATCATATTATAACATTTGAAATCCGTGATAAGGGTCAAATCAGTGTTATGCCTTGAAAATTACAAAATCTGTCATATAAGGGAGTGTTTGGTTCTGCTGATAGCTCTGGTATACAGGTTGTTTATGAGTTTGTTCTTGACTGCTACATGCTACATTAGGTCTATTTAGGTTAATCAAACTATAAAATTTAGTCCTTATTAGTTAAATAGTCAACATAGCCTTAAATCTCTCTTTACTAGTTAACTGTTAGAATTTATAGTTCCATTTTCATCATACTAGTTCATTAGTTGGTAATATAACCTAATTTCATATCTCAGTAGCTTATTACATCATAAATAACTAGTAGTATTGATTAGAAATTCATATAAGTCAAAGTAGGAGTACATCTAAAAAAGTCAAAAAGTACTTGTGCAGAAAATCACCAAAATGGCATGAATTAATCTGATTTTTGTGCTTGGATTTAGAGTTTGAAATTTGTTGTGTGATTAGTCTACCACCTGTACTAGTGATTTTCATTATTGGAATATTTTTGTGATTTATTTTAGTGGACAAATTTGCCCCTAGAACACAACTGCAGGGCAAAATGATGCCCTGCTACACAGTCCATCACCACCACAACCACCACTTTGGTGGTTGATTGTGACCACCACAGTGGTCCCACTAGTCTAAATTTTGGTTCTCACAACCCCCCTCCTACCAGGCTTGAACCCTTGACCCTTGGTCTGACCATTTGACCACTGGACACCACCTGAAATCAGCTTGGAACTCTGTCCCCATTCTGTCTCAGAATTGAAATAAGCAAAGTGCTTATTTGTTGTTTGTGGCTTATTGAATCTGCTTATTTGATATAATCTTGCTCAATATAGTTCAACTAACTCAGAAAAACCAGAATTCACCTTGTGGACCCCACACAAGCTCAGTTGAGCTTATTTCTTAGCTAAGTCAACAAAAGTCAAACTGTTTTGGTAATAAGCTCTCTTAGTGCTTATTTTGAGTTTATAAATTATTTTCCTTTATTAAAGTTTCTTATTTTAAGTATTTTATTAGTTTTATAAAAGAAAAACCAGAAAAGAACAAACTTAATTATAGTGATAGCTTCTATTTAATAGAAATTATCTATTTAATTTTCTTTTTAGCTTATTTATAAGAACTTATGCTATTTTATACTTTTATTAAATCTCTTATATATTAAAGTAATTTTATAAATTTTTCCAGAATTTTCCTTTGTCATTTGGTATTATTTAGAATTAATATTAGTTAAATTAATAAATAAATAATAAATAAGAATTAAATAGCATAATTATATTTTATAAAGTACCACATAGTTTTTATAATTTTTATAGCTTTTATATAAGGTAAAACAATTTTATAAATTTTTCTAGAATTTCTATTGTTCATTTTCTATTTTTAATAATATAATTAGTTTAATTGATAAATAATTAATAAATAGAATAATAATTAGTAAAGTAGATTAAAAATACATAAAATAAAGTTTTTATAATTTTTTAGGATTCCCATGATGGTTAATTAGATATATAAAATTTTCATAATTATCTAAGTCTTTTTAGTATTTATAAATAATTTAAATCAATATAATTAGTTAAATAATAATTAAATAATAATTAATTAATAATAAATAGATAAATAGTGTGAAAAATATAATTTTAGTTTTAAAATAAGTTTTATAATATTTTAGATTTTTAGAAATTTTAATTTTAATTTTCTAGACTTATTTCACATTTTCCTAATTATTAGTTAATTATTAAATAATTAATAATAGTTATTAAATAAAAATAATTAAATTAAATAGTTATTAATTATAAAATAAATATTTTAAATTTATTTAATTTGCATTTAAGCCCCTAAGGCTTGCGAACTCCTACTATAGTTAAAGTTGTTTTTGTTTACGTTTAATTATTAAACGTTTACGTTTTCCAGTCCCTTTTCACTTGTACTTATCTGATTTCACGTATTAGTTGATATAGCTTATTAAAGCTATTCACACTTATATTTCAATAGTACAATCACTTAAACCTTTTTCCTGTTCAATTCACCTGATCTCGAAGTCGTTTTATTTCAGATTTCACGCCTCGTTGGGATTTAACGATCCGGGGAAACACTAAACTCACCGGAGTATTGGCCTAAGCTGTCTGACTTGTTGACCATAACTTGGTTGATATTATTTAACTGTTTACCACCAATCAAAATTTGGCGCCACGTATTACGACTTTTTGAAATATCTGTGAGTTTGAATTATCACACTTTGTTATATATCATCTTTTTGTCTATATTTCTTTTCTATTTCTATTTTTAGTTTCCCGTCACTCTAAGGATTCTTAGAGTCGTCTCTAGTGCATGCGCACTCGTTCTTCTAGGTCAACAAGCCCTTTGCGTGAGCTTGTTAGAATTCCTCGAAGACGCCGTAGACGTTCTGCCCCAACAGCCGTATCTGAGGAACGTGCTGTTTCCCCTAGGAAAGTTATCATGGCGGAAGACCGTCCTATGAATGAGCTTCTCCAAGCACCCATTGAGGGTTACGGAGACGCTATTGTTGTCCCAGCCATTGTGGCTGAATACTTTGAGCTCAAAACCGGGTTACTAAATCTAGTAACCTCAAGCCAATTTTATGGTTTTGAGAGGGATGATCCCCATGCTCATATTCGATGGTTTAATAAAATTACTTCTACCATCAAATACAAGAACGTCCCTTCCGAAGCAGTCAAACTTCTTCTTTTTCCATTTTCTCTTGAGGGAGCAGCCCGGATTTGGCTGGAAAAACAACCTCCTCGCTCAATAACGTCATGGGAAGATTTAGTTACCAAATTTGTAAACGAATTTTTCCCCCGTCCAGAACGACAAGTCTTAAAAATGAAATCATCAAATTTACTCAAAGGTTTGATGAATCGTTTGGTGACGCATGGGATCGTTTCAAAGAATTGCTTCGTCGATGTCCTCATCATGGTTTCACTGAATTAATGCAAATTGACACGTTTTATAATGGTGTGAGTCAATCTGACCAAGATTCTCTCAATGCCTCCGCGGGAGGTAATTTTTTGAGCAAAACAACAAAAGAAGCTTTAGAAATCATTGAAAATAAGTCCAAGGTCCGCACTACACGCACAAAACCATATAACTCCCAAGTGAGTGCTGGTCCTTCATCTTCATCACCCGTGAGTACTTCTAGCACCGATGCTAAGATAGATAAACTTACGGACGCCATTCAAGCTTTGGTTATCTCAAACCAGAAAAAAGTCACTTTCACACAAAACCCTTCACATGCTGAAGTAACAAAAGTGGAAGTTTGTGTCACTTGTGGTGGCCCACATGCTTACTACAATTGTACTGCCACCGATGGTAGTCCTTTTGAAGCCAATGCCTTAGCCGGTACTACAAATCAGGGAGGTAATCAATACCGTCCTCAAATGGAACCAAGTTACCGTGCTAACACACATATGGGACCACCCGGTTTTAACCAAAACCCAAATTTGCAAAACAGAAACCAGAACCAACCTCGAATGAACCAAGGTTATCAAAACCAAGGGAATTTCAATCCTGGACAGAATCAAGGTTTCCACAATCAAGGAAACTTTAACAGAAACAATTTCAACCCCGGAAATCATTTTCAGGGAAGTGGTAATCCAAATCAGGGAAATTTTCAGCCACAACAAGGTTATAATCAAAATAACCGTGTCCAAAATTTCCCCAACCAAACACAAGCCATTCACCCAGCTCCACAATCATCATCTGATGAGTTGTTGAAGCAGTTCATGAAAACTCAAGAAGAGACAAACAGGTTGTTGGTCAGCCAGATTTCTGAAATTAAGAAATCTTTAAATGAACGACCCTCGGGCTCTGGAAAACTTCCGAGCAACACGATCGCAAACCCGAGGGGCGATGCAAAGGCGATCACGACCAGGAGCGGAGTTTCATATGATGGACCTACTGTTCCCACTACCCCTTCTTCTTCTTCTCCCAGGGTAGAGGAAAATAACGCTGAGGTAAATAAGGACGAAGTACTTCCTACTCATAAGGGAGGTACCCAAGACGTCCCACCTCATGTTGTCCCGAAACCCAAACCAAAACCTAGAGTTGTTTTTGAACCAAATGATATTCCAGTTGAAACACCAAAGTCCAACCCTTCTACCTCCTCTATTCCTTACCCTTCACGCTTGAGTGAGCAAAAGCTCCGTGAAAAAGCTAGTCACCAGATGGATAAATTCTTTCAAATCTTCCAAGATTTGCATTTTGACATTAGCTTTGCGGATGCTATTATTCTGATGCCCAAATTTGCATCGACAATCAAACACTTGTTAAGCAACAAGGAGAAACTGTTTGAAATGGCAAAGACTCCCTTGAATGAGAACTGCTCAGCAGTTCTTTTAAAGAAGCTTCCCGAGAAGCTGGGAGATCCTGGAAAATTTCTAATACCATGTGTATTTCCGGGAATGGTTGATTGCTATGCCTTGGCCGATCTTGGTGCAAGTATCAACCTAATGCCATATTCAGTTTGGAAGAAACTTTCTCTTCCTGATCTTACTCCTACCTGCATGACTTTAGAGCTTGCAGACCGATCGATATCTCGTCCTCTCGGCATTGCCGAGGATGTGTTTGTAAAGGTAGGAGAATTTCATCTCCCCGCTGACTTTGTAGTGGTTGATTTCGATGCTGATCAAAGGGTCCCTCTCATTGTTGGGAGGGGTTTCCTTAGAACAGGTCGTGCTCTTATCGATGTATTTGAGCAAGAAATCACTCTGCGTGTGGGTAATGAAGCTGTTACATTTAACCTCGATCAAACCTCGAGGTACTCCTCCAATTATGATTCTGAAGCAGTTAATCAAATAGATATCATAGACATTGCTTCGGAGGAGTACTCTCAAGAGTTTCTTGGTTATTCTCATAATTCTGTGAGTGGGGATGCCACTCCATCATCTGAACTTATCATTTCCGACTCTTCCCCTTCTCTCACTCCGTTTGAGGGAAGTGATTTCCTTTTGGAAGAGGTCGAGGCTTTTCTCAAAAGTGATTCAGTTCCATCGGGAATTGATAACACTGAGATTGATCTGGAGGGAGATATTCTTCTCCTTGAAAGATTGCTAAATCAAGACAATTCTCCTCCACTCCCTCCCGTACAACTTCATAATCAAGAAATCAAATATGTTGAGGAAACTGATGATTTTCCTGAGGTCGAACTCAAGGACTTACCTCCTCATCTTGAATACGCATTCTTGGAGGGGGATGATAAATTACCCGTCATTATTGCTAAAGGTTTAAGTGTTGAGGAGAAGATTGCTCTCATAAAGGTCTTGAAGTCAAACAAGCAAGCAATTGCTTGGAAACTCTCCGATATTAAGGGTATTAACCCAGATTTTTGTACACACAAAATCTTGATGGAGGATGACTTCAAGCCTGCAGTGCAACATCAAAGAAGGGTGAATCCAAAAATCCATGATGTGATTGAACAAGAGGTTCTTAAACTTCTTGATGCATGATTGATTTACCCTATCTCTGACAGTCCATGGGTTAGTCCCATTCATTGCGTCCCAAAAAAGGGTGGCATTACTGTTGTCACTAATGAGGAAAATGGGTTGATTCCAACTCGGCTGGTTACCGGATGGCGTGTTTGCATTGACTATCGTAAGTTAAATGACGCCACCCGCAAAGACCACTTTCCGCTGCCCTTTATGGACCAGATGCTTGAGAGATTAGCAGGAAACGAGTACTATTGTTTCCTTGATGGTTTCTCAGGATACTTCCAAATCCCCATTGATCCATCGGATCAAGAAAAGACTACCTTTACATGCCCTTATGGAACCTTTGCTTATAAACGTATGCCTTTTGGCTTATGTAATGCTCCAGGTACGTTCCAGAGGTGCATGATGGCTATATTTACCGACATGATCGGTAAAACTATGGAGGTCTTTATGGATGACTTTTCGGTCATTGGGGATTCATTCCAAACATGTCTCACCAATTTAGAAAAAATGTTGAAAAGGTGTAAAGACACCAATCTATGTCTAAATTGGGAAAAGAGTCACTTTATGGTCAAAGAGGGCATTGTCCTCGGCCATAAGATTTCCAAGAATGGGATTGAGGTTGACAGAGCTAAGGTTGATGTCATTGCAAAACTGCCTCACCCTACTACCGTCAAAGGTATTAGGAGTTTCTTGGGTCATGCCGGTTTCTATCGTCGATTTATACAAGATTTTTCTAAAATCTCACGGCCTATGACTCATCTCCTTGAAAAGGATACTCCTTTTATCTTCTCACCAGAGTGCATCGAAGCTTTTGAAACATTAAAGAAAAAGCTTACTGAGGCACCCATTCTTATTGCCCCCGACTGGGATTTACCCATCGAGCTTATGTGCGATGCAAGTGATTTTGCTATCGGTGCAGTCTTGGGGCAACGCAAAACGAAACACTTTCAGCCTATCCCCTACGCAAGCAAAACTATGAACGAAGCTCAAACTCATTACACCACTACAGAAAAAGAATTATTAGCTGTGGTGTATGCTTTTGAGAAATTTCGGACATACTTAATCTTGACTAAAAGCGTAGTGTATACGGATCATTCGGCTCTAAAATATCTATTTGCAAAACAAGATGCAAAGCCGAGATTGCTCCGTTGGGTTCTCCTCCTCCAGGAATTTGATATCATTATTCGTGATAAAAAAGGAGCTGAGAACCTGGCTGCTGATCATTTGACCCGATTAGAGAACCCTCATCAAGATGTGTATGAGAAAAAGGAAATAAATGAAACATTTCCTCTCGAAACACTTAATGCGGTTACTTTTCGCAGAGATTCTACTACCCCATGGTTTGCCGACTTCGCAAACTATCATGCAGGTAACTTTGTTGTGAAAGGGATGTCAACCCAACAGAAGAATAAATTCTTTAAGTGTTAGGTCACCATTATGTAAACACAAGTATAATTATGTAAGAAATGAGATGAGAATGAGAGTGGGATGATTATGAGAAATTTGAGAAAAATGAAATGCAAGAGTTTCCTTAATGTTTTCAAATAACCAACCAAATACAAATGAGGCCTAAGACTAATATTTATAGGAAAGGAGCTAGGGCAACATCCCTACTCCATCCTTACATAGAAACGTGTGGGCTTCAAGCCCATGGGTCATAATACTTAGGCCTAGTAAACATGTAACTTATCCAATATTCTAAGTAATAAATAACTTAAGCAACCTATTATTACAAATGACTGAGACTTGACAAAATAGTAAAAACTTAGGTTCCAACAATCTCCCCCTAAGGGTCGGTCATCATGGTTGCTTGACGTCTTCGTCTTAATCTTTGACTTTCATAGCTTTAGACGTCTTCAGAAATGATTAGAATAATGATGGATATACTTTGCTCGTTGTCTTTGTTCTTTGATGATGTAGTAGTGATTGTGTTATGAAGTAATCTGCCGTTAGTCACTCCTGCGTCTGTGGTGGTTGTCCGCCATTCCAACATACTCATACATCTTTGGACTTAGACTTTCACGTACAAGAAGTTCCTTTACATGCATTGAGATCTTTGTCTTTATACTTTGTAGATTCATCTTATTGGCATTGAATCTTTCTTTGAACTTTGTGTTGCTAAGATCTTTGGGGAAGCTTTCCTTGACTTCAAGATGTATGTATGAGCATGTTGGAATCTACGATCATGGAAGTGAGATACCTGCGAGTAAACAGTTAGCAATAAAACAACCGGTACTTACGGATAAGGAATTAAAGCTCATCAACAGCATATTGTGAAGACTCCTTCTAATCCTTATCCAGGCCGTTCCCATATCAGATACTCCCGAAGGAGCTTACGAGACCTACTAGGTAGCTCAATGACTGGGTGAGTCGCTGGGGATCACTCCACGACTGTAGACCGTAATGGAACCACCGCAAACACTAAGCGTAACCCTTGAGAGGTTACCGAAGTGACCTGCTGTCAGGGCTGTTTGATGTTGACCCTGGCAGGATTTCCATTCAATCATTGAGGAATACATAAGTAATCTTCTCATAAACGTTCTCGACAGATTGCTAAGATCTGCGAAGGACTCGATAGTTTACAACTGATGCCCATTGATGTAGAACACCAGTTGTAGAAGTACTAAGTGTTCCTAAGAGATCTTTGATGTGTCTCAAGGCTCTAGACTCTATAAGTGCACACCTAGGTTTCTTATGCGGAGACTGGGGAGGTGTCTCCTGCTTCAATATCAACCGTCTCTAAGAGATAGGTCGATAGGTTACGCGGGTTCCCCGTGAGAATGAAACAAATCCTTTTAAGAGAATTTGAGTGGTTAAGAAGGTTTAGTGCATTGCGTCACTGGGTCCATGACGACTTTGTCTTCAATACCGGTGTTGTCTTTTGCAACAACCAGTAGCATGCGCATTGAACCCGGTGTCTGCCCTAAGGTTGAACATATGGAGGGCTATTTCTTTTCACCCTTTACTTTACTTTTCTTTTTAATTCTTCAACTCCTTCTTTCCCTTTCATTCATTTCTCCTTTTTTCGTATCATACCTAAGGACTTCTAATTCTAACTATGGGAGATGTCCTTGGGTAGATCCCTCCGGCTCTGGCGGATCATAGGACGGATATTCCTATCTTAATCACCTTATAACTCCGACAGTAGCCAAGAAACCTTTGATTGAAAATCTCTCAAAGTGTTTGTGATAATCAAATATTTTGGTTAACACTTTGAGAGTTTTGCGTACACTTTTGAAGGGCTCCCCCTGCACATGTGCTCATAAGTGTTTAATAAATTTGCACATGCGGGAGGAGCAAGCACTTTTAGAATTGATCCACTTTCCGTGAACACGACCGATTCGAGACACGCTTACATCACTAGTTAAACTAGCTTGAAATTATTACCCGGCCTGATCAAGTCCACAGAAAGTTTCTCGAGACGGTACTTTTCTACTAAGACATATCCTTTTCGAGACACGCTTACGTGGCTAGTTAAAGAGATACATTGTCAGCTTTTAGGTGACAACTAGCTCTAGTAACTAACTTGATGTTATTACCCGTCGAGGATAAGTCCTTTCGATGTTACTAACTTGTATTATCTTGTCAATTCCTGGGTCAATACTGAGTCTAGCTCGCACATGATACAACTTAAAGCTTTGACTTCGTATATTTTAATCACTTTTCATTTTCTCCCCCTAAAAAATAGCATATAAAAATGGTGTTTTTGACAAACTTTTAGATTAAAATATGCCTTTTGAGTCTTACGGGGAGATTCACCAAGAACTTTTAATTTAGAGCAAAGTATTTTGTTTTGACAAGTGCTCCCCCTCAACAAGCGATTAGGTCTTATTGAGGTGAAATACTTGTCCTTTTGAGCAGAATTATGAAAAATCATAAATGTTTGATTAATTCTACTCAAAAGTAAGAAGCCTTCGCTCCTTATATTTAGGATTGAGGCACTGAAGCGTACCTCAGGGTCCTTTCTTTACAAGTGCGGGTTGTGCACTGTAATGCGTGCACAAACCATAATGGAAAAAATGATTCAATCAAATGAACTAATTGATAATGAAAAATATAACCAAATGTACCAAGTTATTCTTCGTCCGGAAGTGGAGCATCGAAGTTAGTGAACTTAGGTTCTGGTCTTTCGAAGAGTCTGATAGGAAACGAAGGTCTGACACCAATGTAGCTTTCCAGACGTCTGATTTGTTCCCGTCGAAATAACCTTTCTTCAATCTTTAATACAAAGTTACGAACTTGTCTTCTGGAGCTAGATTTCCATCTAGGTTGTTCCCCCTTAGCTATCTTACGGCGATCATCATTCAACCTTTTGACAAGCCCATCACGAACTGATTTGAGTGTAACATCACAGAATTTGTGTACTTCATCGAACCTTATGAAGCTTTGTAGCTTTTTGCTGTTGATGTAGGTGAAACCAAACGGTTCTTGGATGAGAGTAAACTGTGGTGTTTGATAGAGACCGTCAAAGTAGAATTGTGGCTTTGTCAAATTGATCTTCGGTTGGTAACTTTCCACTCCAAGCTGAAGATCTTCCACTCTTTCTTGAACAATCAGTCTTCGGATGTAAAGAAGTAGTGATGCCATGAAGTTGTACTGGACGTCTCTATCGAATCCGCGCATTCTATTTTGAACCTTTTCAAGATACATATCTTCTATGTCATTGAGATAAAGGTTGGGAAAGTCTGCTTCGGAGAACTTGTACTTCTTTTCATCTTGTCGTTTAACAACTATTTCACGCATGAATAAGTAGTTAAACCATTTCGACTGTTGAATCTCCAAGATAGCGATGATCTTTGATTTATGCTTCACATTTTCCAATGATGTCTCTCCTAATCTGCTTGTATAACCGAGACGACGATGGTCAGGCCAATGTTGAATTCCGTGTAGAGCATCTCTGTCGTAAGCTACGATGGAGTTGCTAAAAATACGAGTGGTTTCTTCAATGGCTGGAATTTCGTATCTAGCGGCTGGTACTGAGATTGTGAGTGAGGAAGCATATTTCTTCTTGGATGTCTCCTGAGTGAGCTGGATGTTACGAAGATCTTTGTTGAAGAAGAAGCTGTAAGGTATCTTCGGTTTGTCTGGAAATCCTTTCAACGGTAATGGTTTGGTCCAGTCGGTGAAGTAAGGTTTTTCATGATTCTTGGAACTTAGATCGATATTCACTTCAGGATTTAGCCAGTCAAAGTCAGCAGACATTGCACTAGCTATATTCTGCATATGGTATTCGTATTCGACTTTGTTTCCAGATCTTTTCTTGAGGAATTCTTGTGCATCCTTATTGATTCTTCTAAGCTCCGCCTTTGTGAGTTTGTTGATGTGAAGATCCTTCATAATGACCTGGGTGAACTGTAGAGTGTTACCAGAAAGGGGTTCTTCTTCTTCGAGAGGAGGTTGAGCTTGAACCATTTCCGTCAGCCAATCATTCTGAGGAGTGTCATCATTGTCGAGCCATGAATGACATGTTTTCTTCTTGGATTTCTTAGACTTAGATGTAGCATCTTTGTCTTTAGCTTTGGATGGTGACGAGGGTCCAGCATGAGAATCAGGAATAGGTGGAGCACGGTAATCAGTGTCGGGTTGACCTTGGAAGTCATCAGTTTGTTCCATGAAAATTTCTTCATCTTCAGTTTGACCTTTACCAGTAGTTGAGGGTTGTTGTTGAGTTCCAGGAGGAGTGGAGTCCTTTTGTGGTTGTAGAGATGATGAGGGACCTGTTCCAGACTTAGGTTTCTTGCCTTTGGAGTTTGGGTCAGGATCGTCATCTTTTCTTGTCCGTTTTCTGGTTCCAGCAGCATCTTTGCATGACTCTTTTGACATGTAAGCTACCATAGCATCATACAGGGCTTTTTCTTCAGCTGTCTGTGTGGTTTTGGTGGCAATGTTGTCGAAGAGTTTGACAAGCATATCATCGAAGGACAATTCTTGGACGGTTGGAGCCACAGTAGAAGATTTTGCGGTGTGAAGTGTGAATGGTGTAGTAGACAACATTTTCCTCGTAACACTTCTAATTCTGTGATCCAAGTTGTCATTGATTGGTTTGAGAAGGTTTGCTACCTCAGGAGTGATCATCTCAACCAGATTTTCAGTGAGAAAATCATGTGTTGCAGTTTTGATAAATCCTTCGTAATCAGATTTCAAGAACTTGTCGATCAGCTGCGTTGACTCCTGGAATTCCTCAACTTGTTTAGTAAGATTGGTAACCATGTTGGTGAGTTTGTTCACTTGCTCCTGAAGATCAACTGGTTGTTTTGGTTCATTGATCGAATGTTGTTTAGATGCGGTTTCAGAAGGTGTGGGAGATGAGTGCTCGGGTGATGATTCGGACGATGACTCGTTGTGAGAGTCCGAAGAAGAAGCAGGAGGAGTCGGATCCTTTGGTGGAGAGTCTTGAGGAGGTGGAGGTTGTGCTGAGGAAGTCTGCTGAGAAGATGACTTAAGAAATATGTTGGTGTCGAACGCATTCTTCTCTTCGTTTTCCTTTCTGCGACGTTCCTCTGCTTCCTCTGCTTCTCGTGCAAGAAACTCTGGAGTAATAAGATATTCATGTTCCTGATCCGTAGCTAAGTTCTCTTGACCGCCAACATTCTCCTCTATAGTTGCAGTCTCTGTCATAGTGACATCTCCTGTTTTGTCTGTATCTTTAACGGTGTCATCAGGCTGTGGAGCTGATTCTATCGTGGTGGATACGACAGGAGGAATCATGCTGCTTGTAGCTCCTACATGTTCAGACTGATCAATAGGTGGTGGGGTTAAAGGTTGAGACATGAGTCGGCTTTCGAGAGTTGCTTTCTTTTGTTCTTTCCTAAGCTGCTTTTCTTCAGCTCTTGTGTCGACAACTATACTCTTCAGTTTGCGTTTATCGACCAAGGGTTCAACGATTCGTTCGTCTTCATCATCATTAGGCTCATTAATAGTAATCCCTTTTCTTTTCCTTGTCTCTTCATCATAAGTTACAAGACTTTGTTGAACGGCAATCTCTGTTGCAGGAAATGTTTCATCAGGTGCTCGGTATCTCAGTTCATAGTCTGGTTCTTCTTCTTCAGATTCTGTATCGAACTTAGACTCGGTGTCAGAAGGTGGAGGAGTAGGTTCATCCCGAATAAAGTACTCAGGAGTTGCCTTCTTCTTTGGCTTGGTGACAGGTTTAGGTTTGGGTGTAGGTTTAGGCTTGGTGGAAGTCATGGGTTTTGACTTAGGAGCACCCTTAGATCTAGTATGTGGTGAGGCAGTGGTGCTTGTAGTACTCCCAGAATTTACACCGCCTTTGCTACGAGTCTTAATTGTTGCTTCTTCCTGTACACCTTTGTAAGCGTTGTCATACAGCTTGTAGTTCAGACTCTGCTTGATTTTGTCATTCAGTAGGTATTCAGGAAGCCTCATTCCTTTAATCTTGGTTGAGGAAGTGGTCGTCTTGATGAATGAGGTGGTGAAGTCGTCCTCGAAGAGGTGCTTCGGCTCATTAGGATCAGCCATCCTTCTGATGAATTCTGGAGAACTTTTGCAGAGATGTTCTATGATAAGCTTGGTGAATCTTGTGAATGGTATCATAGTCTTCACACGTTCGGTCTGAATACTGTGGACGATATCATTCATGATAGGAACTGCAAAGTCAATCGGTGTCAGAGTCACCATTCCCCAGAATGTTTGCAGGTGTTCGAGCCTTGGATGTTCATGACCACTTTTCCTTCCAGATAAAGATCTTACCATCAACAGACAGAATGTTCTCCAAGGCTGAGGGATATTCTTGGCATTAAATCGGGAAAGCTTGACTAGCGGTACATCATCATCAACCTCATATCCTAATTCAATGAAGAAGTCAAGAAGATCCAGCTCAGGTAGTATAGGAGCAAATTCGCTGTCAGTTTGTGGCATGAGAAGGGCTGTTCGAAGAACGTCATGATCTACAGAGTATTCTTGGCTATCCAATGTAACAGTGAAAGATTCATCGTCCAAGTTAGCATGAGCCGTAAGCCAGAACTGATGAAGGTAGAACAGAGGAACTAAGGTAGAACAGGTGAGCATAGGTTTGCATGGATGTGCAAGTAGAATATCCTTGACAATCTTGCACGAGTTCTCTTTAATACTCAGCTTGTCGAAATCAACTCGTGGATTGTTGTCGCCAATTGTGACGTTGTAGTTCTCGGGAGTGATGTCATCCATGGTGAGTAATGGAAGAGTTTGTTCAGCGACATTCTCATTGTGTTCAGCCATGTTAGTCTGAAAAGTATCACCATAAACCAAACATCCAAATTTGTTAAAAGTTAGCACAATTTTGAGTTAGGTTACAGATATCCACTTAAGACAATTAAGCACAAAAGCATCATAACAACAATGAACAACATTCATGGTTACTTCACATTTCTTAACAACAATGAACAACATGACAAGGCCTAATCAAGTTATCGAAAAATATGTAACTCCTTCTTTTATCGCAAACTAGTGTGGAGAGAAGATTTCAAAGAAAAATGTTACAATTCCTTTTATCGCAAACTTGTATAGGAAGAAGATTTCGAAAAAATTGAAACAAAGATTTTATCGAGAACATGTATTATCGAGAAAACATCCTTGTCTGTCAACTTTTATCGAGAAAAATGAATTATCGAGAAACAATTTTTCGAAAACATCAATTTCGATAAAAACTTTTCGAGAATCTAATGATTTCGAAATTTATTGTTCAAAAGAGTAATTTTTCGAAAAAATAATTTCAAAACAATACTGAGTTTGAACAAAAATTATCGAAAACCATGAGTTTCTCGATAAGATTTAAAGATTGCGAAAAATCTGATTCTCTCGAAAAACATTCTTATACAAGAATCTTTTCGATTTTGAAGTGTCACGTACGTTTCTTTAGCGAATAATTATTCCAATGACTCAGGCCTGTCACCAAGATAGATAAACACCAATTAAATCAAATCACTAGCAAAGATTTCGATAAAAGCCAAGAACAAGTTCTCGATAAAGTCACACCTTTGAGTCAAAATGTGTATCACTGAGTCAAGCATGTTACAAATACAAGTAGTAAGCACATAATGACACATAATGACGGTAGACAACACATTGGACTCACTTAGTTCGAATTTATCAAAGAACGAGACAAACTAGTTTATCGAGAACCGATTATCAATGGTGCAAATCATCAAAGATATATCAAACATGTATCCAAGTAGTCACAGAAGCATATCCCACCAATAAAACAAAGTAAACAAACACAAAATCGAACAAACCCAAATCGACACAAACCCTAGATTTCTAGATCGAGGCAAACATGATGGAATGTATGAATAAATGATGAGGTAAAGTTAGAAACAAGCTTAGTAACAAAACCCTATCAAGAGTTAAACACCACAACATGTTAAGATCAATTTTCGAAATCCTAACCCTAGTTCTCGAAATTAAGAAATAAGAAGATCGAGCCATTGAAAATTAAATTAACCAAGATCCTATTAGTGTAATATCCTAATGATGACATAGGAACTTACAAATTGTTGATCAAGGTCGTGGATTACACAAGTGAATTAGGGCCGTTCATTTGAGAAAAAGAGGTTTAAGAGGTTTTGAATCTTAGAGGGGTTTGTGTTTGTACGGTTTGTTTGTTTTATTTATTAATTTTTGAAACTTTAAGTTTTTGTCACTTTAGGTCCTTAGACTTTTAGATAAACAAACTTGTGTCCTAAAGTTACTTGCAAACATAAGTAACATTGAGATATGCATTAGTTAACCTAACTTATGAAGACTTAATACAAATGAGACAAAGTGATGTAAAAGAAATCGTCCACACATTCTGAAGAACCGTAAAATACGATAAACATGCAAGTATACCAATTAAACATTGGTAAAAGATTTAAGCGTGACTCCCCCTCAACACTTGTAAGAAAAGAACAAAGTGTTGAAGTGAAGCGATATACTTGCATTTTTTTTTTTTTTTTTTTTTTAAATTGAAAAAATGAAAAAAAATCTTTTTTGTGTTTTTGATTGGTTTATAGTTAAGAAAAAAATATTATATAAAGATAGTTATGATGTTTGACGATCAGTTGTATTTTAAAAACTTTTCCAGATCCTCTGGAGTCAAACATCTCATACCAATTTGGTGAACTAGACTAGCAAACCTTGATGGTGCTAAAGATTTGGTAAGTAAGTCCGCCAATTGGTACTCAGTCCCAACAAAATAAAGTTCAACTGTACCCCTTTCCACATGCTCTTTGATGAAATGATATCGGAGATCGATGTGTTTGGATTTGCAATGATGTACTATGTTGCAGGAGATAGCAATTGCACTTTTGGAATCACAGTAGATTGGAATCTTGTTGAATAGGTAGCCATAATCCTTGAGTTGTGATCTCATCCAGATGACTTGAGCACAACAGGCAGACATGGCTACGTATTCAGATTCTGTAGATGACAGTGACGTGCAGTCCTGCTTCTTAGATTGCCATGACACAAGTTTGTCTCCGAGAAATTGTAATCCACCAGATGTACTTTTGCGTGTGTCTAAACATCCTGCATGATCAGCATCTGAAAAAGCAATTAGTTCAAAACCAGAATCCTTCGGATACCAGATTCCCAAGTTAATGGTTCCCTTTATGTATCGAAGGATTCTTTTGATCTCACTGAGGTGTTTTTCAGTTGGTTTAGACTGATAGCGGGAGCACATGTAGACAGCAAATACTATATCAGGTCTACTAGCTGTGAGATACATGAGGGACCCAATCATACTTCGGTATTTGGTAGGGTCAACAGGAGTCCCATGTAAATCAGCATCTAGTTTTGTGGTATAGCCCATTGGTGTATTAAAAGTATCACAAGACATCATTCCATGTTTCTTAAGAATTTCGAGAGCATATTTGGACTGATTTATAAAAATACCACGGGGTGATTGATGAACTTGTAATCCTAGAAAGAACGTAAGTTCACCCATCATGGACATTTCAAAATTATCTTTCATTAATTTTGCAAAATCATTAGAGTAACTTCGTTTTGTTGAGGCAAAAATGATGTCATCGACATATATTTGAACAACAAGTAAGTCCTCCCCGTAGGTTTTTGTAAACAGTGTTGGATCCACCGATCCTTTAGAAAATTTATTGGCCAATAAGAAAGTGGACAGTTTGTCATACCACGCCCGTGGGGCTTGCTTGAGTCCGTAGAGTGCCTTTTTGAGTCGGTAAACGTGATTGGGACGCTCAGGATCAACGAAGCCTTCAGGTTGACTGACATAAACTTCTTCACGGAGTTCTCCATTAAGAAATGCTGTTTTCACATCCATTTGGTAAACCACCATATTCCTGTGTGCAGCATAAGCCAAAAAGATTCGAACAGCTTCATGTCTAGCCACTGGTGCAAAGGATTCAGCAAAATCTAGTCCTTCCAGTTGAGAGTATCCTTTCGCTACCAGACGTGATTTGTTGCGTATGACAGTCCCTTCAGCATCAAGCTTATTCTTCCAAATCCATTTTAGCCCAATGACAAAGACTCCGTCAGGTCTTTCAACTAATTCCCAGACTTCAAGTCTTATGAATTGCTGAAATTCCTCTTGCATAGATTCAATCCAGTTGTCATAAGTCATTGCATCTTTAATGTTCTTCGGTTCTTCGTGACAAACTGTGAGTGCATAAATACAAGTTTCTCCATCGGTGTGAAGTCGTTGTCTTGTCATAACA
Source organism: Artemisia argyi (assembly GCA_030686995.1). Taxonomy (NCBI): domain Eukaryota; kingdom Viridiplantae; phylum Streptophyta; class Magnoliopsida; order Asterales; family Asteraceae; genus Artemisia; species Artemisia argyi. The sequence goes on from CM060682.1 coordinate 140,605,369, forward strand.
GGTGCATCTGGATGGCCAATAATATGAACTAGTGGATGGTCACGAGTCCATTTATGTGTTGAAGGGTGTAGTTGATACGTATCTCGCATGTTGGCAGGATCCAAGTTGCGTGTTGACGACTCAGCTATATCAGGAACTGTAGTAGCTGGTGCAAACGGATTAAAGAATGCATCAGGATCATGCTCTGCGGGTTGTGGAACTGATTGTGGTGTTGGATCTTTAGCTGGATGGAGGGAAGTAGAACCAGTTTGTTCTGCTGTAGATGGTGATACAATTGGAGGACCGTCTCTCTCAACACTTGTAGAAGTTTGTTGAGGTGAGTCTGGTACTGGAATGTTATCAGGTTGAGCAGCGGAGTTAGGTGAGACCTCGGTAGGACGGTATTCAATTGTGTCATCAAATAGTGGAGCAAACAAAGTTTCTAATTCTTTGCGGTTAAGTGGCAATGGTTCAGCTGAAGATGCCGGAGAGTTGAGACGGTTAAATTCGGGTCCTAAGCTGTGTTGCTCAGAAGCCATTTGTGTGAGTTCATCAAAATTAGCATGAATTGTTTCTTGAATTTCTCTTGTTCGACGATTCCATATCCGAAAACCTTTGGAATTTTCACAATATCCAACGAACACTCCAATGTCAGCCTTAGCTTTGAGTTTACCTATATCATCACGATCATTTTTCAGATAGCAAAGTGCTCCAAATACATGAAAGTAATCGATGTTTGGTTTCCTTTTGTGAACAATTTGATATGGTGTTTTGCGATGGCGTTTTGTGATCATGCAACGATTTTGAGTATAACATGCGGTTGAAACAGCTTCTGCCCACAAGTAATCTGGTAATTGAGCATTAATCAACATAGTTCTAGCAGCTTCCGCTAACGTCCTGTTGCGTCTTTCAACCACACCATTCTGTTCTGGGCTTCTAGGTATAGACGTTTGATGTTCAATTCCCACTTTCTCATAGTAAGACCTAAGTGTCTGATTCTTGAATTCAGTTCCATTGTCAGTTCTGATGATTCGTACCGTGTTGCGTAACTGAACTTGAATTTTAGTGAGAAAGGTGATGATCATAGAAGGAGCCTGATCTTTACTTCGTAGGAAATAAACCCAAGTCCATCTGGAGAAGTCATCTACGATTACAAGTATGTAGCGTTTACCGTTGATACTTTGAACACGCATCGTTCCACACAAATCCATATGAAGCAGTTGTAAAACATGATTCGTACTTTGCTCAGGTTTTGAAGGAAAATGAGCTCGAGTACTTTTTCCTTGTTCACAGGCTGGACATAAGTGATCTTTGGTAAAACGGAATCTTGGAAATCCATCGACAAGTTTATAACGAGCAAGGTCAGTCATGGTTCTGAAATTCAAGTGCGAAAGACGTTTGTGCCATAACCAAGATTTAGTTGACTCTGCTTTGGAGAGAAGACATATCGGAGATGTTGCAATCATATCTGACATAGAAATAGTATAAATATTGGAACCACGTGAGCCAGACATAAGATCGTTTCCATGTAAGTCACGAACAAAGCAAGTTTTCTCACGAAATGCAACTTCTAGATCCCCATCACAGAATTGACCAACAGAGAAAAGGTTGTGTCCAAGGCCTTCCACATAGTAAACACGGCTGATTTCGATGTTCCCGCTGATATAGTCACCATATCCCATGATTAGAGCGTAATGATCATTCCCGAATCTGACAGTACCAATGAACTTTGAGACAAAGTTGTGTAACAGTTTGAGATTGCCTGTCATATGTCGGGTGCATCCGCTATCAACAATCCAGAGAACAATCTGTACCACCTGCATCACCAGAAGAAGACACGGGTGGAACAGAAGTAAGGGTGGAACCCAAAGACAATGCGGGTTCCTGTTGGTTAGTAACACATGTATTCAACAATTTAGGAATCCATTTAAAGTCTGGTTTGTGTTGTAACCAACATTGCCAATTCCAACTAGTTTTTGCTTTCTTAATGTTAAATGCATTAGTCGTTGGCTCATTCCTAGATTTGTTCTTGGTACCTATGGGGGTAACTTCAGCTTCATTAGAAACCGTAGAAGACGGCTTTCCTAAGTTAGACTTAGAGGCATTAGTGGGCCTAGAAGGAATGCGTGTCCTACATTTCTTATGACGATTTAGAAGAGAATTAGCTAAACATTTTGTATGATCACCAGATGATACGCTTTTACGACAAAACACACAAGATGCATTAATATTCAAAACATTCAAAGGTTCATGATTCGTTACATTTAGATTTTGATTACAATTTGCCAGATTAGAATCTAAATCGGATGCAACATGAGTTTTATTCAAAGTCCTAAGTTGGTCTTCTACTTCCTGAGCTTCTAGGTGTCCTCTCTTACGTTGCAAGATCCTATTCTTCTTTTTACTTTTTCGCTTGGGTCTGCTAACGCTAGTAGTGGAGACTAGTCCTGTAGAAGTGGAATTATCAACATTAGAATTTTGAACAACCTTTCCTTTATCAGTTTTGTTTAATTGATACATCCCTGATGCTATCACCGTGGTGTCAACCATTTTTCCTTTTTGAAGTAGCTTAACTTTCTCTTTCAAATCAATGATGATGTGATTTTTGTCCTGAATTTCAGACTCAAGTAAACCATTGCAATATTTGATGTCGTCGCGGTTTTGTTGCCATTCGGCGTTTTCAATTTTTAAATCCGCAATTTCTTTCTCGTATTGGAAACATCGACCTTTTAAAGACTCGTTGTTTTTGCAAATCTGACAAGAGTTTGAAACATTTTGACTTTGAAACTTCAATTCCCTTTCAAGACTTTTAGCTTGACACCATTCAAGCCTTTGATTGAGTTGACAAATTTCTTTTGAAAATTGTTTTGTCACATCATCATTTTTAATTCTCAACTTATCATTTTCCTGTTTGAGTGTCTCAATTTCCTCATTCAACAAACTATTATCAACACAATGATCATGCTTAAGCATAGAAGTACCAGAATTATAAAGATCATTCATGATAACAGACATTATATCAGCATTGAGAACTTGTTCCAAAAGTCGATCAGCATCATTTTTTAAAACTCTATTTCTTTGCTTTTGAACCAAAATGTCATTTTCAGTTGCATTGAAAACGTTTATCATATTTTTGACCTCCTTTTGAAGTTCCTGATCCCAACGTGTAGCACAAAGACGGAGGTGTTGAACAATTGGTTTCATTTGTTTTTGAAAAATATCTCTCTTTTCTCGCTCGTAAGCGGATTGAAAAGTTTCAATTTTAATTTCAGAATTACGCTCAATTGTTTCCTCCAAAATTTTGATGTCTTCCATAAAAGTTTTGAAATAATTTAAGACACGACACGTTTTTGGTAATGGTGAAATTTCACCGGATGATGGTAAAAGACCATTAATTTGTGCTACAGTTTGGACAGGAGCTGCACTGTGAGATGAAACATATGACTCTTCGATAAACCATGATTTCGCCGGTAAATCTTTTTGAGTAACAAACTTAATTGGATTTTTTGAATAGTCATATGGTGTCGAATATTGAACATTACTCATTTTTGACCGACTCTCTTCTTCAAGTTCTTCTTCTTCCTCAGTATCAAAAACAACAGCACGCACAATTGTATTATCCATCAAATAATCCATACTGTAAATTTTTGGAATATCTTTGAATTCCGTGTGAAGAAACATTGAATTGTAATCACCAAGTGCAAATCGTTTATCGGGTCTCGGTTTTAAAGTAAATTTCTGAATTGTTGTGACTGAGTTCCCGTGTTTGTAAACAACGTTACGAAATTCTTTGAGTTGTTTTTCAAGATCAACAATATCGCCGAGTAAGTCGTCGATATACTTCCTTTTCCGTATTTTATGTTCACAAAAATCCTTTTTACAACTTGACAATTCTGTTTCAGTTTTTGAAAGGTCTCTTTGAAGACGTTCAACTTGTGTTTTTAATTCACACTTTTCGCTTTCAAGTTTCGAAATTAACTTTCCATTTGACTCAATTAAATCTTGCATTTTGCGTTGAAGATCTTGTTCTTCGTTGTAAGAATCTTGAAAAGCTTTTTCAAAACTTTTAGCATGTTTAATCTTTTCTTCCTGATTAGAAAGCTGGATTTTATAACACTCAATATCTCTTGCAAGTGCTGCATTAGTTTCTTTTAAAACTTTGTTTTTCTCGTTGCACTTTGCAATTAGCAATTGCTGAGCATTCAGTTGTTTAGATAACATTATGAGGTCAGGGTCTGGATCAAATGATGGTTCATGTTGTTCTAAATTATCATGTTTATCATTCTCAATTGGATCATCAAATGAAACAACTGTGTCATCATCAAATATGACAACTGTGCTTATTTGTTCATCTTTTTGAGAGGATGAAGATGATATAGATGGAACAACTTGCGCCATATCTGATTCAGAGGCAGAAGGTGAGACTATTTCATTAATAAAGCATTCATTGAGGTCATGTACCTGAGACAAGCCGTCAGTGTCATACACTGGACCTGAATCATTGAGCTTAAGTTCCTGCATGTTGGCCATAAGCATCACAGCAACATTGGCTTCCAGATCTTCCATATCATCATCGTTGTTCACATTTGCCATGAAGTTGTTATCCTGTTCAGGGAAATGTCCATCTTTTTCATCTTGAAGAGCCATTAGTAATGCCTGCTTGTGAAACTTACTACCCCGAGTTCTCGGTTTGGGACATGCTGTAGCTATATGACCTTGTTCATTACAATTGTAGCACCAAACTGCATTCCCCGAGCTGGAGTTCCTTGTTGCAACTGAGTCAGACCGTTGTTGAGAAGAGCCTGAGTTGTTCCTGAACCCCGTATTGTTACTAAACCTCTGACCATTCCCATAATTTCCTGAAGAGCTTCCTGAACCAGATCGACCATAGCTACGATTCTGAATTTCCATTCTTCCATCATTAACAACAGCTTGATTCCTTGTGTTAGAGGATGAACGTTGACGGTTGTTTGTTTTGTTGGAGAATTTGCTGAAAGCACGAGCAATAAGAGCAAGTCCCTGATTCAACGTATGAAAGTCATCATCGTCATCATCATTAGAGTTGGAGTAGTACACAACATCATTGTTGTTTGACGGAACAAGTTGAGTAGAAGAATCTTGTGGAGATGAATCATAAGGGATCATTTGGTTCGAGGTGGAAGATTGTGGATAACTGAAGTAGTTCTGCTCTTGAACATATGCATGATTTGACATTGGTGGTGGAGCATAGGGAGATTGAGCTACGAGAGCCAAAGAATTTGGTGTTGATGTTGGTGTGTATCCTCCTCGTAGTGCTCTATCTTTTTCCACTTCAGGTTCATGGTGTTTCAGAAAATCATACAACAAGCCATATGGAGCATCATGAAGATTCTTCGTTTGACGAACAAATGTCACATATTTATGCCAATCAGGGCCAAGACTACCAACAAATTTGGAGTTCACAGCGATCCTTGGTACTGTGATTTTGTGATGTTCCAGATCATTGACCACATTAGTGAAACGATGATAGTAGGATTCAAGTGACTCTCCAGGTTCAATTGTGATGTCAGTGTATTCCATGTAAAGCTTGGATTCCATGTCATCTTTGTTCAATTGAGTACCTTCCATAAGGAGATGAATGTGTTCCCACATAGCTTTGGCTGTTTTCTGAGCATCGACACTTCGATAGATCGGATTAGGTATACCTTGAAGTATATAAGCCATTGCATACTGATCAGCTTCACGATGTAGTTTCTGTTCTTCAGTGAGTGCAGTTTCTGGAAGGGGTCTATCACCAGGAGGACGTGGAGGATCAACATTTGGATCACCAGCTTCAAATCTTGTTGGCCACTCAAATGGTCCTTCAAGTATCACTTGCTTTAAGAACTGCCCATGAGGTTTCTTTAATTCAAGAAATCTTAAGAATCGACTTGACCATTGAACATAATTTCCAGGTGTTAGCATTGGAGGTGTTTCAAGTGATCCTGCCTCATGTCGGGATTGTTGAGTTGTAATAACTTCACACATTCTGTCAAACCAGTGAGGTTGTTTGGAGGAAAACTGAGTGGTTTGTTGTAGCCCTTGATTTGGTTGTAGTTGAGGAATGATCTGTTGTTGCATCATTAGGTAATGATGTAGTGGATTGTATTGAGGAGGTTGTTGATTCATTATGTGCGGAAGGTATTGTTGTTGCTGATACTGCTGATGCTGAGGTTGCTGAGACTGCTGGTGATGAGGTTGCTGAATATGAGGGAAGTAATGATTAGGTGGTTGAGACATCTTAGAACACTTGTGTAGAAATGGATCTTGTAGAAAGTGTAGAATGAACCAAGTATCGAGAAACTTAGCACAACTTCAGATTGCGAAAATGTGATTGCGATAATAGGGTTTGCGAAACTTGGTAGATTTTTGAGAAACAAGGTTTTCGAAAAAACTTAGTAGATTTTATCGAGAAACAAGATTTCGAAACTTGGCAGGTTATCGAAAAAATTTAAGATTTCGAAAAAATCACAAGTTTTGCGAAACTGTTAGGTTATCGAAATAGTAGATTTCGAAACTTTAATAAGTTTTCGATAACTTTGTGATTTCGAAAAATGTATGTTTTTGCGAAAAAAACACCAAATTGCGAAACACAGTTTTCGAAATTATACAATTTCGAAAACTTTCCCAAAAGTCGAAGTACTTAACTTTCTTATACAAGAAAGAAAATACCGAGTCCACACAAACGAAGTCTAGGTAGTGCACTTAGAGAAGATCTCGAAATTGATGACAAGCAAGTTCTCGATAACTTAGTAGTAGTTGTTTTACAAAGAAAGCAATCCTAAAACTCGTTTTTATTTCAAGATACTTGTACTTTTGTGTATAAAATGAGTAGATCTTAAAGAAAGTAGAAAACTTTAAGAAATTTTTCAAATTTAATAAAAATCTCGATAAAAGTACAAATAAGCAAATCGAATAGATTTGTAAAAATTTGAAACTTTTTGGTTTGTTTTGATTTGAAACACAAGTTTGTAAGCAAAGATGTGAGAAAAACCAAGAAACAAACAAGAAAGTTTAAGATTTTCACAAAAAATTCGATTAAAAAAAATGATTTTTAAGATAGAAATCAATGAAAACAATAACTACACCTTCCTCTAGCGAATGATACCACTTGTTAGGTCACCATTATGTAAACACAAGTATAATTATGTAAGAAATGAGATGAGAATGAGAGTGGGATGATTATGAGAAATTTGAGAAAAATGAAATGCAAGAGTTTCCTTAATGTTTTCAAATAACCAACCAAATACAAATGAGGCCTAAGACTAGTATTTATAGGAAAGGAGCTAGGGCAACATCCCTACTCCATCCTTACATAGAAACGTGTGGGCTTCAAGCCCATGGGTCATAATACTTAGGCCTAGTAAACATGTAACTTATCCAATATTCTAAGTAATAAATAACTTAAGCAACCTATTATTACAAATGACCGACACTTGACAAAATAGTAAAAACTTAGGTTCCAACATTAAGGATGTTAAACATTACTTCTGGGATGACCCCTACTTATTCAAAATCTGTGCGGATCAAGTCATCCAACGGTGTGTATATGGACAGGAAGCCACTGAAATTCTTAAGGCTTGCCATGCTGGACCCACTGGGGACATCATAGTCCCAATTACACCGCCAAAAAGGTGTTTGATTCTGGATTCTTTTGGCCCACAATTTATAAAGATGCCTAGGATCTCATTAAAACCTGTGACGCTTGTCAGCGTCATGGAAACATTTCACAAAGAAATGAGATGCCACAAAATGCTATTCAAGTATGTGAAATATTTGATATCTGGGGTATTGACTTTATGGGGCCATTTCCATCATCTAGAGGAAACAAGTACATACTTGTGGCTGTTGATTATTTATCAAAGTGGGTTGAAGCGAAAGCTTTACCCACAAATGATGCCCGAGTTGTAGTAAAATTCCTTAAATCTCTTTTTGCCCGTTTTGGAACTCCACGTGCTATCATAAGTGATCGTGGTACGCATTTCTGCAATGACAAATTTGATAAAGTCATGCAAAAGTATGGTGTAACCCACCGTCTTAATACCGCGTATCACCCACAAACAAGTGGGCAAGTTGAGGTTTCAAATCGTGGTACCAAAAGGATACTTGAGAGGACTGTTGGTGAAAACCGTGCTGCCTGGTCGGATAAATTAGATGACGCACTATGGGCTTTTCGTACAGCTTATAAAACACCCATTGGGTGTACACCTTACAAGCTTGTGTACGGAAAGACATGTCATCTACCGATGGAACTTGAGCACAAAGCATACTGGACATTGAAACATGCCAACTTTGACCTCAAAACTGCGGGTGATCACAGAAAAGTTCAAATGAATGAATTAAATGAACTACGTGATCAGGCTTACGAGAACTCTTTAATCTATAAAGAAAAAATAAAGAGAATACATGACTCAAAAATAAAGAACCGTGTTTTTAACGTTGGTGATCGAGTACTTCTCTTTAATTCTAGATTAAAGATCTTCTCGGGTAAATTAAAAACCCGTTGGACTGGTCCATTTACTATCACTAAGGTTTATCCATATGGTACCGTTGAGTTATCTCAAAATGACGGTCCATGTTTTAAAGTAAATGGCCATCGTGTGAAACACTACTTTGGAGAGGACATCCCAAACATGGTTGTCCCGGATCTCCAAACTTTCCCCAAGGACAATTAAATTCGGGGTTGAGTCAAGCTAGCGACTCGCTTAACAAAAACAGTAGCTTCCTCATGGACAAATCAATTCGAGGTTGAGTCAAGCTAGCGACTCGGTAATCAAAAACAGTAGCAATATGGGTTTTCACTCATATTTCTGATTTCTTTCTCTTTTCTACCACCCTAGTGTGGGGGAGATGCCCCACATGTTGTATATATGTATATATGTAAAAAAAAAAAAAAGATGTAAGTAGCCTAAAATAAAGGTTATTAATATTTCCTTCTTACGTTCTAAGTATCGGTTTAACACCCGGTGTTTTGAATATTGAGGGCAATATTCATTTCTAAGTGTGGGGGGGGGGGGGGGGGGGGGATTCTCACAAATTCAAACACATGTTCCATCAAGCACCCTCATTTGATCAAAATTTAAAGTTTTTTCACACTTAGAAATGAAATAAATGGTTATCAGTCCGCCATGTCTAACCCACATAACGATTGGCTAATCCAGGAGCAAACGGCTCTTGGTAAAGATATCTCAAAACCGTTGATGGCTTGCAATTTGCCAAAAATTGTATGGTTCCTCAACTCCCCATATCCCATAAAGCGAATGAGTTGGCTAGCCCGCAAGATTATGGCTTGTGGTAAAGGCCGTGGAAAAACCATAATTGGTAATCAGCTCACCAAGATGTTGACTATTCCATCAAGAGTTGGCTAGTCCAGAAGCAAACGGTTTTTGGTAAAGACAAACAAATCCGTTGACAGCTGGTGGTTTGCTAAAAATCACACGGTTATCAGGTGTGCCACAGTTCTTACACCTGGCTACTCCAGAAGTGATGGCTTTTGGTAAAGAGTAAAAATCCATTAAATTTTTCTCAAAAAGATTGCTAGGGACTAGCAATAGTTTAGTGTGGGGGATTGATGAGTGTGTAAATAATCATCATTTCTGTTACATTTAAACTGCAAAAACATATAAAAATACGCAGGAATGCCTTAAAATACATAAAATATCCCTGGATTGTGTTTTTATGCAAAAGGATTGAAAACTGATGAAAAACAAAACATTTCACATAATTTACAGTTTCAGTCCCTGAACTTTGAAAAATTGGCAAAACTAGTCCCTGGTAAATCAAAACATGAAAAATATCATCAAAGGTCCTTAGGGATTTATAAGTTGTCAAGTATAGTCCCTTAAAGTTAAAAATTACAAAATGACAACTTTAGTCCCTCAAGTTTGAAAAATGTCAAAAATAGTCCCTAAGGTTTTGTAAATACAAAAATATGAAAAATAAGCCTTGTACTATTCTTAATTGACAAAAATGGACTTTATGATAACTTTTGAGAAGTTACAAGTTAAACCCTTCAAAATTCAGAAAATTACAAGTTAGGTCCCTGGAGTTTGTGGAATTGGCAGAAAAGGTCCCTGGGTTTTGAAAATGAAAAAAATGCATCTTTGGTCCTTGGGTTATTAATAATTGACAAAAATAGTCCTTATAAATATTTGGAAAAGTTACAAATTCAGCCTCTCTATTTTGTCAAATTACAAATTTGGTCCTTGTTTACTTAACCAACCGGACCCCTTTTATAAATAAAACCCCAAACCAATCCAGTCCAAATCAAACAGCCCACCCGTTTTTATTTTTACTTGGGCCTAACCTTTTTCCCAGCCCACCAAGCAAACCCAACAACCCTTTTAATAAAACGGGGGGTTTGACCCTCGTTGACCCGTCTTCCCCAAACCACCCTTACTGCTCACCACTCTCACCCCCCTCTGCAACCCAATACCACCATGGTTTTCATCCACCTCAACCCCCAGCTGGCTTAACACCTCACACCCCTCATCATTTCAACCCACACCCCAAATTAATGCTTCTCCACCACTCAACACTTCACCTTTCCCTCACAGACCTCTGTTTTCAACCTAAACCCACTAAACCCTTCCAATCTTGTCCCCTCCACCTCCTAATACTCTCAAAGTTCCTTAATTAAAATAAAACGGCCACAAGCAGCCTATGAGACTTTTGGCGCCAAAATACTTTTAAACGGCTTGGATCACTTTGACTCATCCAATGGTTGGTTTTATTGATGGGAAAGGTTCAGAGACATGTGGGGAGTCCAAAAATGCTATAAAGAAAGAAGGGGAAGCAGAAGAGAGAAGTATCTAGTTTAATTTCAATTTTATGTATGTCGACTTAGTTGTCTCTTAATTTCCAGTGTAACTTTTATCTCTCAAGTATTGTAACAAGTGTTTTTAGTGTGAAATAAACCTGTTTTATCTTTTAATTTCAATCTCAATACTAAATTCAGTTTATGCAAAAGTTTTCATCAAAAATCTCATATGTACTTCTGTGGTGTATAGTTATTGTATGGACTCACAAGCTCACTTAAGCTCCTCAGGAAGCTCTTAAGAGCTTTTAGAAACCTTAAAAGTAGCTGTATTCATAAAAATAAAAAATATACAAAAATCAAGAAAAAAATAGTGAAAAATAAAAATCCTTGGTGAGAATGAAAGAAGACTTGGAGCAGGGTGTATTATGGATTGCCTTGGGTTAGTAGCTTAGTGGTAAGCTTATAAGAGTGTTCTCTGGTTCCAGTTCTCAGTATTAACTTGGATCTCATTTGTAAGTCAAATCCTTCAATATTTGCATTGTACTGTTATTGTGAGTATAAATTGTTCCTTTGTGTCTTTTTATGCATATTTTGCATTACTTAGTCATAATAATGCTTGATAATTGAAGTTTGTTCATTAAAACTTTTAGGTGTATAGAAATTCATTTTAACTGTCTAATTAGTATAAAATAGAATCATGAGTTTTGATTGTTGTTTTTTGTGAATGTGTGCTCAAACTGATATATCTCATCATATTATAACATTTGAAATCAGTGCTAAGGGTCAAATCAGTGTTATGCCTTGAAAATTACAAAATCTGTCATATAAGGGAGTGTTTGGTTCTGCTGATAGCTCTAGTATACAGGTTGTTTATGAGTTTGTTCTTGACTGCTACATGCTACATTAGGTCTATTTAGGTTAATCAAACTATAAAATTTAGTCCTTATTAGTTAAATAGTCAACATAGCCTTAAATCTCTCTTTACTAGTTAACTGTTAGAATTTATAGTTCCATTTTCATCATACTAGTTCATTAGTTGGTAATATAACCTAATTTCATATCTCAGTAGCTTATTACATCATAAATAACTAGTAGGATTGATTAGAAACTCATATAAGTCAAAGTAGGAGTACATCTAAAAAAGTCAAAAAGTACTTGTGCAGAAAATCACCAAAATGGCATGAATTAATCTGATTTTTGTGCTTGGATTTAGAGTTTGAAATTCGTTGTGTGATTAGTCTACCACCTGTACTAGTGATTTTCATTATTGGAATATTTTTGTGATTTATTTTAGTGGACAAATTTGCCCCTAGAACACAACTGCAGGGCAAAATGATGCCCTGCTACACAGTCCATCACCACCACAACCACCACTTTGGTGGTTGATTGTGACCACCACAGTGGTCCCACTAGTCTAAATTTTGGTTCTCACAACCCCCCTCCTACCAGGCTTGAACCCTTGACCCTTGGTCTGACCATTTGACCACTGGACACCACCTGAAATCAGCTTGGAACTCTGTCCCCATTCTGTCTCAGAATTGAAATAAGCAAAGTGCTTATTTGTTGTTTGTGGCTTATTGAATATGCATTTGATATAATCTTGCTCAATATAGTTCAACTAACTCAGAAAAACCAGAATTCACCTTGTGGACCCCACACAAGCTCAGTTGAGCTTATTTCTTAGCTAAGTCAACAAAAGTCAAACTGTTTTGGTAATAAGCTCTCTTAGTGCTTATTTTGAGTTTATAAATTATTTTCCTTTATTAAAGTTTCTTATTTTAAGTATTTTATTAGTTTTATAAAAGAAAAACCAGAAAAGAACAAACTTAATTATAGTGATAGCTTCTATTTAATAGAAATTATCTATTTAATTTTCTTTTTAGCTTATTTATAAGCACTTCTGCTATTTTATATTTTTATTAAATCTCTTATATATTAAAGTAATTTTATAAATTTTTCCAGAATTTTCCTTTGTCATTTGGTATTATTTAGAATTAATATTAGTTAAATTAATAAATAAATAATAAATAAGAATTAAATAGCATAATTATATTTTATAAAGTACCACATAGTTTTTATAATTTTTATAGCTTTTATATAAGGTAAAACAATTTTATAAATTTTTCTAGAATTTCTATTGTTCATTTTCTATTTTTAATAATATAATTAGTTTAATTGATAAATAATTAATAAATAGAATAATAATTAGTAAAGTAGATTAAAAATACATAAAATAAAGTTTTTATAATTTTTTAGGATTCCCATGATGGTTAATTAGATATATAAAATTTTCATAATTATCTAAGTCTTTTTAGTATTTATAAATAATTTAAATCGATATAATTAGTTAAATAATAATTAAATAATAATTAATTAATAATAAATAGATAAATAGTGTGAAAAATATAATTTTAGTTTTAAAATAAGTTTTATAATATTTTAGATTTTTAGAAATTTTAATTTTAATTTTCTAGACTTATTTCACATTTTCCTAATTATTAGTTAATTATTAAATAATTAATAATAGTTATTAAATAAAAATAATTAAATTAAATAGTTATTAATTATAAAATAAATATTTTAAATTTATTTAATTTGCATTTAAGCCTCTAAGGCTTGCGAACTCCTACTATAGTTAAAGTTGTTTTTGTTTACGTTTAATTATTAAACGTTTACGTTTTCCAGTCCCTTTTCACTTGTACTTATCTGATTTCACGTATTAGTTGATATAGCTTATTAAAGCTATTCACACTTATATTTCAGTAGTACAATCACTTAAACCTTTTTCCTGTTCAATTCACCTGATCTCGAAGTCGTTTTATTTCAGATTTCACGCCTCGTTGGGATCTAACGATCCGGGGAAACACTAAACTCACCGGAGTATTGGCCTAAGCTGTCTGACTTGTTGACCATAACTTGGTTGATATTATCTGACTGTTTACCACCAATCAGTGTAGAACGGTATTCTTACTTAAGTCTATAACACCTTTATTGTCGCACATTATAGGAATATCTTCTAACCTAACGCCATAGTCTATGAGAGCTTATTTCATCCATAGGGCTTGTTGACATGCCTTTTCGGTGCTTACGTGTTCGGCTTCGGTGGTAAAAATAGCAAGAGCGGTTTACTTTTTCGAAAACCAAGATGTTAGACAACATACCATAAACGTGCAAATACCACTAGTGCTTTTTCGATCCACGTAGTCTCCCGCATGATCCGAATCCGCATAGACAATGGGTTCTATGCCGAATCCCTTAGGATACCATAATCGTAAGTGTATAGTGCTTTAATGTATCAGAAGATACGCTTAACCGCTTCTAGGTGAGAGGTTTTAGGATCTAGCTTTTTCAAGGGTTTCAACCCCTTGATTCTTCCATGTTCAATTGAAGATAAGTACTTATTCAAATCACTCAATATGTCTATGTGTTGTGTGATTATATCTTACGCTTGTCTTCTCTTTAACATGCTAGGCTAGATTTTCATCGTGTTTGCTTAGATGTAGTGAAACCTAGATGTTGATTATGGGTTGATTGTTTGTTTATAATTGTTACGGATGATTGTATTCGATGTTAGGCTTAAGAAAACTGGCAGACTTCCATTGGTAAATTGCTTGAACGTCTTAAGAAACATGATCGGAGGTATACTACGATTTTTGGTTGTATTTAATGCATAAGAGAATTCTAATGATCCCATGTTAGGAGCTTCTAACGGCTCAACATAGGAGTGAAGTAGGATCATATAGAGTTAGGGAATATTGTACACGGCCCTACGACTAGTATTAAGGAATATGACCCGTCATCCATGCAATTGTAACAAGCTAATCAACCTATAAAAGATATCTAGGGAGTAATGAAATCTAAGTAAACACAACTTTCCTCATTATTGTTTCCACCACATTAGTATAATAGTTTTATTTTCATTTTATTTTGATTGCATTTTTAGTTAATTGGGTTAGTTGGCTAGCAACTAATTCCGCCCACTCCTTCAAAACCCGAGATTTTAATTGCTTTCTATAAAATATAAAATACAAAAAGAATCATCCCTCACCTCTAGACCTAGTTTATTAGGCTTTCTAATCCTAGCGAAACTATTCCTGAGTTGAACGATCAATTCCCTGGTACTTGTCACTATACTATACTACAACGATCAGGTACACTGCCTGGTGGGGGTTGTAAGCTTCTCGAGATCCCTTGAGAGGTAAAACCTGTTGCGAGGGTGCAATTCCCACGTATCAAGTTTTTGGCGCCGCTGCCGGGGAATAGTTATTGTATAGGTTAGGATTTCTTTTTATTAGGTCTACTTGCTAGATTCCTTTCTAGTAAGGTTTTATTTTTATTTTTAGGTTTTCTTCAGTCTATCTCATTTCTTCGTTTCGTTGTTCGTAACCTTTACCATCCAACATCATGGAAGGTGGTAATATCTTTGAACCCATCAACCCACCACAACAAAACCACCCACAAAACCCACCACTAGCAAACCAACCTCTTAGGCCCTGAACCTTAGGAGAGTATTCCCATCCTAGCCACCAAGGCTATCGAAACACCATTGAGCTCACCCAAGGAGCCAATGTGTCCCCCTTGCGATCTGACACCATCCGGTTGGTGCAAAGCGGATGTGCATTCCATGGACTTCGTTCTGAAGATCCTAATCAACATCTCAAGGATTTCCTTAAAATCGTTGATTCCATAGACCTTGATGTTGCAACTAGAGAATCGACCCGATTACGCTTATTCCAATTCTCTCTACATGATCAAGCTAGTCAATGACTTGAACGTTTTCTCACGGGATCCATCACCTCTTGGGATGATCTCACTTCTCGTTTCCTTCCTCAATTTTTCCCACTGGGGAGAACTACCAAGCTTAGAAATGATATCTTAATGTTCCAACAACGTCAAGGTGAAACTTTCTATGAAGCATGGACTCATTTCAAGGACTTACTCCAAAGAGTTCCTCATCATGGCATTGAACCTTGGCTCCAAATTCAAATCTTCTACGATAAAGTTGATTATCAAACGAGAAGAGCCATAGATTACGCCGCAAACGGTAGACTTAACCGACTTAGCATTGATAAGTGCTGGGAAGTTCTTGAGGGTTTAGCACAATACGAAGAAGAAGGATGGGAGGATCCGATGTTTTCAAAAGAAGGGAATCTAGATTACGAAAAAGCTACCCAAGAACAATTGTTGGAAAATATCGAGAAGTAGGTTAAGGAATTTGTTAATACAAATATCGCCTAAAAACGTTATTTATATTTTACGATCTTTGTTAAATTTTGTTTATGACAAAGTATGAACTTTTGTTTATAGTAAAAACATCACTTTAGTTTTAAGTCTTGTATAACTAGATTTTACATTTCTCTTTTAACATAACATTGTTTTTATTTCTTAAATAAGTAAGTGTCACATCACATCAACATGCATTTATGGTAAGTTTGTGTGTTTGACTTACCATAAGCTCTTACACTCTTTGGAAGTATTCTACTTTGATTCAATGAGTGTTTGACTAGAATTAAGTTGATGTGACTTTGGTTGGTTTGGAAAGATTTATTGCAAAACCTACTGTGTGCCTGGCGGAACCCTGGAGGTACACGGGCGGAACCCATCTGAGGGTTCCGCCGTATCTGCCAGAGCTGCTGAAGGATTTGCTATAAATACCAAGCCACTTGCTAGTTTTTACCCATCACTTTAGGACATATATTTCACATATTCTCTCATCTAACTCAGTAACATTTGACTTGTGTGATTCTCTTATGTAGCAAAGGAGTTCACAAGTTCTTCCAAGAAGTTACAAGTTTCAACTCAAAAGTTGCAAGACTTGTTAGCTTTGTTATGTATAAACTTTGGTAGTTTATACTTCATTTGTATCTTGTGTAGAAGTGATCGGTTAGTATTTTAGGCCTCAAAATACATAGTGTGACGGGAGCTGTTGTACCTTTGTAAAAGAACTATCGGGAGTGGTTGTACCCTTGTAAAAGAACTCAACATCTAGCTTAGTGTCGGAAATAGTGGATAGGCGACGTTAGGTTGGTTCTACCATGAACTAGGACCCGGTATCTAGCTTTGTACCGGATAAAGTGTAATCGACGATTGTAAAGGTTTCTCCATCCGTGAAAGGAGCTTGTTGACCAGTGCTTGAAACTCTCGAGTTGGAAACTTGGGGCGTGGATGTAGGGCAAGGAAAAAGAGTCCTTGTAGCCGAACCACGTTAAACAATCGTGTTGTGGTTTGATCGTTTCTTTCTTTATCTTTGCATATTACATATTGTCTTTATTTAGAATCGTTGATTACACGTAAAGCTTTGCAAAGACTAACAAGTATTTTGAGTCTATATCTTTGATCAAACGTAAAGCTTTTCAAAGATTAAACAAGTAATTTGAGTCTATACCTTTAAACAAACGTAAAGATTTAAAAGATAATTAAGATTAAAAAGCGGTAAACTATTCAACCCCCCTTCTAGTTTTCCACAATTGGCATCAGGAGCTACGTTACTCAAGATCTTTAAAATATATTGTATTTTAAAACTTGGATCGATCCATGGATTTTGAAAATCTCAAAGAAGGGAAACATATTCAAAAGCCACCGCTATTTGAAAAAGAAAACTTCCTTGAATGGAAAAGTAAATTTGAAAACTATGTGAAATCAATTGATCAAGATCTTTGGCATATTATTTCTATTGGTGATTTTAAACCAACGAAAACAAGTTTTGAAAATCAAGATGACTATCCTAAACTTGATAAAAACACTAAAGCTAAGATAATGATTTATAAAGCTTTACCAAGGACCGAATATGAAACAGTGTATTTTTGTCAAACGGCTAACGATATTTGGAAAAATATGTCAAACTTTCATCAAGAAATATGTCAAGTCAAAGATGATCAATTTGATCTCACATATGAATTAGAAGTCTTAGAAAAATTAATAGATAGACATTTAGCTGAAATAAATACATGTGCTACTAGTTAAAATGTTTTAAATGAAGGTGTAAGTGAAGATGATTACTTATGTCAAGCTCAAAGTGGCCTTGCTTACGATTCATGGAATGACAGGGATGAAGATGAAGCCAACTATCCGGTTTGTGATTCTCAACTAGATAAAACATCAAACAAGGTACAATTTGAAACCAAACACTTTTGCTTTGACACATTTATTCTAGAGTTTTCTAAACTAGAAAATGAGTCTAAACTTTTATGCAACATGGACCTAAAAACCATCTTTAACAATGAACATTCAAAATCTCTTGTGAACAATCTTGAAAAAGAGATAATGTTAGAAGATAAAATGTCTAGACTTGAAAGCAATGTTGAAATTGATCTAGAATGCAAAATATGTCAAGATTACGATTATGAAATTCAAAGACAAAATGAAAATGGAAAAATGCTTGCTAAATTTAAAAAAAGTTCAAAAGCTCTCAAAAGCTTATTGAAAAGTCAAAAGTCATTTAGAGATAAAACCGGATTAGGATTTGACTCAAATACACCATCAACAAGTAAAACAAAACAAGTTGTGTTTGTGAAACCTAGGAGAGAATTCTAGGAGTAATTCTATCTCTATTAGGAGCTCATGATAAAAGGATAAAGATATCATGTTCAAAACTTTTATATGTTTGTCTAACCTTCTTGGATTCATAAGTATTAGAGTTTAGCTTTCTTACGAGTCAAGATACTTTGCTTAAAGATTATCTTCTTGGTGGTTCATCTATGAAGCTTAAAAGGTACACGTCGTGGGTGTTATAAATAGTTTTTACTCTAAGGTGTTTATGTGATGTAAGTAACAACAAGGATTAGATCCTCCGTGATTAAAGGATTTAGACACTACATCTAGTAGGAGATATAAGGTGTTTTACCTCTTTAAACTTTCGGGAAAAGACACGAGAAACTCTTGAGTGAGTCTCACTTAATACTTGTCTACAAGTGAGCTAACTAAGAATCTCCTAAGTGATTTAACAACCAACACTTTTGTGATGCTTGCAAATCTAACAAAAACACAACATTTCATAGATGTTTGTGGTACAACATCTTTTGACATTATACCTTATATTTTCAATCGTGTCTTTAATTCAATCACTCTTTTGTTAAAGTTCCATATAAGACACACAAGGAAAAATAAATCATTCGAATACATTAGAATGATCGGGAGAAAATGATTTATAAACATCTAAGATTTGCACATCTAATTCGACCCATAGTCTTATGATTTTGTATCTCTTGGACATTTACACTTATAATGTTTTAAGTAAATAAACCTAAAGAGTCGATGAGTCATTGAATTTAACATTCGATGAAAGACCACCTCCTTCTAAGATATCATCTTTGGTAGATGATGACTTAGTCGAAAGTCCAACATTGATAAGACAAGTAAGTTAAGATTGATAACAAGGAAGATGAACTATTAAAAATGAAAAACAGCGTATTTTCGTCTTGTGTCAAACATTGAGTCAAACAATATTGACATGGTCATAAAAACTTGATAGTTGTGATTAAAACAAATTTGATAAAAATAGTTTTTGTACATTAGAGTAAAGCAACCATTAAAACAAAATAGATCTTTCAAAATAGAAAATAATGTAAATCTATGAAAGACTTTTTAATAACCTAAGCAAGCTCCAAAAGCATGGAATAATCACTCAAAGACATTCCTAGTTATTCACAAGTTCACAATGATTAAGTCTTTTATGACTTATCAAGAATGAGATTAGTGAATCCATAGGTAAAACTAAACATAGAGAAATGTTTGGAAGTTTACTTGTTTTCACAACAAACAGATTCAACATTATGTTTAGTGCTTGTCTATGTGCTCGTTTTTAGAGAAGATCCTAAAACAACTCTTTCAGAAGAGCTTGTTTGGATACATCAAAAGGCACTACACAACTACGATTATGGTATCCCAAAATAACGGGAATAGAAACCATATTGTATGCCAAATGGAATGATGTCGGTAATAAGTTGATAAGAAAAGCACAAGTGGTACTTGCACTTTTATACTTACTTATCCAATGATTCTCCAAAACGCTTAAGGTTCTCAAATTAGTATCGGATGAAGAAGCACGTCAACAAGCTCCACTAGAATAAGCAAACCTTCGTCAACAAACGGAATTTCTCTTATCAACAATCTTATCCCTTCATCAAAGGAAGCATCGACTTCAGCGACAATCCAATCCATTATGTTCTTAACTGACATATTGTGATCCATCATCATCGTCTTGGTAAAAATGTTCATTGAGGAACATCTTGTTGATATAAATAAATGACTAAAAACGTTATTCATATCTTTCGATATCTCTATGTTTTGATAATCACAAAATGAAAACTCATCAAACCAAAGATCATGACGTAAACAAGTATTTAGTAGTAAATAATCACTTTTACCATCTAATCACTTAAGGTATGAATAAACAAAGTGTCTAATGCATTATAAGATCAAAGGGGTATTTAATTAATTATTACAAAGTTTATTTAATTATATAAATATATTATATATTTTTGAAAAACACTTTTGGTAATAAAGAAAAATGTTTTAATCATACCAAATATATGAATTCAAATTTTTAACCAAAATCAGTTAGTTTTTCATCAAATAAACTTTCCCCACTAAAAGACAGAATTTCTGGCCGTTACAGCTGGTTTTTCACCACTAAACCAAAATCAGTTTGTTTTTCACCAGAATCAGTTAGTTTTTCACCAAATCAGTTAGTTTTAATCATACCAAATATAAGGGGCGGTCCCCTTAAAATTAAGGGGACTGATGCGTGGGAATTGCACCAGGCTTTACCTCTATAGGGATCTCGAGAAGCTTACAACCCCCACCAGGCAGTGTACCTGATCGTTGTAGTATAGTATAGTGACAAGTACCGGGGGATTGATCGTTCAACTTGGGAATAGTGTCGCTAGGATTAGAAAACCTAAAGACTATGTCTAGAGATGAGGGATGATTCTTTTTGTATTTTTATATTTTTAGAAAAGCAATTAAAAATCTCGGTTTTGAAGGAGTTGGGCGGAATTAGTTGCTAATCAACTAACCCAATAACTAAGATGCTATCAAAATAAAATACTAAAAATGAAAATAAACTAAATTATACTAGTGGTGTGAGCAATATATGGGAGAATTGTGTTTACTTAGATTTCACTACTCCCTAGGTATCTTTTACAGGTTAATTACTTGTTACAATTGCGTGGATGACGGATTGTATTCCTTAATACCATTCATGGGGTGGCGTACTTACTTCCCCAATCCTATAAGCTCCTACTTCACTCCTATGTCGAGCCGGCTAAGAAGCTCCTAACATGGGATCACTAGAATTCGCTCATGCATTAAATACAATCATAAAAACCTAGTACACATCGGTTCATGTTTCTTAAGACGTTCAAGCAAGTTACACAATAGAGATCTGCCAGTTTTCTTAAGCCTAACATTGAAATCATTCATCCATTGCAACTATAAACAAGCAATCAACCTATAATTAACATCTAGGTTTCATTACATCTAAGCAAACACATGAAAGATCTAGCCTAGCATGTTAAAATCAAGACAAGCATAAGATATATTCAAACAACACATAGACATATTGAATGAATTGAAAGAGGACTTATCTTAATTGAACATGAAAGGTTTCAAGGGGTGAAAACCCTTGAAAATACTGTCACAAACGACCTAGGGTTTATTAGGTTCGACTCTAGTATTCTCCACACAAGTTCCTCCTCTAATGAGTGAAAAATAGAAAAGTATATATAGATTTTGTGAGGTGACGGCGTCAAGAGTAAATGTCTGACGCCGTCATCTCACCGCCAATAAATTCCTCGGACTGCCTAGATCTAGGTTTGACGCCGTCACGTGTAGTCCATTTTCAGGCCGTCACCAAATTAACTCTTGACGCCCTTCTCTTGACGCCTTTAGGTTTTCTCTGGGTCGTCATGGATTTTACTCCTAACGTCGTCACAATTCCCTTCTTGACGTCGTCAGCTACTGTTCTCAGCATGGAAAATTAAGTCTTTGCCGTTTTCTTCACTTTTATGCTCCAAAAACGTCCAAAATGTTTCCTTTTCCAGAACTCACTCCCAAAGTACCTAAAATCACAAAAGAAACGATTTAGGGCAATATTTGATCAAATAAATTCAATTTCGGGCTTAAGTGACCCCCTAAAAATGGTTCATTTTTTGCCTCATCATATACCCTTACACTTGAGATTTGCTTGTCCTCAAGAAAATGCGCTTTTATTCTACTCAAAATACAAGTTAGGGGTCATTAACACTAATATAAAAGTAATTACAACAAATAATCATTCCACTAAAGACCAAAGACAAGCACGGAGGTCATACACTAGCACCTCACAAATAGTGTTTAGATACTCACATCTCTCGGGTGTAATAAAGTAATATCACAATATGGAAATGGAAAACATCTCTCACTACCTGTCATAGCAAAATAGATTACCATAGGCTTGGGAAAGGATCAAACCTCCACCACATGGCGTAAGCACCTAGGATAAACTATCAAAGAGGTCTTTCAAAGGGTTGTAACGTTAGGTGTAGGGATATGGAATACACGGTTTTGTTGGATATAGGTAGTCTTTACTGGTGGCGAGTTAATAATCTTGGTTAATTACATGTACAATATGGCGTTGCTAAGCCAAGACTAGACTCGACTTAAGCTAATAAATGAAAAATAACAAAAACATAAAATGAACATAGAATGAAACGGGATGGTAGTCCGTATGTTTTTTTTTTTTATTTTTTTATTTTTTTATTTTTTATTTTTTTTTTGCATACACTCTTACCCTACCATCCAAAATAATACATCATAGGGAATGAACATTTCCCTTACACTTGAATTTTTACAAACTTTACAATAAACTAATCTAATGACTCGAATTAAGATAATCAAAACACTTGGAGTACTTTTAAGATTAACGCACATATAGGGGTAATAATATTATGTTCTTCCCCATTACTCCATAACACAAGTACTTTACCCATGAGTCCCAATCATCCCAAAACAATATGTACAATGATATGACTCGACTTAGCAACCATGTAATCAATTAGATAATTAACTAAGGGTTTAAACAAATAACAATAATGCACTAAAGATAAGTGCATACACAGAAGGCTAAGGCGATTTGGGTGTACATTTAAGTGGGGTGTAACAAATTCTTCCTTTAAGTAAGATGCTTAAAGTTAGAAACGAAAAGATAGGCTCGGAGGGGTGTACTAGGGGTTTCGTGTACTAAAAATGAGTACAACGCTAAGAGTGTGGGAAAAATTAGTTGACTTTACTAGCCAAGTAATATGACTTAAATGGTCAAGTAATTATGATACGGGTTTAACACAAGGGTGATCCTAATGCCTCTTATCATGTAGTAAATCCTACTACACGAATGTAGTCTCACTAGCGGTCTCGGGATGCATCACTAACGCAAGTTCTAGAATCTAAATGCTACCGGTACACTCATAAGCACTAATAATAAATGCTTTTCCTATCAAATCTAAAGGCGAACCTCACATATTTGGGTGGAAAATTTTTCTGAATAGTACGGTTTTGTGCTAGTCATACGACTCCTATCCATGAGACGCTTGCTATGGCTAAAGTTTCACTCCTAAATGTTATAAAAATTTTTTAAATTTGGCGCTAAAATTACACTAAAAAGTATTTCTCATAGTTTTATTACACATCTACTATTAAACAAACAAACTCAAGTGAAAGTGTATTTGTAAGGTATCATCATTTTACCCTCCCCTTACACTTAGGATGAACATTGTCCCCATTGTTCAAGTAAAGAATGTAAAAGTGAAATAAATAAAAAGAATGAAATCAAATACTCCCCTGATTCGCTCGGTATGGATAATAGGGTAGCAAGGTTAGATCTTCCTCCAAGAAAATGAACAATCAAAGCTTCCCTTCCAGAATATAAATCATCTTCTCGTCAAACATAACATGTTAAACCTGAGAAAACAGACAAGGCAACCTCACGTAAAATCGGCGGCAATCTATATATGCTAACAAATCCTAGAAAACAAAATAAGATATAATGCTTGTGGAATGATGTTTGCAGATTTCCTGGAGATTATAAAACTAAAGATTAAACAAAAACTTTAAGACTCCGTTAGAAAAACAAAACTGGTTAAAATTTCCAGAATTTTACACGTGACGCCGTCAGGGGTTACTTCCTGACGCCGTCAGAAGTGACCTGCAGAAATTCTTATGTTAAGTTTCCGGAAAATTTCTAGAAAAACTTTGTCCTACTTCCTGGAAAATCCTGCAAAACATCATTATGACTCGATACAAGCATTTGACTCTAACAAATAAGAATATACATGTTCACTTAATATTGTGAAGATTCATGATCGAGTTTGTTTCTTAAAAACATATTTGGGGTTTCCCCTTACACTTATCTTTTGCGAAATACCTTTGGATCAAGTTAAGACTAAGCGAAACAACAAAATAAAGTATTTTCACCATTTTAGTTTGAAACATGATCTACCAACAATAAAAATAAAGCATGCATACGGAAGCAAATAACAATTAATAAAAATAAAAATCACACAAAACATGGGTTGCCTCCCAAGAAGCGCTTTTCTTTATTTACGAGTCTTGTAGCTAGACTCAAGGTCATGGGTTACTACATGACATGGGTGAGTTCCTCATTGAGGACATATTTGGGGTCAAACTTAGGTTTTAACTTTCTATCGGTTTTCTTAGTACGGTATGACCTTTCAA
Source organism: Artemisia argyi (assembly GCA_030686995.1). NCBI lineage: Eukaryota > Viridiplantae > Streptophyta > Magnoliopsida > Asterales > Asteraceae > Artemisia > Artemisia argyi. The sequence continues at coordinate 140,629,835 of CM060682.1, forward strand.
ACTTTTCTCCATCCGGATCATACAAAATCATCTTCATATGCCATGATCCGTCACCTTCCTTAGGTGGCTTGTCCCACCTCCATTTACACTTATCCCCCTCTCTTTTCCAATTGTTCATCTCTATATTAATAGGCATTACGCTTAAGAACTCAATCATTTTCCTAAAGACTAGGGGGTCCTCAAAAGGGTCTAGCTCTTCATCTCTAGCTATGAGTTGTTCCACCGAATGTGTGTTATCGATGAAATCTTTTTCTAGATAGAATGGGCGTTGAGGTCCTATAAAGTTCCTTTCTATCCAAGGTCCATATCTAGATGGTCTCCTATTCATCTCTACCCAATGTGGTATCCTCACAATCATAGCTATGTTTCTTGACATCATACACCGACCAAGTATCGCCCTCACCTATCGCTATCTTAGACTCCTTACAATCTATCATAGCGCTAGCGGTAGCTAAAAATCCTCTTCCTACTAACAACGGGCATGTAGTGTCACTAACCATGTCTAGGACGTGAAAATCCGCTAAGATAATTAACTTCCCTACGTGAACAACTACATCCTTAATCATCCCAACTGGGTGGGCAATACTCCCATCCGCTAAACCAATTAATACCTCAGTCTCCTCTAACTTTCCTAGCTTGAGAGTGGTGAAAAGGGATAAGGGAATCAAGTTGAGGCTTGACCCTAAATCGGCTAGTGTGTCGAAAGCTTAGGATCTTCCTATCTTACAAGGCAAAACAAATATACCTGGATCATCAAGTTTTTTAGGCAACTTGTTTTGAACGAAGGCGGTCCCATTTTTACCTAGTTTAAATTTCTCATATTTTTCTAGGAGGGCACTATAGTAGGGAGCACGGGCTAAGAAATCAATGACGGGGCTTTCAAGGTGAAGCTCCTTGAATTCATCGTCAAGGTCTTTCGTAGGAGGTGTTTCAACTATGCGTTTGACCGGTTTTATATCGGGTATTTTATTTGATTGGTCCTTTTGAAGAATTTGGTTTTGTTTGAAACACGTGCTCGTTGATTTAACCGAGTAGTATTGCGGACAAGAAGTGGGTGATGAAACTGATGATATGGAATTAACGTTTAGTTTCGGATTCTTGACTGTGTCGCTTGGGAGTGCTCCCATTTCTCGGTCATTGAGAACTTTCAACAATGTGTCAATTTTGGTGGTCATCTCACTTTGCTTTTGTTTGAAATCGGCTTCAAACTTAGATATGCGAGCTTCTTGAGATGCCATAAATTTGGACATCAATCCTTCAAGATTATTGGTACTACCATAGTTGTTAGAAGGATTGTTGTTGAAAGTACGGTTGGAGGGTGGTCCGTTTGGTTGGTAACGATTAGGCGGATTGGAAGAATTGGTTTGGTTTTGTTTCCACCTAAGGTTGGGGTGATTTTTCCAAGAAGGGTTGTAGGAATCACCATAAGGGTTTGGCTCGGGTTTGAAAGTGTACCACTTATCTCCCGCATCGTCGGTACGCGAGGATGCGTAGTCCGCAAAAGCTGTTCCGGGGAGTTCCACACAATCACGAGTGTCATGGGGACCACTACATAATTCGCATGAAGAAGTGATTTTGTTCACTTGGCTTGTAGGCTTAGGAGCTTCGTAAGATTTCATGAGAAACTTGACTTGGTCCTCAAGTTCCATGATCCTACGGTCGGGAGTGCTAGAATTGTTCAAAGGCAAAGATATTGCCTTGACCGTTTTGTTCAAATCACGGGGATCATTCCAACTTTCGTTGTCATAGAGAGCAAGATCTTCTATGAGTTCCCATGATTCTTCCGCACTTAGATCACGTAGCTTGCCACCGGCCGATTGGTCAATGGTTCGCCTTGTGGAGAGATCGATATGGTCATAGAAGATTTGGACTTGGAGCCAAAGATCTATGCCATGATGAGGGACTTTTTGGAGTAAGTCCTTGAAACGAGTCCATGCTTCATATAGAGTTTCACCTTGACGTTGTTGGAACATCAAGATATCATTTCTAAGCTTGGTAGTTCTCCCCGGTGGGAAAAATTGAGCAAGGAAACGAGTGGTGAGATCATCCCATGAGGTGATGGATCCCGCGGGTAAACGTTCAAGCCATTGACTAGCTTAATCACGTAGAGAGAATTGGAATAGGCGTAATCGGGTTGACTCTCTAGTTGTAACATCAAGGTTTATAGAATCTACGATTTTGAGGAAGTCCTTGAGATGTTGATTTGGATCTTCGGATCGAAGTCCATGGAATGCACATCCGCTTTGCACCAACCGGATGGTGTCGGATCACAAGGGAGACACATTGGCTCCTTGGTTGAGCTCAATGGTGTTTCGATAGCCTTGGTGGCTAGGTCGGGAATACTCTCCTAGGGTTCGGGGCCTAAGAGGTTGATTCGCTAGTGGTGGGTTTTGTGGGTGGTCTTGTTGTGGTGGGTTGATGGGTTCAAAGATGTTACCACCTTCCATGATGTCGGATGGTAAAGATTACGAACAAAGGCACAAAGAAATAAGATAGACTAAAGAAAACCTAAAAATAAAAAATAAAAATCTTACTAAAAAGGAATCTAGCAAGTAGACCTAATAAAAAGAGATTCTAACCTAGACAATAACTATTCCCCAGGCTGCGGCGCCAAAAACTTGATGCGTGGGAATTGCACCAGGCTTTACCTCTCGAGGGATCTCGAGAAGCTTACAACCCCCACCAGGCAGTGTACCTGATCGTTGTAGTATAGTATAGTGACAAGTACCAGGGGATTGATCGTTCAACTTGGGAATAGTGTCGCTAGGATTAGAAAACCTAAAAACTAGGTCTAGAGATGAGGGATGATTCTTTTTGTATTTTTATGTTTTTAGAAAAGCAATTAAAAATCTCGGTTTTGAAGGAGTTGAGCGGAATTAGTTGCTAATCAACTAACCCAATAACTAAGAAGCTATCAAAATAAAATACTAAAAATGAAAATAAACTAAATTATACTAGTGGTGTGAGCAATATATGGGAGAATTGTGTTTACTTAGATTTCACTACTCCCTAGGTATCTTTTACAAGTTAATTACTTGTTACAATTGCGTGGATGACGGATTGTATTCCTTAATACCATTCATGGGGTGGCGTACTTACTTCCCCAATCCTATAAGCTCCTACTTCACTCCTATGGCGAGCCGGCTAAGAAGCTCCTAACATGGGATCACTAGAATTCGCTCATGCATTAAATACAATCATAAAAACCTAGTACACATCGGTTCATGTTTCTTAAGACGTTCAAGCAAGTTACACAATGGAGATCTGCCAGTTTTCTTAAGCCTAACATTGAAATCATTCATCCATTACAACTATAAACAAGCAATCAACCTATAATTAACATCTAGGTTTCATTACATCTAAGCAAACACATGAAAGATCTAGCCTAGCATGTTAAAATCAAGACAAGCATAAGATATATTCAAACAACACATAGACATATTGAATGAATTGAAAGAGGACTTATCTTAATTGAACATGAAACGTTTCAAGGGGTGAAAACCCTTGAAAATACTGTTACAAACGACCTAGGGTTTATTAGGTTCGACCCTAGTATTCTCCACACAAGTTCTTCCTCTAATGAGTGAAAAATAGAAAAGTATATATAGATTTTGTGAGGTGACGGCGTCAAGAGTAAATGTCTGACGCCTTCATCTCGCCGCCAATAAATTCCTCGGACTGCCTAGATCTAGGTTTGACGCCGTCACGTGTAGTCCATTTTCAGGCCGTCACCAAATTAACTCTTGACGCCCTTCTCTTGACGCCTTCAGGTTTTCTCTTGGTCGTCATGGATTTTACTCCTGACGCCGTCACAATTCCCTTCTTGACGCCGTCATGTACTGTTCTCAGCATGGAAAATTAAGTCTTTGCCGTTTTCTTCACTTTTATGCTCCAAAAATGTCCAAAATGCTTCCTTTTCCAGAATTCACTACCAAAGTACCTAAAATCACAAAAGGAACGATTTAGGGCAATATTTGATCAAATAAATTCAATTCCGGGCTTAAATGACCCACTAAAAATGGTTCATTTTTCGCCTCATCAGGGACCGGCCATGAATTAAGGGGACCGGCACGCTCCTAAACAGTGTTTTCTGTCCCTTTAAATATTAGATCATTCCACATAATTTTCTCACCGTTTTGCACTAAAAACTCTCTGATTAAAACCTTCATTTCTATCTTAAAAATCCTTTGATCATATAATTCATAAGTCTTTGTTTCCAAGTGATCCAAAGCTTCATCCACTCAAGTGCAAAGAGAAGAATACTTCTATCTATCAAGACTAGAAGTATTACAACTTAGTATCATCTTGCTATCTAAGTTGTTTTGATCATTTTATCTTGTATATTATTCATTTTTGGTGAACAAAGTGTATATATTGGTTAGCTAGATTTAGATATAGGATCTAGATTTATTGAAGGTGTGAAGTGGTACTAGAAGTGAAGAAGTAGAGGTGCATAGGATTAGTGGTAGAAGAAATAATAAGGGGTAGTATATTGAAGTAGAGATTAGTTGTGAAGACAAAGAAGTTGAAGCCTTTAAGTTGAGAAGATCTTGAAGCCTACAAGTTGTGAAGAAGTATAAATCTTGAAGTAGTGAATAGAACTAAGTTGTGAAGGTGTGAAGTAACTAGTGGCGTGAAGAAGAAGAGTTAGGAAGTAGAAAGGTGTGAAGAAGATTGGTGTGAAGTAAATTGGTGTGAAGTTGATTGGTGTGAAGAAGTTGTGTAGAAGTCGTGATTAAGTTGTGACGAAGATGTGGTGTGTACATTGGTGTGTAAGGTTTACTCTGCCATAAGGGAGGTTAATGATATACTGAAGAAAACTCTCGAGTTCGGTGCTTGGGGAGTGGAGTAGGGCAAGGAAGGTGTCCTTGTAGCCGAACCACTATAAATCCTTTGTCTCTCGGTTTGATCTTTCCATCTCTCACTCTTTGTTTATTTACTTGTTAGCATTTCATACATATTTATAATTGCTTGTGTTGTGCATATATTGATTTCACATAAAGATCAAACTAAGCTTCATTCACAACATTAATTTTATACAAACAAACCAAGTACACAAACTCATATTAAATCACATATACATATATATGTTTATATGTGATATATGAAATTATAAATTTTTACTCAACATTATATATAAGTAATGTTTATACAAAAACCGTGAATAAACTAGTATCTATATTTTTGCATCAAAGAGTTTTGAAATTTACGTCTATTCTTTAGAAGCAAACTTTTAGAAAACAAATAAAATGAAAAAGACGTAAAACTATTCAACCCCCCTTTCTAGTTTTCCACACATCTCAACCAAGAAAGTCTTACTCGACAACCATATTGTCGACTTTTTCATGAAACCTCTTGAATAAGAATCATTCATCCTCCCTAGGCTTAGTTAAAGACTCATAAGACCTTAAACCTTAGTTTTGAACATTAGGATAAAACCACAAAAATCAAGACAAAACCTTTTTTTTATTTTTCCTTTGCAGTACCCACGGAACCCTGAGACCAAACGGGCGGAACCCTCCCTTTGGTTCCGCCGAATCTGCAGCATGTTTTATTTTAATTTCCAAACCGAACACCTCTTTACTCACAACTTCAACTTACCAACAGCCATCCCTCACTCACAAACACCTTACCACACGAAAATTAGGGCTCTCACTTACATCTCTTCCAATCCAATCAACTTTGTAAGTATTTTTATCATAATTGTATTTTCAATCAAAGTCTGTCATTTTCATCTACATACATTAACTAGAATCTTAGGGTTTATGCATAAACTTGTTGATTCATGAAAAACCTTGGTTGTAAACTAATCATAATTTCCATTAGTTAGGAATTGTATCCTTTTTGTTAGTATCATGATTTACCAAACACACCAAGTTCATTGTCTTTCAAAAATCACTAGAACTCCACCTTTCACCACATTGTTAAAACAAATGAAAAACGTCATTAAAACATCACTTGCATAATGTCTCTTGAATGCTAAAGGGAATACATAACTAATATGTATTTTCGGGTACATTCAAACGAAGCTATATTAACTAGGAGCGTTTGGGTTATCTTTTGTTTTATAACATAACTTGAATTACAAAAATGGTTCAAGCATCAAAATGAGTCAAGATAACCGCACCTCCACATTGTTTTCATATAGGCTTATACTAGAACATCCACATTATAAAAGTCATTAATTTAAACTTAAATTTTGTGTTTTCTAGGAATCAACATGCCTCCCGCAACATTCTCAGATCACAAGGAAACTCTTAAGTACTTACCCAAACACCATAGGACCAAAGGCCTTACTAAAGATCAAGTTGAAACTTTTAAGAGTCTAGAAAAATGCTACGTTCATGAAGGAAGAACCATTGATCCATCCTTCCTAAAAGGAACATCCATTCGCCAAAACTTTGCCGCAATCAACTTTGATTGCCTCCTAGACATCGATGAGCAAATTTGTCCTAGGTTCATCTTAGAATTCTATGCAACCATAAGCCTTTTCTTCGATGACGATGGTGAGTTCTCGCTAACCTTTACAACCAATCAAATACCAAACATCATACCCTTGAATGATTTTGCAACAATTCTTGGTGTCCCTAATGTGGGTACATGTCTCTACACGGATAAGTGGCCCCTTTCTAGTCTTGATTCCATTGAGCGTTATCATCCATATGACACTCCTCTTGCTAATAAGGAAGAAATTCGTGAGCATCCCTTTGTTAGGACCTCAACAACTAAGAAGAATCGTTCGGGAAATGAGGTAGATAAGGATCCTTGTGGTATGGAACTCAATGATCTTAAACCACAATTTAAGAAATGGGAAGAAATTCTTAGAGCCAACGTTATAAGTTCCATAGGAAATAGAGATCATATCAACACATGTCTTAGCTACATGTTCTATAGCATTTCCACCGGTAAACCTTTTAACTTAGCCTATTACTTAGCCAAAAGAATGGCCGACATATCCTTGGTAGGAACAACCGCTCTTCCTTATGGAATGCTTCTCACCCGCCTCTTTAGAGCAATCTCGCCTATTCCTCCTAATGATAAAATGGATTTTGAAAATCAATATAATAATCTTCAAACAAAGATTGATAAAAATACTAAAGTTAAATTAGTTATTTTCAAAACTCTACCAAGAGTCGAATATGAAAGATTATTCTTTTGTAAAACGGCAAATGATATTTGGAAATGTCTTTTAAAGTTTCACCAAGAGAAATGTAAAACCAAAGATGATAAACTTGATGTTGCACAAGAATTAGTCACTCAAAAAAATTTGATAGATAAATATTTAGTTGAAATAAACACATGTACTACTAGTTCAAATGTGATCATTGAAGGTATCAATAATGAAGAATACATGAGCCAAATCCGAAGAAAGAATGTAAATAAATTATGGTGCAACAAGGACGAAGAAGATGATGATAATATGGCGTGCGAAGATATTCAAACCGATGTAAATACAAGTATTGATGGCAAGGATTACATGTTTCAAGATCTAAGCGAAACTACAAATAAAACATGGAGTGACATGGACGATGGAATTGATCAACATATAGCACGTGAAGATTGTACAACTACAAATAAGGTACAATCCGAAACCAAACATTTTTGCTATGATCAATTTATGTTAGAATTTTCAAAATTGGAAAACAACTTCAAACATCTTTGCAACATTGACTCAAAAATTATTTTTAAAAATGGATCTTCAATTTCCGTTGAAAATAATTTTGAAAAAGAAATAATTTTAGAAGATAAAATGTCTAGACTTGAAAGTAATATTGAAATTGATCTTGAATGTAAAAAATGCCAAGATTACAAACATGAAATTAAAATGGAAAATGAAAAAGCAAAAATGTTAGCCAAATTCGAAAATAGTTCTAAATCTTTAAAATATCTACTTAACATTCAAAAGTCATTTTATGATAAAACCGGTTTAGGATTTACTGCAAATGATTCTTCAACAAATATATCAAAACAAATAAAATTTGTTAAACCTAGTGGAGAAATTTAGAACTAATATTATTTACACCCATTATTTATCACTCTAGTCAAGAAAGTCATTGTTTGTTAGTTAAAACAAACTATTGATGAATTCTTGTACTTCTTGACGACATCCTCATCATGTGCATGTAAATGTAATGGATGTTCTCAACTAACCATTTTGGACCCATGAGAATCTGGGTACCAAGCTCTTTTTCATGTTTAGGTAGTCAACGAACGAAGAGACTATTACTTTTTGGATCGCTCACTTTGCTCTCTTACATTTGATGGCTATTGGTTCCTATTACTCTAATTCACATTCTACACACGATTTGCTTATGACGTTGTTGCGGCCATTTACTATTTCGGCGTTGTGTTCTTCAATTTTGGAGTATTGGTTTTATGTATTTCGGATCAAGCCTCCTTGAATTTTATTGCGTTGGAACTTTACCTTGCTACCTCGACATGCTTTGGGCTAACCTTAAAGATGTCTTCTTACATGCTCACTCTTAAGGAAATGCTGGACCTGAGGTAAGTTTTCTTTTCAAAAACTTGTCAATATCACATTATGCTTTAATTAGTATATTTATATGATTAAATTTATAGGTTGCCATGTTCATAGATCATTAATACTAATATATGTATACATGAAATTAGGCTAGCTAACCATCTTGATTTTAAGTCTATCACCATTCTTCTTATTCATCATTTATATTGAAAATCATCTATGATCAATAGTAGAATACTTACTATTTGGACTTAATGACTATTCTAGTTGCATTAATAGATGAGCTATAATTAAGACTTGCTAGCATTTAATACTATGATTAGTTTAATATACATATACATATGTTAATCTTGTATCTATAGATGATTTACTTTATCCCTCTCAATCATATTGCATGTAGATCTTTACAATTTACCTTCATTCATTCATGTCTTTAGTTGCCATTGAAAATGATTATATGTGACAATGGGCTCAATTGATTCTCTTGAATATGATAAGTTTCTATTTCAAATCCTTCATTTGTGATTTCTTGCTATCAAAAATAAAATATCATGTTTAAAACCTCTGGCTTTGAAAAATTATCTTTCAAATGTCTATCTCATCTTTCTTCAAATAACATATTTAACTGAAAGCTAACATAACTTTATTTTTATCAAAATCAAGATTGGAAAATTTTTCTTATCCAATTTGTCAACATGTTATGAAGCAAAACTCAATCTATTTCACTCTAATACACACTTGAATCTATTTCAAAGCATTGTTGAATAAAACTAAAAACGTTTTATTAAAAAATATATTTGATTATCTCTTATGTGTCATACACTTCAGTGGAAATGACATTCACTATTTAATCAAATCATTTCATGAGAATCATGGTTTGCCCATATGGATCTTGTTTGTAACAAGTCTTGAAGTCCATACAATCATTTCTTCCTATTTGTTACTTGTAAGCACTCATCAATATGTTTGTACTTGCCTACATATTATCATTCTCATATAGTTGCATATTTGACTTGTATGTCTTATTGCTTTCTTAGTTGTTTAACTTAATTGGCCAATAAGTAGATTGCATGTAAATTAGAAATTACACGTCTACTTTATTTGTTTTTATAACATTCTCTACATCTATGAGTAGTGCATCCTATATTGCCTCAAAGAGTTGAACTTACTTGAATCCAAACCCAAAAACACAACCTTTCTGAAAATTTTCTGCCAAAAACCCAATTCTGGCATTCTGGAATTCACCAGATGGGCGGCCCCCTTAATTATGTAAGGCGGCCTCCTTAATTTTAAGGGGACCGGCCATCTGATGGTCGGGGTTACTGTTTTCTTTATCACTTTTTGACCATTTTCACCCTATACTTCCCAAAATTCACAAACATATTTTGTCCCATACTATACCTCACAATTTACCTTCCTAAACAATATTTTTCTTACACTATAAATACCCTCTTCCCATCATAAATGCAATCACATCCAAACATGTCATCCCCCAACAACCAAAAACCCAAGGTTTTAAGAACCGCAAGGATCTCCGTCAAACCCGTTTGGAGGAGGAAACTTGATTCTTGTCACAACTCAAGTGATGTTGTTCCAAGTCAACCAACAACTAAACCTCAAACCCACACTAATGACTCATCTCACAACCTATCATCCACTCATTCCCTCATTAATGCTTCTTCATATGATGAGCATGCTCAATCCCAAAACAACAATCCCAATCTCTCAATCAATACCTCACATGTTGCTCATTCAACAAAAACACCATCCACTCATGAAGAACCTCTTCCACCCATATCATGTTTTCATGATTACCCAAGCTCAATCATGTCTCCACCACCAAGAGTACCACAACCACATCCTACAACCTCACATGCCATTCCTATGTTGCATGTTCAAACCTTCACCCAAGACAACTATCATGCTCCTCGACCATCACCTTCCTCCGAACACTTGAAGTTCATTGAGGAGCTAAAAGAGGCTCATGAGCTTAGTGCTCTTTTAGCATTACATCTTGCTCAACACAATTTGGATCCACCTCAATCAAGCTCACCATCATCACCACACAACATTAACCAAATTGAGAAGCATGTTAACAATTGCCATTGTTGCATCTTCCTCCAACAAAAAACCATTGCATTGAATGAGCACTTTACTTGGATTGAGTATCTTCTTACTAGATCTCAACAAACACCATCACTTGAACAACATCAAAACCCTCAACCAACAAACCCAACTTGAAATCCACAATCTCCAAGCTCCACATCTCCAAACTCACCAACATCCATGCAACCAAAAGTTTACCTTCATTAAGCCACCAACATGATCCCCATTCACCATTCTCACCCAAGCATTTTATATGCTTATGTTTCTTATTTTCAAATAAAACACCTCAACCATTTTGGGATGCAAGAAAGTTTGATGACACTCTTTGTTGGCACAATAGGATATTCTACTTGGTTTAGAATTCTATCATTATGGCTTATGTAACAATGATTATGTGGTTGACATAATCATTTTGAATTAATGAATGCTTTTATATGTGTTTAAAATTCTCTTTTGCCATGCTTGTCATTTGTGATTTGTATGTTATATAGTTTTGCTTGTGCTTCTAATATTTTTCTTGCAAGAATTCCATAGCTCGAACCCTTGGTGCCCTCAAACGAGGGGGAGCATACATCAAGGGGGAGCTTTCACCTTATCGGCTTAAACCTTTTTGATTCTACAAAAATGGGGAGAAGTGAATATAAACTCACTAAATACTTGTCTAAAAATTAATTTTTGGATTTAATGAGTTTAGGTTTTGTAATCATCAAAAAAAGGGAGATTGTTGATATAAATAAATGACTAAAAACGTTATTCATATCTTTCGATATCTTTATGTTTTGATAATCACAAAACAAAAACTCATCAAACCAAAGATCATGACGTAAACAAGTATTTAGTAGTAAATAATCACTTTTACCATCTAATCACTTAAGGTATGAATAAACAAAGTGTCTAATGCATTGTAAGATCAAAGGGGTATTTAATTAATTATTACAAAGTTTATTTAATTATATAAACATATTATATATTTTTGAAAAACACTTTTGGTAATAAAGAAAAATGTTTTAATCATACCAAATATATGAATTCAAATTTTTAACCAAAATCAGTTAGTTTTTCACCAAATAAACTTTCCCCACTAAAGGACAGAATTTCTGGCCGTTATAGCTGGGCGGCCCCCTTAATTATAAGGGGCGGTCCCCTTAAAATTAAGGGGACCGGCACACTCCTAAACAGTGTTTTCTGTCCCTTTAAATACTGGATCATTCCACATATTTTACTCACCTTTTTGCACTAAAAACTCTCTGATTAAAACCTTCATTTCTATCTTAAAAATCCTTTGATCATATAATTCATAAGTCTTTGTTTCCAAGTGATCCAAAGCTTCATCCACTCAAGTGCAAAGAGAAGAATACTTCTATCTATCAAGGCTAGAAGTATTACAACTTAGTATCATCTTGCTATCTAAGTTGTTTGATCATTTTATCTTGTATATTATTCATTTTTGGTAAACAAAGTGTATATATTGGTTAGCTAGATTTAGATATAGGATCTAGATTTATTGAAGGGGTGAAGTGGTACTAGAAGTGAAGAAGTAGAGGTGCATAGGATTAGTGGTAGAAGAAATAAGAAAGGGTAGTATATTGAAGTAGAGATTAGTTGTAAAGACAAAGAAGTTGAAGCCTTGAAGTTGAGAAGATCTTGAAGCCTACAAGTTGTGAAGAAGTATAAATCTTGAAGTAGTGAATAGAACTAAGTTGTGAAGGTGTGAAGAAACTAGTGGCATGAAGAAGAAGAGTTAGGAAGTAGAAAGGTGTGAAGAAGATTGGTGTGAAGTAAATTGGTGTGAAGTTGATTGGTGTGAAGAAGTTGTGTAGAAGTCGCGATTAAGTTGTGACGAAGTTGTGGTGTGTACATTGGTGTGTAAGGTTTACTCCGCCATAAGGGAGCTTATTGATCTAGTGAAGAAAATTCTCGAGTTCGGTGCTCGGGGAGTGGAGTAGGGCAAGGAAGGTGTCCTTGTAGCTGAACCACTATAAATCCTTTGTCTCTCGGTTTGATCTTTCCATCTCTCACTCTTTGTTTATTTACTTGTTAGCATTTCATACATAGTTATAATTGCTTGTGTTGTGCATATATTGATTTCACATAAAGATCAAACTAAGCTTCATTCACAACATTAATTTTATACAAACAAACCAGGTACATAAACTCATATTAAATCACATATACATATATATGTTTATATGTGATATATGAAATTATAAATTTTCACTCAACATTATATATAAGTAATGTTTATACAAAAACCGTGAATAAACTAGTGTCTATATTTTTGCATCAAAGAGTTTTGAAATTTACGTCTATTCTTTAGAAGCAAACTTTTAGAAAACAAATAAAACGAAAAAGACGTAAAACTATTCAACCCCCCTTTCAAGTTTTCCACACATCTCAACCAAGAAAGTCTTACTCGACAACCATATTGTCGACGTTTTCATGAAACCTCTTGAATAAGAATCATTCATCCTCCCTAGGTTTAGTTAAAGACTCATAAGACCTAAAACCTTAGTTTTGAACATTAGGATAAAACTACAAAAATCAAGACAAAACCTTTTTTTTATTTTTCCTCTGCAGTACCCACGGAACCCTGAGACCAAACGGGCGGAACCCTCCCTTTGGTTCCTCCGAATCTGCAGCATGTTTTATTTTAATTTCAAAACCAAACACCTCTTTACTCACACGAAAATTAGGGCTCTCACTTACATCTCTTCCAATCCAATCAACTTTGTAGGTATTTTTATCATAATTGCATTTTCAATCAAAGTCTATCATTTTCATCTACATACATTAACTAGAATCTTAGGGTTTATGCATAAACTTGTTGATTCATGAAAAACCTTAGTTGTAAACTAATCATAATTTCCATTAGTTAGGAATTGTATCCTTTTTGTTAGTATCATGATTTACCAAACACACCAAGTTCATTGTCTTTCAAAAATCACTAGAACTCCACCTTTCACCACATTGTTAAAACAAATGAAAAACATCATTAAAACATCACTTGCATAATTCCTCTTGAATGCTAAAGGGAATACATAACTAATATGTATTTTCGGGTACATTCAAACGAAGCTATATTAACTAGGAGCGTTTGGGTTATCTTTTGTTTTATAACATAACTTGAATTACAAAAATGGTTCAAGCATCAAAATGAGTCAAGATAACCGCACCTCCACATTGTTTTCATATAGGCTTATACTAGAACATCCACATTATAAAAGTCATTAATTTAAACTTAAATTTTGTGTTTTCTAGGAATCAACATGCTCCCGCAACATTCTCCGATCACACGGAAACTCTTAAGTACTTACCCAAACACCATAGGACCAAAGGCCTTACTAAAGATCAAGTTGAAACTTTTAAGAGTCTAGAAAAATGCTACGTTCATGAAGGAAGAACCATTGATCCATCCTTCCTAAAAGGAACATCCATTCGCCAAAACTTTGCCGCAATTAACTTTGATGGCCTCCTAGACATCGATGAGCAAATTTGTCCTAGGTTCATCTTAGAATTCTATGCAACCATAAGCCTTTTCTTCAATGACGATGGTGAGTTCTCACTAACCTTTACAACCAATCAAATTCCAAACATCATACCCTTGAAAGATTTTGCAACAATTCTTGGTGTCCCTAATGTGGGTACATTTCTCTACACGGATAAGTGGCCCCTTTCTAGTATTGATTCCATTGAGCGTTATCATCCATACGACACTCCTCTTGCTAATAAGGAAGAAATTCGTGAGCATCTCTTTGTTAGGACCTCAACAACTAAGAAGAATCGTTCGGGAAATGAGGTAGATAAGGACCCTTTTGGTATGGAACTCAATGAGCTTAAACCACAATTTAAGAAATGGGAAGAAATTCTTAGAGCCAACGTTATAAGTTCCATGGGAAATAGAGATCATGTCAATACATGTCTTAGCTACATGCTCTATAGCATTTCCACCGGTCAATCTTTTAACTTAGCCTATTACCTAGCCAAAAGAATGGCCGACATATCCTTGGTAGGAACAACCGCTCTTCCTTGTGGAATGCTTCTCACCCGCCTCTTTAGATCAATCTCACCTATTCCTCCTAATGATAATGGAATGTGCCTTGACTATTCTCTCGTTCCTCACATTTTCGTCCCTCTAAGCAATAAAAGAGTCTTCAAAGCTAAGGGCAAGCGTACTCGCTCTCCTTCACCATCATCATCATCATCCAATATGAGTGATGACGATAAACTTCCTAACACTAAGCTACCCCCTTTAGACTACCTTCAAGAACTTCCCTTCATTGGCAATGCATCCGAAGAGTTCAAGCAAACCAAAGGAATTTTCAAGTGCTTTGGAAGGTACCTAAGAAAGCTCAATAAGAAGATAGACCGGTTGTGAAATTTATGATTAAGGAGTGTTTGGCTTATGAAGGTTTTAGAACTTTGTATGTGTTAAACTATGTGATTTGCATTTCTTTTTACTTCCATGCTTTATTACTTTCGTCAGATTATGTTTTGTAAGAGTCTTTATGCATATTGACAATATTTGAGGTATTTGTCAATTTTTTTATGCTTATGAAAAATTTCACTAAGTATAGTGAAAATCGCTAGCCCCCGGTCAAAGTCCTATGATATGAATGTCTACATGTCAATTTTTTGCATTTCCTAATCAGACATATAATAAATTTTCATTTTTAAGAGTTTTCAAAAAATTTGAAAATCGTCTCGTGGGTCAAAAATGTGGACTGCCTTGTTTTTCAGGCCTGGCGGATCTGGCGGCACCCTAAAATGTGTTCCGCCAGTGTAAATTCTGGGCAACCCAGTTTTGGCCCAACGGACCAGACGGAACCCAAAACAGGGTTCCGCCTGTGTTTCGTGAGGGTTCCGCCAGTCACCTGCAGAAAATTTTTGTCATTTTGCTAAATTTCAAAATTTGTAAAGTGTCAAATCATTATTTTTAGTGAGAAACATCTTCCCTTACTTCCAATAAACATATTAGGATCACTCTCACTCACTAGAACAATTAGGAAGTCATTTCCCGCCAAAAATTCAAATTCAAACATAACTAACCCAAGGAACCCTTGCAAAGGATCCTTCAAAACCTTTAGAACATTTTCAGCCAAATCACTTCCCATGATCACTTAGCATTGAGTGCATAAGTTAGTCTTTCACTCCACCCAATTCCATTGGATTGACATCCAATGATTTGACATGCTCTTGGAAATTTTCTAAATCATTTGAAACCTCAACATTTGTATGGTAAAACATCAAATCCAAACACCCCTTCCAACATCTCTTCCACTCTATAAATTTGAAAATTTTGCAACACTTCAAATCACACCATCACCATCAAAATCCCTTCTCCTAAAGCTTCAAAACCACACCTTTGAAATAACTAAATCCAACGCCTCATCCGAATCATCAAAATCCCTTGCAAAAACCGCTAGGATTAGTGTAAAACCTTGTTGCTTCAACAAAACCATCAAATCAAGCTCATCATCATCAAGTGATGCATCTCTTGACATCTCTTCACCTATCCAAGATTTCCTTAACCTTACTACCTCAACACCTTGCAATACCAATGTGATCACTATTCAAGATTTGCTTAATCTTGCTACTCCAACACCTTCTCCAACACATTGCAACACCAACATAGCCACTATTCCGTCACAAACTAGACCTTCAAGTGATTCAACATCACCTTCTCAACAAACTCAACCATCAAAAACTCCATCACCCCAATCACCAACACTTACACCAATGGAACTTTTCCATACACCTCCAACATCACCACTACCCTATTTGGAAACTTTAGAAGACCTATGACCTAAATCATCAAGCCCTCCGTCATTGTCACTCTTTGACACCATTGCTCAAATGGAAACCCAATAACAACCAAGTTTTCAACCAAATGACTCATTAGATGATGCACCTCATCAACCATCATTGGTTGAACGTTTAGCTTACCGTTATGCTAGACCATCAATTTTTCCACAAGATCAAGGTCATACACACCTACAATATTTTGTGTTTCACCCAATTTACAAAGACCTTCATGGTAATCCTTCCAGAGAACCAAGCTTCAGCCACTTTGTTCAACAACAAGAACAACCACAACAAGAACCACCACAACAACAACAACAACCACCACCACCACAAGAGCATTCCCAACACTTTGAATCTCTATTTCCTTCGTATAAGAAAATAGAAGCATCCATTTGGGAAAAAGATCCAAACCTTAATGATGAGATTGACACTCATTTAAACCACCTTCATGCCTTCAAACATATGGTTGACTCTCAAATCAACCATATTATGGTTTTACAAACAACGTTACACTCATCTAGTGAAGGAACCAAAAACACCTCTCAACCATCCACATTTGCTCCTTCAAATTCAAACTATCCACCACCAACAAATCAAACCTCTCTTCCACCAAACTTTCCCCGCCATAATTGCGGAAATTGCGAAAGAACCGCTCACATTAGTGAAGGGTGTCGAACGGATATTCGCATGCTAACCGGAGAAATGAGGTTTATCCTAAACCACATTTTGGACCGTCTAGAGTCTTTGTCTCACCCACCTCAACTCTAGAGTCTCCAACAATAATAGGGACCCATCCATAATAGCACCAAAAACACAAACCAACAAACCAAAAATGTCTCACTTCCACAACACTCAAAATGAAATCCTCTACACCCTCCAACACCCATTTTCATCCCTAAACAACCTTAGCCTTGTTTTTGAAAATGTTTCTCATTAAGGAAAATGATTGCTTTCTTTCATAGATATAGGATTTTATGTTCTTAGTTTTGTTTTATTTTTCTTTTTAGAAGTAGGATGTTAACTTTCTAATTTCTTGTCTTTGACTTTCTTAAAGTCAAATTTTACATGAAATGAATTTCATTCTACTATAAGGTGTGCCTTGTTTGTTGACCATTTAGGCATTATGAGTAAAACTTTGCCTTGCTATGGTAGCATACATTTATCTTGTGTTTTAGAAACTAATTTTTTTTTTGTAGGATCATTATCCATGTTTCCCTTCCTTGATACTCCATTTAGGGGAGTAATATTCACGGGGGAGCATGAGAATTGTATTATTCCACTTCGCAACTCTTCACCTCATGACTTGCTCTTTGCTCGTCCATTGAGACAACTAACTTTTTTTTTCTAGGTTCAAAATCCATTTCTCCTATCTTGGCACTCCTTTTAGGGGGAGTATCAAACAAGGGGGAGCACGTGCATTGTTCCGCTTTGCTACTCTTCTTTTTGTTTTGACAAAAAGGGGGAGAATTTATATTAAACTTGTTCTCACCTTTTCTCTTGCATATCACATCATCTTAGCAAAAACAAGTTTTAATACAAACTTTATAAGACTTAACACTAAAACTAGTGGCTTACTTATAAATAAAGTTTATGTTTTGTCATCAACAAAAAGGGGGAGATTGTTAATACAAATATCGCCTAAAAACGTTATTTATATTTTACGATCTTTGCTAAGTTTTGTTAATAACAAAGTATGAACTTTTTTTATAGTAAAAACATCACTTTAGTTTTAAGTCTTGTATAACTAGATTTTACATTTCTCTTTTAACATAACATTGTTTTTATTTATTAAATAAGTAAGTGTCACATCACATCAACATGCATTTATGGTAAGTTTGTGTGTTTGACTTACCATAAGCTCTTACACTCTTTGGAAGTATTCTACTTTGATTCAATGAGTGTTTGACTAGAATTAAGTTGATGTGACTTTGGTTGGTTTGGAAAGATTTATTGCAAAACCTACTGTGTGCCTGGCGGAACCTAGGAGGTACACGGGCGGAACCCATCTGAGGGTTCCGCAGTATCCGCCAGACCTACTGAAGGATTTGCTATAAATACCAAGCCACTTGCTAGTTTTTACCCATCACTTTAGGACATATATTTCACATATTCTCTCATCTAACTCAGTAACATTTGACTTGTGTGATTCTCTTACGTAGCAAAGGAGTTCACAAGTTCTTCCAAGAAGTTACAAGTTTTAACTCAAAAGTTGCAAGACTTGTTAGCTTTGTTATGTATAAACTTTGGTAGTTTATACTTCATTTGTATCTTGTGTAGAAGTGATCGGTTAGTATTTTAGGCCTCAAAATACATAGTGTGACGGGAGTTGTTGTACCTTTGTAAAAGAACTATCGGGAGTGGTTGTACCCTTGTAAAAGAACTCGACATCTAGCTTAGTGTCGGAAATAGTGGATAGGCGACGTTAGGTTGGTTCTACCTTGAACTAGGACCCGGTATCTAGCTTTGTACTGGATAAAGTGTAAGCAACGATTGTAAAGGTTTCTCCACCCGTGAAAGGCGCTTGTTGACTAGTGCTTGAAACTCTCGAGTCGGAAACTCGGGGCGTGGATGTAGGGCAAGGAAAAAGAGTCCTTGTAGCCGAACCACGATAAACAATCGTGTTGTGGTTTGATCATTTCTTTCTTTATCTTTGCATATTACATATTGTCTTTATTTAGAATCGTTAATTACACGTAAAGCTTTGCAAATACTAACAAGTATTTTGAGTCTATATCTTTGATCAAACGTAAAGCTTTTCAAAGATTAAACAAGTAATTTGAGTCTATATCTTTAAACAAACGTAAAGATTTAAAAGATAATTAAGATTAAAAAGCGGTAAACTATTCAACCCCCCTTCTAGTTTTCCACAGAATTGATGAGGGTTGAAATGCCTGCAGCTGAAGCCGCAATGAGTCCTGATAGACATGTGAATGCAATTCGCAAGTACACTTTTCCTGAACGTTCACCACAAGAGGAGTTCGAAGGGATAATGATAACCTTCATGAATAATCAAGAGAAACAGATTCAACCCTTAGAAACTCACATGGAAAGCACTAGGAATGCTTTCATGGACTTGGCTGATGAATTTATATCAAGAATTAAGGAGAAGATTAGGGAAAATCCACACCGAGGAAAATAGAAAAAATCTTTGAACTCCCAACCCCTTTGGTGTGTGACGGAGAGGATAATACAAAACCCTCTCCAAGTGCTTCACCTTTAATTGCCCCTACTTCTATGAGCGTCCTCAAGAAGAAAAGAACTTGCAATTTCACAACATCTTCGTTGGAAGTTTGCAAGTCACGCTCCCCTATTTGCATAAGAAACGTTCATTTGGTTTTAAACCTAGTGTGAAAACGGTACACTTCAAAAACACTTCAGCTTCAGAAACCTCTATGGAACAACTCCTTCCCTTACCCACTATTTGCCAATATGAGGATTACGACCTAAGTGGGATTGTGACCAGCCCTACTTATAACCACACCTCACTTCGTGATAGTAACAAAATGTTTGACCCTGGTGGACTCCACTAACAGGAATGGCTATTCATAGTTTATACCTTGATTAGCTATTAACAATGGTGCAGGGACTAAATTTGAAATTGTCACAAAGTGTCCATAATCCGGGAATCTGACGGCGTCAGAATTTACTCTTGACGTCGTCACCTCGCATTCTCAGCAATATTAACCTCATTTCCATCACTTTCAGCACATACCCCACAAACCATATCCAATTGCTACTTCACCTCCGAGTCTTCAAGGTCAAATCCAACATCATCCGTGACTGATCTCCACGTGGTAAGTAACTTTTCTTCACCCTTATTCATTCAATTATCCTTAGGACCCACCAATTTTGAAAACCCCCATCATCCGAAACCCTAACATTGATCAATTCTTAGAACTCGTAATGCCCTTTTATAGGTATTGTGTAACAATAATTAAGGCATTGGGTAGTAATGATTAATAAGAGTCATGAGTCAATTGCGAAAAAAATCTTTCACACCACGAATTTTTTGATCCCCCACCCATGTTTTCTGTTAAAATGGGTGTTTGGCTCATGGATTTAGAGTTTGAAAATTGATTTTTCCCTCGTAATTGCATGGTTCAATATTTGCTGGGTCTGACGGTGTCAGGATTTGTGGTCTGACAGCGTCAGACGGGTCTGCCAGCTTAACTCCATAGAACTCTTATTCTAATCACTCCCATTCCGTTCCATATTTTTCCAGGAAAATGAGCAAGCGCACCCGAAAACACCGAGGGAGTTCATCAAGGTCCCAACGTGTGAACTTTGGTGACGTAGTTCATAGTTGGGGTGTGTTTGAGGATAATGCCTCTACAACCAAATATGAGGAACTACTCTACCACTATATCGACGCGGGGGCAGTGATTGATTGAGACTTTTTGAGGGCCCAGGGCCTTGATAATGCTTTCCTTGAAAGGATTCAAACTGATGCATTTACGGGTCCTCAATGGGAAAGGTTGTTTAAGATAAGGGAAACGGTTTATAGTGAGTTGGTGCGAGAGTTCTTTGCTACCTTTCATTTTGATTTGGCTTAGGCTAGGACTGATATGGGTGGTACTACCATTTACTTTAGGCTGGGGGGAGAGCTTAGGACTTGCTCAGTTACAGAGTTTGGGTGGAGATTGGGTTTGTATAGTCAGAATGAAGCTACTCAAGGTGGGTTTATGCAGAGACTGATGGGTGGAGAGACGATGAGGAGTGAGTTGAGGTGTGCTATGTTCTGGCCGAATATTGGGAATGAGGTATATACCTCGACCACTGGGGCGGCCTCCATTAGGGATCCTAAGATCCGGTTAGCCCACAGATGCATCACCTACAGTTTGGCAGGACGCCATGGCTCCACTCACCGTGTCACTGCTTCTGACCTTTTCTACTTATACACCATGTTTTCTGAGGATGTGTATTGTAACATCCCATTCTGGGTGGCGAGTTATCTGAAGACAAGTGTAGGGGAGAGAGATGGTGATAAGATCTATGGAGGGATGTTTGTGACCCGCTTGGCTCGTTCTTATGGGATCCTTGTGCCAAAGATCATGGGATACTTGATTGATTGTGGTACATGTAGGGTGGTGAGGGCCAAGTCCCTCAAGCAGTTGAGTATTGTGATGAAGTTGGGGGATGGGTCCTTTGCTTGGTATGTTGTAGGGGGAGCGGCTGCTGTTGATGATGATGAGGATGATGGTGAGGGTGCACCCCAGCAGCATTAGTATGGGGATTATGAGGTTGGCTCTGTAGACTACTACCGGCACATGGGTCGGGGAGATTGGAAGGCACATCAGGGGGCTTGGATGGGTCAGGTGGATACATGGAGAACCACCACTGACCAGAGGTTTGATTGGATGTATGATCACACCATCCGCCAGATGCAGCATCTATCGACCCATGATCACATCGAGCCTCAGTTGCAGATTGACCCATTCCCTGGGCGCGAGCCAGACTATCCTCCCTACGGGTACACCGGGCACCTCTCTCCTGGCTATGATTACCGCTATGGTCCCCCTCCCTAGTGATTTTTCATGGTATGTTATGATCTTTGGACAATTTATTTGTCGTTGTACGCTCTAAAACAATTTATCCTGTAATAATTTAGGATTTGGCCTCTGTTGGCCTTGGATACTTTTTATTTATTTTCGCTTTTATGCATGTAGGATTTTTAATTTCATGGTTGTTTATCTTTCAGTTTTTATTTGTTTGATTTTTAATTGTTTGATTGTTATTTGTTTCCGTATGCATTTCTTATTTTTATTGTTGGTAGATAATGTTTCAAATTAAATTGTGAAAATGCTTTATTTTGTTGTTTAACTTCGTCTTAACTTCATATAAAGGTATTTTGCAAAAGCTAAGTGTAAGGGGAAACCCCAAAATTGTTTCTAAGAACGAAAATGGTCTTGATTCGCCACAATATTAAATGAACATGTATATTAGTAATTGTTAGAGTCAAATGCTTGTGGCGAGTCATAATAATGTTTTACAGGATTTTCCAGGAAATAGGACATAAGTTTTTCCAGAAATTTTCCGGAAACTTAACATAAAGATTTCTACAGGTCACTTTTGACAGCATCAGGATTTAACACCTGACGGCGTCACGTGTAAAATTCTGGAAATTTTACGAGTTTTCTTTTTCTAACGGAGTCTTAAAAGTTTTTGTTGATTCTTTAGTTTTATAAACTCCAGGAAATCTAGAAACATTCATTCCACAAGCATTATATCTTAAATTGTTTTCTAGGATTTGTTAGTATATATAGATTGCCGCCGATTTTACGCGAGGTTGCCTTGATTGCTTTCTCTGGTTTAACAGGTTATATATGACAAGAAGATGATTTATATTTCTGGAAGGGAAGCTTTGAACATTCATTTTCTTGGAGGAAGATCTAACCTTGTTATCACACTATCCACACCGAATGAATCAGGGGAGTATTTGTTTTCATTCTTTTACCTATTTTACTTTTACATTCTTTAATTGAACATTGGGGACAATGTTCATCCTAAGTGTAAGGGGAGGGTAAATGATGATACCTTATAAGATACTATTGCACTTGAGTTTGTTTGTTTGATGGTAGGTGTGTAATAAAACTAAGAGAAATACTTGTTAGTGTAATTTTAGCACCAAATTTAAAATTTTTTAGAACAATTAGGAGTGAAACTTTAGCCTTAACAAGCGTTTCATGGATAGGAGTTGTATGACTAGCACAAAACCGTAACATTCAGAAAAATTTTCCACCCAAATATGTGAGGTTCGCCTTTAGATTTGATAGGAAAAGCATTCATTATTAGTGCTTATGAGTGTACCGGTAGCATTTAGATTCTAGAACTTGCGTTAGTGATGCATCCCGAGACCGCTAGTGAGACTACATTCGTGTA
Organism: Artemisia argyi; assembly: GCA_030686995.1. Classification (NCBI taxonomy): domain Eukaryota; kingdom Viridiplantae; phylum Streptophyta; class Magnoliopsida; order Asterales; family Asteraceae; genus Artemisia; species Artemisia argyi. The sequence goes on from CM060682.1 coordinate 140,653,104, forward strand.
GTAGGATTTACTACATGATAAGAGGCATTAGGATCACCCTTGTGTTAAACCCGTATCATAATTACTTGACCATTTAAGTCATATTACTTGACTAGTAAAGTCAATTGATTTTTCCCACACCTTAGCGTTGTACTCATTTTTAGTACACGAAACCCCTAGTACACCCCTCCGAGCCTATCTTTTCGTTTCTAACTTTGAGCATTTTACTTAAAGGAAGAATTTGTTACAACCCACCCAAATGTGCAACCAAATCGCCTTAGCCTTCCGTGTATGCACTCATCTTTAGTGCATTATTGTTACATGTTTAAACCCTTAGTTAATTATATAATTGATTACATGGTTGCTAAGTCGAGTCATATCTTGTACATATTGTTTTGGGACGATTGTGACTCATGGGTAAAGTACTTGTGTTATGGAGTAATGGGGAAGAACATCAATTATTACCCCCATATTGTGCGTTAATCTTGAAAGTACTCGAAGTGTTTTAATTATCTTGATTCGGGTCATTAGATTAGTTTATTGTAAAGTATGTAAAAATTCAAGTGCAAGGGGAACGTGCATTCCCTATGATGTATTATTTTGGATTGTAGGGTAAGAGTGTATGCAAAAAAAAAAAAAAAAAAAAAAAAAAAAAAAAAAAAAAAAGAATCGAAAAATTAGGAAAAAAAAAAAGAAAAAGAAAAGAGAAAAAACATACGGAGTTCCATCCCATTTCATTCTATGTTTGTTTTATGTTTTTTTTATTTTTGATTTATTAGCTTAAGTCGAGTCGAGTCTTGGCTTAGCAACGCCTTATTGTACATGTAATTAACCAAGATGATTAACTCGCCACCAGTAAATATTGCCTTTATCCAACAAAACCGTGTTTTCCATATCCCTACACCGCACGTTATAACCTTTTAAAAGACCTCTTTGATAGTTTATCCTAGGTGCTTACGCCAAGTGGTGGAGGTTTGATCCTTTCCCAAGCCTATGGTAATCTATTTGCAATGACAGGTAGTGAGAGATGTTTTCCATTTCCTTATTGTGATATATACTTTATTACACCCGAGAGATGTGAGTATCTAAACACTATTTGTGAGGTGCTAGTGTATGACCTCCGTGCTTGTTTTTGGTTTTTAGTGGAACGATTATTTGTTGTAATTACTTTTATATTAGTGTTAAATGACCCCTAACCTGTATTTTGATTAGAATAAAAGCGCATTTGCTTGAGGACAAGCAAATCTCAAGTGTAAGGGTATTTGATGAGGCGAAAAGGGTACCGCTTTTAAGGGGTCATTTAACCCCAAATTCGAGATTATTTTATCAAATATTGCCCTAAATCGTTCCTTTTGTCATTTTAGGTACTTTTGGAGAGAAATCTGGAAAAGGAAGCATTTTGGACGTTTTTGAAACATAAAAGTGAAGAAAACGGCAAAGTCTCAAATTTCCTTGCTGGAACAGTACCTGACGGCATCAAGCCTTTACACATGACGGCGTCAAGAGTTACAAAAGAGGTGGATGTAGAACTTATAACATGACGGCCCAGAGTGTTTTCAAGCTTATTGGCTTGACGGCGTCACCAAGGCCGTCAGGGTCCAAATACTAGTGACGGCCCAGAGTAATTTCTTACATGACGGCGTCACAAATGGATCTAGGCAATACGAATTCTATCATGGCGGCGAGTTGACGGCGTCATGAGCTAATACATGACGCCGTCAAGATGTAAACTCTATATATAGTTTTCATATTTTCATTCATTAGTGTGCAACTTTGAGGGAATAAACCCTAAGACGAATTTCCAGCTTTTTCAAGGGTTTCAACCCCTTGATTCTTCCATGATCAATTGAAGATAAGTACATATTCAAATCACTCGATATGTCTATGTGTTGTGTGATTATATCTTACGCTTGTCTTCTCTTTAACATGCTAGGCTAGATTTTTATTGTGTTTGCTTAGATGTAGTGAAACCTAGATGTTGATTATGGGTTGATTGTTTGTTTATAATTGTTACGGATGATTGTATTCGATGTTAGGCTTAAGAAAACTGGCAGACTTCCATTGGTAAATTGCTTGAACGTCTTAAGAAACATAATCGGAGGTATACTACGATTTTTGGTTGTATTTAATGCATAAGAGAATTCTAATGATCCCATGTTAGGAGCTTCTAACGGCTCGATATAGAAGTGAAGTAGGATCTTATAGAGTTAGGGAATATTGTACACGGCCCGATGACTAGTATTAAGGAATATGACCCGTCATCCATGCAATTGTAACAAGCTAATCAACCTATAAAAGATATCTAGGGAGTAATGAAATCTAAGTAAACACAACTTTCCTCATTATTGTTTCCACCACATTAGTATAATAGTTTTATTTTCATTTTATTTTGATTGCATTTTTAGTTAATTGGGTTAGTTGGCTAGCAACTAATTCCGCCCACTCCTTCAAAACCCGAGATTTTAATTGCTTTCTATAAAATATAAAATACAAAAAGAATCATCCCTCACCTCTAGACCTAGTTTATTAGGCTTTCTAATCCTAGCGACACTATTCCTGAGTTGAACGATCAATCCCCCGGTACTTGTCACTATACTATACTACAACGATCAGGTACACTGTCTGGTGGGGGTTGTAAGCTTCTCGAGATCTCTTGAGAGGTAAAACCTGTTGCGAGGGTGCAATTCCCACGTATCATGAAGTTACCATAAGATCTATCAACTTTTTGTTTTAGTATGAAGTTTAGGGGGTGCATATTCCAGAAACGGGAGGAGAAAAAAATAGAGGGCGGTGGGGGGAGGACGTTGACAGGTGAAACAGAGATAATATATGGCTTTTCTTTAAGTATTTTTTTTGTACAAGCATAGTATTGAAATAGATGACATAAACAAGCATAATTTTGGCCATAATTCCAAAAAGAAGCATAGTCTTGGAAAAAGATCGGTGTCTATAGCTTCTTTTAAAAAATAAGTGAAATTACAAACTAGCATGCAAAGTTGAGGTTTGTGTTCACTTCAATCATGCTGAGTGGGACCGTTTACGGTTTTTGGTCCTATGCAATAACAACAAAGAGCCAGGGTGGCTCAAGGGTAACGCAAGTAAAGTTATTACTTTAGGCCTTCAATTTTCTTAGGCCCCCTCTTTCTTAGGACTTTGTATCTCTTTTCTTTAAACTTAAATTAATTTAGTTTACCTAAGTTCTCTCGAAGTACCCTTTAAACCTAACAACTTTTCAAAATTGGCAACTTAAATTATGTCTTTTCCTAATCAATTCTAAACTTGCAACTTTTCAAAAACACACACTATATTAATTTTAAAAAACACAAGTTTTGTATTTCGAAAAACACGCCTTTTGCATCAAGTGTCGAATCAGAATCATGATTTCATAAGTATAATTATTTGCCTTTATACACCGTCGTTTTGCGCGGTTATTCGTCTAGTTATAAAAAATACAATTAGTTTTAAGATACTTTATATTTATACTTAAGTGCATGCAACCACATTCACTTTTCTTTTTACAAATTCCTTTGAACACTTAACTAATTAGAATTCAATCGTTCTCATTATTCGTTGATCAGATTCAAAACTCGATACTCTAACTTATCTTTATCTCTACTGCTTATAATGTATTTGAGATCTTCTATTTCTAAAAGTCTTAAAAAAACCAAGTTAACACATATTCTATTATTAGTGACGAGTAATTTAGCTGCCGCACATTGCGGCGGAGCCTATTTATGTCTGATATTTTTATAATAAACTCGGCAAATGAAGTTGACAAATAGAAAACAATGCCTCAATTGATAACGATATATAACATACACTTATGTATACATAACATATACAAAAACGAAATATGTACTTTACATTTAACGTACGATTCTAAAGAGCGTACAATCACACATATGTTACTCCATTTTATATTATACATTGAAAGTATCATGAACATATTCAACGACCCGTAAATACAGCAACTTCCGTATACATTCCTAAAAATATGCAGAAACTCTTTCTTTCTGATGTTGACTGCAAAACACGTTTGCACTAAACGGTAATGACATGTACAACTCGATCTCCTTTGAGACATACATTTCTAATTCTTCGACTGTTCTGGGGCCCACCATTCCCGACCCCATATTTTCTTGTTGCTTGTAAGATGGTACGACACTGAGCATAATATCTTACATTGGAAGCGGCGACTCTACAAACTCCGAAAACCATGACAGAATGAGCAGGTGGAACACGCAAGGAAATAAACCAAAATCAAAATCAAAATGTCATACAACATACCAATTGAAATCTAAGAAGGAACCCTAAAAAGGCTTCCCACCATATCACTAATTTACCCAGGGCTTAATTTAATTACTTTCCTTAAATTGCTCTTAGACTACAGTTGCTTGACTAGAAGACAACAAAACCTCAGCAATACAAATTCATTTACTTCCATATTTGTAAGAACCCGGTTTGCTTTGTAAGCACATATAATCCGATATCAATTTACAATCGAGGAAACACATATACATAATCCCACTAAGGTAAAGACTAAGAAATGATATTTTGAATAGTAGCCAACTCTAGAATTGTCTCTTCATTGTTTAGTGTTGAAGGATATTTCGAACAGTAACCAACTCTAGAATTGTCTCTTCATTGTTTAGTGTTGACCACTCAACTTATTTCAAACCGATCAATGACCGTAATCGGGATCTAACCCACACAAATAGAAAAATGAAGACTGTACCAAATATAATGGAAAGCTAACTAAAAAGACATTGCTTACTTGATTATAGTGGCAATAGAATATCATATGTGCATCTTCATAGTGTATAATATAAATCTAGGATGCAGCCAAAGACTCATTTCAATAAATGATAATTTTCGGTATAAGATGTACGCTCATGATCATTCCTGCTCATCCTCCACTGAGAGCCCGTCGCTTGTACAATAGGATACTTCAACTTAACAATCCATATACATATACAAAGAGAGTACGTCAAATATATGGAAGGTTGAAGTATCATAGACTACTACATCTAAAGCTAATAGGAAAAAAAATACTTGAGTTAAGACATCTTGAACTTATTCATATGCGCATGGGCATTGTTTCACCCCAAAATGACATAGTGTGACTGCCTCAAATAGACACAATAGCACTATAGGTAGCCTTTATATTGATTTCTTACATCCTCCTCATCCACACATTACTATCTCTAGTTGACATTTCTTTGATACTCTAAATACAATAGAAATAAAATCCGTGACTAACTAGATCCATAAAATATATGTTTGCCTTCAAATACCGTACTGGGTGCTAAAATATAAAACTAAACAGCATTAGAATACCAACCAATAATTCAATGTATTTGCGTTCAAAATAAAAGACGCACTTGGGTTGCTTCCGTATTCTGCGTGCAAACTATCCCAACCTGAAAACACAAATGCAAATATAATAACAGGTCCTTAATAAGTGTTAAATCTCTAAAGAAAATCAATAAGGTACATCGAAGGATACTAAGCATATGATAACGTTCATTTTGTATATATTTTAGTCGTGTTATTTGTATGTTTGTGCATTGTATTTGGTTGTGTTTGTGAACATTTTATGCTTAAAATGTACAAAAGATATATTAAGGTTCATGTACAACCAAGTCCAAGGAAATTGCGAGAAAGATGATGAAAAGTCATTGAATTAAGAGCTTATGCACAACAGAAGACTTCACCCATGATAAAGAGCTCGGGAAGACCATCGAAGATAAAGAATCAAGTTATAAAGGTTCCCGATCATGAAGAAAAGATCAAGTGTTCATGAAAAGAAAGAGAAGCTACACACAAAATCCATCATGAATTATGGCTTACTTCTTCAACCTAAGGTTCAAGGAATTACATTCAAGGCTTAAGTCCAACCCAAGGTTCAAATCTGCCATTCTAACCTTCTTCCTAACCTTGGACTGGAACTCCAACCTCGGGTGAGACCCTCAACCTTGGGTTACTACACTCTTGGCACTCTTAATTACTACCTTTAATGATTTGACCCTTCATATGGATGATCATTACACCCTATTTACTTCAAAGTCCATATATTTAATAAGGTGCCTTGGTTAGAGAAAAAAAGAACTAACATTTCCATTACCAATCATTATCGAAAGAACTCTCTCATGGAGGAAAAAACAGGAAATAAGTGAAGCTTACATTCATTATTCATCATTGTAATCATCAAGGAATCATCACTAATCATCTAGTCATTGTTCCTAAATCTTATAATCATCATTACAATCTTTGTAAGACTCTTTAATTATGTTTTCATGTGTTCAATTTTCTATGGTTATTACTTTGTTTGTCATGAGTGGCTAAGTGCCTTATGCACTTGCCTAGATGATGTTTGTAGCATCATAATTGGTTGATTATGACTTAATGGTTCTATTTCTATGTCAAGCTATTACTAAAATCGAATTATACTTTTAAGTTTTCATGTGACAAAAGAGTTTATCGTGTCAGATTGATCGTTGATGGTGTAATAGGTCGAAAGAGACATTGTTAATCAATCAATAGTTGCCCTTTCTCTATGGAGGTGCCACCTTATGTATTAACCATTTCATAAGTAACTTGAATAAACAAGAAACTAAAAGGTGTAGTTGTCAATTACTTGTGAAACTATTGTGAATAAAGTAATTGAATTGTTTTAGTCTTGTGTGATCAAACCTAATATTGTTTTTGTCACCTTAAAATCTTGACGAGGATTGAAAGTGCTAGAAACAAGAGGATTAGAACACCATCTAATTTATTGATGAAAACCATGAGAACCATTGTCATAATCATACTAAGGGAATTATTCAAACTAGTCTAGGCAAGTATAGTTTTAATATATTGAATTATCATCATCATTATTATTTGCTTGCTAATTGCGGAATTATTATTAAGCTCGTTAATCTCAAACTCATGTTACAAAAACTAAACAAATCCTTGTGAATGACATCAACATACCGAATCATTTGTTGCTACACATAGACGAGTATACTTGCTCGCATGTGTTTCGTTTGAATCATTGGTAGATCGTGTTTATAAATTTAAAACTTGCACTCGTGAGACACATCAGCATAAAAGATAATAAAGTCTGCACATTCAACCATCCGAAGCCACTCTATACAACTACAACTCTTCGAGAAACAGAAAAAAAAAAAAATAGCCCGAACAAATTAGATCTACAAAATCTATGTAACACAAAAAATATGCATAGATTATAGAACAACTAATCACGACCACGACTTATAGTAACCAAACTTATGACTACTAATTATCTACAGTCTAAGCATTACTCTAAGCATTGCACATTTAACCATCCGAAGCCATTCTATACAACTACACGGATTCGTAAAACCCTAAAAAAAGGTTAGTCTGAACACATTAAATTTACAAAATCTATGTAACAAAAAAAATATGCATAGAGAACAACTAATCAAGACCACAAATTATAGCAACCATACTTATGACTACTAATTATATACAGTCTAAATACTGCTCTTAGCAAATGGGCACAACTTATAGCATTTCTGACCATAATTCGTACATTGGTTCAAATATCATGACAGGTAAAAAACAAATAAATTTGACGCCATTAATTTTTTGCCTGTTCAAATGTGCAGCTTAGCGAGTGACCATATCATCAAAGCCAAGCAAATATTATCGAAATTACCTGCTTATACAACCGGAGTCTGGCAAAACGTTTTCAAAAATGCTACAGACAAACACACCTGGGTTCAAATACAAAAATCAAACAAATATCCAAATGGAACTATATAATTTAAGTGTATTGTATCATAATTATTAACTTAAAGTGTATTGTATTTTTAAAACAATGATGTACTAAATTATAAACCCTGATACACTAACATATTTCAACTACAATGCACCAAAATTTACATTATGAAAGTTTAATCAAATAGAAAAGGGTACATCTTAGTTTTTTTTAACTATGATGCAATACCATGTTTAAGTATGATGCACCAAAACTCATAGTTGTGAAAAAACTACGTGAGATTTTTTTTTTAAAAAACAGTGTTTTTATTCTCGAAACATATTTGTTAGATACAAATGGTGTATCATGGTTAATGTTAGCTTTGCAAAGTGATGGTCATTCTATATTTAGGAACCTTGTATTATGTTATAGACCTTGTAATAAAATAGTTATAGGCATTTGGACTTGGTATAAGCTAATAGTATAAGTTCAAGATAAATGTTTAGTCCACAACCAAGTCCATTACCTAGCCCATGAAGGCCCAAACCAATCCTAGCTTAGCAAATCGTTATATATTGTACAACCACACTCATTTGTAGGGTTGTGAAGCAAGTGTGAGTTCATAATTCAAGTTTACATTTTTCACACACAAAGCTCTCTCTCTCTCTCTCTCTCTCTCTCTCTCTCTCTAAAATAAGCTTAAACGCCTAATAAATTTTCATCTGTGTGATTGATTCTTAGGCTATTCATACTGGCCCAGAAAAAATCGTTCATCAACATCGGTCGACCGATGTTAACATCGATCATTCCCAATGTGGGAAATCGATCGCCGGTCAACCAAAATGAATATCGTTCGGTTTTCCAACCGATATTCCACAAAGTTTTCAAACACAATTTACCACTTTTGAAAATGAAACTAACCGTTTGTAGCTAAAAAAAAAAAAAAAAAAAAAAAAAAAAAAAAAAAAAAAAAAAAAACTTTTTTTCAAAAAACATTACTACTTTTCATCCTATAAATACCCACATCAACCCCACTTTCAAACACACAATTTCAAAAACAATTCATCCAAATTCACATCAAAAAACACACAATGTCAAAGAAAAACACTCCACAATCAAAAAACCGACGATCCCGACTAACCCAAAATGCACCCGACATAAATTTCTCTCCGCAAAACACCTTTGAACTAACTGGCATAACACCACCACAACAAGGGAACATACGCTTTCGTCCACAATCTTTTGAATATCCAACACAATTACCACAAGTAAATCAAAGAGAAAACTTATTTTCCGTTCATCGTCCCTTTGTCCTACCACAACGTGTTAATTATCACGAAGAACCAAGTGAGGCAGCCTATCGTCCTAACATGGATTTCTTGCATTGTTCCTAACCGTATCAAGAACATTCTCCGATTCGGTCTACTAATCTTGATATGAATTTCGATGATTGGGCAGAATTTCATAACTATGGCTATTCGGCCCAACACTATCCAAGCCAAGACCAACCGAGTCAAGATGTTTCGATAGGGCAAGGTTCTGGTCACGTATCCTACCACGGTTCTTTCCACGGTTCTTTGCCCGTTGATGACGATGAGTCTGACGAAATCGAAGTTATATCACCCGTCAAGCAAAAGAAGCCTTCACGACGTGCTACAAAGGCGAAAGGCAAAGCCAAAGCCAAAGAACCCGAACCGGCCAAAAAAATTGAACCATGGTCTAGCAGAGAAGAGGTCGTTCTTTGTAAAGCTTTCATCTTTGTTTCTGAAAATGCAAAAAAAGGAAACACCATGAATCGGCACAAATTTTGGGAGAAAGTGGTAGCCTACTTTTGGAGAGAAACTGGTTCAAACCGAACAATGAATTCGATCATTTCCAAATAGAAGACTAGAATTCGTTGTCAAGTTGCGAATTTTGGTGCAATTGTTAATAATGTCAAGGGGACACATGGAAGTGGTGAGAATGACTTTGAAGATTTGTCCAAAGCTCTTTTGGAGTATCGTGCACGTTACGGTCAAGATTTCACTATGGTGGAGTGTTGGAAAGTTTTGAGGGGGCATGATACCTGGAAGGAAGAGATACCCCTTTTCCAATCGGGCATTCGAAAGAAAGTGAAGGGTTCAACAACTACGTCGGGGTCAACACAAGGCCCCTCGAATTTTCAAGACTTGGATGATGACGAGGATGAAACAGAGGATGATACTAGAGAATCACGACCACAAGGTCGTGACAAAGCAAGGAGTAAATCATCCATCTCCTCTCATGAAAACATCAAAATCATTCATGAGTGGGCTAATAGCGGATTTGTGGAAATCAAGACCGGCAAAGAAGGAAAAAGGTAAAGAGCGTGATGAGTCGTGGAAACAAATCAAGGAACGAGAGCTAGCGATCAAACAAAAAAAATTGGAATATACAGAAAAGCTCTTGCAATGCCTGGAGGAACAAAAGGAACTCTTGAGAACTAGCAAACGGGATCAAGAATTGATTTTCTACAACTCGGCTATCGACCCAAATTTGCCCGAACGACAACGAGAGGAACTTATGCGAATTAAAGCGAAAATCAAGGAACGCCACAACCTAAATTACTAGTTTTTAAATAAGTGTTTGCGTGTTTAATTTTTAGTTGTTTAAGTTTTTTTTTAGTTGTAATGTTTTTATTTCGTATCGTATCGTTTATGTAATATTTACGTTTTCTTAATAAAATTTGTGTTTGTGTTAAAAAATGTTTTTTTTTAAATGATGCAATATGGATTGCCACTGTGATGAGAGAGATAAATATGGGTTGAAGAGAGAGAAAGCTGAGGTGGCATCCGAAAAGATGATGTAATATGGGTTGCCACTGTGAGAAGCCTTACTTATTAGTGACCAAACAAGTGATATCAAGAATCTAATGATGATTTAGGAGTGTGTTTGTGGTTAAATTTTGTGTCTTGAAATTGTTTTTGGTACGTGTAAGCTTTATCGAGTTCACCCACATTTCTTGTGTTTTTGACTTTTAAAACCTTGCTTTTTGCACCTTATACTTTAAGTATACTTGATTTAGAATGTGATACGTGTTTAGAACAAGAGACTACAAAAGGATTCAAACTAAAAACCTTAAAAAAAAAGTGGCTTTTGTTCATTTTTGCCATCGTCGAGTTCGTGTCCATTTTCGCTCAAAAAGTGATACTTTTTTCGTTTGAAACCCTTAAAGTTTGCATTTTTATGCTTCTAAACTCATTTATAAGCAAGATTGTGAAAGAAAAACCTAAGTTGATAATAACCTAATTAGATACAACATAAGAAGTTCAAAGCTACAAAGATCAGAGTCTTTAGTACCAAAGATCAAAGCCGAAGTACTCGGAAGAGGGAACTTCAAAGATGATGAATAGGAAGTTTAGAGCTGAAAAGATGAAAGCCGAGATTGTCGGAAGAGAGAACTTCAAGTCATCCTCATTATTATAATTATGGTGTCATCCACAGAGACTACTGCACTTCAACAACATTGTTATTTATTTTGTTATATACTTATAGGACTCATTGTAACCAATTCCCGTATGTCACCACTTGAAGGGAGAATATTAGCTTTACAAAAGTGATGACATTATGGGATTGAAGTAGACACATAGGTAGCTTTGGCCGCAGGGACTAATAATGTAAACGAGGCAAAGTTGTATTGTGATGAGCCTATAAATACCCCTCACGAATCTCCATGAGGGGGGTGTGTGTGCAAGCTAATCTTTGAATACTACATTCTTTTCTTTCACCTCACCCTGTCTCTATTTTCTGTCACTAGAAACTATGTCTATCTTAGTGTTCTTTGATCATCCTAGACCACCCGAACACGTGAATCTTGATACTTACAATTAAAAATATAGTGTATCATAGTTGAAAAATCAATAAAATACCATTTTCGTACATCTTTATGTGCATAAAAGATGAGTAAGATGCTAAATCAATGATACGATATATCACCCATTTTTTTATACTTTTTGAACAATTCAAAAAACTGTGTAATGAATGACCTAAAATCTATAACTTTCGTGTTTTACAAGTTTTCTAATTTGAATTTTATATTAGTCAAAATTATGATTAAAACACAATGAAATAATAATGTGTACTAAATTGTTAACCATTATGCAAATGCACTAAGTTGTTAAGTGTGATGCACTATAGTTAACAATTTAATGCATCACAGTTATTAATTTAAGATAAGCGATTGGCATGCCTAATAAGCATGCCTAATTTCATGCCTAACAAAGAGATCAAAATATATGAAATAATAAATAGTTATCATTAAGAGAGAGAAAATACATGCTCCACTTTTCATATGTTGTATGAATTAGTCTCATTTTTAGGCATATAAATTAGTCACCTATATCAATTTCTTTAATTTAATGCATCACAGTTTATAATATAGTGTAAATTTTGTGCATCATAGGTAATAATTTAGTGCATCATGGTAATAAAAGTATTATTCACCAAATTATTAACTATGATACACTAAGAAAATAACTGTAATGCACTAAAAATATTGGTGTGTGATAGTTGAAAACATATTATCTCACACATACTTTATTCTTTTTGAACGATTTATATAGTTGTGTAAAGAATCATATCAAGTTTTGCAAATTTTAATTTAAATTTTATATTGTTCAAAATTACGGTAAAAAAACACAAGGAAACAACAGTGCGGACATTTTTTTAACAAATTTAACAATTAAAAAATAATTTTTGAATCTTACATGAATAAAATGATTAATGGTGCATTTTTTACAAAAATTAGTGCAATTTATCTAATTTTACAATAAAAATCTTACCTAGGCATTTAATCAAACACCTTGTGTGCATAAAATATGACTAAAACACATTTTATCACTCATGTGACATCGGTTTTTAATGATTCAAAAACCCATGTAAAGATCGAATGTAAATCTACAACTTTCATGTTTTATGTGTTTCATAATTCGGTCGTTAAAATGGTCAAAAATTTAGGGTCGAAAATGCTAAAAATTTAAAGAAAATCAAGACTCATTTAAAACTTAAAATGTAAAAATAAATAAATAAAAATAAAAAAGTTGAACTCAAATTTACAAGATTTATACCAGATTAAAAAGAAATTCTAGATATCATAGTGAAATCAGTTTTTATAATTGTTTGTCGTTCTCATATATCCACTAAAGTCTTTTTACATGAATATAAAGTGAATATCTATTTTAAAACATTACAAAACTTATTTTAGTAAGAGGTGAGATCAGCGAAGATCAATTTTTTCTAAAGATCAAATGGGTGAATACTAATCATCAATTTTGTCAAGAAAAAAAAAATCAAAAAAATCAACGTTTTTTTTTTTTTTTTTTAAAAAACCAACATATTCTGCTAACGGTTAATCGTCAAGCTACGAAAACTACACTATCGCGACGAGGATATTTTTATCTTTCAGTAGATGGCCATTTTGATATAATTTTGACGATTTTTTAGTGTTTAAATTTCCATCCAGAAAAATCACACGTGATTTGTTATTCTAAAAATCATGTGTGATTTAATAAATCACATGTTTAAAAAGCAATTGTGATTTCACAATTCACGTGCGATTTTTAAATTAATAAATCATATGTGATTTTCGGTGCGAAAATTTAAAAAAAAATGCCGAAAAGTATATAGAAGTGTCTATTTATAAAAGAATAATTTAATTCTTATCGCGATAGTATATTAATTTCACGTAATTATTAATGGTTTGTGAGATGTTTTAATTTCTTTCTTAAAAATTAAAATGAGTGTTTTTAGCTAATTAATTAATTTAATATCATTGGATGTAAATATGATTGATGGTGAAGATTAAATGATTTATTATTTTTTTAAAGCGATCCTTTAAAAACTTATGTCATTTTCATAAGGGAATTGAATTACACACTTTGAGTTTTGATTGAGACACTCCAATTACTGTATCAGGCAGTTGCACCATATTGATATCATGCTTTGATTACTTGTACTGAGAGTGTGCAAATAAAAAAGATGAGTGTGCAAATCATTTTCCTTTCAATAAATGTCTTCGTACAAAAGTCTATCTCGCGCATGTAACAGTTGCTTTTGGTTGCTTGTATCCAAGAAGTTAAACTACGAAGCTTCCAAGAAACAACACAAACTCCTAACATGACCCATATGCACAAGGGAGGTGATTTGCACACTCCCATAAATGATTGGACACTTTAAATTAAAGTGTTTTGACATTTATACCCTCACATGATAAGATGAGTAAAATTAATGTGAGGTATAAATGTCAAGACACTATAATTTAGAGTGTCCCAATCATTTATGGGAGTGTGCAAATCACCTCCCTATGCTGAAACATGAAATATATAATGGAGCGTCCTGAGAAGAGAAATGATTGTCACATTTTAAAATTTTATTAGGACACTCATTGTATAAGCAACGTATAATGGAGTGTCCTAATAAATTTTTAGTGTGTGTCAATCACTTCTCTTCCGGGAATAGACGGCCGATAGTTGACTGCCATTTGTTATCCAGTTTCTATGAAGATCCAAAACATAAAATGTCATCTGCTCCAAAAAATCCTTAAAAACATATCGATTGGTTTACAGAAGTACAGATCAGGGTAGGAGCCGCCGCAACGACATATCATATCATTAACGATAGTTTCATAGTTTCAGCTATTGTGGGAAATAGACGTGTAAATTATTTATCAATTTTTCGTCACTTATTCAAACCTTATTATCAAGGGAATTGTCAAACAGAAAGTTGGTGAGATAGTAGTGGTGTTAACTATACTTGACATATTTCATGACACGCAAGAATTTAAGAGTGTGAAAAGAATGGATAAGACAATAACCACTAGTTTATGATAAATTAATAAATACTTGCCCCAAAATATAATAGATAAAGGACAAATATGTAATTTGACTAACAGAAAGTTGGTGAGCCAATATTATACTTCACGTATTTCAGGATGCACAAAAGAGCATAGTTAAGTGTGTGTGAGAGAGAGTGAGAGAGAAAATGGGTGTTGAAGAGAGAGGCAAGTTGTTTTACAAAGATGTGTTGCCATTTGCAGCAATGATTATGATAGAACTCATGCTTGTTGGTGGTAACACACTTTTTAAATCAGCAAGTGTTGAAGGAATCAACTCTTATGTTTTCACCTTCTATGTCTTCCTCCTTGGTTTCATCTTCCTCTTGCCTTGCCTTATCATCCACTACAGGTATATGTAGTCAGGGACGGATCCAGAGGTTCCGCGGGTGCCGGGACCTTATGGATTTTTTTCGATGTAGTGTTAGTTTTAAAAAAAAAAACATCAATTTTTTCAAAATACATCTTAAATGCATCTGGTTCATCGAAATATGTTTCTATATTATGGTTCTAAAAAATTTGTGCACCCGCTCATATTTGATCCTGCTCCGTCCATGTATGTAGTAAAATAAATTCTTTTTCATGTCTATTAAATTCTTTCATTGGGTTTTTTGGTTCATTAAAAAATTATTTTGGCGATTTTTATTGCAGAAGAACAAGCATTCCACCCATCAAGTTCTCAATTGTTGGGAAAATAGCTATGCTTAGTGTGCTCATGTAAGTCTTAATTACTTTCACACTAGGTTGCATTAGCATCAACATGCAAGTTAATAATTCTGTCTAAATAGGTTTATCTTTGAAAGGTAGACAAGGGTATTCCATGAAAAAATAGCATACTGTGTATTGATTAGGCATAAATAGACATTACGGGCGTGTTTCCTAAATTAAGTAATTTGGAGTAATGTCTAGATTAGTCATTTATTAAAGAGAGGTTTTTATAGGTCTCTCCGTTAACATAGAAAAAGGTTTGAGGTCACTCAATAAGTGAAAACGAAACATCCCTTTCAAAATATTTTGATGTCGATAAAGGCGTTGTGGCCTGTGGGCTTGAAATTCACAACTACCAGTCTACCATTATATAGTACGGAGTACTATGGTGATCGAATATTCGAATATGTCTTAGGAAATATATTTACATCATTTACATGCATGTAGTATGTACCTTTTACTTTGCTTAGAGTTCTTTTTTTAACGTTCTTTTTCTTACTAAAAGCATCATACATTTGACAGATTAGTGCATACATAATTCTCTTTTGATAGTAGTAAGTATCTACCTAAACATTATATTTGTATAATATAGAACAGAGCATGTACGTATTAAACTTGTTCACTGACCAGGTCCTTTTCAATGGGTTGGTGAATTCAAAAACTGTTTAGATTATATGATTAAATGGAAATTTACCAAAATAGATGAGTCGCCCTACGCACTTTTCAGACCAAAAATAATTTTAATTCGAAAATAGACCGGGCGACCGGGCAACTTGTACAACCCCAACCATAAGCCGACGCTTAGCATGTACTTGAGACACTTGTCTAATTAATGGGTGGGTGTTGTACAAGTTGCCTGGTCGCCCGGTCTATTTTCGAATTAAAATTATTTTTTTCTAAAAAGTGATAAGCCGTAGGGCGACCGGTCTATTTTGGTAAATTTCCTTAAATTTATCTCCGGTTCAAGAAAATTATTTGATTAATTTATTTTACCATCACAATATTCACATGTATCCCTCAACTCATCTCTTTATGTGTAATCAAGACCTTGAAAATTTAAATCAGTTTATACATCACAGCCTAACACCAAATGTTATCCGTTTTTGAATGGTTAATATTTAAGAATGCATGCAATAATTTGTATGTGTTATCTATGATAGGTACTTGTCTCAAATATTTGGATATATTGGTCTCAAGTACAGTTCTCCGACTCTATCGTCAATCATGAGCAATCTTTCACCAGCTTTTACTTTCGTGCTTGCATTCTTCTTCAGGTTCATTTCTCAAGCATTCTTCTTTAACAGATTATTCACTTTTTGGTTTTCTGAAAAAAGGTGATAAATAGTTTTATTGTCGTATGTTAGGATGGAAAAAATACATTTGCGAAGCTATACTAGTCAGGCAAAAATTATAGGAACGATAATTTCAATATCAGGAGCGATTATAGCGACACTTTATAGTGGTCCATCACTTTTATTGAGCTCCATTAGCATGAACTGGATTATTGGAGGATTTTTACTTGCTGGTCAATATTTTCTACTGGCATTTGCCCTCGTTGCCCAGGTACTAATTAAAGAATTCTTAATTTAACAATAAAAAGAAGATAAACAATGTATCTCTAAATAAAGTGAGCATTGTTAAATATTTCCAGGCAAAGATATTGCAAGTGTATTCAGTGGACCTCATGGTTGTTTTTGTGTTCGGCCTAAGTGGACTGTTTGTAGCTGGATTTGCAGCGTTAGTCATGGCGAACGATGTAGAAGCTTGGAAACTAAAATCAAATGCTGTATTGATCACTGTACTATACATGGTAAGACGTTTATTATCTTTGATGATATGACGTAGTGGTAAATATTAAGATCTTCTATTAAGTTATTTGAAGGGTTCATTAACTTCTAGCTACTTACTTGACATCTGATGTAAAAAGTTACATTGTTTAAAAATATGACAGAGATTCAAAGAATGTGGTATTATCGTTTTGTAAGTTGGATTATATTCCTTTTACATATGTTTACATGCGTACAGGGATTTTCTTCGGGATTCGTCAATGTTGTGGCACAAATTTGGGTATTGCGCTTGAAAGGACCGGTCTATGTAGCCATGTTTAAGCCGTTAACAATTGTGATAGCAGTCATTATGGGTGTCTTGTTCCTTGACGATTCACTACATCTCGGAAGGTTATCAATCTCTCACTTGCATATCATCTCACGTGCACACAAAAACAATAGATCGTTTTACTTGTTTCAAATTAGTAAGTCATGAACCACTTAAGGGTGGCCTAGTGGTAAAAGGGCTTATAACTATCACTCTCTAAAATGTGTGAGATCTCAAGTTCAATTCCTACTAGGTGCAAACGACCTTAAGTGGACACGCCAACTTCCTGAAAAGAAGGGCTTGATAAAAACTCATAGAAACGATACCAAGTTTTAGCCTTTTAGTTGAATACTACATATATTTTATCAATTAGAAACCAATAAAACCAAAAGTTATATCCTAATGATTCTATGTTTTGTGGGGGACGGAGTTAGAAATTTGTATTAAAGGGCTTCAAATCCTTTTCCCGTAACATTATTATCTCAATGGGCAAACCGCTTAATGTGTCTTGTCTGGTTAGATACAATAAATCACAAAGGAATAGAGAAAGGAAAATTTTAATAGTGTCAAGTCAACGCCTTTTTAAAAGATGTATAACTACTTGAAATAAAATTATGTTTCCGCTAGGATCGAAAAGAATAAATCATATGTGTAATTCTTTTTTTCCCTTTTAAATCATGTGTTTATCGATGGAAAATTTGCACATAAACCCCACAATAGAAACATTTTAAATCATGTTCCTTTTTTTCTTTTAAATCATGTGTTTATTTAATTTGCGTCATTGATTTCATGGGAAAACAAAATACAAAGTACAATAATAAAGAGTGAAACACCCTAACCTAACCGATACCCATGTGACAACTACATGCACCATGTCACCAAAAGAAAGAAAGAAAGAAGAAAAAAAAAAAAAAACTGACACACCATGACTCTCAACCTCTTTTTATGCAAAAGATTATCCTTTTACTCCGTATATCATCTTCTCTAGCGCTTATTTCGGATCTTCTATTCGGTGGATTTCTTCTTTCATTCTTACGTCCTTCTTTTATTTAAGTCTAAGATGGTTTAGTGGTTCCTGCATATTTCAAAGAATTAAAGGTAGGTCTTAAATTTCTTGTATACAAGGTTGACTAGTCGGCCGGTTGGGGGTGACCGAGCCCCCCCCCCCCCCCCCCCCCCCCCAACTAGCTTCGTTTCTGATTGTGTGAGAAGCTCTTCAACAAAATGGTTGTGAGTTGTGAGTTCAAGTCCTTTTAAAACGTGCGAGATAAATTGTGTGTATATTGTGTGAGGATGAGTAGTTGTTCTAAAAAATAAATTAGAAACCAATGAAAGTATTACGGAGTAGCATGTTTATATGTTACTGAAAAACATTTCTATGGAATTATTTACTTGAGAAAACCAACACATCATTTACTATAGGGCGTTAGTTATAACTTGTCGACGAGGGACATAAGGGCTGTTTTATAATACTAGACGAGTACTTGTGCATTGCAACAAGATTTTTTCGCGACACATAATTATGATTTTGGTTAAGTGTTTCATATAATATTTATTCATATAATGTAAATAAATTAAAATGTAACTGTAAATTATTGCGTATAACATATACCAGTAATAATTTAAGTAAAAGAACAAATTTTAATAGCTAATGTCAATATTAAAGAAATTAATTTTAAGTTTCCTAAATTAATTTTAAGTTTTCATTTTTCACTTTTTTTTCCTTTTATATATAGTATATATATTTTAATAAATTGGCCGAAATGCCCTTTAACATTTAGTATAGAGCGTTATTTATAGGGATAATCATCAAAATAGACCGGGCAACCATGGTAAATTCGGTTCATGCCGCAGATTAGAAAATGTCTTTTTTAGACAGGGTAACTGGGCAACTGATGAAGTGTCACTTTCTGCAAGTGACAAGTGTTGATTGTCTGTCAGTTTTTTGGGCAACCTATCAGTTTTTTGGGCAACAGCCGCCAATTTTTAAGCAACTGGGGGCACTTGTCATCATATGGGTCGAGTTGCCCAGTTGCCCTGTCTAAAAAAAATATTTTTGGATCTGCTGGCAGGAACCGAATTCACCATAATTACACGGTCTATTTTAGTGATTATCCCTTATTTATAAAAGGAGGTGCTACTTCCACTATTTCTTTTAATGAATGTATCACAATTGTGTATTATAATGTTGTACAGTCTATTATATAACTTGTGTAAAATAGCATTTGAATCGAAAATTGTGATAGAGAATATCAACTCCCATTTATAAGTAGTCGACGAGGGACATAAGTGCTGTCGTAGAATATTCTAATAATAAATTGACCAAAATGGCCTTTAACATGAATATACACCTAACATCGCGCCATTTGTAGTTTTTAACATGCTTAGTCACCAAATTCATTTTGATATAGAAATTTGATCCATACTGTTAAATAATGACGTGCCCACATGCATTTGTGATCAATTTATTTGGGAATGCATTGTTGGTTTAAGGACGTTTGAGGGGTCTTTGTTTAAGCTTATTTGTGAGCTTATGGGCTTATGTTATTTTGATTTTCTTCATGAGCTCCAAATTTTTGTCTTATATTAAAACTTGTGGACCTATATAAGTTTATATATACTACATTATAATGCATTTGAGACTAAAGGCTTAAAATTCAGTCTTTTTTCTTGCTTATTATGGAAAGATTTCAAAATTAATTTGTTAGGAAACAAGTTGGTTAGTAAGTTTGTTAGGAAACGGTTGGTTGTTCAAACTAAAATTATTTGGCTTAATCATCTCTAATATCTCTACTTATAAAGCATGAAGACAACTAAATGTGTAACCAAATAACGCAAAATATAATCACACGTTATCCGTCGCCGCATTGCGCGGGTACCGTTCTAGTTATATCATAATAAACGTATATAAAATCATAAGTCTCAACATAAGCCAAAAATTGATGCTTATGAAGTATAAGCTGGAATCGATTAAGCTCGTGGGCTCACAAATAAGCTTAAACAAACAACCCCTAGTATGCATTAAAAATTTCGAGTCTTCAATATACAAATAAGTTATATAATATAGTATGGGCCTGTGGTGAAAACAATATGTTTCTTCTAAAAACTATGTTACGGTGGTATCACTAAAAAATACTTTTTATTTTTATTTTATTTTATTTATTTATTTATTTTCTTTTTTGGAACCTACAGTCATCTTAATGGTTGATGGATTTATGCATCAAACATACGAGTATCAAACTATCTTATAAAGCATTTAGGCCTTCTAAAAAAATACTTAAAATTCAGCATTACAAGTTTTTAAGCTAAAAGTACAACTAATTTAAACATATTTTCTAACATTAAATATAATTACAAGTTCTTAAGCTAAATGTACAACTAATTAAAACATATTTTCTAACATTAAATAAAATCTTTAAATAGAAATACTTAAAAATTCAGTATTACAAGTTCTTAAGCTAAAAGTACAACTAATTAAAACACATTTACTAACATTAAATACAATATAAAGCACTATTAATGTAGTCAAGATATTTAATGTAGTCAATTAATTAACAGACCAATAAAAATACAATTAATTTTATTAAAACACCATTTAAATAAGAAATACAATTGTCAAGCATATTGTACAAACAACTTAAACACAATTCCTGCATTAAATGTTACTTATACAAAAAAATTAAAAAAAAAAAAATAAAACACATTATACAAATATTCAAGCCTGAACGGGCAAATGGCCAAATGGGCTCGAGCCTAAATGGGCACAGGCCAAACGGGCATGGGTCAATCGGCTCGAGCCTGAACGGTTTACAACTCATAACTATCACTTTTGCCTTTTGGTGTCATTAACATTTATTTAAGGCCCGCCGCTTCAACGCGCAGGTACCCTACTAGTATATATAGATTCTGAAAGACATTCAGTTAGTTCAACTAATTTGACATACACGTTTACTTTTTTTAATTAACTTGTAGAGATAAGTAAAGGGTTTTATTCTTTCAAAAAAAAAGACTAACTAAAAACATACAAATAAAGAAATTAAATTATTGCAAATAACTTTCTATAATAGGATATATTTTATGTGGTGCAGTGTCATTGGTGGTGCCATAATAACCATAGGATTTTATGGGGTGGTGTGGGGTAAAGCCGAAGAAGAACATGCACATGCACCATTGGACCAGACAACACCTCTTCTGCTCGGACCACATGATGCGCTGGAACAAGGTTCATTAATTTCAGAATCCAATAGCTTATCCTGATAAGCCACCAAGCTCTCTTTTTTTTCCCGACTATTTATAGAACCTGTTTGACAAATGTACGGGTCTATAAATAGTCGAAGTTTTTTCAAGGTGGTATGTATTTGGAATTGAATATTCTTATATCATCGAATCGTATATATAGGGATAATGTAATGATAAAGATAGGTAAGATAATTATAGTGTGGAAATGAATATGTGAAAAGCTCTTCAATCAAAACAGGTGTGAGTTCAATTCCAACTTAAGATATGCGAGATAGTTTATGGTTTGTATATTGTGAGATTGTTAGTTGCCGTTTTATATTTAAAAATAAATAAATAAATAAAAATTGTTTAAAGGAAGTATATGTTTGAAGAAATGTAAGTTGAATTGGCTCATAGGGGGTGTTCGTTAAACTTTCTCAATGCGCAAGTGTGTAATCTTTCTCATTGTATGATGTTTTTATTTTATTTTATTTTTCTTTGTGCGTTTTTAATAAATTTCATAGATTGAAATCATGGACGTGACCATTAAAACTTGTTCAAGTTGATTTAGATTTAAAAACATTGCATTTGGTTTGGATACTTAGATTGTGTACTTCATTTTTATGTATAATTCTTAAGTATGAAAATTACATGTTATTCCAAGTTTGGTAATCGATAATTTTTTTTTTGAATGGCCACAAACGCTTTCAAGAGCAAAAAAATCGTGCTGCACTAAACTAGCAAGTAACTAGTTGTAGGACAAGAATTACATGAACAGGAAAAAAGGGAGGAAATTCCGGCATGGATCCTTTTATAATCATGTTATCAAAATAGACCTTTAGAAAGCCTTTTATCAAAATCTACACGGCGTACGAATTAACTTGCACATTCTCCTCTTTTGCGCAACCCTTTTTTTTTTTTTTTTTTTTTTTTTTTTTTTTTTTTTGCAAAAGGTGAACATATATTATTAATAACAATGTTTCATACAATCAAATAAAAAGAGCAATAGACATGCATATGCCCATGAATCATAACAAAGCATAACATACAACATACAATATACTTATTAACAGCATCAGATACTATCTCTCTGTAGGCAAACTATCAGCAGTTTGTAATCAATCTACAGCATCCAAATTCACCTTTAAATGCACCAATAACCATCTAGCTACATTTCCACCTTATCTACCCATCATGGTCATTCAACCTACCACCACAATACAAGCTAGATTAGTGGCTTCACTAGGAACCCATTACCTCTCCACAAGCAAGGGCTATACCAACTATGCTACATTTCCATCTATAACAATGGCTTCACATAGTTGGGAACACACACCTTGCAGTGAGTACCAACCTATCCCCCTGTGGGCAATGTATAGTATGGACCAAGTAGGTTCATCTTACACACCTCACTATTTCATACTTCATACATTGCCCCTCCTTAGCTCACTTACCCTTCCAAATAGGAAACCTACTTTATGATAAGATATCCCATCATCATCACAATACTTCAAACTGTTAAGCATTTCTTCCCATTCCAAATAACTAAAACATCTTGAATATTGTGATAATAAAGGATACCTATCAAGATACAAGGCCATCTATTTGATGAGCTAAAATTTCCACTTCAATCTGTAAGTGTTACAGAAATGAAGGGCTGGTAAGAACCAACAATTTGCAGCACATTCAATACACACACTGCATAGTCTTATGATAGAGTGTTTAAGCAGGAAATCTGCTATTCATCCTTAATCCAAACACTCCATCAGAATAACAATCAAGAGACTATTTTCCACCAATATCCAGACTGACATCCCAATCATTTTGGACTTGGATAACAGGCTTGGATGGTTTAACTTTCTAGCTTAATAACCTCATTCTAACCGTTTCATAGAATTGCTCATACAACTCATTTATACTCCTCTTTTGTTCCTGATGAGTGTGTAAATACTCATCATTTTTATCGTATCTGAACTGCCAAAACATCCAAAAACACTCAAATACGCATCAAAATACAGAAATTATTCCAAAATTGTGTTTTATATGTTTCTGATGCAAAATGTTTAAAAACAAATGAAAAACGAACAAAGTTTGCATAATTGGCAGTTTCAGTCCCTCAAGTTTCAAAAATTGACAAAACTAGTCCCTGGAGGTTTGAAATAAAAGAAAAGTCAACCCAAGTCATTTGGAAGTCAAAAGTTATCAAAACAAGTACTTGGGTAAAAAGTTTGAGAAAATTACATGTTTGGTCCCTGCAGTTTGAAAAATGACAACTTTGGTCCCTGGGATTTCAAATTTTGGAAATTAACTAAAATGGTCCTTTAGTAAATAAAACTTGACAAGATAAACCCTTGTAACTATTTTGGAAAAATTACACATTAGCCCTTGAATTTTCAGAAGGTTACAAAATGGTCCTTGTATTTAAATTTCAAACAAACCAAACGGATCCCTATTATTACTACCCCCTAAAATCCAAAACAATTATCCACCCAATCCTTGTAACTCCCCCAGCCCACTCCTCACTTCCTGGCCCAACAACAAATACCAGCCCACCACTAAAATATTACTCCCTCCGTATAAATAAAAACCTCCCAGGGTCAACGAAAGTCCAACATCAAACACCCATGTCAAACTTTGACCATTTCTTCCACCTCCCCCACTTGCAGCCTGGTAAAACCACTGCCACACTCCACTTTCCCCCCCCCCTCTCATCATCACCTTCCCACTACCCCTTGCCTCCCCTACACTCCAAACATTACACACCAAAACCCCCCCCCCCTGCCAGGTCAGAACTACCCAAGTGGTTGGTGTGAGTAAATACACACACCTTTTATTCGATCAAAACCGAACTAAGAAGACCAAAAACATATTAAAAATGCCAAATATTTGCTTGTTTTTGTGTTTTGTGCATGTGCAGGTACCGGATATGGAAAATGGACAAAATAAATGTCAAAACCGATAAACACGGGCACGAGATTATGGAAAGAGTGTATAAAGACGAGGCCGGAGAAGGATTTCTTGATTATGGATCACTTTTATGCTCAACTTGCCAAAAATCTACCTTGAAGATTCATTTTAGTCAACAAAAGCCCTTGAATGATACTTTGAGATGATATACATACTTGGTCCTTATAAATTCAGCTTTGGCAAATTTAGTCCTTATTATCTATAAATACCAAAATCTGAAAACAAAATCAAAGTCCATAATACCACAAACCCATTTCACAAAATAATACCACAAGCCCAACCCTTAATTTTTGACCCGAGCCCATCATTACCTTTCGGTCAACAAAACCCACTCAAACACAAGTCAAACAAAAAAATAATAAATATAAAATTTACCCCGCTCTCTCTCTTTTCCCCTTTTACCCAAATTCCCAGACCATAAGAACCCTAAATACCCTTCTCTCAAATTACCCAACTCCCACCCTTAATTTACCCAATTAAGGGTAATAAGGTCAAATCCCTGACACCCTGACACGAAGGAATGACAAGTGGCAGTTGTGGATTGGTCAAGACGCGTCACCAGATGAATTCAAGAGATGTGATTGGTTAGCCTGAGTCACAAGGGATCCAAGGAGCATATTCGTGAAAATATTCCACTTCCAGAAGGTTCAAAGACGCTCCTCCTCAAGGCTATATATACTCACTCCTCACCTCACATTAGAGGTTGTTAGTGTTAGGAGTAGTGATAGAGTAGTGGTAGGAGTAGGTTAGATTAAATAGCTTAATAGATTTTAGCGTATTTCTGAATTCATCAGTTGTACCCATTTTCAAAGTTTTAATAAAAGTTTCATTTTAATTCTTTGCAATTTAATTTCTAGCCATTTAATTTCTTAAATTCTGTTTTCAGTATTCATTTTATGATCTTAAGCTAATTCAAGCTAGTTAATAGCTTGTAGTGAGATCTAATATGTTCAAGTCTGTTTCTAATGGTGAGATTTTGTATCGGTCAACGAAAGTCAACTGTAGCAGGGTAATGAAGAATAGGGGTAATCAGTAGTGGTTTATGGTTGTTTTGGAATGGAATTAAGCCTATCTTAAAGATAGGCTGTGGTTTGATAGTTCACCCTATTTCAGGGTTCCAACTTTGTAAGATCTTCTTTAATTTTCTAGTACTTAATTACATTTTATAAGTTTGATAGTGTAGATTAATTGTAGTATGAATCGTACTGTTCTAATTAGTTTGTTTTATGCATATGTGAGTTTGTATGATTAGTTGTAGCTATATTGTAGTTAGTTTCTTCAATATTCATTGATTGCTCATGTGATACTGTCAGTGTGAATTGTTGTTATTAACTGTGATTTTGAGTTTCTCTGAGTTAGTTGAATCAGTGTGTTAGCTTAAATGGTGGTTTAGTAGTTCAAATATTACACTTGCTTTGTATATCAGTTAATATAACTAGTTAACTAGTGTTTGGCATTATTGACTTTTGGTGGTCAAATTAAGAATTGGTCACAAGTTGAATTTTATTTAGATTTAATCCTTCATGTTTAGCTATTTTAAGTAGTTGTTTATCAGATTCTAGTAGAATTTAAGGTTTAGCATAAGTTGGTTAAAGTTGAGGTTTAGTAGTAGCTTAAGTTGGATTTCATAAGGAAAATTAGATTTAGGTAACTTGTAGTGGGTAGTCATACTCAGAATTAGTTATAAGAGTGGTTTAGCATCTGGTTATTAGTTCATTTTAGTCACTTGCAACAATTCATCCATTTTCATTTACTGTTTCATTTTACATTGCTGTCTCAGTAGTGACTTTCTAAGTCACTTTTTAAGATTCAAAACTTGTTCAGAAATCTATAAAATTGTTTCTCTTAAAAGTTCGTTAGCTTATAATCATAGAACAACTTAATTTAGGTAGTTTGGAATCAGTTTGATAGCTTTTGAAGTTGCTTATAGTTGATAGTTGTGGCCTGCATTTTGCCCTGCACATCAGACCATCTTTTTCAACTAGCCCAATCTGATTTTATCTTTGAATTTGCATTTGCTCAGTACTAAACTTTTAGTTCTGGAATTTGTTATGGTAGTTACTTGATTGCTATAGTAGTTGATTTCCATTTTTATAGATTTTTAGAATAGTTTTTTGATAACTTTTCATCGGCTCAAATAGCCCCATCAAACCTGATGTTACCCTGCTCTTGCTCTGTCCCAACAAGCCCGTTTCAACAGCCCCTCATGAGCTCATATAAGCTCCATATTATATGATTTTTGGCTCGTTGGTTAGATTTTACTGCTATCTTCTTGATTTTATGCTTAACTTGATCTTTAGAGCTTAGTTAGACTGCTTATTTGTGCTTGCAAGTTGAGGGCTTATCACCTTTTTGCTTTAGTAACATAGGACACACGGCTGAGCTTTCTGGCTTACGGGCAAGGCTTATTTGAGATTTTTGAGCTGCATTAAGTTTGTTTAGGTCCATTACACATTCCCTAAGCTTTTGGTGCGATTTTATGTAGAAGTGCTTATTCTAAGTGCTTATTCAAACTGCTTATTGTGTCCAAACTGCTTATTAGTGGGCTTATTTAAACTTTCTTATTTTTCCTAGTATTAGAATAATATTTTAGATTTTCCAGAATTTTTTCAAATTTTTCCAAGTTGATTTAGTATTTTTCTTAATTTTCTTTTATTATTAATCATTTTTTAATCCTTTTTAAATAACAAAAATCCATAAAAAATTCAGAAAAAGCTTTGAAAAATTACAAAAATATTTTTAGAAATTCTTTTATAATATTTTAGAATTTTTAGAATTAAATTTTCATTTTTCCACTTTATTTTTCTATTTTTCTTTATTTTTAATTCATTTTTAATTCCAAAAATAGAAAATAAATTCTAGAAAATAAATAAAAACTCAAAAAAATATTTTTCTTTTTCTTAAAATTCTTTTTAATAGTTTAAGATTTTTAGAAAATATTTCCAAGTTCGTAGAATTATTTTTCAATAAACGTTACGTTTTAAATAACGCGTGTGCATTTCCGTGTTTTCGTATTCATCATTTGTACATATTTAGCTTGTACATTCTGCTTATTTCACTATTACTTTTTATAATTTGGATTCCTAAATCATATTTTTCACTTTACCACTTTTCACGACTCGATTTCGCAATTCGACTATTCACGACTCCATTCTACCTTCGCTGGGAAAACGACCCGGGAAATACTTTCACCGGTATTTCTTCAGAATAATTATATACTATACTAAAACGACTTTATCAGTGGTCAAAATTGATTTCCCGCCAAAACCTCATCAATGGCTAGGATCATTTTCATGAATCCAATGGTTAAGAATAAAGATGGGAAGGACAGAGAATACCTCCAAGAGCTATTTAAGTGAAGAAAATGTGATGGAAGAGGGTGTTAGCTAGTTAATTAGCTGTAGTGTAATTTAGTAGTAGAATTTTAATGTCGTTTTAATTTTTCCATTGTAATTTGAAGCCTCTCAGTTGTACTTTTATCTTTCCATGTATTATGAACTTTGTCAAGCAATATATTGAAGTGTTCTTGGTAAAAGCCAGTTTAACCATTTTTAATTAAAATTCTCATCTTAGCATAAATAGTTAAAGGTAATGGTTTGATGTTCTAGTGAGCTTATTGAAGCTTGTAAACAAGTTCTCTCTAGTTTTCAAAACAGTCCAAGTAATTTAGCCTAAAATCAGGAAAATACAAAAAAAAAATAGAATAAATAGGAGTAAAAAAATAAAAGAATAACCAGAAAAGAAATGAGAAGCAATGGGGTATGGTGATAATGGATTGCTTTGGTTTAGAGCTCATGGGAGCAATAGGGATGTGGTTTAAGTTCTGATTCATCTTGGTTCACAACTTGGAAAAGTGTAAGTTTCATCCTCATGTTTTTGCATAATTTATGCTAATTAGCTATTGTTGTTTGTTGTTATTGAAATCTGTCTATTTGAGTTCAGGAATGATTAGAGTAGGCCAAACTTGCTGTTTCAGTGGTTGATTCATTGTTTTGTCTCATAAATTGCTTAATTCTGTCTTAAGGGGTGTTTGGTTTGGCTGAAACTTGTGAGACCTAGTAAGCTTTTGAAGTTATTTTCTATTTAAAACCATCACAGTAGACCACAATAGGACATTCAAAGTTTATAAACTAGACCTCATTTGCAAATAAGTCAAAACCATCTTCAAACTTCCAAATCTCTGCAACTGTTAGGAATTTTGGATCCATGTTCATCCATTCTAGTGTACAAGTACTCCATATAGCCTAATTTAGTCTATTGTTAACTTCATAAATCATTTTCAGTTAATAAATTCCCACCAAAGTTCATCAAAGTCAATTCCTTGCAAAAACACAAAAAGTCAAATGTGCATGTTTTCAATTTTCTCTAATCTAGCAAGATTTTTGTAGATTTATGTAATGTGATTCAGGCCTTGAACTTTTGATATGTGGTAACCCCCCAGCTAGTCTTCTAAGTCCCCTAGTCCTTTCATTTTTGCCATTTTTTCCAGGGCCCCACAACTCCCCAAAGTCAGCTGCAGGGAAGGGGATACCCCTGCTGCAGCTGCACCTCAGTCCACCACCACCACTTTGGTGGTGGTTTCTGGCTACCCTTGTGGGTCCCATTGGCCAAAATTTGTTCCTTTCAACCCCCCCCCTGGTAGGCTTTTAGGTTTGACCCTTTGTTTGACCCTTTGTTTGACCTCAAAACTTCTGGGACCCACCTGAATCAACCCCTCAAAGTTGTCCCATTTACTGAGTAGAATCAAATATCCAAGTGCTTATTTAGGTTCTTATTGCTTATTCTGTGGTCACCTTGTGCTTATTCTGGCTTATACATGTCCCATAAACTCAATTGAACCAGAATCACCCATAGTGGGTCCCACACAAGCTCATTTGAGCTTATTTCCCCATTTGGTCAACATAAGTCAACTGCCATAGCTTATTGCTTGCATTTGGCTTATTTTTGAGATATAAAAAAGTTGTTTTCATTAAAGTTGTTTGTTTTTAGGTATAAAATAAGTTTCTAAAAGAAAAATCAAGAAAAACCATTTTAATTTTAAGTGATAGTTTCTATTTAATGTAATTTAAATTTAAATTTTCATTTTTAGATTTTTATTAAGTACTTAGCATTTTTATATTTTTATTAATTACCTTTTATATTAAAGTAATTTTAGTAATTTTCTCAAATTTTTATTTTGTCATTTAGTATTTACTAGATTTAATATTAGTTTTCTTAATAATTAATTAATAATTAAGTTTTAAATAGCATAATTAGTTTTTATTAAGCAATACCTATTTTTTCTATTTTTCCTAGCTTTTATATGTTATAAAATAATTTTAGGAATTTTTCCATAATTTTCTAAGTCATTTAGGTATTATTAGTAATTTAAATTAGTTTAAATAGTTTAATTAAGATAATTAGTTTTTAATTGCTAGAAAATCCATAAAAAGACAAAAATATTTATTTTTAATTTTTATACTTTCTTCAAGTTCATTTTAAGTTTTAGAAATTATTTTTGCAAGTTTTTAGTTTAATTTGTAGTGTTTATCATTTTTAGTTTATTTAAATTAGGTTTAATTTACTTTTTAAATAGTTTTAATTAATTAAATAGTATTTAAATATTAAAATAATCATTTTAATAATTTCATTTTCATTTTAAACTTTCTTTTTATTTTAAGATTGTAAAAGTGTCATTTTCACCCCCTGGGGGTTTTCAGATTTCAGTTTTCACGTTTTATTTTGTACGTTTACGTTATTTAAAACATGAACGTACGCGTTTTTAGGTTTTAAACGTTTCTGGTTTTTCCAACTTTCTAGTCTTGCTCATATAGCTTATTTAAGCTATTTCTTCATATATTCCTTAATTTAATCACTCACAAACCTTTTCTTGTCCAAATTCACCCGATCACAAACCCGTTTTATAACCATCACACCTCGTCGGGACATAACGACCCGGGGAAACACTATACTTCCACGGAGCATTGACTCTAGGCTGTTTGACCTTATTGACCATCACCTGGTCACTTAGGTTGACCGTTTGGAGTCAATCAGTTCCCTAAACAGTCTCCAATTTCTTTCTTGCCATATAAAATATACACTTGCAGCCAACCCAATTCTTCTAATAACACTGCCAATAGAATTTCCATTATATAAATTAGTATACCAGTTGACCAAATCATTCCATTCCATATTTGCACATTGTATTCCCAACTTCATCTTAACTTTGCCCAAAAACTGTTTAGCATAGTCACACTGAAAGAACAAGTGTTGATGTGAATCCATATCAGAGTAGCACAAAGGACAAACCATCAAATCATATGACCCCCATTTCCTAATTTTGTCTTGTGTTGTTAATTTGTTCAGAATTGCCAACCACAAAATAAACGCATGCTTGGGTATATTCTGGGAAAACCATACAACTTTGCACCACTCATTTTGCTCCATTGCTCCTTGTAAATCAACATATGTTTGTTTCACACTAAACTTTCCTTCCTTCCCATTACCACATCTCCATATCATTTGATCTCTCATATTATCATTAATAACAATGCTTGGCATTTGATTCAGAATATGATACTTAGTAATCCACTCTGTTGGCCAGTTAAACACACCATCAACAACTATCTCTCTAACCACAGTTTTTTCTTCCAACCTAGCATTGTATAAATCTCTATTAGTAATAAACTTCTGCAATACTCCAATTGAACTCCAATGATCATATACTACATTTGTACTTGCACCATCACCAATTATCCCATATATTCTCTGACCTCATTCCTGATCCGAAGCAAATTCTTCCAACCCCAACTATCAGTATTTTCTTCATTAACAGCCCAAATACTCCTTCCTTTAAGTTTTTCAGTGTTGACCCATTTGACCTATAAGGTTTCCTTGTCAATTGCTATATGCCATTAGTGCTTAATTATCATGGCTTTGTTCCAAATACCAAGATCTTTGAGCCCCAAACCACCTTGACATTTAGCCTTACAAATATTATTCCAAGCTACTTTTACTTGCCCTTTAGACATTTCACTTTGACTCCAGAGAAAGCTTTTTAAAACCTTATTAATGTCTTTAATAACAGTGTGAGGAAGAAGAAATACTGAAGCCCAGTAGACATGAATGGATTCCAAAATGGAAGAAATCAACAACAATCTCCCAGCATAGGACAAACACCTATTCTTCCAATTAAGTACTCTGCTCTTGATTTTATCAATTAAGACTTTACATTCTTTAACACCAATTCTTTTAGAAGACAATGGAACTCCCAAATATTTAACTGGTAGCTTTTCAACTTTCAAAGAAACAACTGCTAGAATCTGCTGCTTTTCTTCATCATTTAAATTCCCAAAAATAATAGTACTTTTATGATATTTGGGAAGCAAACCTGAAATGGCTCCAAACTCAGTAATGGCATCTTTAAAAACACCAACAAAAGCAAAATCTCCATGGCAAAACATGAGAAGGTCATCAGCAAAGCAAACATGAGTTAACTTTAATCTTCTACACCCAAAATGAAACTTGAAATCATTGCTACTTTCCACTTTATTATGCACTATGATATTCAGAATTTCCATGACAAGAGTGAACAAATATGGAGACATGGGATCCCCCTGCCTCAATCCTCTGCCACCTTTGAAAAAACCACAGCTTTTACCATTCACACAGATAGAAAATGATGTTGTAGTTACACATTTAAGTATCCAATTGACCATAATCTCATGAAACCCAAAACCATTAAGAATTGCCTCTAAGAATTTCCAATTAACTGTGTCATAGGCTTTTTGGATGTCTATTTTCATAGCAACTCTTTTTGGACCATCTTTTCTTTCATAACCTTTCAATAGTTCTTGAGATAGGAGAATATTGTCTTGAATGTGTCTGTTAGGAATAAAAGCACACTGATTATGCCCCACAAGCCTTCCCAAAGTGCTATTCATTCTATCAGTGATTATCTTACTTATGCACTTGTATAGAACATTGCAGCAGGCAATTGGTCTATAATCTGTTACTTTGCATGGTGTTTGGTTCTTAGGAATTAAAGAAATCAAAGTAGTATTAATCTCTATAAGCATCTTCCCACTAAGAAAAAACTCCTTCACAGCTTTACAAACATCCTTACCCACAATGCTCCAAGCCTTTTTAAAGAACACAGAAGAATAGCCATCTGGACCAGGAGCTTTGTTACCATCAATTTGAAACATAGCAGCTTTAATTTCTTCATCACTAACCTCTCTCACCATATAACTAGCTTCCTCAACAGTCAATTTATTCTGAATCAGACCATCTACATGACTTAGATCAACAACAGGCACCTCTTCACCCAGAAATTTTTGAAAATGCCTCACAAACTGACTTGCAACATCTTTACCCTCATAACAATTTCCCAAGTCATCATAAATGGCGTTTAATCTACCCTTATGATTTCTACTTTTAAGAATTTTGTGAAAGAAGGCATTATTTCTATCACCATCACTAATCCACTTAATCTTTGCCCTTTGAAACAGAAGTTTTTCCTCATCCTTCACTGCATCTGCATAGTCTTTTAAAATCAAACTTTCCTCGACTCTGTATTCCTTCTTATCAGGCTCTTTATCAATTAGCACTTGAATTTCCTTTAGTTTTTCCTTTAACTGCTTGACTCTATCAAAAACATTACCATCTTTCCAAGCAATCTTCTTCATATGTTTTTAAGCCCTCTCAATTTCTTCACAACTTTAAACATCTCACAGCCCTGGATTTCCTCATTCCAATTTTTTCTAATCACAGGAAGGAATTCTTTTTTATCTGCTACAAAGTTAGCAAATTTAAAACTCTTTCTTCTGCTTTGAATAGCTTCAGGAATAACAAGAATGTTAGGGCAGTGATCAGAAATAAGATAAGGCAAGAAAATTGCATGAGCATGAGAGTACTTATCAATAAATTCCTCACTTCCCATGATTCTATCAAGTTTCTTAAGAATACCACTACTATTACCAGTTTTGACTTTATGCAAATTCTTAGTCCATGTGTAAAAAAGCCCAGAACTAGCAATGTCCTCCAATTCCACTTTATTGATACATTCTCTAAACTCATTCATATCATTAGTCATGTAGGAGCTTCCATGAGAATGTTCATTAGGCAACAGAGTAACATTCAAATCACCTAATAAAACCCGTGCATCCTTTCCTACAATTCTTCTATAGATTTCCAAATCTTTCCATAACTCCTTCCTTTCATTACCACCATTAGCAGCATATACAAATGTGCAGAACAATTTGATTTTGCTTTCAATTGTTTCCACACAACATAGTATAGACTGCTTATCACAATGTACCACATTCATTCTGATATTCTGGTTATTCCAACCCAAAACTATTCTACACCATTTATCACACTGTTTCATATTTGATATCCATTCCTAATTCCCAAAGATACTATCCGCAATCTTATTCAATTTTTTGACTTTTAAATGAGTTTCCAAAACTGCACAAACATTTAGAACTTCGTCTTCTATAAAATTTTTGACTTCCCTTTGTTTATCGGAGGTACTCAGACCTCTGATATTCCAGCATCCAATCTTTAGATCTTTCTTATCCATGATGTATTCCTCCATCTAAACCTTTTAATACATCACCTTCCATACACTGAGCTACACCTGAATCATCCTTATACACATCATTAACCTCATTACTATAGCCTGTAGGTTGCATCTTACCTTTGTCCTCCATTTGCTTAATCTTCTGCTTGTAATAGGTAACCATATCAAAATTCCACTTTTGCATTTCATTCTCAGTTAAACTCATATTCTGACTAATGAACTCATCAACAATTTCCTTATTCCTTATATCAGTCAACTCTCCTTGCTCATTAACATCATACATTTCTAAAACAGAATATTTGTTAGCTGATTTTTTCATAGCATCCACAATTTCCCCAGGTACACTCCAAGGTTTCTTTGGAGAAGACTTAGGAGGACTTGGCATACTATCCTTTGTACCTTTAACTTCTCCACCACTACTACTTCCACCCTGCACATTCTGAACAACAGGTTTTTTTTTGTTGATAAACAAGCTGATTAGTTTGTTTAGGTTTATTAGGAACCTGTTTTGGATTGACTTGATTTGGCAACTGTGTATTAGGTTTGAAGTTTTGCTTTCTTCCCTTATCCCCTACTCCACCATTTTTTTGCTTCCTACACCAATAAACCCTTCATCATCACCACCTTTGTTGTTACTATTGCCTTTAATTTCCTCAGATTTGCCACTCTTTGAACTGCATTCAGGCTTATCACACTCCTTCATCTTACTACATTGTTGATCAGTATGCCCATAAACACAACAAACTGAACATCTAGGTGGTACCCAATCATACTCCACTTTTATCGACTTCCTATAAACCACATCATTAACCCCATTCTTATATACAACATCAATAAACTCAGGTAGAATTTTCTTTGCAGATACTTCAACCAACACTCTTGCAAATCCAACTCTACCAGTACCCATTTTACACATAGCAGCTGTTACACTATCCATGATCATTGGTTTACCAATTCTGCTAGCTAAAGCACTAATTCCCTTAACAGACCATGCTTCTAAAGGAACGTTGCATATTCTCACCCACAATGGCACCTCTTCTGGCTCCTTTTTATCCATACTCATATTAACATCCCATTTCTGCGTAAAAAAAGGCTTGTTACTAACCATCCATGGTCCATTGTTAACAATATAATCCAATCCATCATTACTATGAAATTTCATGAAGAAAACTCCATTGCTTGAATTCACAATATCCTTAAACCCATATCTACTCCACATCATTCTCAAATTGAACCTTAATTCATTATCAGACATTCCTTTCCCCACAAAGTACACACACAGAATTTTATCCCGCCTCTTACTTCCTTCAGCAATTAGAATTTCATCAAACACAACCACTTCAATACCATTGCTATCTAACTCAGTGGGAATAGTAACAAGTTTTGCCTCATTATTAGATCTATTCTTAGCAGTAACATCAGCATAAGACTTATTTGCACTAGTACTCACCTCATTCAAAACCTCAGTACTCTTATTCACACAATTCTCTTTGTCCTGCTCACTACTTCTGTAAAACCCAAAATTTAGAGTTCATAATTTTACGTCTAATTTTGAAATTTTGCCGAAGCCATGAAATAATTAATAAGTACACTAAACTATATGTTATGTAATAACTAGCTTATAAACCCGTGATAAATCACGGGCAGCTAATAACAATTTGTATGTAAAAAAATAAACTTAAAACAAATTGAATAATAGTAGAGCTTTTTATAATTGTTTCTTTCTGTTCTCAATTTAATTGAAGAAACAACCATTACAATATGTAACAGCTTATTTTATTAGGTTGTTCGTTTTGATTTGAAATAGATAAATATTAGTTGCAAATTTCAACCACGATTGTGTTATGAGTGTTGATTATAAATACACTTTAATCAAGTGCTTAAATAGATCCAAAACAATTTTGCACTCAAAAAATTCAAAGACGGTATTCAAAGAAAATTCTTACATCACTTTTGCAAACACTACGCTAAAGCTCAACTAAAATATACAAATTCTCTTAACAACTCGTTAATATATAACACGATTGCTGCAACTCTTTCTAAATAGTTTTAATAGCTTAGTTAAAATATCATACATTCAATCTCTTTCAACCAAAACAACATGTTCCTTTCATCTAACCCATTTCCTACTAAGCAAATTTGAATAAATTGGTCATTGACCCGTTAATAAATTGGTGGGTCAAATTGCCACCAATACTCGAAATCTTAAGCTATAAAAACTAATGCTTTAAAAACCAGGTATCTAGTCGACCCAGTTGAGTCACTGTTTCAACCACCAGATCACTTGTAACATTTATAAGTAAAAAACACACATAAAATATGAAAAATATAATACCGACTACATAATAGGTTTACCAAACATATAATCCAATGCAAAATACACACAATCAAACGTGAATACGAGTTTCAAACTTCAAAACAACATTACAAATAAAAATATTAAATAGTTCGAACATCGTACAACAATTATTATTGTTATTTTTTTGAAAAGCAAATTTTATTAGAACCCAACTTCGGCATCGAACAACAATTATTTCAATCACCGCAACCAATCCAAACATATCACATATCACTTTTATTTTTTATAACACCAATAAAGAATCTAAATACATTACGATCAATCTAAGTTAGGTCGCCATTACATATAGTTTGTGTTATTTACAAAACCTCATAAATTTCAAAAACAGTAAAGATTCAACTTCATATAAAGGGCAAGAGGTGAAGTCTATTTGTAATTCACTATGATAAAGATAATCAAAGGCAATGGATTTTTATCAAACAATTAAAACCAAATCACACAATTAGCGTAATGAACCTATCAAGATTGTGAGAATACGTTAGTCGAACCTTTTGGTTAATGTCTGGTAGCATAGGGATTGCACCAGGCTTTACCTCTCGAGGGATCTCGAGAAGCTTACAACCCCCACCAGGCAGTGTACCTGATCGTTGTAGTATAGTATAGTGACAAGTACCGGGGGATTGATCGTTCAGCTAGGAATAGTGTCGCTAGGATTAGAAAACCTAATTACTAGTTCTAAAGATGAGAGATGATTCTTTTTGTATTTTTATATTTTTTAGAAAGCAAGTAAATATCTCGGGTTTGAAGGATTTGGGCAGAATTAGTTGCTAGTCAACTAACCCAATACTAAAGATGCAATTAAAATAAAATACTAAAAATGAAAATAAAACTAAATTAAACTAAGGTTGTGAACAATAAGTGAAAAAATGTGTTTACTTAGATTTCACTACTCCCTAGATATCTTTTACACGTTAATTACTTGTTATAGTTGCGTGGATGACGGATTGTATTCCTTAATACCATTCATAGGGTGGCGTACTTAACTCCCCAATCCTATGAGTGCCTACTTGATGAGGCGAAAAATGATCCGTTTTTAGGGGGTCATTTAAGCCCGAATCCGACTTTATTTGATCAAATATTGCCCTAAATCGTTCCTTTTGTGATTTTAGGTGTTTGGAGAGTGAATTCTGGAAAAGAGGCTATTTTGGACGTTTTTGGAGCATAAAGTGAAGAAAACGACAAAGTACCAAAAATCCAAGCTGAAAATACAAGGTGACGGCGTCAAGACCAAAAGCTTGACGGCGTCAGACATGAAGAATAATTTACCGTAGCTGGTGACGGCGTCAGATGGAGAGGTGACGGCATCAAAGTGGCCAAGAATAAAATACCGAAGGTGGTGACGGCGTCACATAGGCCGTCACAAGTGGATCTAGGGCGTCCGAGGAAGTATATGGCGGTGAGGTGACGGCGTCAGAATTAACTCTTGACGCTGTCAGAACGATTTTCCTATATATAGTTTTCTAGTTTTTTCATTAAAAAGAGAGAAGTTTTGGTGAAACCCTAAAGACGATTTCGGTGCCTCTTTCACAGGTTTTTCAAGGGTTCCAAACCCTTGAGACCTTGCATTGTAATTGAGATAAGTGTACTTTCAATTCAATCAATATGTCTATGTGTTGGTTGTTTATCTCTTGTTCTTGTCTCAATTCTACTATGCTAGGCTAGATCTCTCTTGTGTTTGCTTAGATCTAATGAAACCTAGATGTTGATTATGTGTTGATTACTTGTCTATTCTTGTTTTGAATGAATGATTTATATGTTAGGCTTAAGAAAACTGGCAGATCTCCAAATGGTAACATGCTTGAACGTCTTAAGAAACATGAACCGAGGCGTACTAGGTCTTTATTGGTTGTATTTAATGCATGAGCCACTGTTTACAATCCCTATAGTTGTGCTGGGTCATGGTGTAGGAGGAGATAAGAGCTCATAGAGTTGGGGAGTTATGTATGCCACTCCACGAATGGTATTAAGGAATACAACCCGTCATTCATACAAGTGTAACAAGTAATTAACATGTAAAAGATATCTAGGGAGTAATGAAGTCTAAGTAAACACAATTTCTCCAATTACTGCTCACAACCTTAGTTTAATTTCATTTTTATTATTTTATTTTGATTGCATCTTAGCTTTGGGTTAGTTGAATAGCAACTAATTCCGCCCACTCCTTCAAAACCCGAGATTTTACTTGCTTTCATAAAATATAAAAATACAAAAATAATCATCTCTCACCTCTAGAACTATTAATTAGGTTTTCTAATCCTAGCGACACTATTCCTAAGCTGAACGATCAATCCCCCGGTACTTGTCACTATACTATACTACAACGATCAGGTACACTGCCTGGTGGGGGTTGTAAGCCTCGCGAGATCCCTCGAGAGGTAAAGCAAGGTGCGATTCCCACGCATCAAGTTTTTGGCGCCGCAGCCCGGGGAAATAGTTATTGTCTAGGTTAGGATTTCTTTTTATTAGGTCTACTTGCTAGATTCCTTTCTAGTAAGATTTTTATTTTTATTTTTAGGTCTTCTTTAGTCTATCTTGTTTCTTCGTGCCTTTGTTCGTAACTCTTTACCATCCGACATCATGGAAGGTGGTAACATCTTTGAACCCATCATCCCACCACAACAAAACCCACCATTAGAACCCCTTAGGCCCCGAACCTTAGGAGAGTATTCCCGACCTAGCCACCAAGGCTATCGAAACACCATTGAGCTCACCGGAGCCAATGTGACCCCCTTGCGATCCGACACCATCCGGTTGGTGCAAAGCGGATGTGCATTCCATGGACTTCGTTCCGAAGATCCAAACCAACACCTTAAGGACTTCCTCAAAATCGTAGATTCCATAGACCTAGGTGTTGAAACTAGAGAGACTACCCGTTTACGCCTATTCCAATTCTCTCTATGGGATCAAGCTAGTCAATGGCTTGAGCGTTTACCCGCGGGATCCATCACCACATGGGATGATCTCACCACTCATTTCCTTGCTCAATTTTTCCCACCGGGGAGAACTACTAAACTTAGGAATGACATCTTGATGTTTCAACAACGTCAAAATGAATCTCTTTATGAAGCATGGACTCGTTTCAAGGACTTACTCCAAAAAGTCCCTCATCATGGCATAGATCTTTGGCTCCAAGTCCAAATTTTCTATGACCATATCGACATCTCCACGAGGCGAACCATTGACCAATCGGCCGGTGGTAAGCTACGTGATCTTAGTGCGGAACAATCATGGGAACTCATAGAAGATCTTGCTCTCTATGACAACGAAAGTTGGAATGACCCCCGTGATTTGAACAAAACGGTCAAGGCAATATCTTTGCCTTCGAACAATTCAAGTACTCCCGACCGTAGGATCATGGAACTTGAAGGTCGAGTCAAGTCTCTTATGAAATCTTACGGAGCTTATAAGCCTTCAAGCCAAGTAAACAAAATCGCTTCTACATGCAAACTGTGCAATGGCCCTCATGAGACCTACAACTGCATGGAACTTCCAAAACGTGCTTATAACGAATTCACATCATCACACGTAGGGCAGGGCCCTCGAACTTCTGCCGAAGCATATGAGGCATGGAAGGATAAACCTAATTTTAGAGGGTATCAAACACGAAGTGTATCATTCAATGACTCCTCACCACTCATTTGGTCCGAACATTCTCCATCGCAAAGTACCCCTAGGCGAAGCTGTGAAGATGATTTAAAAAAATTCATTCTTTCTCAAGAACTGCAGCTCACTACACTCGAGACAAAATTCAAACAACAGCAGGCTGACGTGAACAACAAGATTTGTAATCTGTTGACGGCTATCAAAGAGCATTTTGACAATAAGCCCATTCACATTGATGAGGTTAAGTCTGCTACCGTCATGAGTCCGCCAGCATCCCCTGTAAAAATAAAAAGTCCTAGTAAGCTATTCAAACATCTATCTCCTAACGAAAAAGGACCTATCAACCCCCCTGGACCAATCCACTTCATAAACACCATCACCACAATATCAGCTGTAGCATCCGATCCAACCCAACAACAAGCTGACAAACTCAGTCAGACAGCGAAGGATGAGATCTCAAAGGTTGACCACGCTTCTGCAAGGAAACTTACCAACTCACCCGAGCAATGCACCGCGCAAAAATCTGACAAACCGGATGAAATGAGCGAGACATCGGAGGAACAGGAGAAAGGCCCAACCATCTTGAGTAAATCTGTTATAGAAGAAGCCGGAATAGAGGATGTTATTAGTATAGGTAGCAATCAAACCGAGGAGAGCGGCTCTAAACTTTTCAAAATCTCCTGTACCATTGAGGGAAAGGTCTTAATTGATAGTCATATAGATCCTAGCTTCCCAGTCAACGTAATCCCACTTTCCCTATATCACAAGGCTTTCCCAGAACACACTGTGTGCAAAAGGGTAGTAGAGAATTTGTCAATTAAGATTGGAGAGCTTGTTTACAAAACTGACCTCACCGTGGTTGATGACGTGGACCCCCTCGCCAATCAAACAATAACCAACCTTGTCCTTGGGATGCCATTCATCAATGAATCGGGAGCAATCCTTGACGAGAAAGATGGTAGTATATTACTCACCAATGGTGTTAGGACGGTGATTTTTCGTAGGGATGGTAAGGAGGTTTATGAGTATCGTCCCTCCCTTGAGGGGAATCTATATGGGTCAAAGGATGGAGAGTTGAGAAAGATCAAACGACGCGATCCGAATAACCTAAAAATCCCTTGCATGATCGGTCATAAGTACTTCGAAAACATATACATTAATGTATTCTTGCCAAAGAATTTCATGTCATTGTTTCATTATAACAATATCTGCAGATGGGGGATGATTTACAAGGGAGAGAAGGTGGTTGGTAAGGATCATGAAATCCAAGTGTTCGTAGGAAATATGGCATTCCCTATGGAGTTCACGATTGTGGACAACATAGAGGACTTTGTTGACCCTAGGCTATCGCAAGTCGTCTTTGGGGCACCCTTTTGTGAAATCACTAAGTTGATAGTGGATGACTTGAACGGAATCATGACTTTCACTGATGGGATTAGGAGGATTTCATACCAAATGCCATACAAAAGAAGAGACCTTAGGGAAATAGATTGCGACGGGCTCGATGTGATGAGCTCCCAACTTGTCTTGTGTGATGATGATGTTAGGAGAGGGTGTAGAAATATTTCTGATTTATCTTGTGGGTTCTTTAAGGATGTTGGAAAGCTTGGCTCTAAGTATCGACGGGATGTTTTCGAATTCGAAGATCCGAAGTACTTACACTATGAAAGCGATACTAGTTTAGAAGACGACCTAGAGAGTGGAACCAATGATGAAATCACGTAGTAACCCACGACTTTGAGTCTAGCTACAAGACTCGTAAATAAAGAAAAGCGCTTCTTGGGAGGCAACCCATGTTTTGTGTGATTTTTATTTGTTTGATTGTTATTTGCTTCCGTATGCATGTTTTGTTTTTATTGTTGGTTGATCATGTTTCTCAATTAAAATGTGAAATACTTTATTATGTTGTTTAGCCTAGTCTT
Organism: Artemisia argyi; assembly: GCA_030686995.1. Taxonomy (NCBI): domain Eukaryota; kingdom Viridiplantae; phylum Streptophyta; class Magnoliopsida; order Asterales; family Asteraceae; genus Artemisia; species Artemisia argyi. Next base: position 140,695,089 of record CM060682.1, read on the forward strand.
AACTTCAACCTAGAGGTATTTTTGCAAAAGATAAGTGTAAGGGGAAACCCCAAATATGTTTTTAAGAAACAAACCGATCATGATTATCCACAATATTTAATGAACATGTATATTCGTATTTGTTAGAGTCAAATGCTTGTATTGAGTCATAATGAAGTTTTGCAGGATTTTCCAGGAAGTAGGACAAAGTTTTTCCAGAAATTTTCCGGAAACTTAACATAAGGATTTCTGCAGGTTCATTCTGACAGCGTCAGAGTATTGCTCTTGACGGCGTCAGGAGTAAAAAATCTGGAAATTTTACCGATTTTGTTTTTCTAACGGAGTCTTATGGTTTTTGTGAATTATTAAGTTTTATAATCTCCAGGAAATCTGCAAACTTCATTCCACAAGCATTATATCTTACTTTGTTTTCTAGGATTTAGTAACTTATATAGGATGCCGCCGATTTTACGCGAGGTTGCCTTGTCTACTTTTGTCAGGATTTACAGGTTATTTGTGACAAGAAGATGATTTATATTCTGGAAGGGAAGCTTTGATTGTTCGTTTTCTTGGAAGAAGATTTAACCTGGCCAACTAAAATCCATACCGAGCGAATCAGGGAAGTATTTGATTTCATTCTCTTTACTTTTTAACTTTTACATTCTTTACTTGAACATTGGGGACAATGTTCATCTTAAGTGTAAGGGGAGGGTAAAAAGATGATACCTTACATATGCACTTTCGCTTGAGTTTGTTTTGTTTGATAGTAGATGAGTAATAAAACTACGAGAAATACTTGTTAGTGTAATTTTAGCGCCAAATTTAAAATTTTTTACAACATTTAGGAGTGAAACTTTAGCCATAGCAAGCGTCTCATGGATAGGAGGTTGTATGACTAGCACATAACCGTATATTCAGAAAAATTTTCCACCCAAAAATGTGAGGTTCGCCTTTAGATTTGATAGGAAAAGCATTCATTATTAGTGCTTATGAGTGTACCGGTAGCATTTAGATTCTAGAACTTGCGTTAGTGATGCATCCCGAGACCGCTAGTGAGACTACATTCGTGTAGTAGGATTTACTATATGATAAGAGGCATTAGGATCACCCTTGTGTTAAACCCGTATTATAATTACTTGACCATTTAAGTCATATTGCTTGGCTAGTTAAGTCAACTAATTTTTCCCACACCTTTAGCGTTGTACTCATTTTTAGTACACGATACCCCTAGTACACCCCTCCGAGCCTATCTTTTCGTTTCTAACTTTAAGCATTTTACTTAAAGGAAGAATTTGTTACACCCCACTTAAATGTACACCCAAATCGCCTTAGCCTTCCGTGTATGCGCTCATTTTTAGTGCATTATTGTTATTTGTTAAACCCTAAGTTAACTTTCTAATTGATTACATGGTTGCTAAGTCGAGTCATATCATTGTACATATTGTTTTGGGACTATTGGGACTCATGGGTAAGTACTTATTTTATGGAGTAATGGGGAAGAACATCACTTATTACCCCCATACGTGCGTTAATCTTAAAAGTGCTCCAAGTGTTTTAATTTTCTTAATTCGAGTCATTAGATTAGTTAAATGTAAAGTATGTAAAGATTCAAGTGTAAGGGGAATGCTCATACCCCTATGATGTATTATTTTGGATGGTAGGGTAAGAGTGTATGCAAAAAAAAAAAAAAAAAAAATAAAAAAATAAAAAAAAAAAAAATCGAAAAAATTAAAAAAAAGAAAAGAAAAGAAAAAGAAACAAAATAATAGAAAAGAAAAAGAGAAAAAACATACGGACTACCATCCCGTTTTTATTCTATGTTTATTTTATGTTTTTGTTATTTTTCATTTATTAGCTTAAGTCGAGTCTAGTCTTGGCTTAGCAACGCCATCTTGTACATGTAATTAACTAAGATTGTTAACTCGCCACCAGTAAAACTTCCTTTATCCAACAAAACCGTGTAATTCATATCCCTACACCTAACGTTATAACCCTTTAAAAAGACCTCTTTGATAGTTTATCCTAGGTGCTTACGCCATGTGGTGGAGGTTTGATCCTTTCCCAAGCCTATGGTAATCTATTTTGCTATGACAGGTAGTGAGAGATATCTTCCATTTCCATAATGTTATATTACTTTATTACACCCGAGAGATGTGAGTATCTAAACACTATTTGTGAGGTGCTTGTGTATGACCTCCGTGCTTGTCTATTGGTCTTTAGTGGAACGATTATTTGTTGTAATTACTTTTATATTAGTGTTAAATGACCCCTAACTTGTCTTTTGTGTAGAATAAAAGCTCATTTGCTTGAGGACAAGCAAATCTCAAGTGTAAGGGTATATGATGAGGCGAAAAATGATCCGTTTTTAGGGGGTCATTTAAGCCCGAATCCGACTTTATTTGATCAAATATTGCCCTAAATCGTTCCTTTTGTGATTTTAGGTGTTTGGAGAGTGAATTCTGGAAAAGAGGCTATTTTGGACGTTTTTGGAGCATAAAGTGAAGAAAACGACAAAGTACCAAAAATCCAAGCTGAAAATACAAGGTGACGGCGTCAAGACCAAAAGCTTGACGGCGTCAGACATGAAGAATAATTTACCGTAGCTGGTGACGGCGTCAGATGGAGAGGTGACGGCGTCAAAGTGGCCAAGAATAAAATACCGAAGGTGGTGACGGCGTCACATAGGCCGTCACAAGTGGATCTAGGGCATCCGAGGAAGTATATGGCGGCGAGGTGACGGCGTCAGAATTAACTCTTGACGCCGTCAGAACGATTTTCCTATATATAGTTTTCTAGTTTTTTCAATAAAAAGAGAGAAGTTTTGGTGAAACCCTAAAAACGATTTTGGTGCCTCTTTCACAGGTTTTTCAAGGGTTCCAAACCCTTGAGACCTTGCATTGTAATTGAGATAAGTGTACTTTCAATTCAATCAATATGTCTATGTGTTGGTTGTTTATCTCTTGTTCTTGTCTCAATTCTACTATGCTAGGCTAGATCTCTCTTGTGTTTGCTTAGATCTAATGAAATCTAGATGTTGATTATGTGTTGATTACTTGTCTATTCTTGTTTTGAATGAATGATTTATATGTTAGGCTTAAGAAAACTGGCAGATCTCCAAATGGTAACATGCTTGAACGTCTTAAGAAACATGAACCGAGGCGTACTAGGTCTTTATTGGTTGTATTTAATGCATGAGCCACTGTTTACAATCCCTATAGTTGTGCTGGGTCATGGTGTAGGAGGAGATAAGAGCTCATAGAGTTGGGGAGTTATGTATGCCACTCCACGAATGGTATTAAGGAATACAACCCGTCATTCATACAAGTGTAACAAGTAATTAACATGTAAAAGATATCTAGGGAGTAATGAAGTCTAAGTAAACACAATTTCTCCAATTACTGCTCACAACCTTAGTTTAATTAGTTTAATTTCATTTTTATTATTTTATTTTGATTGCATCTTAGCTTTGGGTTAGTTGAATAGCAACTAATTCCGCCCACTCCTTCAAAACCCGAGATTTTACTTGCTTTCATAAAATATAAAAATACAAAAATAATCATCTCTCACTTCTAGAACTATTAATTAGGTTTTCTAATCCTAGCGACACTATTCCTAAGCTGAACGATCAATCCCCCGGTACTTGTCACTATACTATACTACAACGATCAGGTACACTGCCTGGTGGGGGTTGTAAGCCTCGCGAGATCCCTCGAGAGGTAAAGCAAGGTGCGATTCCCACGCATCACTACTTCACTCCTATGTTGAGCCGGCTAAGAAGCTCCTAACATGGGATCATTAGAATTTACTCATGCATTAAATACAACCAATAAAACCTAGTACACATCGGTTCATGTTTCCTAAGACGTTCAAGCATGTTACCAATTGGAGATCTGCCAGTTTTCTTAAGCCTAACATTGAAATCATTCATCCAATACAACCATAAACAAGTAATCAACACATAATCAACATCTAGGTTTCATTAGATCTAAGCAAACACAAGATAAATCTAGCCTAGCATGGTGGAATCAAGACAAGCACAAGATATAGACAACCAACACATAGACATATTGATTGAATTAAAAGAATACTTATCTCAATAGCACATGTAAGGGTTCAAGGGCTGAAAACCCTTGAAATAGCTGTAAAATACGTATATGGTTCGGCCTTAGGGTTTCTCCAAACTTGTTCCTCCTAATGAATGAAAATTAGAAAACTATATATAGATAATAGAGTCTGACGGCGTCAAGAACAACCTTGTGACGCCGTCATCTCGCCGCCAAAATAATCCTCGGACTGCCTTGATCTACATCTGACGCCGTCATGTATTCACTTTTGCAGGCCGTCACACATTTAACTCTTGACACTCTACTTTGTGATGCCTTCATTTCTGTACTGGGTCGTCATGATCTTTACTCTTGACGCCGTCAACTCCTTTCTCTTGACGCCGTCACACACTGTTACAAGCATGGAAAATTAAGTCTTTGGCGTTTTCTTCACTTTTATACTCCAAAAATGTCCGAATTGCTTCCTTTTCCAGATTTCACTCCCAAAGTACCTAAAATCACAAAAGGAACGATTTAGGGCAATATTTGATCAAATAAATTCAATTTCGGGCTTAAATGACCCCCTAAAAGTGGTTCATTTTTCTCCTCATCAATGCCCTAAATAGGTTGAGGATCTCATTTAAGAACAAAATGAATAAAGAATGAGTTAGAGGAGGATTTTGCAAAATGAAAATTATTTTTCAATTTGTTTTTTGTGATTTCGGGTGTAAAACCAAAGAGTCTATCTTCTCAGTGAAGACTGCAAATAAACAATTGACATTAGGATTACAAAAATAGCAAATAATGATTTTCTACACCTTAATTTAAAGATATCACATTAACTAAAATTTAAAACATTCTGTAATAGTAAAAAGGTTGGAAAACGGAATTGATATAACATTGGTCAAACAAAATTTAAATGAGAGTTAAATTGGTAAAAATGCTATGCCACATGGATTTATTGACATGGCATTAATGACATAAAAAGAGTGCCAACATGGCTTAAATGACATGGCAAGTTTTCAAAAAAACCTTTGTTTATTAAATATATAGATTATTCATTTTATGAAATTAACCTATGGTTAATAAAATAGCTAAAACTTGTAACCTTCCCAAATTCTAAACTACTTTGACACAACATTTTACTTGGCATCAAATTTATTACAAGATTTCTTTTGTCTCAATACACCACACGACCAAAAAGAAAAAAAAAAAAATCAAACAAAAGATAGGAACAAATAAATGTGAATATCTCTAAGTATTTGAAAGATACGTTTTGACTACCTTTTTACTCATTCTCATGACACATTAATAACAAATATTCGGCCATATCGAGTTACCAAAATAGAGGACACGCTTTTCCCTATCTTATATCATTCGGCCTCTTCTCTTTCTATTCATACGACAAAAAAAAAAAAAAAAAAAAAAAAAAAAAACACAAAGTTCCTGCTATCTTTTCCCTCTCAAAGGCCAAAGGTTCGAGGGTTTGTTGCTGTTGGGTGGAGTCGATTTGCATTGTTCTTGTTCTTCCTGTTTGTCTCGTTTACAGCCAAGGTACTCGCTTACGTCTTCCTTTTGTCTCATCCTTGATTGCACGAACTAATTAAACAACATCTAAAACTAATCCTATTCATGCGCATGATCTCTTTTGTACTGTTAATACTCTCGTTTGATCTGGTGTTTGCATGCTGTCTCGCCAACATATGTATATTTATAACCTGTATAAAATATTACGCTTCATGTGGTATTTAAGACCTGATGAAACTGCATGTGAGACTCATATGATTCTGTCAACTTAATCTTATTCGAGCCTATGTTTCTGTCATTAAACCCTCGTTAAAGTATTAATGGGACATTAAAAATGACGTACTAAAAGAAAGGAAAAACCTAAGTACTTGTATACCGAGGGCACAAAAAGGGTCTAAGGCTTCGTGTTTGTTTTTCCGTGTGAGTCATATATGTGCGTTGCGTGTCGCGTGTGACTTTATGTTGGGTTGTGATACTGATGTCGTTTGCATGCTCATTGAATGTGTTAAATTGTGATTTCATGTAAGAGTCTTGTATTGTAGTATGTTAGGGTGTTTGTGGGAGTATTCTTGATGTCTAAACCTGGCCATAACCTGTGATTTAAATCAGTTTTAAATAGTATTAAAAACCTATAAAACCTGTGTTTGCAACCTGATCTAAAAGAAGATAGACTTAAGTTGGTGGTGGTCTCGTTATGCAACATGTGTGGCTCGTTATTTGCTACTGGTGTTGTGTGAGTTTTGCGTGTGAGTTAAATATAGTTATAGGTCGTGAATGCATGTGAGGGTCTGGTGGTAATCAGTTAATATGTTGTTCTTTCATGCCCTTGTCGACCCAATTTTTACACTTAACAAACTCTACTAGCTGGTCATTTTTACCTCGTAGTTGGTCTCAAAACCTGCGCCCTTTGTAATTAGTCTTGTGTCGTGGTGATCCTCCTGTGTAGCGTACGAGAGTAAGTTGTGGGTTCTTTTCTTGTGGTCGTATTCCTCTCGTTACATCGCGCTTGATTCATGGGCGTGTCGTACGTTTTACAAGTTGGGTAATGGTTTTGGAAATTTCATGTTAATTGTTTTCGTGTGAGTCTAATAGAGGTACTCATTTGAAGTCGAAATGGTGTATGCATGTATGATATGTTTGTTTTGTTCTAGTCAGGAGAAATGAAGGGATGCATGTCATACTATAGTTTAAAATGCATGAAATTGTGTTTTGTGTCAAAATGGCTATATGTGCACGTGTGTTACATATGAGAGATTGAATCATGAATTAAAGTATACGTGTATAATATGTAGGTGTATGTTATGTCGTATGTATATATGAGTGCAAGTGAAACGGTGTCGAGTTTATACACGAGTCATGCATGGTATAATAAAATTTTGGGTCATCGCGGTCTACGATTAATGTCGGTAATAAGTTAATAAATTATAACGACGAGGTAGAAAATTATTATCCTAATATTAATTTATTAAAATAAGCTTTAAGATAATTTTTATTTGACTTTTAATATTAAATTTTGATAATTTACATTTTATACCCTAAACTTCTAATTCGACCAAACCTAATTTGGAATCACATTTATAATCTAATTAAGTTATGCGTTAGTTAATGGAACCCTAAACCTATGTTTTGGACATTTTAACCTAAATAAACCCTAAATATGAAGACGTAATTATAACAAGCATTTAAAATCCCTTATAATATTAAATAAGCGTATAAGTAATATGTAATTATAATTTGTGTAGGTTCGGTGAAGAATGAGTGATCCACTTTTCCCTGTGTTCTTTTCCATTTACTTTCATTTCCTAAGGTACAGATATTCCGCCTTTTTAGTAAAGGCCATCTTTCTCTCTTTTGTTTAATATTTCGATTATGATCCCTTCAGTTAAGCCATTGCTATGTTCCCTTTGTTTGATTCGTGTTTGTTGATACTTGATATTGATATGAGCTTGACATTCGTTTGCATGCTATATTTCATTTCTATAGCATTCTTGATTCTATGCCCATTATGTGTTACATGTATATGATTTGATTAATTTGTAGCCAGTCATGGGGAGTCCATGGCCTTGCCACTGATGCACCAGTGGTATTGACACTATCGGTGGAGATGGGTTTTGTCCACAGCGTTTCCCTTTAAGCTAGCTATTCAGGCCTATATTTATTATTGTATATGTTTACTTAGCCTAGAGCTTGGTGAATATGTATCTGTTTTGCAGGGGGCGTATGGATGCATCCTAGGTACTTTGTTTAGTATTATTTGGTGAATGGTTTAGTGTGTGCAATATACTCCATTTCACACTAGTACATTGGAGTTGCAAATCCTTTGTGCAATTTGTATGATTATTTGGGCATTTCTTGTTATCATTTGATATCCTCACATTTATATTCTCATTATGCTTATTATTCGTTTGTATTCTCTTTGTTCATATTATATTCGTTTCATATTTCTTTTAATGAATCCTTGATTCATTATCACATATGCTATATTTCGTTGACCTTTATCTTAGCAGGTTCTCATGGACTCTTATTCGTCTATTCTTTTTGTTTATGCTTATTACCTATCTTTGTTTATATCTGTTCACTGAGCGTTAGCTCAGCCGCGTTTTCTTTTCTCTGCGGCAGGTAATAAGCGGGAAGCGGGGCTTGAGTGATGAGTGTAGGATGCTAGAAGACCTATACTTAGTGTTTCCCCATTGTTATGGATTTTCAGACTTAGTACTTTGAATTGTCACTTTCCTTTAGACTTATGCATTTCGAATTACTTTCCCTTTGTTTAGCCCTGGTTAAGGCTATACTTTATAAGTCATCGTTTCATATGACTTGTTATTATCTTTTAATAAAGACTTCCGCTTGCATTGTTATGTTCTGATTTCACACCATAATGCTTCATTCTAGCCCTTTTCGGGTTGGGGTGTTACAATTATGGTATCAGAGACAGGTTTGCGACTCTTAGAGCTTAGGCTAGTGACCTGTGAGGATTTGGGTAGACATTAGGCTTTTTCTGCTTTGACTGTTTCCTTCATTTTGTAATTCTCTTTTTGATTTGTCTTCACTAATCCGTTTATTGATCTTCTAGATGGTGAACACACGTAACACTGGTGATGAAGCTGCTTTCAGTGCGGCTGTGGCCCAGGCTGTTGAGGCCTTGATGCCAGATATTAGGACCCGACTTTTTGATGAATTTCGTCAGGCTCACCCTGGGACTGGCAGTTGTGGGGATGCTGCACCTACTATACTTGGGTGGTTGGAGAAATTTGGGAAACAAAGGCCCAAGTCTTTTAGCTCCGCTAACTCTCCTGTGGATGCTGAAAACTGGATAGCCCACATTGAGAAAATCTTCGAGGTGCTTGGGTGTGGTGACAAGTTTATGGCTCGTCTTGCTAGTTATAAGCTGGAGGGTGACGCTTTGAGTTGGTGGAAATCTTATAAGCAGGTGAAAGGTGATGACTTTGTTGCTACTCTGACTTGGCAGTCATTTCGTGAGATTTTCTATTTGCAGTATTTTCCTCGTTCTGAATAGCAAAAGTTTGAACGTGAATATCATAACATCAAGCAGTTCGATAATGAGTCGTCTGGTGACTTCATGAGGCGGTTTTTGCGTTTGGCTAGCTTTTTGGGGACTCGGGCTGGTAATCAAGAGGAGCAGGCTATGAAATTCAAATGGGCATTAAGTGACTGGATCTTGGAGAGCCTGGTGAATACCGACTTTACTGACATTGCCAAGGTTGCTGATGCAGCCCGCAATGTGGAGATCTTAAGGGAAAGGACCAGGAGTAACAAACGTAACAGAGATGGCGATAGGATTCAATCTTCTGGGGCAACAGGTTCTAGTCAGGTTCAGAGGGATCAGGATTGTAGGGGAAATGGTAATGGTAGCGGTGGTAGTAGCAGATATGGTGACAGGAACAACAACCAGAAGTATTAGAACAACAGGGGTCAGCAGTATGGTAACTCATCTGGGTATAGGTCGAATTATGGGTCTGGTTCTTCTAACCAGAAGAGGTTCCCGGATCAGGCTTCTTCTCCACCATGCTCTACTTGTGGGAAGATGCATCCCGGAAAACCGTGTCATCGCCTTACAGGAGGATGCTTTATTTGTGGTGTTGTGGGACATCGAGCTAATGAGTGCCCGAAGAACAAGAACAAAGGTGGTACTGGGACTCAGCCAGCTACTTCAGGTCGGGTGTTTGCTATGACTCATTAGCAGGCAGCAAGAGCATCAGGTACCATTACAGGCTCTTTACATATGTTTGGTCGAGTTATTTTCGTATTATTTGATACTGGTGCCACTCATTCCGTAGTATCTATTTCTTTTGCTAAACACATAACAATTCCACCAACATTACTTGAATATACCTTATCATTATCCACCCCTATGAAAAACCAAGTAATCATTACCCATGAATATAAGAATTGTCCGGTACATTTTGATGACAAGATTCGTTCTGCCAATCTTTTTCCTTTGGAAATGTGCGACTTCGACATCATTCTTGGCATGGATTGGTTGACGGAACATCGAGCTACGATTGACTGTCACACCAAACATGTTATCTTTGGTGATTTGAATAATCCCGAATTTGTGTATCAAGGTTCTCGACCTGTCAAACCTATGAAAATCATTTCTGCTTTGAAAGCCCGTACTTTGATCTCACATGGTTGTGAGGGGTTCTTAGCTTCAATCAAGGACACCGCTGTTAATGAGACTTGCCTTGAGGATCATCCTGCTGTCCGTGATTTTTCTGATGTTTTCCCTGAGGAACTTCCGGGAATTCCTCCTGAACGTGAAGTGGAGTTTAGTATTGAATTAATCCCTGGTGCCGAACCTATTTCAAAAGCTCCTTATCGTATGGCCCCTATTGAATTGAAGGAGTTGAAGGAACAACTTCAAGAGCTACTGGAACGTGGGTTCATTCGTCCGAGTGTTTCTCCATGGGGTGCTCCTGTTCTTTTTGTGAAGAAGAAAGACGGTAGTATGAGGCTGTGCATTGACTACCGCGAGTTTAACCGTATTACAATTCGTAACCGTTATCCTTTGCCTCGCATCGACGACCTTTTTGATCAACTTCAAGGTGCGAAGTTCTTTTCCAAAATCGATTTGAGATCTGGGTACCATCAACTACGGGTGAAGGAACAAGACGTTCCTAAAACAGCATTCCGTACTCGTTATGGTCATTATGAATTTTTGGTGATGCTGTTTGGTTTGACAAATGCTCCAGCTGTGTTCATGGATTTAATGAATCCTGTCTTTTACGAATTCCTAGACAAATTTGTTATCGTTTTCATTGATGATATCCTTGTTTACTCGAAGACGAAGGAAGAGCATGAGGAACACCTTCGTATTGTGTTGGGGATTCTACATCAGAAGCAGTTGTACGCTAAGTTCTCGAAATGTGAATTTTGGTTGAGTCAAGTGGCATTCTTGGGTCACGTTGTTTCTGCAGATGGTATTACCATGGATCCTACAAAGGTCGAGGCAATCACTAAATGGCCAAGACCGACGACTGTGACAGAAGTTAGGAGTTTCTTGGGTTTGGCTGGCTACTATAGGCGGTTTGTGGAAGGATTCTCACGTTTGGCTTTACCATTGACTAAACTTATGAGGAAGGGTGAGAAATTCATTTGGGGTGAAGAATTTGAGGAAAGCTTCGAGGAATTAAAGAAGAGATTGGTTTCCTCTCCTATTCTTACTTACCTTCTGGGTCTGGTGGATTTCAAATCTACAACGATGCTTCAAAGAAGGGTCTTGGTTGTGTATTGATGCAGCATGGAAAGGTTATCGCCTATGCATCAAGACAGCTGAAACCTTATGAGGTTAACTATCCTACACATGACTTGAAGTTGGCTACGGTCGTGTTTGCTTTGAAAATCTGGAGGCATTATCTTTATGGGGAATCTTGTGACATCTTTACCGATCATAAGAGTCTTAAATACATCTTTACTCAGAAAGAGTTGAATATGAGACAAAGACGTTGGCTGGAACTTCTTAAGGACTACGACACGAACATTCAGTATCACCCAGGCAAGGCGAATGTGGTTGCTGACGCTCTTAGTAGAAAGTCTGGGATTTTGGCTAGTCTTGATATTGACTCTAAGATTATTAATGACTTGGAACTTTTGGAAGTGGAATTTTGTATTCGTGATCGTGACGGATATTGGGCGAGTTTGAAGATTGAACCTAACCTTATACTTAGAGTTAAGGAAGTGCAGAAAGACGATGGTGAGTTGTGGTCCATAATTCAGAATTTAGAGGAAGGTAAACAGACGGAATTTCGGGTTGATGATGATGGTATTGTATGGCATGGTGATCATTTGTGTGTCCCTAGTGATCCTTCTATTCGAGAAGTTGTGTTATCCGAAGCGCACAGTTCTCCGTTTACTATCCATCCTGGTTCAACCAAGATGTATAGGGATTTGAAACAAAACTTCTGGTGGAATGGAATGAAACAGGATGTGGCTACGTTTGTGGCCAAGTGTTTGACATGTCAGCAGGTGAAAATTGAGCATCAACGTGCTAGTGGTCTTTTACAACCATTAGAGATTCCTACTTGGAAGTGGGATCAGATTTCCATGGATTTTATGACGGGTTTTCCAAATACACAGAAGCGGCATGATGCTATTTGGGTTGTGGTTGATCGTTTAACCAAGTCAGCTCCCTTTTTGCCTATCCGTAAGGATTATTCCGTTAGCAGGTTGGCTGAGATCTTTAGACAGGAAATTGTTCGACTGCATGGTACTCCTGCAGCTATTATATCTGACAGAGATCCGTGGTTTACTTCTAGATTTTGGAAGGGTTTGCAAAAGGCGTGGGGAACTAGACTTAAGTTTAGCACGGCCTTTCGCCCTCAGACAGATGGTCAGACTGAGCGTACGATTCAGACCTTGGAAGATATGTTGAGGTCTTGTGCCCTTGAGTGGACTGGTAATTAGGATGAATATTTGTGCCTGGTGGAATTTGCTTATAACAACAGTTGGCATGCTATTATTAAGGCTGCTCCGTTTGAACTGTTGTATGGTCATAAATGTAGAGCACCAATTTGTTGGAACGAGGTTGGAGAAAGCCTTATTGAAGGGCCTGAGTTGATTGAGGTAACCAAAGAAAAGGTCGCCATTGCTAAAGAGAAACTCAAAGAGGCTAGGTCACGACAAAAAAGTTATGCTGATCGTCATAGGAGGGATTTAGAGTTTAATGTTGGTGATCGTGTATTCCTTAAGGTATCTCCGTGCAGAAGTGTTAGACGCTTTGGTATTAAGGGCAAGTTAAGTCCGCGTTTCATCAGTCCTTTTGAAATTTTAGAGCGTGTTGGTGAAGTCTCCTATCGCTTGGCTTTACCTCCCCAGCTATCTCATGTGCATAACGTATTCCACGTATCTTGGTTAATAGGCTACAACTATCATCCGTTGCATGTAGTTTCATATCCATTGGATCAGATTCGTGCTGATTTGTCTTTATCTGAAGAGCCTGAGGCAATCTTAGATCGTCAGGAAAGAGTCACGAGAAATAAGGTCATTCCATTTGTCAAGATTCTTTGGAAGAATCATCCCGAGCGTGAAGCTACTTGGGAGACACAAGAATCTATTCGAACTAGCTATCCGCATTTCTTTCCTTGATATGGTACGCTTTTGTTCATTCTCTTCATTTCAATTTCGCGGACGAAATTTTCTTTTTAGGAGAGAAGAGTTGTAAAACCCAAAATTTAGAGTTCATAATTTTATGTCTAATTTTGAAATTTTGCCGAAGTCATTAATTAATAAGTACACTAAACTATATGTTATGTAATAATTATTCATTTTATGAAATTAACCTATGGTTAATAAAATAGTTAAAACTTGTAACCTTCCCAAATTCTAAGCTACTTTGACAAAACATTTTCTTTGGCATCAAATTTATTACAAGTTTTCTTTTGTCTTAATACACCACACGACCAAAAAGAAAAAAAAAATCAAACAAAAGATAGGAACAAATAAATGTGAATATCTCTAAGTATTTGAAAGATACTTTTTGACTACCTTTTTACTCATTCTCATGACACATTAATCTCATTCTCATGACACATTAATAACAAATATTCGGCCATATTGCCATATCTAGTTACCAAAATAGAGGACACGCTTTTCCCTATCTTATATCATTCGGCCTCTTCTCTTTCTTTTCATACGAAAAAAAAAAAAAAAAAAAAAACATACACACACACACAAAGTTCCTCTATCTTTTCCCTCTCAAAGGCCAAAGGTTCGAGGGTTTGTTGCTGTTCGGTGGAGTCGATTTGCATTGTTCTTGTTCTTCCTGTTTGTCTCGTTTACAGCCAAGGTACTCGCTTACGTCTTCCTTTTGTCTCATCCTTGATTGCACGAACTAATTAAACAACATCTAAAACTAATCCTATTCATGCGCGTGATCTCTTTTGTACTGTTAAATGTTAATACTCTCGTTTGATCTGGTGTTTGCATGTTGTCTCGCCAACATATGTATATTTATAACCTGTATAAAAGATTACGCTTCATGTGGTATTTAAGACCTGATGAAACTGCATGTGAGACTCATATGATTCTGTCAACTTAATCTTATTCGAGCCTATGTTTCTGTCATTAAACCCTCGCTAAAGTATTAATGGGACATTAAAAATGACGTACTAAAAGAAAGGAAAAACCTAAGTACTTGTATACCGAGGGCACGAAAAGGGTCTAAGGCTTCGTGTTTGTTTTTCCGTGTGAGTCATATATGTGCGTTGCGTGTCGCGTGTGACTTTATGTTGGGTTGTGATACTGATGTCGTTTGCATGCTCATTGAATGTGTTAAATTGTGATTTCATGTAAGAGTCTTGTATTGTAGTATGTTAGGGTGTTTGTGGGAGTATTCTTGATGTCTAAACCTGGCCATAACCTGTGATTTAAATCAGTTTTAAATAGTATTAAAAACCTATGAAACCTGTGTTTGCAACCTGATCTAAAAGAAGATAGACTTAAGTTGTTGGTGGTCTCGTTATGCAACATGTGTGGCTCGTTATTTGCTACTGGTTTTGTGTGAGTTTTGCGTGCGAGTTAAATATAGTTATAGGTCGTGAATGCATGTGAGGGTCTGGTGGTAATCAGTTAATATGTTGTTCTTTCATGCCCTTGTCGACCCAATTTTTACACTTAACAAACTCTACTAGCTGGTCATTTTTACCTCGTAGTTGGTCTCAAAACCTGCGCCCTTTGTAATTAGTCTTGTGTCGTGGTGATCCTCCTGTGTAGCGTACGAGAGTAAGTTGTGGGTTCTTTTCCTGTGGTCGTATTCCTCTCGTTACATCGCGCTTGATTCATGGGCGTGTCGTATGTTTTACAAGTTGGGTAATGGTTTTGGAAATTTCATGTTAATTGTTGTCGTGTGAGTCTAATAGAGGTACTCATTTGAAGTCGAAATGGTGTATGCATGTATGATATGTTTGTTTTGTTCTAGTCAGGAGAAACGAAGGGATGCATGTCATACTATAGTTTAAAATGCATGAAATTGTGTTTTGTGTCAAAATGGCTATATGTGCACGTGTGTTACATATGAGAGATTGAATCATGAATTAAAGTATACGTGTATAATATGTAGGTGTATGTTATGTCGTATGTATATATGAGTGTAAGTGAAACGGTGTCGAGTTTATACATGAGTCATGCATGGTATAATAAAATTTTGGGTCATCGCGGTCTATAATTAATGTCGGTAATAAGTTAATATATTAT
The DNA here is from genome assembly GCA_030686995.1 of Artemisia argyi. Taxonomy (NCBI): domain Eukaryota; kingdom Viridiplantae; phylum Streptophyta; class Magnoliopsida; order Asterales; family Asteraceae; genus Artemisia; species Artemisia argyi. Next base: position 140,710,349 of record CM060682.1, read on the forward strand.
AACAACGGGGTCCAAAATTATTATCCTACTATTAATTTATTAAAATAAACTTTAAGATATTTTTTATTTGACTTTTAATATTAAATTTTGATAATTTATATTTTATACCCTAAACTTCTAATTCGACCAAACCTAATTTGGAATCACATTTATAATCTAATTAAGTTATGCATTAATTAATGGAACCCTAAACCTATGTTTTGGACATTTTAACCTAAATAAACCCTAAATATGAAAACGTAATTATAACAAGCATTTAAAATCCCTTATAATATTAAATAAGCGCATAAGTAATATGTAAGTATAATTCGTGTAGGTTCGGTGAAGAAGGAGTGATCCACTTTTCCCTGTGTTCTTTTCCATTTGCTTTCATTTCCTAAGGTACAGATATTCCGCCTTTTTAGTAAAGGCCATCTTTCTCTCTTTTGTTTAATATTTCGATTATGATCCCTTCAGTTAAGCCATTGCTATGTTCTCTTTGTTTGATTCGTGTTTGTTGATACTTGATATTGATATGAGCTTGACATTCGTTTGCATGCTATATTTCATTTCTATAGCATTCTTGATTTTATGCCCATTATGTGTTACATGTATATGATTTGATTAATTTGTAGCCAGTCATGGGGAGTCCATGGCCTTGCCACTGATGCACCAATGGTATTGACACTATCTGTGGAGGTGGGTTTTTGTCCACAGCGTTCCCTTTAAGCTAGCTATTCAGGCCTATATTTATTATTGTATATGTTTACTTAGCCTAGAGCTTGGTGCATATATATCTGTTTTGCAGGGGGCGTATGGATGCATCCTAGGTACTTTGTTTAGTATTATTTGGTGAATGGTTTAGTATGTGCAATACACTCCATTTCACACTAGTACATTGGAGTTTCAAATCCTTTGTACAATTTGTATGATTATTTGGGCATTTCTTGTTATCATTTGATATCCTCACATTTCTATTCTCATTATGCTTATTATTCGTTTGTATTCTCTTTGTTCATATTATATCCGTTTCATATTTCTTTTAATGAATCCTTGATTCATTATCATATATGCTATATTTCGTTGACCTTTATCTTAGCAGGTTCTTGTGGACTCTTATTCGTCTATTCTTTTTGTTTATGCTTATTACCTATCTTTGTTTATATCTGTTCACTGAGCGTTAGCTCAGCCGCGTTTTCTTTTCTCTGCGGCAGGTAATAAGCGGGAAGCGGGGCTTGAGTGATGAGTGTAGGATGCTAGAAGACCTATACTTAGTGTTTCCCCATTGTTATGGATTTTCAAACTTAGTACTTTGAATTGTCACTTTCCTTTAGACTTATGCATTTCGAATTATTTTCCCTTTGTTTAGCCCTGGTCAAGGCTATACTTTATAAGTCATCGTTTCATATGACTTGTTATTATCTTTTAATAAAGACTTTCGCTTGCATTATTATGTTCTGATTTCACACCATAATGTTTCATTCTAGCCCTTTTCAGGTTGGGGTGTTACAACTTCTCTGCTTTACACAATCAGTCTTTTCCACATCACAAGCCTTATTTCCAACCACATCAGATTCATTGACACCATTAGCCACCACAACATCACTACTCTTACTCTGCTCAATACCATCATTACTTTCAGTATTCTCAACTTGATCATTACAACAATCCATATCCTCATTCCTCATGCTCTCATTTCCCAAAGTATTCTTACTTACACCATTGCCAGACACATTTCCCCCCCTAATTGCTCCACCATTATCACTACTATTCTTATTAGTTTTACCAGCAATACTATCACTAACATAATCATCATATTTCGTTGATCTTTTAGGTTTTCTTTTAGGCCTATTATTTGACATTTTGCAATACTAATAGACTACTGAATCTAAAATACACCTGAATTAATGAAATTCGTATTCAACTAAAGCTCAATTTTGATGAATTGTAAAATTAGGGTTTCAGTAAATTTTGGGCAAAAGGAAAATAGAAAGTACCAATCTGATCGGAATGAAATTCTGAATCAAAATATGAAAACTAGATTGAAAATGGATCAGTAATTAATGATGAAATTGGGATTTTGAAGCTTTTATAATGGCTAGAAACGGTTATGGAGATAGAGTGAAAGGTGTTGAGAGAGAGAGTCATTCCGGAATTCAGATAGAGAGAAAGGTGTTGAGAGAGAGAGAGAGAGTCATTGTGATTTTTGGATGTTGATTTTGGAAAAGTTCATTTTCACAACCCCTTACTTTGCATCCATTCAGGGCGGATCTAGCTTTAACACTGGGTATGGACGTGCATACCCTGCGTAAATTCTTAGTAGTGTAAAAAAATTTGTTTTTCTTCGGAGATGGCAACAAATAATAATGAAGATTTAGGAGTGCACATCCTCTAAAATACATTGAAATTTTGAGTGCATACCGTAAACTAACTTACCAATGTTCAAACTAAAAGAAAGCGAAAAAGAAGAAGTGCTCTGTTAAGTTTGAGTGTGCAATAGCGGCAATGTTCAAGAGGAAGAAGGTAAGTCATGTATTCAAGAGATTTTAGGTTTTCCTATAGCCCAATAGTAATGTAAAGTTATGGCAACTTTTAGTCCACCCATTACCCTTATATATCCTGGCCATAAGGCCCAATACAACATACACATTTTTTATTTTATTTTTCATTAAATTATGTCTACTTTGGTTTCCACCATAATTTTAAAATTAGGATATTCCTTTTGTCAAATGCATTGTAAATTGATAATTAAATTATTTGAGAACTCGTTTTTACTTGTTTTTAAAGTATCTTATTATGTTGCTGATTAATTTACACTTTACAATTTCATTTGTGATTTAGAAACTTAGGCGTAATTTTTATTTAGAGCTTCACATTCTTGTTATATTATCTATACACATTAATTTAAACGTATCCAAAAGAAAATACGTTTCACATACACTTCTCAATGGTTGATATATTGACACGTAGACAAGTGCAAACAAAACTTCTTCTTACACATCCCCCTCCTTTGTGCATCCTCATAATGTGAAATTTGTTCAAGAATTGTATAAAATGATATATGATCACACTAAAAATTTCAAAGAGACTAAAAAAAACATAAAAAATATAAACTGTGAGTTTTTCTAAAACACTTTTAAAACTTTTACATATGTATCATTTCGTGATGTGATCCAAATAAATGTGATAGATAAACTGTGAATATTTGCATTATTCTTTCCTTCATTTTTGTTTAAAATAAATGTGATCCAACCTGTATGTGAAGATGTTTAAAATAAGTGAACCACTGTATGCGCAGATAGGTTTGCGCACCTGCGCATAGTGTAGGACTGTATGCGCAGATGGGTTTGCGCACCTGTGCATAGTGTCGGTTCTGGTATTTGATTATTCTAATATGTAAGTGTAGATTTTGGTAATTAAATTGGAAAAAAGTGTTACATGGCCATGTGGGTCACAAGACCAATCCAACCTAGGGGCGTTCACAAATCAGATAATACACAAGAATCGAAATTGAAATCGAATCGAACCAAATAAAATCAAACTAAATTTGTGACTGAACGGAATATACCAAAACCGAACCCGACCGAATTAAATATTCGATTTTCGGTTTGGATATGGTTTTAACCAAATAAAAAACGAAACGAACCGAACTAAAACTCAAATTCATATAAATGTATATATTTTGTATATTTGTATTAGAAAGCATTAAAACTCTTTATTAGTATAAACGAGTGGGTAAACCCGCGCGTTGCTGCGGGAATGTTGTGTACATAAAGTAAATTTCCCAATTTCTAAAGTGCAACCGGCGTGAACACCTATACGCTACTTGAATCATGAAACTTATATCTAAACATTTAGTCAGTTTCTCTGATTCAATCTCATCAACCGCAACAATTCATGTAAATTTAGTACAACCTCGTTAAGTGTGTACCTATTTCAATTACATGTCATCACAATTAACAACAAAGCTAAACCAATCCTCTTCCAATAAGGGAGCAAAATTATTTATCTTTTTTCATATAGATGTAACTCTATCCCTTTGTGTCCATAGTTTAGCAAGCACATCCCTCTCTTCCAAGAAGCAATAGACTGAAATACGGAAAGAAAATAAAATGAACACTTTTAAATAAGCAATTCTAAATAGCTACTAATGTCACAACAATGACAAAAAAAAGGGTCCTAAACTATGAAATTTATTACCTTATCTTTTAGAGGCTAAATATTCAATTCCATCCATGGCAGGCAAAACTCTGTTCTCATCTTTTTGGCCTCAACATCCACACCCTTTGTCAAAGTATGTACTTTCTTTGTTAACATCTAAATCCAAACATAACAATTCAAACAATGAATAATAGTTTCTTAATCTGAGTGTCAAATGGCCATGTTTGGGCAACGGGTTAGGTTGGGTAGTATGGACCTCATCATAGTCAAATGTATCTAAATCCCAGTTATTCGTATAGAGTTTCGACCATTGAAGCTGAAATAATACAACAAAAAATTTCAGTGAACGTTTATATCATTGCAAAAGAGATAGTTACCCAGTAGTAACACCAAGTAAGCAACATGCATGGCATCAAACCATACTTAATATTTTTTTTTAAGGAGTAGGCAAGTTGTGTACCAAGAGGCACGTTTCTTGAAATCATAGTAAGTATGATGATTAAAGATGTTCAACGCTTTGGGGGCAGGGCATTAACAAATTGTCAACACTAAAAGAACATTTAGAAAATAGTAAACGGTTAATACCTGAGGGCAAGTCCATCCTTTTTCAATACCTTCCTTTTGTGTGTCAGTTTTGGCAATGCAAGCCCACAAAACCCTTCCATTTTTCGTAGAACCGAAGAACGATCTAGACCCATTAAACTGTCCATGATTATACAGCAAACCCAAAGTTCTTCCAGTTGAAGTTAGCCCATTTGTGTCAAATTCCACAAACTTGATGATACTATTAACAAATAAAAAAAAGTGACAAAAAATTAATTAAAAGATTTATAGTCATGCTACTAAAAAAACTGAACGAAAAATGTTTTGTGCTTAAAACGGCTTGTTTTCACATTCTGGGTGAAAAAAATAAAAATAATAAAAAATAAAAAATAAAAATAAAACAAACAAACAAACTATGCTTCATTCACTGCCCAGAAGGTAAGCCAACTAATTAGTACTTCAAAAAAACTGCTAATTTTGACCCAAAATAAGCTCATAACAGCAGCATCTAACTCAATTTAATAAAGAAATAGACTTTGGTGGTCAATGTGTTACATTCATCATGTGTGTGAAGGATTGGGTGTACTAAACTTCAATGATATTTGACCCATAAAGGTCTAAAAAATATTGAAAAGACTGATTTCACAAAAACTACAATATTAGTGGGTGTTTTGGAGGTCAGATTCGAAAAGGGTATAAGTAGCTCATACCTTGCAGCGGGAAATGCAGGATTTTGCTTTAAAATTGAGCATACCTGCAACACATAGAAGTAGAAAATTAAAATTAATGTTACTTCTTTAGGAGTAAGAGTAATTCCTGGATTTGCGCATTATGCAAATTGTAATAATGATAAGGGTCGAATGTTTATAATGAAATGACAATTAATGTTACCACTATTCGTTTGTGATCCAGTGCCCCCTCTTGGTGACTCCTTATATACACTCTCCTTTCGATGAGACTCCACATAAACTGTATCAGGTTTTCCAAATGTACTACAATTAGCAACTTCAATTTCAGGCACTGATCGAAAGTTGTGCATGAACTGATGTGTTCAGGAAACAACCCTTCAAGATAAGATGCAATAAATATGTGAATTTTCGCTTTCTAAATTCTTAAGAAGGGATTCAATGTACCAGGTATTGACATCACTTAGGTGAATCACAACAGAGTTGGTCGATTATGATGGTGCTGCGTATGTTGTCCATAGTTTAATTCTGGTAGCGTACGCCTTTAACATATACTGATCCTCCCTGTGCCACAAACAAATGATAGAAGTTAACTGTGGATCATTAGCCAAATGCATCAGATTTTCTTACACCCGTACTTCGTCAAATAATAAAATATTCGTTTTGGATTAATCTAAACAGGTTATTTCACATCTAAATCTCATGTTCAATACCTAAGAAAGAGCTACTCCAATAAGCATAAAGGTAAAACAGTAAAAAGGAAAAAAGGTCACGTGAACAATACCTACGAAAGAGCTACTCCAAATGTGTTTAGCAACTTGATTCTGACCCGTCTCTATTCTAGACCAAACTGATATGCATATCGGCCTCATCACCTGCATGAATCAATCTCGATAATGTGAAAAGCTCAACTAAAAAATGTAAGGATAAAGGGAATTTAAGATGTTAAAGTAAGCGTATCTAACAAAAGTTAATGGTTTTAACCCATTACATCACATTTTTAATCGTTAATAAGCTAATAATGACCCATTCGCCCAAACACTCTGTCCGCTCATCAAGCTTATCGAACATTATTAATTAATTCAATGCAAACACTGTACAATGCATTGCGAGTTAAAGTTGAAAATGGTTTCCGATATTTACCTAAAATACACTAAAATAACGAAATAAGCAGTTTTTATCGACAGGGTTCTCTAATAGCTTATTTGGACGATAGGCTGCAAGATATTTAAAACAATCAACGCTCTACAATGTATTAGTATTCTAGAGGCTATTCTAAACACCCCGTAGTTATAAAGAACGCAATAATTAGATAATTCCCTACAAATCTTTGTGCCAAACACCCCGACCTACTTTACATAATCATGATCAGTTCCCAAATCCCAAATTCCTTGTCCATAGTAATTAGCTCACAAATAATATGTATTTACGAACATATATTGATCAATATGAACTCACCAAGAAAGTAACTAAAAAATTGATGCCACTAACCACTAAAAAACTGGCTTTAACGATTATCCATCTCGCAATTATTTAAAAACTCTTATCTGTCCAGAAACACATAGACTGAACCAAACCTTGCTGACCAAATGACACTCAGACATTACTGTCCATGCACCTACAAAAAACTGGAAGTATAGCAATTATTAATAGGTGTTAAAAATTATCTGTAATAAGCTTGATGCTTTTGAGGGTATAGTAATCTTGAAATAATGATTTCTAATTTGGTCCTTGTCGCAAGTGATAAAAAAAATTACATCAAGTTAACCTTTTTGATGAACCCGTAATTCCAAGATTATTGTTGGAATACATTTGTTCTCATTAGCATGTGTCTCTGTTCCCGTAATATAAATAATCTAACTGTAAGCAAATCCAACCAAACCGGTGGTAAACACCGATAACAATTCTCATTTAATTGTAATTATGCACGCATATAGACAAACACCTGATAAAAGAAAATTTTGTAAAATATAGTCAGAATCTCACAATCTGGTTGCGTTATAAAAAACTGAAAATCTGATGATTGCAACTTGATACATCAGAATTTAATTGAAACAAAAAAGAAACCGGTACCAGGTCAACCCAACCCGCCTGACCCATTTTGACCCGAGGATTTTTTTTTTTTTTTTTTTTTTTTTTTTTTTTTTGGAATTCATCTGATTTGGCCCCAACAAATTTTTACTTGTTCCCGACCCAACCTGATCTTATTAACTGTTAGGGGTGACTCAGGCTATAAGTCTGGAAGGCCAAAATAATGAACCTTAAACGACAATTTGATCAGTCTATGTGTGTAACTATGATACTTACATTCGCTTGAAATGAACAAATACCTCAAACAAATAGAAGTAATGCTTCATAAGCTACTAAGTTTTAGTGTTTTTGAAAATGTTAAGCATTGATATATAACAATGGGTCAACCTACCTATGTAACGAAGAACACGGAAAACAACAAACCTTTCAATTTTTCGATATGAGGCTCACATTACTCACAAACCTGTTCACAAAACCCAAAAGAGAAAAAATCAAAATAAAAAAATAGAGAAAATAGTAATAATAAAAAAATAAAGTTTAAGAAACGAAAGTTTCTTTTGCAACACCGAGGCTCGTTGGTGCTTCCATCTTAGTTGCAGAACGACGTTTGATACCATCCTTAAAAATGGCTGGACCAAAGTCCAGGACCTTTGGAACACGTCTATAACCTACAAAGACAAAACAATAAGACATAAGTACAATATTATATACCACTGATATATACCAGAAGGCATAAAGAGTTACGGCATAAAGTAATTAAGAACAAAAACGAAAAAAACAATTCAGACTAACCATCGGCTGGATCATTTGCAAATATTTGTTCATGGCAATCAGTACTTGCAGATGCCAATTCAGCAAAGGTGCCGAGCTGAAACACATATGAGTATCCATCAATTAAGAATAAGTAATAATACAATCCGCAACTTCTGATAGCAGGTACGCACCTCAAAACAAAAACTTGCAGGTCATAATCTTCAAACCCGGAGTATAGCGGGGTTAGGAGTAGACCATAACGGGGCTGGAAAAATGAGGTTCAGATCTGCCGTTCCTTGGGCAACTCGACACACCTGCCATGGCTGCAACCACGTAACACTCGTGGTTACTTCGCCAAGATACGGGAATGTGTGAGCCACACTCATGGAAGAATTAATAGGCAGAAAAAGTCATCATCGCCCCAGAAACCATAAGTTAAGTGAGACAAAGCGTCAATTGTATTAGGCTCAGATTTTTAAACCAAATAGGTTCAAAAAGATCTAGTCTCCGCCATGGCTGCAAAGAAACACGGTTGCATAACCATGCCATCCGGTCCTTGCCCCGCCAAGTTACGGATCCAATCTTCGACATATCACTTCATATGTCTCAAAGAATAGGCGTTAATCATCATAGCCTTACATGAAGCAACCAAAGGCGTTTTCTACCGAAATAAATGCAAATAAGACTGGTCACTACCTACAGCAAATATGTGTGGTAAATATTTTTAGCTCATGAAGGTATAACGAAAATAACAATAACGGCACAAACCATTTGACTCAAGCTTCACTCAGATTAAAGCCAACATAAACATAAAGATTTGCTGTAAGCTACAAAAACTAAGCTAATCTCAATGCAGCCAACTCCATAATCCCAAACTTTAACTACCAACTTAAAAAAACAGCATAATGCAAGAAACCCCCAAAAATCTGCCAAAACCCTAATAAAAAAAACCAAGTATCACACACCTCAAACATGTAATTAAACGCATAAAAAGTTAATTAAACATGAATTAAAGATCCCACACCTAGTAATAGCGATTATCTGATTGAACACACAAAAGGCAGAAGATGAAAACCCCCTAATACGAATGAATGATCTAGAAGAGACTTTTAGCCATATAATCAACAAACTCTTATACATACCATGATACCAATACCATCCATGTAATTAAAACATCAGATGGTGATGGAGATAGATTGAGAAAAAGTTCTTTGCTGTAGCAGATGATGATGGAGATAGATTGAGAAAAAGAGTATGTAGAAGTTTCTGGTTTTGTAAAGAAAAAGTAAGATTATGTGGTAGCAAGTACTAAACCTTTCTTACAGCTGCATTACGGAGTGCTACAGTGGACGGAAACGGGGATTAACACTATGAACAGTGTTTCGCACAGTAAAATAACAGGATGGATGAATAGTCCCCGTTGTATCTCTAACCAATGAGAAAGTGAAACATATGTACCATGCCTTATCTCATTTTGTACCAAACCATTGTGAACCACAAATCTGTCCGTTCAAAGTGTGTAATAACAGTCCGTAATACATAACTTTTAACGGGGCAATTCCCATCTTTAGTATAAATATATAATATAATATATAATATATAATATAATACTGTATTTTTTAATCTTAATTTTTTTCTGTATATCTATATAACTAAATGAAAGAAGAAAAGAAATTATGTAATTCGGGTTATTCGGGTCAACCAAAAAATTGAAGCGAATTCAAATTTAGTTTTCGGTTAGGTTTAATCTAATTTGAATTCGGTTCTGTTCGATTTTACAAAAAATAAATAAATAAATAAATAAATAAAATAAGTTTAACATTGTGGAGAACCATGATCAAGTTTGTTTCTTAAAAACATATTTGGGGTTTCCCCTTACACTTATCTTTTTGCGAAATACCTTTGGATGAAGTTAAGACTAAGCCAAACGACAAAATAAAGTATTTTTACCATTTTATTTTGAAACATGATCTACCAACAATAAAAATAAAGCATGCATACGGAAACAAATAACAATCAAAAAATAAAAATCACACAAAACATGGGTTGCCTCCCAAGAAGCGTTTTTCTTTATTTACGAGTCTTGTAGCTAGACTCAAGGTCATGGGTTATCGTGTGTCGCTTATGCTCACATAACCAAGGGTGAGCCATCTAATAGTCGCCTCATCTTTCTTATAATCATCACCTAACTCTAAACATCCGCGATAATACCTTTTATTCTTTTCATGAGTATATTTAAGCCCTTTTCTCTTATCATTCTCACTTAGCATTTCTAGGGGCGGATACCTACTACACTTCTCCATGGAAAAATCCTTGAACCTAGGGTGTGCACGGGGCATTTGGTAGACAAAATCTTCATCCCCATCCGAGAATGTAATTAACCCTTCCATAAGTTTTTCATCAAGGTTGGTCAACCTTTTGAAAGGTTTTCCAAACACAACTTGGGTTAACTTACTATCGATAAATTCTCCTAGATTCTCCATAACCATGAACTCAACAAGATAAACGAAGCTTCCTACAAACACATGCAATGACATTGCCCTAGCAATAACATTATCTCCTTTGTATTCTAACTCATCTACCATGATTTTATTATATTCACTACGCGAGATTATGTTCATTGGGAGAGATGAGTTAAGGTAGGCATTAAAGCTCCTAAATCCAATCTTACAAGGAAATTGCATATTGAATGAGCTATCACTCTCAATCCTTGTTCTAGGGTCGACATACCTAAGAGGGTTCACTTCATCTTCCATCCTATCCTCATTAATCACATCACCATCATCTAGATCCTCATCGGAGTCTGAATAGTAAAAAGGACTAGCCCTATGGTCATCATCGTGGTCAGACTCCTCCATTTCAGAATTATTGTCAAAGTGGTGGTTAGGCGATAGGTTAGGTGGGTTCTCATTTTCCACTAAAGGGATTGGGGAGGGCATTTGGAAAATCTTACGACGAAAAACATGAATAACAGGAATCAAACGATCAATGTTATTGTTATCCATCGATATAGTTTACGAACAAAGGAAACAAAGAAATAAGATAGACTAAAGAAAACCTAAAAATAAAAATAAAATCTTACTAGAAAGGAATCTAGCAAGTAGACCTAATAAAAAGAAATTCTAACCTAGACAATAACTATTCCCCGGGCTGCGGCGCCAAAAACTTGATGCGTGGGAATTGCACCATGCTTTACCTCTCAAGGGATCTCGAGAAGCTTACAACCCCCACCAGGCAGTATACCTGATCGTTGTAGTATAGTATAGTGACAAGTACCGGGGGATTGATCGTTCAACTTAGGAATAGTGTCGCTAGGATTAGAAAGCCTAAAAACTAGGTCTAGAGATGAGGGATGATTCTTTTTGTATTTTTTATATTTTAGAAAAGCAAATAAAAATCTCGGGTATTGGAAGAGTGGGCGGAATTAGTTGCTAGTCAACTAACCCAATTACTAAGGATGCAATCAAAATAAAATAATAAAAATGAAAATAAACTAAATTAAGGTAGTGGTGTGAGCAATATATGGGAGAATTGTGTTTACTTAGATTTCACTACTCCCTAGATATCTTTTACAGGTTAATTACTTGTTACAGTTGCGTGGATGACGGATTGTATTCCTTAATACCATTCATGGGGTGGCGTACTTACTTCCCCAATCCTATAAGCTCCTACTTCACTCATATGTCGAGCCGGCTAAGAAGCTCCTAACATGGGATCACTAGAATTCGCTCATGCATTAAATACAATCATAAAAACCTAGTACACATCGGTTCATGTTTCTTAAGACGTTCAAGCAAGTTACACAATGGAGATCTGCCAGTTTTCTTAAGTATAACATTGAAATCATTCATCCATTACAACTATAAACAAGCAATCAACCTATAATCAACATCTAGGTTTCATTACATCTAAGCAAACACATGAAAGATCTAGCCTAGCATGTTATAATCAAGACAAGCATAAGATATATTCAAACAACACATAGACATATTGAATAAATTGAAAGCAGACTTATCTTAATTGAACATGAAAGGTTTCAAGGGGTGAAAACCCTTGAAAAAATTGTTACAAATGACGTAGGGTTTATTAGGTTCGGCCCTAGTATTCTCCACACAAGTTCCTCTTTTAATGAATGAAAAATAGAAAAGTATATATAGATTTTGTGAGGTGACGGCGTCAAGAGTAAATTTCTGACGCCGTCATCTCGCCGCCAATAAAGTTCTCGGACTGCCTAGATCTGGGTCTGACGCCGTCATGTGTAATCCTGCTCCATGCCGTCACCAAAATAACTCTTGACGCCCTTCTTCTGACGCCGTCACATTTTCTCTGGGTCGTCATGCATTATGCCCTTGACGCTGTCATATTTTCCTTCTTGACGCCGTCAGGTAATGTTCCCAGCATGGAAAATTAAGTCTTTGTCGTTTTCTTCACTTTTATGCTCCAAAAAGTCCAAAATGCTTCCTTTTCCAGAATTCACTCCCAAAGTACCTAAAATCACAAAAGGAACTATTTAGGGCAATATTTGATCAAATAAATTCAATTCCGGGCTTAAATGACCCCCTAAAAACGGTTCATTTTTCGCCTCATCAAGTTGCTAGGCTTCATCATCATCTCAAGATCACTGAAGTGACTCTTGTAGTTGATCCCTTTTTGTATCCCATAGGCTTGTCATGATAATTGGTATAGTTGGGATTAGTTCCTCAATTGTAAAGAAACTCGGTATCTAGCCTTGTACTAGATAAAGTATAGGCGATGTAGGTTTGGTTCTACCTTGTAGAAGAACCCGGTATCTAGCCTTGTAGTAGATAAAGTGTAGGCGACGTAGGTTTAGTTCTACGTCGTGGAAGAACCCGGTATTTAGATTTGTACCGGAAAGAATGTAAACGACGTTGTGAAGGCTGCTTCGCCGGTTAAAGGAGCTTGTGGTGTGTAGTGATTACGAACTTTGGAGTTGGATACTCGAGGAGTGGAGTAAGGCAAGGAAGGTGACCTTGTAGCCGAACCACTATAAATACTCATGTTGTTAGCCTCGCTCTTTTATAAAGATAACGTCACATACGTGAATTGGACTAGATACGTAGTTAGTTGTGCCTTTAGAGACTACTATTATAGAAAAGGCAAACATGTAATAGGATGAGCCTATAAATACCCCTCATGACTCTCCATGAGGGGTGTGTTTGTAATTGTGTAACCTTCACTTTATCATTAATAATATCATTTTTCTTCACCCTCTCTCTACTTTATCTCTCTAGAACCAAACATAGATATCATCTATTTTGATCAACCTCGACCTCCCGAATCACATAAAAGTCATTACTTTTCGATCCTACAATTGGCATCAGAGTATGATGTTACTTTTTGATGATTTTTATTGTGGTTCGTACTATTTTTAAGCTGTTTTACCAAAATTTTTGGATCTGAAATTTTTTATCTGTTTTGGACTTTTGGTAACAGTTTATTAGTACTGTTGTATCCTTTGGGTCAAAAAGTCAGATTTCATTTAAAAGTATTAAAGTATACATCTGTGTCAATCTTTGACAATACTGTTTATTTAAATACTTGTTTTTATTTGTACCAAACCGTATTATTGTGGTCTCATCGTGGTCAATATTTATATTTGTGGTCTGATAACCTGATCAAAACGTGCCTGTAAAAATTTCCGGAATTTTTTGGCCGGAATCTGAACAGAAAAGGATGCCGAAAAGTGGTCAAAGGGTCAAAACCCTCTTTTTACGCGAAACTTCAGTTTTTCTACTCATAACTTGGAAAGTTATGCGTAAGGTTCAACTAAGGCAAAAAAACCCTTGTCTTACGCATAAGACTTACGCAAAAGACACGGGTTACGCAAAAGACCAAGTTTATGCTAAGACATATCTACTTATAAAGTACTCTACGCAAAAGATTTTCAACAGGTCTACGCATAACGTTATGCGTAAACTGAAAAAAAACAAAAAGAAGAATGAGATGAAGCAGAATAAAGACCACAAACCAAATACCCACTCTTCAAGACCTCAGTTTAATACCATCATTGGTCTACATAGTTTATATGAAAAGGAAATCAAATAGAAAATGATATGACCATAATCATCAGCCAAGCCGACAACATACAACCAACATCCACAATCTAAACCAATATCAATAACCACTCCATCAAACTAAATCGACACCTACATCTGATCACAAATCCTAGAATGAAAAGAAAAAATTACAAGATGTTAAAATCGTTTTCTTGTTTCGTTCCACAACACAAGACCAAAAAAAAATAAAAAGAACCTATAAGACCTACCCGAGAGCTCTTAAGAGTTCTTGATGCCTCGTTAATCCTTGGAAGATATGCCTTCATTTGTTATTCAGTTGGTACAAGAGAGAATCGAAAGAGTCTATATTTGGTTTCATGTTTTGAAACCATAAAGATACATTCTTGATGTGAATTAAGAAGATAATGACAAACAATGATTAAGGGCTGTTGTGGTTTTGATTATAGCATATAATGGAGATGAGATGCATGTGATGATGTGGTTGACTGCTTTTGATGAGATTTGCCGAAAAGTTAGGTGAGAGGGAGATATTGGTTGTGGTAGGCGGATAAAATATGGCGTGTGTAGTTTAGGGTTGGAAAAAATGTGTTATATTATAACTGATGTAGGATCAGGTATTATCTCTTGAACCGGGCATTGATGGATTTTTGGACATATCCGACATGGGCTGATGAGAAGTACACTGGATCGGGCCATTGATTTTTTTTTTTCATTGGACTGAGCATATCATGTGTTGGGCTGTAATTTGTCTACTTATTTCACTTGGGCTGAAACGAATAATTGATGATGAGACTGAAATAGACTTACACAAATACATTGTTATCCGAATGTTTTTATAAAAAATATTGGATACAAATTTTTTATATTGGTGAAATGAGTGGTATTTTGGTATTCAATTTCACGGGGATACATACATTCATGGCTAGAATTGTTATGGTTTGACAAGAAAATGACTATGGAGTTCGTGTACGGTATTATTGATTTGACTTTGAAGTGGCATCACAAAAAGTGTACTTATTTATCTCAAAGTCTAGGGGTGGTTGGATGCACGACTTTTGAAGATAACTTGTCTGCGCAAATTAAAAAAATTCAGTCTTGACAATCTAGTTATTACTGATGTAAGGAGTTACATTGTAGTGCTCACAGTATAGCTATCACTTAAAGGAGTTACGTTGTAGTACTCAGTGTCACACGAAGTAGTGGATTGTTCAAGTGGCGAATATTTCATGCAACCACATACTTAAAGGAGTTACGTTGTAGTGCTCAGTATAGGTATTCAGTCACATCTATCGTATAAGCATTAAGTCACAAGATGAGATGATTACTTCATTTTCAAGCTGGTCATATCGGGCTGTCTCCATATATGGTCATTACTAGTAGCCGGTGAATTCAAAGGAGGTTCGATTACATGTTGATTTGAGAGAAAAGTATTGAGAGTATATTTTTGCGACATATACTCACAGAATGTGCTTCAAAAAGCTGTTATGGCTTCTAAATTGCATCAAGTACAAGGTGATTATACGGCACGTACACTACAGTATGATGATTCCGATACCTCGCAACCATCAGGAGGGAGAAGAACATGCCAAAAGAAGTAGTGTTTCATCTTCAGCGATTGGATTGACCGAGAGAATTGTGCTTAACATCGTGAATGGAGAAGTAGTGTGTGTACATCAGGGCTTATTACCAACTTGAATGCAATGTTATGTGAGTTATATTGCCATGATGCTCCCTGAACGACAACCATGTGCCTACACTTTTGAATCTACTTTATCTGCTGCGTGATGAAAATAGAGTTGTCGGTTCAGAAGGGAGCAGGAAAAAGAATAAAGGCTCACTAGTTAGGAGGGAGTAATAACCTAACTAGACCATTACAGTTGAAGTTCAGAGTTACAAAGACCTTTGCCGTCAGTGTCAAAGATCATACAACGAGATCATCGGAAGAGAGAACTTCAAGTCTGCCTCAGTATCTAGACTACAGAGACTCTGCGCTTCAACAACGTCAACATAGTTTACTATTGTTGTAATTTACATTGTTTATGTATTTATAGGTCTCATTGTAACCATTCACGTGTGACGATATCTTGGAGGGAGATTGTTAGCCTCGCTCTTTTATAAAGATAACGTCACATACGTGAATTGGACTAGATACGTAGTTAGTTGTGCCTTTAGGGACTACTATTATACAAAAGGCAAACATGTAATAGGATGAGCCTATAAATACCCCTCATGACTCTTCATGAGGGGTGTGGGAAATTGTGTAACTTTCATTTATCTTTAATATTATCCTTTTTCTTCACCCTCTCTCTACTCTTTCTCTCTCTAAAACTAAACATGGAATCCATCTATTTTGATCAACCTCGACCTCCCGAATCACATAAAAATCATATACTTTTCGATCCTACACATGTTGTGGTTGTGTCTTTCTTTCTCTATCTCGTCGTATAGCTTATTCACATCTAAATATCAATATCCACACACCAAAATAGATTGACATAAGTTGATTGATGAGTGTGTAAATACTCATCATTTTTTGTTAATATGAACTGCAAAAACATTTAAAAACACCCAGAAATGCATCAAAATACAGAAAATATCCTAAAGATCGTGTTTTATATGTTTCAGATGCAAAATGATTGAAAACAAACGAAACACGAACAAAGTTTGCATAATTAGCAGTTTCAGCCCCCCAACTTTCAAAAGTTGTCAAAATCAGTCCCTGAGCACTTATTTTAAAAGAAAACTCAACCCAAGTTCTTTAAAATTCAAAAGATATCACAAATGGTCTTTGGGTGAAAAGTTTTCAAAAGTTTGCAATTTTAGTCCCTGGAGTTTGGAATTTGACAATTTTAGTCCTTGGGGTACTCATTTTGGAAAATAACCAATAAAGATCATTGGATATTACTAATTGGCAGGAGTGATCCCTTGGATTAAGTTTGGAAGAATGGCGGAATACACCCTTCAATTTTTAGCATGTTACATTCTTGGTCCTTGTTGTTAATTACAAATACCAAACGGACCTAAGTATTTATCCAAAACTACAATCCAATTCTAATAACAATCCAACCCAACACCCTTCACTACCCCTGATCCACCACATCCCAGGCCCAAAATACCACCCAAGCCCAAACCACGTTTAATATTAAAAAGGTGGTCCGGTCAATGGGTCAACATAGTCAAACAAAGGGTCAAACCCCTCTTTCTTCCCCACCCTCGTTTACCCAGAAAACAAACCACCATCTCCCACCTTCACTTCTCCCATACTCAATCTCCCCTCAAAAGCTCCACCACTTCACCATTCCCTAACTCCACCTACTTCCCCCTCCTCATAAAACCCCACCTAACCCATCCAGCTCACCAATCCACCACACACCTGTTTTGGCGCCAAAACCACATCAAAGGCTAAAATCACTTTTAAAGCAATTAGATGGTGGGGATTTGATCAGGAAGTCACAAGGATCACCTTTGGCTATTTTGTCTCACACTGAGGAAGCACAAGGAAAGAAGAAACCCTAGCTTAGGATTTTAGTATAAATAGGAAAAAGAAGAAACCCTAGCTTAGGATTCTAGTATAAATAGGAAACTCTTGTAAGCCATTGAGGCATCCCATTTTCTTTGTAATTTTCATCTTAGTAGTTTACTTTTCAATTGTATTTCAGTTCCTGCATTTTAATACAAGTATATTTTCAATTTCAAAGCTCTCTTTATTAAACATCTGCCATTTTAGTTATTATTGATATTTATGCTCAAGTTTGTTACAAAGAGTCTCAGAAGTTTTCATAAGCTTGTTTGATTATTATTTAAAATTTTGCAACAGAAAACTCAGAAAGAAAAAAAAAATACTAAGAAAATCAAAAGAAAATAAAAAAAAGGGTGGATCAAGGTGTGGAGAAGGAAGAACACAGGAATATTGGTGTGGTTTAGAGCTCATGGGAGCATTAGGTGATGGTCTTGAAACTGTTTCTCAGTTGGTTATCAGATTTGGATGTCAAGTAAGCCATTTGGACTATTGTTTTTGCATAATCTTGGTCTTGTAGTATTATAGGGTAATTATTGTTCAATGTTGCTTAATTAGGCTTATATTTGATTAGAATAAGTTTTAATGTCAGTATTATAACTTAGAATTGTTAGTGGCTTTAAAATTTTTCAAAACTAGTTCAATAAGGGGTGTTTGGCAGTTGCTGATTCAAAACACTCTGAGGTGTTTTTGTTGTTACCCTCTGTTGAGACATGTTTCATAGAAGCTATTTAGGTTAGTCAAGTGGCAAAACTTAGTCCTTATTAGTGAAAAGTCAAATTCGACCTTGTACTCCTTTTGGCAGCCTAACTGTTGGAATTGGAATGGTCATATCCTCCATTTTAATGACAAACTTGTTAAAGTAGCTTGAATTAGTTTAACCTTAGCTTATTAGATCATTTTCAGTAACCTAGGATCTATAGAAATTCATATCAGTCAACTTTATCAAAAATACCAAAAAGTCAAAAGCTTGCATACTCAGATTTTGAACAAATTTCAAAGCACTCTCTAGGATTCAATAGTGGATGAAAATCCAAAGTATTTGTTGATTTGAGAACCTTGCCCGCTTGTTAATTCATAACAAAAAGAAAATTGGAATTTGAACAAGGTTTGATCATAGAAAAGTGGATTGGAAGTTGGCTGTTTACCAAACACTTCCCCTGCATCTCAGTTTTTTTGCCAGATTTCAATTGCACCTAGAGGATTTAATTGTAGGTGTAATCTCTTGATTTTTGTTGTTTTAGGAAGCCCTCTAGGTGGTTGTTAAGTAATTGCTTTTAGTTTTCCCATAAGTACTTATTTAGTAGCTTATTTTTAGCCTTCATTTGGCCCTTTTTGGGCGGCTGCTGCTGCTGCTGCTACTTTTTGTTTCTTTTAGATTCATGATCTAAGCTTGTTGATTTCTTGTTTGTTGTTTGATCTTGTTGTAGCTATTATTATTGTTGTTGCTTGTTGTTTAACTACTTAAGTTGTGTTTGTTCATGTTATTATTGGCTCTTGGTTTTGCTCATTTATTGTGGGCATGATCTCCCAAAATTTCACAACCTTGAATCTGTTGCATCTTAAGAGCTTGCATAAGCTTTATAAAAGTTTTTCAGAAAAAATTTCTTTTACATAAGTTGGTTGTTGGTGTTGTTTAAACATGTTGCAAAAAGAAAAATTCAAAAAGAAAATAATTGCAAAAATGTGGTTCATGGGAATCGAACCTGAGACCTGACCACTCAAACAGATACACCACACACACGTTTTCCAAATGCCCTAGGGTCTTTTTCAATTCAGCCCATGCACTTTTTATTTATAAAGTAGGATTAGTTTAAATTAGCTTATTTTGGTTCTTTGCTTATTTCACTACTTATTATTAAGCATTCTGAGGTTTTTGTAATTTTCTTAGTTTTCTGTAATTGTTAAGTAATTATAGAAAAAATTTTGTAATTTTCAGAAAGAGTTTAGTATTTTTAATAATTAAATTTAGTTATATTAGTAATTAATTAATAATAAATAATTAAAAAGTCAAAAAAAATAATTTGCTTTTTTCTAAAAATTTCTTTCATCATTAGGATCACAAGAAAATTATTTGTAGGCCCGTAGGACTAGCAATAAATTCACGTTTTATTTTGCGCACTCGCGTAATTTTTAATTAAAGTTCGCGTTTTTGAATCTAGATACGTTTTAGGATTCCCCGTTTTCCCTAACATGTTTCCCGTAGTATCTTAGGTAGTTTTTAAGTTTCAATTTTCATTCCGAGTTTATATTTAGTTTTAGGTTGCGTTATTTTCATTTGCGTTCGTTAATTTTCAAGTTTCGTTAATTTAACGTATCACAAATCCAAATAATCTTTCACAACCAAACATACAAGATTTTAATCTCGACCTTTTCACGAAACTTTCCATTCACATCTCGTTGGGGTACGACCCGGGAAATCACTTTCCGGTCTCACAAATAAATATCACTTGCACGAGTTTACGAGGTAATCTTTTTCTTAAAAGGTTTACTCGTAATTCTCCACGTCTTGTTGTCTCACGATAACATTGACATCACGTTTGTTGATATTTTTGATAAATTGTTTTGCACGAAAAACACAACGAATCATTGATCTAAAAGTTTTAATCGGTAAAACTATTCAACTAGGGATGAGCATGGTTCTGGAACCGGAACCGGTGGATCCGAGAACCGATTTCTCTGAAAAGTGGGAACCGAGAACCGAACCGAATATAGTTTTTGGTTCTGGTTCTGGTTCCGGTTCTTTTGGATCTACCCGTATAGGAACCGCTTTTCTATTAAGCTAATAAAAAACACAAAAAAATAAACTTTTTAAGAACTTGCAACCATTTGCATTTAAGCAAATAACAATTAACAACTAACCCATAAACTTGAATCAATCATTCTATAGTTACTTTCACTTGTTCATATTTTTAACAAAACAATAATGCGTAACAATCCGGAAAATAAAATAAAATAACTTAAAACCTCGTTCATATCTGTTAGACAAAGTATTAATAAAACTAAAAATGCTACGTGATAATCATGTGGCTATGTGATGATGATAGATAATAAACAATGTATTAATAAAAGTGCTAGCAAATTAGCATGATGAACATGTAAAAGCTAATCGAATACAAATAAAAATAAAATATAAACTTACTTCCATTGTTTTGATAACGATGAATGATCTTAGAATGTTATTATGTTTAGATTAATTATTGATTTATGGATGTTTCAGTGAATTAAAGATTAAGGTTTAGAGTGTTTGGGTTGATAGCTAGTAGGGTTTCTTTTTTCTTTATTTTTTTTTAAAATTTTTATGATACGTAGGATTTGATTAATATTTTGATTAGAAGTAAAAAAAATTACATATTTTTATAATTATTGGTTCTTTGGTTCCGGAACCGAGAACCGGTGGAACCGATCCGAACCGACTCAAGAACCGAAAAATCTCAAAATTAAGAACTGGAACTGGAACCATTGGTTCTGGTTCCGGTTCGGTTCTTATTGGTTCCAATTCAGTTCTCGGTCCGATTCCGGTTCTTTGGTTCTTTTGCTCATCCCTAGATACCCCCATTCTAGTTTTCTACAAAATCAAAAGATAAAAATGATTTTAGCGTATTGAGTTGTTTGATAATTAGATTTTTCAGACACACAAAAAAGTAATTATCTCATTATTGCGATATCAAACAAAATAATTAAATCTAAACACTATGTTTCAAAATCACGTTTTGTAACAAGTAATTATCTAATTATCCGTTTTTAAAATGCATAATATATTTCCAACAAGCAATCCCAACACCCCTTTAACCGCACTATCAGAGTTATATCTATTTAACGGCACTGTTGCAGTTATATCCAGTGTTCACAATTATATATATTTAACATATTGCAGTTATGTCCCGTGTTCATGGTTATATCTATTAACGACACTATTGCAGTTATATCCAGTGTTGCAAAAAATGCCTATAAGGCCGATTAATCGCCGGCTAGACGCTAAAAAGCCACTAACTTTTTCGATTTTTGCAAATTGGTCAACCTTGGTCAAACTTTCTGGAAACTTGCAAATTTTGCCGGAAATACCCAAAACCAACCGTAAAATTGTTTTAACAACTTATAGTCGCTGTTTATATTTATTACAAGATGTTTTTTTTAAGAAAACTTTGCCGAAAATACTCAAAACTTCATGGAAATACCAACTGGGAGGTGATTTGTACACCATTTCTTTTATCCATCCACCACTAAATCATGCATAGCAGTGTTAAACTGTGTGCATTACTGGTGTAATTTAGTGATGGATGGCTAAAATAAATGGTGTACAAATCACCTCGCATACCAAAAACTTGTTGTAAATGTCAATCCAATTAATCTCATTTAAATCGATTACAAGCTAAAAGGGGTCAGCTTCGTATTTTTGCAATATCTAGAATCGTCAAATAATATAAAAAAGAACTTAAAAGTAAGATTAATAAAGATTTTTTCCTTTTCAATACTCTTATTTGTTTTTCGTTTCTTAGAGGTGCATTTAACCAATCCAAGATCCTAGAAACAAAAACCCCGAATCATAAATAGGCGAATGAATGTTTTAAATTATGAGAAGCTTACAACACAAGCATCATTCATATCTCCTCCTCTTATTATTTATTATCACTCTCAAAAAAAGCTTCAATCTTTGGTGGGTTTTTCTGCTTCAATCATCTCTCTTTTAGGTCAAATTTCTAACCCTTTTTTATGTTCTTTACAATGTTAGAAAATTTTATATCTATGTTTTATAGTAGTTTACATGTATATTGTGTTTATTTATGTGCTACATTTGTTTGTATGTTTTAATGTGTTGTCATTCGAGAGTAATGCTTTTATTATGAATAATGTACCTGTTTTTGCGTAATGGGTTTGCTATTGTTGATTAAGGGGGTGTTTGTTTAAGCTTATTTGTGGGTTTACGAGCTTATACGATTTCGGCTTATTTTTCATAAGCTAAAATTTTGCGTCTTATTTTGTAATATATGGGCTTATATAAGCTTACTATATCTTAATAACCTTATTTAAGCCCATAAGTCTGAAAATAAGCCGGAAAACTTGAACTCATGATAAGCTGAAATCATATAAGCTCATAAGCCCACAAATAAGCTTAAACAAACACCCCCTAATGCTCTAGCTTACAGGAAGTTTGTTAGTTTGTTTTACCTTAATGCGGAAAATAAGTTCATATGGGGATGAATGAAAGTTCCAAAATACAGGAAGCACACTGGTCCGTACCACCTTCAGTCTGATATTTGGCTCTTAAGTTTAAATGAATTTGGTGTTTAGTCAACCCAAAAATTTTGGTACCGACTGGTTAGTTTCTGTCCAGTACTCAGGCAACGTCCCTGGGGATTGGTAAATTTTTGGTACAAACCGTTACCAGTACCGTTTAGTAGCAGTACACTTCCGAACACATCCCTAATTGTAAGAGATCCATATAAGGGTGAATTTTCAGTATAAAAGTCGATAGTTCAATAACTAGGCGATGGAGGGAGTTTTTGCTTTTGAAATTTGGGATATGCAAAGATGAAAGGCCTCGAGTTTTCAAATAAAAACTGCTGTATAGAGATGTAATGCTAGTTAAGAAACTTGAAGTTTTCTCCTTTACTTGAAGGTGAATTGTTTTGAAAAAATTTAAATCTGACTTGGGATTTTCTCTGTCAACTAAATTGCGCTTTACAAAGTACTTTGAGTTCATTAAGATCGTTATATAGTTGTTCTGTTGAATGATATGGACTGTTAATAACACATATGATTGTTTACAAAAGAAGATGCTGACGGCTCTGCTCGTGCCTGATCAGCCAATTTACCTTTGAAACTGTGTACACAAAAAGAAAGATGGTGGTAAAATTAGATAGAAGTGAAGTATGTATTTGTAGGTAAAATAAAATAAGTAAATTATGGAATGAGGTGCACTAAAGTTACCTACTGATGACCGCAAGGCCGAGGGCTCAAGTTATGGGAACAGCTTCTTGTTTACTTGAATATGAATTGTTTCATCAAAATCTTCCCAGAGGATTTTCATATTGATTGTCAACTAGATTGCTTCATTTAGAAAATTGTAGAGTCCAAATGCTTCATTTAATTGTTTACTCTTTGCAGTGTTTGGGTTTTAGAGCTATAAGTGGTTGTTGTTCGTGTTCCAAGAAGACTTGTGAATTGATCCAAATTAACATGTATGGGGAAACTTGGGCTAATGGAAAGAACATAGATGATCTGTAACCAATATTGTGGCCATTGAAACATTGGAACGCGAATCTTCATGTCCACCGCGTCTTTGCCCTCTGCTGCAACGGACATGGCTTGGAATTGGGTCGTCCAATCCCTGGCAAAATTTAGGCAAGTTGATTTGTCTACAAGTTTAAGATTGGTTGATAAGGCTCCTGCAATATCAGATGATACGGGAAAGGATGCAAGGGAAACGGTATCATTACGAGTATTAGAGGACATGTTTATTGATGAAAATGAAGCTACAGATGATACTGATTCTTCCCAAACTGATATAATCTCTTTTGATCCGGCAGAGAATTGTGAAGATGTTCTACACATGATAGTAGGGGAGGTAATGTGGGACGAATATAAACAAGTATAATAATTGACTATTGGGAAATTATATATTCTACTTATTTTTTGTTATTTATAAATGTAGCAGGTACCTCAAGCTTTAACGGACATGGAAAAACAAAATTGGAATGTAGTTCCTTTCATATTGCATAAAAGGGCATGTTTGCCTAAAAGCCCTTTGAAAAAGGTGAGAAACAGGCTCTTATATATTGTAGTATAATAATATGGCTAAGGAAACTATGTTTATTGTCTTATATACATAATGACTCGTCTTTCTTTTTGATCAAACAGTTTAAGGAAGCACTTGTTGAAGGCAGTTGCCCATTTCCTGCATCACTGAAAGAGATGAGTAAATTAGGCGGTGAAGGTGAATCACAAATTAAATTCCATGATGTTGATGTCAGTTCTAACATACAAGAGACAATAGTTAAGGTTGATTCGATAACACTAAATCCTGCAAACAAAAATGACAAATTAGAAGAAAACCCTTTGCAGAAATCTGATTATGTAGAAGTATCACCGCATGTTAAAGACTTAGATAAAAACATGTTGATGGATCAAGTTGAGGATACTATAATCGATACTGATTTTCGACAACAGGAGCCTCGTGGTGATGATGATGTTGATGTGCATCAAGGCAGATATAGAGAGGAACAGGACAAAAGGGTACAAATCAGTTTTCTACCAAATGATGGTAATGAAGTTGCACCGCCTGTTAAAGGCTTAGAGGAAAACACACTGATGAATCATGTTGAGCATACTATCGATGTTACTGAATTTCGACAGCAGGAGCCTCGCGGTGTGGATGATAATGCGCATGAAGACAGGTATACGGAGGGACACGACGTGCAAATGGATATTCCACCGAATGATGGCAATCAAGTTGAAACAGGTAGTGATAGCGAGGGATCTGATGGTGAGAGGACTGATATTGCTGCCAAGAAAGAAGCGTTTTTTAGCTCTCAGTGCACACTCAGTCAGGATGTCATGGCCACAGTCGATTGCAGTGAGTTATGCATTTGCATGAAGTGCAACGAGGGTGGTCAATTGCTAGTTTGTAGTTCTGATGCTTGCCCATTTAGAGTTCATGAGAGATGTTTGGGCTCTGCTGCTACATTTGATGAAAATGGAAACTTTTTTTGCCCGTTTTGTGCTTATTCTCGTGCAATATCCAAGTATCTTGAAGTTAAGAAGAAGGTGTCATTTGCGAGAAAATATTTGCAAGCCTTTTTAAGCCCGGGAGTCAAACTTGGACCAAAGACATCCTCTAAAAAAGGAGCTTGCTTGGATAAAAATGATTCAAGGAAAAAAGGAGCTGCGGGTGTAAATTTTGAAGTAAGTGGCAATAGCATTACTCCAAACAGCAATGAGGAAGCAGGTGCTGCTGGGCCATCTACCAACTCACTTCGTGAGCCAAGACGCCAACCTGTTAAGCCTAAACTGCAAGACAACGTAAAGGGAACTCTTGTTTCCTCTGTGCCTAGTCCCTCAAAAAGGCCACAAAAACGCAAACCACAGTAGTAAGTTCACTATTTAAAGACTAGTGTTTTGTAGATCTCTGTTCTTGTATAGTTTAACTTGGAATTAGGAATTGCTAGGTGATCCTTACTCAACACACAAACCCTTCGTAAGTTGACTTTTAAGGTAGTTGAATGGTTTAAAATGGGGAAAGGCTGTAGTGGGTCAAATTTGGGGAAATCCTGTGATGGGTCAGAATGGGGAATTACTGTAATGATGGTTCAAAATGGGGAAATTCTGTAATGGTTCAAAATGGGGAAATTCTGTAATGGGTCAAATGGAATTGGGTCTAAACTTGTTAATTTTGGTACAGATGGAAACAAGTGGGCTGGGCCGGGTTGACTTGAAAGTTAAAACCCTTTTTGACCAGAAGTTTTAATTTTTTTAAATATGAATTTGAGTGACAAGTATGATTACCAAAATTATATAAGTTTAATGATGATATAATTTCTTAAATAAAATGGTTAAGTCGGGTTTATGCATATTAAAACACAGGTTAGGTGTCTTTCTATTCGTTTGACCTGTTTGATAGATTTCTGATTAGTTAACAGTTATGATTTTACCGGTTTCATCCATTAGAGATGAAATATAATCCTTATCGTCCCATGCATAAGTGAGTCAAAATGGCCCTTTAGTTTTTATGTGTGAGAATATGGCTTTCACAACCACTAGTATTTGTTCATGAATCTGCAAAATAAACAGTTTCCACTTATAAGGTGTTATGCTTTTATATACTTTTTTGTGTCCGTATCTTGTTATTTCGTTATTTGACAACTTCACTATCTACTGGATTTATGTTAACGGTGATTTTATCTTGTAATTTGAATTTTACAGCACATCTCCATCACTTACTTTAGCACGACGAAAGAATCTGCCATGGACGAAATTGGAGGAAGACACACTAAAGGTAACCCGAGCTTCTAGATTTCCCATGTGCTCGATCTAATTATGTTATTCTTTAACATCTTTTCCTTAACGCTCTTTTAGAATCTGCGTAGATAAAATATTTACCATATACAGTTGTCTATCATATCTTGTTACGGAGAAGAGGGTGATCCACTGATCATACTGGTGGCAGTTTTGACCGTTGTATTTGTGATGGGTTGATTAGGGTTATATCTTATCTTTCATATGTCAACTAGACCAAATAAAAACAATAGGTAAGTAAGAACAGGGTCAATTCTAAGAAACTGATCGAATATAAAATGACTTTCAAGTATACAACCTCCTAATTTTGTTATTTTAAAATAATTAGAATAATATGGTGAATATATGGTTTAAACATATTGAATGCTTGTTATTTGTTTAAAACGGTGGACAAAAAGTGTTTCGAGTGAACCCAACCTGACCCGTTCAACCCGGACGAATACTTGTTTGACCCACTACCTAACTCTCTCGACCTATTCATTTTGTACCCATTACCAAGTCACTAATCAGTAGATGTCTTATTGACGTTATTACTTTTATAAAATGACTTTCAAGCAGAAGTTTATTTAATGCCGGTTTCTGTTTTGATTTTCTCAGGAAGCAATGCAGAAGTTTTCAAATGCTGATAACAAACCAATTCCATGGAAAGAGATATTAGATTTTGGAAAGGACGTATTTGACAGACGTCGTACAACAATAGACCTAAAAGATAAGTGGAGAAACATGTGTAAAGATAGGCCGTCCAAGAAACAAAAACTATAAATTTTGTGAGCCAGCATATAAAATTATTCATCTTTCGGTTATTCTTGGCCAAGCTTGTGTGGTACTCCGTATATGGATGAGAATTTGGATATCGATTTTTCTACCCATTAGTAAGGCGAGACACGTGACAGATGCATCTACTGTTACACTTGAATGCATAGTTGCTTCTCTAATGTGTGTAGTATGTGAGGGATGTTAGTTAAGTGTATGGAAATGCATGGGAAAAAAGTGAATGGGGGCAGTGGGATTGGAACCGTGAATGGTCAGGAGAACATGTGAATTACAACTCGTGATTTTCTCCAATGTTTTGAGGTGGGTTCTATTCATCTTCATCAACATCATCATAGTATTCTACTCTCTTTCATCATAGTATCACATGTATAGATGTAGACTAGTATGTGTTGTGTGTCAAAGAGTAGAATGAGTCCACAAGCAGAGTATCCTATGACACAAGTGACAGTGTTCATTCATTGGCTCAAGACAAAATTTAACTACTTGCCTACATCATTTAATCCAGGATCCTCAAAACTACACCTTCTCGGCTACTTGATATCATCAAATCTCTTACAATTTAGATGTTGATAATTTAGGATGTATTGCCAAAACTAAAAACAACACGACCTGATAATTCAAGAATATCTTCGCTACATATAAAAAGAAAGAGAATTTTCTTAAGAACTCTCAAAATGAGAACTATAAAAGTAACTCACATTACCGTCTTCCACGGGTCAAAATGAGAACTATCTAATTACTAATATGTCCGTATAGCTTTTTTGTAAAATAAGAACTTTTTCATTTAAGGGCAGTTTAATTAGTTTCTAAAAGTATGTTGACCATTTGACCAATTTTTAAATTAGGCCTCTACTATCATTTATCTTTCATTCAAATGTTTGACCCAATCACCCAATGCATCCCATAAATAAAATACTTAACAACAATTTCGCAATTATAATTATTGCAGTTTAAATTTCCCGTTCTACGTGAGTAGGAATGGCAATGGAGAGAGTTTGGAGCAGGGCGGCCGTCCCCATCCCCGAATCCAATTACCAAAACGTGCCTCAAACCCGCCCCAATCT
This sequence comes from Artemisia argyi, assembly GCA_030686995.1. Taxonomy (NCBI): domain Eukaryota; kingdom Viridiplantae; phylum Streptophyta; class Magnoliopsida; order Asterales; family Asteraceae; genus Artemisia; species Artemisia argyi. The sequence continues at coordinate 140,738,910 of CM060682.1, forward strand.
CCATTGGGGATCTTATTGTGGTGCCCCATTGGAGCACGATACTCATCCAAACCCGCCCCGATCCCCATTGAGATCTTATCGGGTCCTTAATGGGGTGTCTTCTTTGGCATGTACTAAGCAAAACGAATTCAACATAGATTGCTTTAAACAAAACAACTTCAAATTATCAAGTCACAAATTACAAGAAACACTTAAACATTAGACATAACAAGGTTCATTCAGTTTTTACAATCTTCTCCATGAAACAAAATAATAAAAACTTAATGTTGACTTGGTCTTTTCCTTCCTTTGACACAACTCACGAAAGGAAGTCTTCGTTCATTTAATATTAAAAAACAATAACTCAAATCATTTGTTTAAACGTCTAAACCAAATGCTTAAATATAATAACTTACTTGATAGTTGATATACTATTTACTGAAGTTGCATACATACACATAAATAATATATAATTTATAACATGTATATATATTATATCAGGGCGGGGCGGGATGATTGGCCCAGTCACTGCTCCGAACCCGTTAAAAATCCCCGTTAATGCTCCGAAACCCGCCCCGAAACCCGTTAAGCTTGTCCCGCCCGCTCAAAAAGTTCAGATTTCGGGTTTCCCCGTCGGGTTCGGGTTTTTTGCCATCCCTGTACGTGGGTACTCGTGTGTATATAATCAACTTTCCTTTTGAGGAGTTTTTCTTTTACAAGCAATCTTTTCATTTAAGCAAAAAAGTATTTAAAAAACTCAAGTTCTCAAAAATGTTAAACACGGATTACAATTAACAAATGTTTTTAATTGCTACTTCTAGATTTTTGAAGATATATTTATTCTTTCATTTTACTTTATTATTAAAATTAGTCTTCAAATAATAACTCTAAAATTCTTTTGGGCTTTGAGGTTTGGTACAGTCTACTAAACCCAACGGTCACATGGGCTTCAAAAATCAAAAATAAAAAGCTTCACAAAACGTGATCACATTTAACTACTGAATAGTCACACTTGACACTCGGCTCCTTCTATACATATACCCCGCGCCTATTCACACTTCACTCACTCGCTCACCACAATTTCAAACCCAAAACATGGACAACTTTCGTCGAACCACTGCTCCATTCAAGCCATGGAAGAAAGGTCCTACTCGAGGCAAAGGCGGCCCTCAGAACGCTGCTTGTGAGTTTCGTGGTGTTCGTCAAAGAACTTGGGGAAAATGGGTGGCAGAGATTCGCGAACCTAAGAAAAGAACAAGGTTATGGCTAGGTTCTTTCTCTACTGCTGAAGAAGCCGCTATGGCCTATGATGAAGCGGCTAGGCGGCTCTATGGTCCTGATGCT